>JASSKH010000015.1:11202773-12402773 GCA_031763025.1 Macrocystis pyrifera
CCCCCCCTCCCCCCCCCCCCCCGATGGCATGGTCATACGACATCGGTCATGTATGGACATGAGTACACTCTCCATGCTCTCCCGTGTTCTGTAGAAATAACGCGTTGTCAATGGCCAAGCGGCTATAAATAGCAAGCATCAAACGAGTACGGCTCTCGCCCAGCCCCCCCCCCCCCCCCCCAATCTCCAACAACAATAACATCTGGTCGTGGGTGCGGCTAAACCTCAGCTCCCTGGTCGACCGGCTCTCTGGCCACAGGACTCCAAAAGAAAGGTCACCACCGATGCCGCCCGCCGACACCACCACCGCTGCAGCCACAAGACTCCAGCCTTCAAAGTTAAAACTTCTTCGTAAGGTCCCATCGGGCGCGCGACGTGGCTCCCGCCCAAACATTTATCTATTTGTTTTCCACCGTCCAGCCATTTCCCCCAACTTCTCTACGGTACCCCCGCCCTAAAAAAAAAAACAAAAAAAACAATATAGGGCTATTTCACGGGTAGGGCCAAATCTCGCGGGTCAAGCCGGGTCGGATCTAGTAAGAGCGGCCCGAATCGCTGCGTGAGAGTTCGAAAACCTCCCGACCAGACCCGACCAGACCCGACCAGACCCGACCCGACTCGACCCCCCGTAAGATTTAAGCAAAACGTCCCGACCCAAGCCGCGGGTCGGGTCTTGGCCCGAGCAGAGTCCCAGGACAAAAACGATCGAACACACGGCTGGCTACAAGTCAGGTCCCTCGTTGGCCGTCTGGCTATACAGGCAGGGGTCTAACGAAAAGGCCACCGCCCCGGGCGCAGCAGCCCTTAGCCCTGAACGTAACCTTCCTCGTAGCCTTTCTCAGGCGCGCAACATAGATGTCGCCTCAACGTTTACCGTGTTTCCACACCATTTTAGCCATTCGCCACGAATTCCCCCCCCCCCCCCCCCCCCCCCCCCCCCCCCCCCCCCCCCCCCCCCCCCCCCCCCCCCCCACCCCCCCCCCCCCCCCCCCCCCCCCCCCCCCCCCCCCCCCCACACGCCTCCCACTGCGTGAGCTAGACAGCTAGGGTACCGTTTTAGTTTTTTGCGGTTACCACGGCTGGCGGTCGAGATACATCATTTTCGTGCGGGGAGAACCTTCACTCCGCACAAGGGGGACGATCGTATCACGTAGTATGTATATGGTGAGGCACCCACGAGGCAGTTAAATAGTGAACCAGTTGCTGTCTCTGGAAATGGCCACACCAGAAATTAAACCAGTGCACTGATGCTGTCATCCATACGCAAGAAAATCCACCTCGAAAGCGGTTCTTAGTAGATGCAGCTCTTTTCATGCTACTCACTCAACACCTCACGGCGCTTCCCGCTTGGTGCAAAGCAAAATCTGCCTGGTCGGTCAAAACCCGACGTGCTACTCCGTCCCGGCACTGTAGGGATGCGAGGGTCAATGGTCACACACGACTACGGCCATGCATGATAATGAGTGCACCCCCCCCCCCCCCCCCCCCCCCCCCCCCCCCCCCAGTGGCTACACCGGAAATTAAACTAACTCATTGAAGCTGTCATCCATATGCAAGCCCGCCTCACAAGCGGTTCTTAGTAGGATGCAGCTCACCCTTCCTGCGACTCGCCCAACACCTCACGGCGATTCGCGCTTGGTGCAAGCAATGTCTGCCTGGTCGGTGACAACCCGACATGCTCCGTCCCGGCATTGTAGGGATGCGAGGGTCTACGGTCATACGACTACGGCCATGCATGAGATCGAATACAACTCTCTTATCGAGTACACCCCCCCCGCCCCCCCCCCCCCCCCCCCCCCCCCCCGCCCCCGCCTAATTTATGTATGCGCCAGCGAATAACACCATCACAATCACTATCACTAGTGGCGACCGCTGCCACACTCGTAAAGCCCATCTGCGACAAGTGATTTGGCGGGCACTTGAGCGGGCAACAGGCACTACAGAGGGACCACTACAGTAGTTCCTCTCCAAAATCCTAGCCCCCCCCCCCCCCCCCACCCCGCCCAATCTATAGTCTCCCACACAGCCCGTCACCCCTTTCCTATGGTGCGGCTCACAAGCGGTTCTTACTATTACAGGGGGGCCATATTAAATAGGACCTGTGGTACACGCAAAAACCTATATATTTGCCTATTTTTACTAAAATTATTTGGTCCTATTAACTAAGGTCCCCCGGAATAGGATGCAGCTCACCCTTCATGCGACTTGCTCAACACCTCACGGCGCTTCGTGCTTGATGGAAGCAATGGCTGCCTGGTCGGTGAAAACCCGACGTGCTGAATCGCGGTATTGTCGGAATGCGAGGGTCTATAGGTCATAACACTACGGCCATGCACGGCATGAGTACCCCCTTCCCTCCCTGCCCCCCCCCCCCCCCCCCCCCGACTACGGCCATGCATGATAATGAGTACACGCCCCCCCCCCCCCCCCCCCCCCCAAGCTGGTCATACACTGGCTAAGCTCAGTTCTCTGGTCGACGCTTGGTCTGCAAGGCTCGCAAGAAAAAGCCGCCGCAGCCGTGGCCGCCACCGCCGCAGCCCTAGCCTTGGCGTCGCCCTTCCTCTCAGACTCTACCAAAAGAGCGACGATAGCCTCCCGCGGGGCGGAAGCCTGGTCGCTCGGCACGTTTAGCCTTCTCGGAAGAATCTCGCAGTCGACGAAGTCCCCGTCCACCCTGCCCCCCGGGGTAAACTGCAGCTCCTCGGGCAGGGGGACGTTCAAGGGAAGCGAGCGCACATCGAGCTTCCGGCGCCGGCAAAAATTGTGCAACCGGAAGATGGCATTAATCGTGCGCGGGACTCGCCGGAGGGGCTGCTCCATGCCGTACCAAAGTATCCCCCAGGTACGTACCTGCCGCATCCGGTTTTCATGTTTTTTTTTTTTTTTTCGGTTTATCGTTTTATTTTTGTTTCGTTTTCGTTTTCGTTTTTTCGATTTAGGTTGTTCGGTTTGAGTTTTAGGGTGTCGGTTCCGGGTTCGTTTTCGGTTTTGCGGATTAAAATATTCGGTTACCGTTCCGGTTTTTAGTTATTATTTCGGTTTCGGTTTCCGTTCGGTGTTGGTTTCGGTTGCCGGTTTTCGGTTTCGGTTACGTTTTCGTTTTCGTTTTCGTTTTCGGTTCGTTGTCGGTTTGTTTTCGTTTTCGGTTCGGTGTCAGTTTCGGTTTCGGTTCGGTTTGAGCGGCAGAGGCGCGCAGCAGAAATATATTAGAGAAGCGCACGCGGGGTGGGGGGCGAGGGCGAGGTGAAGGGTGGCAAGGAAGGGGAGCGGTGGGGAGGGGGGTGGGGTCAGAAGGGATTTGGGGGTGAGGGGAGTCGGGTAGAGCAGAGGAAGAAGAAGGGTGCTCCTTTGTTGTTTGCCATAGTGATTCGACCATTGGCGACGCATGCTACAGCAGAGGTGCACCAATTTGTTTCTGAGGTTCCTCACTTGACCTTAAGGAGCTCCATACCTCGCCCGAAAAAATTACTTCGGCAACAAAAATCAAAATTGCATCCCGATGAAAAAAAAAGTGACTTTTCGAAACAAGATTGGCATTCCGACGATTTTGGGTTAACCCTTTTAGTTAGTACCGCAGTCCCGTTTTGGGGACAAATCACTTGGAATTAGACTGGTTTGTCCCCAAATCGGGACTGCGGTACTGAAGGGGTTAAGAAGCCCCGTCATTCAGAAAAAAAAAAAACATGTTACCGGAAATGTGCGACCTCTATCGTAGAACACGGCGTCTCTCTCGAGACGGAGTGGCGAGGGGAGTCGGGGGGGGGGGCGGGGGGGTCGGGGGGGGGGGGGGGGGGGGCGGGGGGGGGGGGGGGGGGGGGGGGGGGGGGGGGGGGGGGGGGGGGGTACTTGCGTTATCATGCGCGGCCGTAGTCGTACGGCCATCGACCCTTGCATCCCTACAACTCCGGGAGGGAGGGTGGGTACTATCTTGTTGCTCGCGGTAGTCATCTAACGATTGACCACGCACCAATTTCGAGACGGAGCATCGTTCCTACTACTGATCGAGACACCTCCGACATTTGGGCACTCATCAACGTCGTTTCCATATAATACACCACAGACGTTTACCATGGTAGCTTATAAGGACGCCTCCGAATGTTTGGGCGCTCACTACGCTTCTTCTATGCATTCCATATTTATCTTTGCTCATCTTATCCCCTTCCAGTTTCACCGGGAGTAAGAACGGAGGTAGGGTAGAGGGTAGGGTAGGGTCGGGGGGGGGGGGGGGGGGGGTGTACTCATTCTCGTGCATGGGTAGTGGTGTACTCATTCTCGTGCATGGCCGTAGTCTTATGACCACATACCTTTGCATCCCCGTAATGCCGGGACGGAGCACGTTGGGTTTTCACCGGCCAGGCAGACATAGCTTGCACCAAGCGCGAAGCGCCGTGAGGTGTTCACCGGCGAGTCGCATGAAGGGTGAGCGGCGTCCTGCTAATAACCGCTTGCGAGGCGGACTAGCATATGGATGACAGCGTCAATGAGTTCGCTTGTTTTCCGGTGTGGCCACTTCCAGAGACAGCAATGGGGCTACTATCCAACTGCCTTCTGGGTGCCTCACCATATACACGCTACGTGGTGCGATCATCCCCCTTGTGCGGAGTAAAGGTTATCGACCGGGCACAAATCATCAAACTCAAGCGCCAGCTGTGACCGACCTACCAAAACAAGAAAACGGTAACCCTGGTTGTCGAGCTTACGCAGTAGGCAACTTGTTTTACGGTGTCGTTGCCAACCCACGCCAACCCAAGCTATATAAAATACGTAGGGGGGGGGGGGCGGGGGTGGACGAGATGGTAGGGGTAGAGGGCAGGGTGGAGGCACATCAAACTCAGCAAACGCCTCGCAGGCCTATGGTAACTCTCAACCACGTACTGTCGTTGTGCCTACGGCATGCGGTTGACAGAGCTTAAGCTTTTAAATTACTAATCCGCCGGAGGATTAAAAAAAAAAAAAAGTTGACAGAAAAACGAACGTAATTGTATATACATGAGCTGGGCCAGCCAAAAAAAAGATTCTTTTTCTTAGAGTAGTATCTCGTGAACCACTTCAAACTAGGGGCCACTGATCCTGGCACAATAAACAGGGGCAAAATGCAGGCCCGAGAAAGAAGAGAACCCGGTTCTTATGTCGCCGGGACGCCAAAGAAACTCAAAAGTACCATTACCTGGCGGCTTTTTGGCATACAATCCGTACTCGTATACGCTTGACAGCTCCAAAAATTGTCGTTTCCCGATCGAGGTGAACTTCGCCAAAGACAGCAGTCTGGAAGACACTACAAATAGGAGATGATCGATACGAGGCGCACTGCCCAATTCATCACCCGCCAGGAGATATGCCCAACAGACAGCCCCAATACATGAAACAAGCAGCTACGAGAACAAACTGCCATTATCTGCCACGTCCCGCTCAATTTTGCGGATTTCGATCCGATTTTTTTTTTTTTTTTACCTCGTATTCGAACCGAATGCGCACACAGACAGGAAGGCTGTCTTTTCGGTTCGTTTTCTTTCGTTTTCAGATTAACTTGTGGGGTCGTCTTTTTTTTTTTAGTTTATTTATTCTTCTCAGATCGCTGTATCATGCCATGTCTCTCGGGTAAAAACAGCGAAGAAAATACGTCGAAAGGCAAATCTTCCCAACCGTTGGTTAGGGGCGTACGATAACAACACCGCGTGTAAAAAACATGCCCAAACATATAAAACTGTTGAGTGGGGCACATCCGATCTACTCCACCCCAAGCGGTAGCGTCTTCACGGGCCCATCTTATCGAGGACGTTCGGTTCTTTCAATCTGACTTGATTTTTTTTTTTTTCTCATTCAATGTGAGGGCCCATCTTATCGAGGACGTTCGGTTCTTTCAATCTGACCTGATTTTTTTTTTTCTAATTCAATTTGAGGGTTCATCTTATCGAGGACGTTCGGTTCTTTCAATCTGACTTGATTTTTTTTTCTAATTCAATTTGAGGGCCCATCTTATCGAGGACGTTCGGTTCTTTCAATCTGACTTGATTTTTTTTTTTCTACTTTAATTTGGATCTGATTGAACGAAATTTAGTGTTCCCCGTTAAGATGGGCCCTTACAAAAAAAGGCCAAACACGACGTGAGGTGGTCTGGTACCTAACGGATACTGTTAAAACAGAAAAGCATCGGAACCAACGAAAATGGATAGTTCGATAGTTAAGGAGTTCCGTCGGCGGGAAGGCGTGTTCCACATAAAAAATGCAGACCCTACCGAACCATGCGCCCCGAGTCGTCGCGAATGAGGCCCAAACACAACAAAATTACAGCAATCTCTCATCGAAATATATTAGGGTAGTTTGAGAGTTGAGAAGCCCCGTCGGTGACGCATGTTTCGGCTCAAATGTGCATGTATCTAACACTAGCCCTCCCTCCCTCCCCCCCCCCCCCCCCCCCCCCCCCCCCCCCCCCCCCCCCCCCCCCCCCCCCCCCCCCCCCCCCCCCCCCCCCCCTCTCCGTCCCGGCATTGTAGGGATGCGAGGGTCTATGGTCATACGACTACGGCCATGCATGATAATGAGTACACCCCCCGCCCCCGCCCCCTCTCTCTTCCCTCACTCCCTCCTTCCCTCCCTCCCTCGCCTCACCAGAATCCCGAAGGTTTCGTCGATGGCGCCCCTGCAATTGGCCTGGTGGGAGTTATACGTCATCATGGCGGCGGTTTTGTTTCTTCTCTTAGGGTGAAACGGCACAAGCATCTTGTCCGAGGGGAGGTTGGCCTTATCCCCTAGGATGTAGAAACCCTCCGGAAGCTTTCTTAGGAGCTTGTGCAAGCCGGAGATTTCGAATGCCAGCCGGTTGTGGGCGCTCCCGGTGCAGTTCATGGTAAACGCGGTGATCTCGAACCGTGCCTTGTACATCACCTGTGTTGTTTTTTTCGGAGAAATATATATATATATATAAAAAAAAACAAAAATAAAACCTTCAGTTGCATGTATATGATGGAGAATTTCGAGAGGACACAGAAAGCACGTCAGCTGCATGCATGCATGATCGAGGGTTTCGAGAGGAGCAAAACAAAACAAAACAAAAAGCGTCAGCTGCATGGACGATGGAAGGGGAAAAAAGCCTCTCGTTGCGATCGGCTTTGTTCTGATAAAAATGGAAAAAAAAATTACACCAGCTGCGAGTACGACCGACTGAAGGGTTGAAACTCAACCTTTTAGCGAACTGCGCGATACGTCACAATCCGTTCGTCGGGCGTGCTTGTTTTCTATTCCGTTTTTTTTCATGATATGGTGTTTGTCAAAACCTAAGACACAGCAGTAGTTGGTCCTTAGTTCCGTAAGCATAACGACAAGTCATTCGCACGAGTTCTGTCTTCAATCCTCATTAGGGAGCTAGTTCGGCACCTCCCCCTTCTGTATGCTGCCAATATCACCAGGATGATGTTACACAGGGCGACTTCCGCCCACAACAACCGTTCTGCGCACCTGCTAATTCAAGCTGTTTGCTTGCTTGCTTGGCTACGTTGTAAGCCGTTGCTCGCTTGCTTGGCTACTTGATGGGCCTGATGGTTGGCTGGGTTGTGCAACTATTACGGGGGTCCATAGTAAACAGGACCTATGGTACACACAAAGACCTATATATTTAACTATTTTTACTCACAATAGTGGGTCCTATTTACTATGGTCCCCCGTAATAGTCGCGTGTTTCGATGGTTGGTTACTTGCTTGGTTGGTGCGAGCTCACATATATATATGCACACGGAGAAAACACAATCGACACCCCATGGATGGCGGGAGGGGGGTGGGGGCGTACTCATTTATTGCTTGCTTTCGCAGTTTACCATCGACCACGCACCTCTTTCGAGACGGAGCACTACCAGCCGGCGGGGGGGGGGGGGGGGGGGGGGGTGTACTCGATAGGAGAGATGTAGTCGATCTCATGCATGGCCGTAGTCGTATGACCATAGACCCTCGCATCCCTACAATGCCGGGACGGAGCATGTCGGGTTTTCACCGACCAGGCAGACATTTGCTTGCACCAAGCGCGAAGCGCCGTGAGGTGTCCGGCGAGTCGCATGAAGGGTGAGCTGCATCCTACTAAGAACCGCTTGTGAGGCGGACTTGCATATGGATGACAGCTTCAATGAGTTAGTTTAGTTTCCGGTGTGGCCACTTCCAGAGACAGCAATGGGAGTACTATGTAACTGCCTCTTGGGTGCCGTACCTTGAACACTACCGGTACGTGATACGATCAATTCCCTTGTGCAGAGTAAAGGTTCTTTACTTCGCACAAATGATCCAACTAGACGACCAGCTGTGGGCGATCGCCAAAAAAAAAAAAAAAAAAAAAAAAAACGGTACCCTGGATGTCTAGCTCACGTAGTGAGCGGCATGTTTTACAGTGTCGTTGCCAACCGACGCCAACCCAACCCACATATAATATATGGGGGGAGGGGGAAGGGGGTATGCCAAAAACAATTTAAACAAAATTGATAAAAAAAAAAAATGTTTGGGTGCTCGGTTGGTTTGTTGGTTCGCGTGAGTGTAGTTGGTTGAGTTGATGGTCGTGGTTGCTTGCTCGGATCGGAGTAAGCCACAGTTTCTCTGATGACGGCACGGTCAGAGACAGGCCCGAGCAAGGTGGAAGAAACGAGCCGGGTTCGAACCGGTACACGAAAACTTGAGAAATAACTGTGGACAGGAGTTTCCTCTCGCTCTCCGCGGCGCGCAAAAAAATAAATAAATTAATTGCTTGCTTGGATGGTTGGCTGTTTTTTTTTTTTTTTTTTGGTGCGTTCATAGTTAATCTCTAGCGGTGCACTTTGCTGTCCAGGCGGTGGTCTAGCACCGGGAATTTCGGGTCGCCCGTTTTTATTTAAGCGATCGGCTGCCTTGTTGGTCGGGTATTCGGCCGGTTCGTTGGCTTGCGGTTCGGTTGGTTGGTTAGCGGGTGTGTGCAGTGAGTTGGTCGTTGGTTTAGATGGTGTGCAGGTTGTTCATTTGTTTGGTTTGTGCCGATGGTTGACATTTTTCCCTAGGTTGGTTGGTTGGCTTGCTTGGATGCGTACAACGGTTGGGGTCGTAGCACTTTTTTTTTTTATCAATCTATTTACGATAAATGGGGGCTTCTCAACTACCTAAAAAAACTACCCAAAATCGTTGGGTTTCGACAAAAACAAAAAATGTGCTGCCTCACGCTGCCTCACGCTGCCTCGCCCAGATTGAACCAACCAACCAACCAACCAACCGAACAAACATGCGAAGAACACAGATAAGCAAAGAAACGAACAAACGAACAAGCAAAGAAACAAAGAAACAAAGAAACAAAGAAGCGAACAAACAAACAAACGAACATCGGACAAACGAACGAAGCACACAGACGAACCAAACAAACCGAGCAGTGGACGCATGCCTCAAGGTAGAGGTAGGTGCACCTGCCGTTTCCTGAGGATCTCCGCTTTAGGAGCTCTCTTGTACTATTAATGGTAAGTCACCCGCAAACGAATTTACGAACGTTTGCCCGTAAGCCGACCTGACCCGTGAGATGTTGATCACCTCCCGACCCGACCCGATCCGACCCGACCCGACCCGCTAGATTCTGATTGATCCGTCCGTCGCGGGTCGGGTCACCTCGACCCGCGAGACCATTTCTCTCCGCCCGTGGGCTCGACCCGCGGAACTGGCCCGTGGGTCGACGCTTCAAAAACAAGTTTATCTTCATTTTGGTATCCAACAGTGACATGTGGCGTGGCTGCAGGGGGTAGGGGTGCATGTAGACATGCCAATATACGTTTGGCGCTGTTTTAATGTATCACGATACCGAAGGAGCGTTGTTCAGTGTTGGAAAGAAGCCTTTGGGCACAAGACGGGATGCTTTTTGAACTGTCGGATCCGCGGGCCGGATGCGCGGGTCCGATGGGTCCGACCCGCAGGTCAGGAGAAACAAACTCGCGGGTCCCGTTGGCCCGACCGGCCAGTGAACCGTTTCTCGCGGGTCATAACCTGACCTGACCTGTGAGCTTTTCATCACCTCTTGACCCGACCCGACCCGACCCGTGAGATTGGAAAAGAGTCTTGATCCGACCTGATCCGATCCGCGAGATTTGCAAACCTCTTGACCCGACCGCGATCCATGCGACTTTCAACACTTCCTGACCCGGCCTGGGGTTTGGGTCATGACCCGTACACAGGCTTGGAAAAAAGGGCTGAAAACGCCTCTTGCTAATTTGCGGCAGGATTGGGATGGAACGCAGAGAAAGTTGAACTATTATTTGTAACCCTTCGTTCTATTCCCAGCTTGTTTGCAAACTCTTGCGAAGCGCCTGCTCGCGCCTAACCGACAACGGATTCCTGGCAGTCCCGCGGTAGCCGTAGCTCCAAAACTAATAATGGGTGGTGTCAGGAATTGTACTCTGGTACGGCAGTACCTCCATTTAGTGTATTTGCGAACTGCTAGACGCAAATGCATACATCCATATTCAAACATACACACATACATACCTACATACACCATACACACATAATACTGCCTGGTACGCGTTTCTCCACCGACCCACCGACCCACCCATCCACCCACCCACCTGGACGTTCATGCCAATGCAGTCGTTCATCCAAGAGAAGAAGGCCCTGTAGGGTTTGGAGCTGCCGACCACACATTTAGACGTCAGGCGCAAGAAGAGCCCACCGACCGCGCCCACGGCTCCCCTGATAACCTCTCCACCCCCCTGAGCCTGGAAGAGCCTCGCCTGCTCTTCGACTTCGTCCCCCTCAGGCCAGACGTAACTTCGAAATAAAAAAAAGCGCACAAAGAGCAACACGATAAACACAACGAAACTAATCAACAGTTGTGAGTGGGTCCAAAATTTACCAACGAAAATGATCAACGAACTTGATCAAACAAAAAATAAACTACAAAAATAGGCAACGAAAATAATGAAAAGTTGAGATGATAAAAAAAATGCCAATGAAAATAATCAGCAAAATGATTAACAAAGCGGAGCAACAACAACAAAAAAATCAGCAGTTGAGTGAGTACAAAATTGCCGACGAAAAGTATCACCAGTTGAGTTTATTAAAAAAAAAAATGCCCAATGTCTATCAGGTACCAATACACAGCAAACGCACCTTACCAAAAAAAAAAAAAAAAAAAAATGCAACGAAGTTAAACAACACCAATTGAATGGACACAAAATAGCGCAACGAAACGATCACAAAAACAACTACATACAGTGTAATCAACAGCAGTTGAGTTGAGAAAATAATAGTCAGCGTTGAACAGGTAAAACCAACTATCATTTTTTTTTTTTAATTCCATCATCACTTTTAGTTTCAGGCTTGACTCGTATTACGGGGGTCCATAGTTAATTTTTTTTTTTTTTTTTTTTTTTTTTTTTTTTTCATCACTTTTACTTTCCAGCCCACTCGTAGGAGGTTTTACCCTCGACGATCTTCTGGACAAGCCGTGGTCACAGGTGTCGTCCCTTCTCCCCCCCCCGGTACGTGCCTTTATTTTTTGTCGCGCATAGGGTTCAGCATTCCCACTGCTCGTCGATTTTCATCGAATGTAGCCAACTCACGCTTTCGCGCTTTCCGCTTATCAATTTTTCATGTAAGAAAAAGTCCCTATGAGCATGCGCTCGGTGAGACTCGAACTCACGAAATTGATCTCGATAGGCTCGCGGACCACCTACCAAGCCACCGGGGACGCTAAACCCTAAGTTAATAGGACCTATGGTATACATAAAAAAAAAACTATGTTTACTAACAATATTTGGTCCTATTTACTATGGCCCCCCCGTAATAGGAGGTTTTTCTCTCGGCGATTTTCTGGACAATAAGCCGTGGTCACAGGCAGGTGTCGTCCTTTCTCCCCCCCGGTACGTGGCTGTATTTTTTGTCGCGCATAGGGTTCAGCATTCCCACTGCTCGTCGATTTTCATCGAATATTGCTTTTTTTTTTTTTGTCATCCTCCGGCGGATTGGTAAGAATAAATAACTCACGCTCTCGCGCTCTCCGCTGATCAATTTTTAGACCAACCATCATGTTTTTTTTTTTTACAACTAAGAGCTCTCAGAACTGTTTTTTTTTTTGCCGAAAACCACCGATTTACTCGACAGGACTGTGTCGAAAACACCGCTAGACTCCTCAGGATGCCCCCCTTGGTTTTCGGAGAGCTTTCTTGAGCATTTTTCCGTTTTGGCAGAGTCGTAGTTGGACTGCTGTTCGTCCATATTGCTCATCCTGAGGACAGCATGGTTTTTTCATTGCAAAAAAACTTCAAATATTAATTATTTCTAGCCCCAATTCTGACGAACAGCCTTTTTTCTTACCCTCCAGCGCACAGGGTCAGGGTGACCTCGCTCGACGGTTTACGAAAACCTCCCGACCCGACACGTCCCGTGAGTTTTTGAAGACCTCATGAACCCGATCCGCGGGGCGGGTCATGCCCCGCGAAGACCTCTGCCAAAAAAAAAAAAAACACGTTGTTTTACCCGTGAGTAATCAAAACATAGCGCGGTACAACAGCGGAAGCAAAGCCTCAACCATCAACGCAATCAACATATACCATACCTGCATACTTCGCGTCGTATATAGTTTTTAACCTGTATACTTGGTGTCTATAGTTTTTAACCTGAATACCTGGTGTCTATAGTTTTTAACCTGTATACTTGGTGTCTATAGTTTTTAACCTGTATACTTGGTGTCTATAGTTTTTAACCTGTATACTTGGTGTCTATAGTTTTTAGTTGTTCTTGCAACAAGTCATGTCGTGGTCACAGGACAGCCCCCCCCCCCCCGCCAAAAAAAAAAATGGAGCGGAAGAATACCCAGGGGGAAAAATAAACTCAAATCGAACAATAGTACATCATGCTTGGTAGGGAACAAGGAGTTTAGTTGACTAAATCCTGCGTTTGTTGATACTGCTGCTGCATGGTATGGTACGCGGGCGGGCGAGTCCGAGAAGTTGAAGGCAGCTGAGGGGCAGCCGAGGGCACAGACACATCATGAGCGGGAAGGGGGAAGGACAAATAATTCCTCATGTTTCACACCACTCTGTCCATAAATATAAGCACTGGTTTGACTGAATAATAATAAACACAACATACTTATATATATATATATATATTTTAGGGACATAGTTATAAGAATCACGCCTCCCCGGCAAAGAGCGGGGGAAACGGGGAAACCATGACATGTTTTCAACCTCACGTAGCCCGCAAAAACTGACAATCGGTACGAAGCTCACCAATCGGTCAAACACAGCAGCTGACGTGCTGCCGTACACCTGGCAAACATATTTACAATACTCCCACACCTCGGAGAGCACATCACGATCTAGTTCATCTAGATCACGTACATGCTGAACTGCACCACTGAAATGCTGTGGAGGAGCTGCAAAATACTAGTACAGTTCCAGCAGCTCAGGAAGCTTGTACAAAATCATGCACATTGTACGGCTTTCACCCGGCAACATGAGCTAGATCCTATCACAGATCAGGAACCTATCTGCCCTGAATGATCTAGATCATCAACGATCTGTAGATGATCTGTACATGATCTGACTGAGGTGTGAAATACCTTTACAAAACCAGATTCCAAACACCAAGGCAATGTTTGCTTGGCCGTTTTCAGGGATCGTAGCTACAGCTGCAGCAGGGGTGACTGCCCCTAACATATTCATCCGTACGTCGTTCTTATTTTTTGTTTGCCGCGATTAGTTATGTCCTCCATCCACGACACAAAAACGCCTCCATACTCCAGTCGAAACCTCTCATAAAATGACTCGCCCTGTGTGCGGGAGAGGCCTGCACAGCTACTTATGCAGGATGCGGGTCTTATTGGTCAAGGCGGGTCTTCCGGCCGCCCGGCGTTTTAAGGGGAAATACGCCACCAAAACACGCGACGGAGCCGCGTGACTGCCCCTGCCGACCTCGAGCCTCCCAATGGGTTAGAGCTATCACGGGGGTCCATAGTTAATGGGACTACATTTTTGTCAGTAAAAATAGGTAAATATATAGGTTTTTGTGTGTACCATAGGTCCTATTAACTATAGACTCCCGTAATAGAGTTAGGGTGGGCTAGGGTTAGGGACAGGGTCAGGGTTAGGGGTATAGGGTGAGGTCTGGGGTCGGGTTGGTCTCGGCCGACGTGCAAGGTTGAAATAGGCGACACACGTCCTGCACAAAGGTTTTGTGCAGGCCGCTCCTGCACATAGCGGGAGCCTAGAAAAATTCCAGAAGCCGTGAAACGAGGCACGCACCGAAGCAGGGCTAGCGACGTAGCCTCGAGGTGCGACTCGAACTGGTCACATACCAGACAGTCAAGTGATAATGGGGGCATGCGACGGGGAGGGAGAGGGGATTACACATGTGACCAAGGTGTCCAGAAGGACACTCAAGGTGAAGCCTCCTACGAGTGGAGGTGGACAGTGAAACTGAGGCCGTTTCGATATTTTGATCGAAATTGTGTCAATTGTACGAAACAGGCCGCCTGTTCTGTGAATTTGACCCGATTTCGATAAATAAAAAAAGAAACTGGGCGGGTTAGCCATCCGTAGGAATTTCGAGCCTGCAGAGTCAGCCAATCCCACTAGATTCCTCTCGAACAAAGAACAATCATTATTTGAGAGGGTAGGGGACATTTTTCAGCGTCCCCAGGTGAACAAGTCTGCGAAGGTGTTGAAAAATCCTGTATCGGTTTCGTCTCTCATAGTAGTCGGCCCGAGGATAAAATAAACCAGACACGGCATCACCGCGATGACAAAAAATAGTAAGGGAAAAAAAGCCGTGGAAACCCCGGGATGGACGATATACGTCACCTATCGGGACGGTACTGGTATTGCCGTAATAATTCCGCGTAGGTATTCCCAAGTGCTGACACGCGATGTTTACACGCACGGAATTGTATTCGTTTGACGCAACTGCGACCATCCCTTGATTAGATTACCCGCCGCCATAAGCCCGGAAAATATATATACTGCTGTAATGCGGAATATTATCTAGGCACGATCTGGAGGATGTCGACTCCCTGACCTCGTGCCTCGGGCCAGACGTACCTCAACAATCAACGTTATGAAAAAAAAATATCAACCCTTAAGTTGATTAATTTACAGTATGCCCTTACATTTCTATTCAAAATAATGAAATCCAATCACGAAGGCGGTATTTACGTCATTACTGCTGCAGACTATGTATCTCAGCTTTACCATACTTCACGACATACAAACCAAATAATAGTACTTGCAATCAAAGATGTCGGATTAGCGCAATACGGCATTCTGGCGAGGCCGTTTGTCGGTGAGTAATCTGTCTGGCTCGCGGCGATTTCGTGACGCCCGGCGCCCCCTACAATAATCACAAAAGCCACGTAAAACTCCAGGAAATCCCTGTTTTA
The DNA here is from genome assembly GCA_031763025.1 of Macrocystis pyrifera. Taxonomy (NCBI): domain Eukaryota; class Phaeophyceae; order Laminariales; family Laminariaceae; genus Macrocystis; species Macrocystis pyrifera. The sequence goes on from JASSKH010000015.1 coordinate 11,218,138, forward strand.
TGTCACGCGGTCAGAGCCGTGATTTTCGGGGTGAGCTTCGCCAGCGACCATCAGCAGAGGTATGGGTAAGGGGTATTGTCGCGGACTACCAGTTCCGAGCGCGGCAATCGCCGTACAGCTGCACAGACTTGCACGGGCGTTTCCTGAAGTTGCTTGGTGGGCGTACACCACTGATGGTAGTGAAAACCAGGAGCAGGCGTTTTCCACATGTCAGTATGTACACTTCGGTCCTATTTAATAGCGGGGATATTTATTAAATGTCCCCCATTTTCCGTAATTATCCGCAAGCAATCCGGCGTCCCCGGTGACGTCCACGTGCCTATCGAGATCAGTTTCGTGGGGTCGAGTCTCACCGAGTGCATACTCGTGGGGACTTTTTACTGCGTAAAAACTGATCTGCGGAAAGCGCGAGAGCGTGAGTTAGAAACATTCCACGAAAATCGACGAGCAGCGGGAATGCTGAACCCTGTTTGCGATCAGACATGAAGGCACGTACAGTACCGGGGGGGAGAAGGGATGGCACCTGTGGCCATGCCTTGCTTGTCCAGAAGATCTCTGAGGGTATACCCTTCCACGAGTTAATAAGCTGGAAAGTAAAAAAGAGATGATTTAGAAAAAAAAACTGTGCTTTTCTGGCGGAATACGTGTAAGCACCAATAACGACCCGTGATCCGATATCTTTACAGCAGTATCATGGGTTGCAGAGCTCTAGACCAATCATCAATCATGAAAGTATTCAGGACACCTACCAATTCAATTATCAAATGAACTATCAGGTATGAAGTACTAATTATCACACAATTTAAAAACACAATCCAGATCCAAATTCACCTCAATTCAAATTTTCATTCCGATTCCAAAGTTGAGCGTCGGTATTAACAGCAGCAGCAGTCGTTATCAACGCTGCAACGCTGCAACGTACGTACGTATTGAGTATCAACTTACAGCATTACGGGGGACCCTAGAAAATAGGACCCATTACTGTTAGTAAAAAATAGGTAAAAATATAGGTTTTTTATGCGTACCGTAGGTCCTGTTTACTATGGTCCCCCGTCATAGTACTCAACCGGCTCACCACAGCCGATGTGTTGTTGCATGAAACGGCCAGTCTCCCGGTGCTTCATTCTTGTCGAATTCCGCAAGTTTCGTGCCAGCAGGGAGAGGATCACTCTTGCCAAACTCTATCCCGTATTCATCCGCCAATCGTTCAGCGAATGTCTGCTGGGAAATCTCCAACACCTCCTTCTCCAACTTCCTCTCGAGGCGTTCTACGATAGAGGTTCAAGCTAATTTTTCTGAGGCTCCTCACTTGACCTTAAGGGGCTCCTACCTCACCCGAAAACTGACTTGAGCAAAACTCAAGTTGCATCCTGATGAACAATCCCATGGCCCAAGTATACGAAAAAAGTCATTTTTCGAAACAAGACTGGCATTCCGACGATTTTGGGTCAAGGAACCCCGTCATTGAGAGAGCATTTTAGCGGAAATGAACCACCTCTATCGCAGGACGCGTCTCTCGTAGAACCCCCCCGAATACCAACGCAACTCTCCCAGTTTCTCAACCGCATCCTTTTGGTCCAAGCCTCGGCCAAAGTGATCACGCCGTGCCTTTGCCCTACCTCAAAATAGCATACACAGCCACTACCATCTTCATCACTGCTGTCTCCCTCATCCATCAAACCCTGGCATCGAAAAGCACCTAGCAAGGTGCGCACGCTATTGCCTCGATCCCTGCCGCTTCAAATCGCATAAGCTCTTGTTGAGTTTTGCTATCCTCACGGACAGTCTACCGCAACCCTGAGGCAAACGAAGGACTACGTTTTCCTCCACGTCGGATTGCACGAACGCATGCTCGATATCAAAATGGCACAAGTCAAGATCCCGCTCGCACGCCATCGCTGTCAACAACCGAACACTCGAAACAGCACCAGTTGGTTAAAATAATTCCCCGAAATCAATGTTGACTCCCTGCTAGTTCCCCGAGCTACAAGGCTTGCCGTAGTTTTCGTGGACCAACCGTTCTCACGAGCGTTCCAATCAAACACCCACATTGTATTGATGTACGTAGTTGTCCACTGATTGCTGCACCGACTCAAAATTTCCGGCATCCAGCAATCTGTTGAACTCCCGCCCCGTCGAAATGCCTACAAAGCGGGGCGTGCTACGACCGTATGGTCGCCTTGTGTGGCTCCGTGGGACCTTGAGCTCAGAGACGTAGCAGTACGGCAAATCCGGAGGCTTGTAGGGCGACCGCTGATTTCCCAGGGTGGTGTCGATATCTTCCCCGAGTGGCAAGCAGCGCCGCCAAATAATATAGCCCCCCCACCCCCCCCCCCGAACAGAATAGCAAGAATAGGGGGGTGGGGGGCGTGGGATTCCTAGTCAAAGAATACCTGTGTGACATGATAGAGGTGGTCAAAGACAGTAAATTCGACCGAAGCAGATAGATTAAGATACCAGGGGAGCGGGAGTCGAAGATTACTTCCAAGGAAACATATATATGCCCCCCAGAGTCGAAGAATACGATAAAAGGTATATAGAGGAAGTTCGGAGAAGTAACAGTAGATGTACGCAAGTACAAGAGGCAAGGAGAAGTAGTACGAGTGGGATATTTCAACTCAATAATTGAGAAGGCAAGCAAACTGAATGAGAACATTGGACAATATGGGGAAGTAACAAAAAATAAGAGTTGGGAATAGATGTTGAAGTTCCTCAAGCACATAGGGATGAAGACGTTGAGCGACAGAGTAAAAAAGGCAGAACTGGAATGGACTAGACAGTGCGTACAAAAGGGAGAAGGCTTTATATCCTTGACATTAGAGTAGTAGAAAATGGAAGTAGTAAGAAAACGGAACTACATGTATGCGCAGCGGACATAGGACTTACGGATCACTGTCTAATATGGACAGACAGTCAACAGACGAGAGTTATCAAACATAAACGAGGTAGGAAATTGCACCGATGGAGAATAGACAAACTAGAAGTAAACGAGAAACGGGGCGAGTTCCAAGAAGAGATGGCCAAAAATGCAGAGAAATTTTCCGAGCTGTTGGAAACAATAGGTACAACAAGAAACGATATAGAGAGGGATGATGCAGGAGCTAGGATAATAGAAGGATGGGAGAAGTTGGTCAAGACCACAGCAAATAAAGTAATAGGGAAGAAGTTGATAGTATGCAACAGGGCCTAAAATGGTGGGATGGGGAAGTGAAAGAGGTTATAAGACCAAGGAGAAAGGCATACGCAAGGTATACATCGAGTAAAACTGCGACAGGGTGGGAGGAATATGATATAGCTAGTAAGAAAGTAAAAGAGATGGTAGAGAAGAAGAAGAAAGGGATATGGAAAGACGTGGTAAATATAACGAATGAAGACTTTGAGGGCGGGATGAAGCAGATGTGGGTAGGGATGAAAGAGATAAATAGCAAACAAGCAGGAGGGGCAGACACGGGAATAGCTACTCTAAGAGCACAGAACGGTATAATGGTTAGTAGTTCGAAGGGGAAAAGGGAAGTACTAGTAGAGCATTACCGTAAGCTAGGAGCACCCACAGCCAACTAAATGTTCGACGCAGAATTCAAGAAGGAAATCAACGCGTGGGCAGAGGCGAACGTAGATACGTCACAAAGGGAAGACAGTGATTCGGGAGGGTTACAGAGAGAGTTCACAAGGAGAGAAACAAAGGAGTGTGTAGCTAAACGTAAGAACAGAAAGGCGGCAGGGGCAGACCAAATAGTGAATGATTTTATGAAGTACGGAGGAGAAGGAATGCTTACCATGATGGTTATGTTGTGTAACTGGACATGGAAAAACGAGTACGCACCTAGGAGGTGGAGAGAGGGAGTAGTAGTAAACTTATTCAAGAAAGGAGATAAGGATGACCCGGAGAACTGTAGAGGGATAACGCTACTAAGCACAGTAGGAAAAACATTTTCTAAGATTTTGAACGATAGAATGGGAACGATGATGGAGAAGGAAGATAAAATAAGCGAAGGGCAAGCAGGGTTTAGGCCAAACCGTAGCTGCGTAGACCATGTGTACACCTTAGGTACGATTATTCAGGGTAGGAAAGACGCGGCACTAACAATGTGCTGTTTATTTCTAGATTTGCAGAAAGCGTACGACACAGTATGGAGAAATGGATTGTGGAAAAAACTGAGGGAAATAGGAATCAGAGGAAAGATGTGGAGAATGATGAAAAAGATGAAGGAATGTGCGAGAAGTGCTGTGATGCTGGACGGGGAAATATCGAAGTATGTTGATATTTTACAAGGAGTTGCACAGGGATGTACGTTGTCACCTAGCCTATTCAAGATATATATTAACGACCTGATAGTAGCAGTCGAGGCAGCAAGCAGGCAGTCACGGTAGGGGCAGATACGGTGTCGGGATGGATGTTTGCGGATGACTTCGTGGGGATATCAGAAACGCCCGAAGGATTGCAGAAACAAATATAGAAGGCGCTAGAATACACCAGGAAATGGAGGGTGACGGCGAACGTCAAGAAATGCGCAGTAGTTGTTTGTAACGAAGATATGGTAAACCCGGCAAATTTCGGTTGGAAGTGGGGAGAAGATGAATTGCCGATCGTAGACCAGTATCCATACCTTGGCGTAGAGATCTCAAAAGACTGCTTTTGGGATACACATATAGCAAAAGTAATAGGGAAGGGTAAATCACAAGTAGGCAAGATGGGTGCGATCCTAACAGACTCGCACCTTGACAACAGGATTAAGAGATGTATCCTGATAAATGTGATAGTACCAAAGCTAGAATATGCAGGAGAAGTATGGGAAGGGAACGCGAAACTCGTAAAACAGTTGGAAACAGTACAAATGACAGCAGCTAAAAAATCCTAAGATGCTCAAGTACAACTAGTAATACAGTATTAATAACAGAACTGGGAATGCACCCACTAAAGACAAATAGAGACGTGAAAAAGTTGAACTGGCAATATGAAGTAAGGAACGTGCCAAAAAAGAGGTTGCCAGCCATAGTTGATAGAGCGGTATGGGAGCAAGTAACGAAAGGGTGAGCTGGAATATGGTGGGATGGCGTGGTTGAGAAAGTATGGAAGGATCTAGGGGGAAACCAAGAAGAGATGATGTCCGCCGGGAAGTTTGGGAGTTACAAGGCAGAAGTAGAAGTTAGGATAGAAAGAAGGGAGAGGCTAGCGCTAAGAAACAAGGTGGATATACGGGGGATTGAGGGCAGGAACAGGACTGAAAACGTATTTGCATAGCCCAATGGACGTCGCGAAAACGCTGAAACTGCGCTTTCGTGTAGGGGACCTGGACCTGCCAGAAGGAAGAAAGAGGTATACCAGTAGCCGGGCGGAGGAGGAAGTAGATGCACAGATGTGCCCGTGTGGCGAAGCAATAGAGAGCAGAACTCACATAGTAGGAGAATGTGAAATATACAAGGAGGAACGGGATGAGTTAGAAGAGGAGACGAGGGAAATAGATGAGTGTGACATGGAGGAGCTTGATACGCTGAATATCAGTGAGAAAACGATCTTTCCTCGGAGATAGATGGTGGCCACAGGCGGCCAGACAGGAAGGGAATAAGATTAGCAAAAGTTTCTATGTAATATATGGAACCAACGTAATGAGCGCCCAATTGCTGGAGGTGTCTCTACTAGGAGTAGGAACGGTGCTCCGTCTCGAAAGGGGTGCGTGGTCAATGGTCAAATGACTAAGGCAAGCAACAAATGGGTACGCCCCCCCCCCCCCCCCCCCCCCCCCCCCCCCCCCCCCCCCCCCCCCCCCCCCCCCCCCCCCCCCCCCCCCCCCCCCCCCCCCCCCCCCCCCCCCCCCCCCCCCCCCCCCCCCCCGCGCGCGCTGGTGGTGTCCCCTGGCGATTCATAACAAGAACGTTCACGTGCCTGCGATCCCCATCACTCGGCGACTCTTTGCGGCGACCTGCGGCGACGACCGCAAGCGTGTCGAACATCGACATCAGGGCCGTCTTGCCCATCATCGACAGGAGTTCGACGCTATATATGGTGAAGGCCTTGGTCGCTTTTCAGTAGCGACCAGGGAGGCTCCTCCGGCGTGGCTGAGAGCTGAACGCCCGGCGTGTGGGAGAACTGGACCGTTGTCGAGCGGGCACGGCCGGATATCCGATGCGACTCCGTGTATTTTCGCGGCTGAGATGAGGTAAGAGAATGGAGCGGCAACAACGGCGGCGGCTGAAATGGCGTCGGCGACGGTGACGATGACTGGAAAACCGTGGCGGCGACTGCAGCGAGTTACTGGTTTTATAAAGGCTATCCTTAAGGGACCGGAAAGAAGGCATTCTTCAAGATCAATGTAGACGGGACAGGGTATGAAGAAATACTTAACCCTCGTAAACATTTCAATGCGTTTTGCCTTGGTACCATAAAAAAACGTGTAATATTATTTGAATCCACTTCACGTAGGGTAGCGGCGGGGATGATTGGAACGGCGGTGGCGGCAGTGTGTGGAGCGGCGGTGGCGCCGACTGGATCGGCGGTGGTAACTATACGTAGCTGATGCGAAAAAACGGCAATGCCGGCATGGCGGGGTACACTAACCCTCCCCACGGCCGGTGGCGTCGGACGCTGAAGCACGAGCACACGGGGAACCGTCCACACTACGTCATCGGTGTATAAGATGCCGCCGGTCGAGGTCTGGATCACCTTCACGGCAGACGAGGGGTAGTTGTAGTCGGTATTGAGAAAATTGCACGGAACAGATTGGACGTCGGATTGGGTGCTGCGGTCCACCCTCAGGATGCCTTCCTGGAAGAACGGCATCACCTGCAGGGCCGGCAGTCGCGAGACGAACACCGTGCAGTGACCACCACCCGGTGTCGGCCGTGGTCGCGGAGCGAGTGAAACAGTCGGCAGCCCAAAAAACAGCCTCCAGCCGTAGACTGTTGGCGTTGGCGCCGAGGGTGCGGATCCGGGCGAGGTCGAAGCCCGAGAAAAGCCGTCTAATCTTGCGACGAGCCGCATGGCTACCCTTCAATTCTCGCCAGATCGCGCTCACGACAACCGTGTTCTGTTGCGGCTTACCCGGGACCGTGCATTCATAGCAGATTCCAGCAGAGTGGCATATATCAACGAAGCTGCGGCCGGTGAACTCCCCACCGTTGTCCGTGGGAAAGCCGAGCAGTCGCCCCATGGCGTTCATGTCGGCGAGGAACCTTTGCATGTTCGTGGCGGTCTCCGACTTCACGTCGCACGGCCGCATCCACCCCGAGGCGCTGTCGACAAACATTATCAAGTAATGGGACCCGCCCATGGACGCCTCGTATGGGCCGGCCAGGTCGATGTTCACCGTATTGGTACGCCTCTTTGCGCGTTATATCGTCCTTCGCGGCACCCCAGCTCGCACGCCTTTTCCCTCAAAACACCCACCACACGGCTGCAGCATTCCCGTCAGGATGATACCGTGCTTCCGAGCCCTCTCCCTAAAAAAACGTTCGTTTGCGTGACCGGGGGAGACTCGAAAGTGGTTAATATCGAGAGATCTGGTAGGTCTCCCAACAGTATACGGGCGCCTACCCAGAGCGAGTACAGCTGCAGCAGCCATGCCTTCGTTCCAGTCCGACTTTGTAAGTGCTTGAGCGACCGCAGCATTGAGGGGTGAAGGAATAAAGTCCGTGTAAACAGCGTCATCCTGACCATTCATTAGCCTAACATCCGTGATCTCGCTCGTGTCTATTTCCTGCATGCGATGGGCGGCAGTGAGAGGTATGATCCTTACCACTTCTTGCTCTACGCCGGGGTCCGGCACCGATGGTCTTACACCTGCACCCATACAAAATGGTTCACCTGAAGCCGGGGCGGGGGGACAGGGGAATCTGTCTGCACTGCACCAGTAAGGATGGGTGAGAAACTTGAATCTATAGGTACTACTTGTGCGCCGTTAGAGGCGAACGGGAAGCCACTATCCGCAAGCACAGCCCCTTTTGAGCTATGGTGGGAAAGGGGGTGGAAAACAAAGCACCGACGGCCCTGCCCTATCTATGTTAAAAGGGGTGTGGGGGGGCGTAGCGAGGGGGGAGCAAGTGGAACACCAGGAGCAGTCGTCTGAGAAAACGGGCGGAGTGGAACACCAGACAAGGCAGGCACAGCAGTAAGTCCTGCAGTGGGAGTTGGGTCTATTCTGGGGTCGCATAAAAACATGATCCGATCGAGTCACGGTGGAAAGGGCCAGTCGATTGACACACCATCCTTGTCCAGGTTGTTGGTTGGTCGCGCGTAGGCTTCGTAGAGTAAAAGAACTTGAACCCAATACTGTTCGTCATGTATACGCCCGTCCACTTTACAACGATTTAAATCTTCGAGTGCATTTTGGGGTTGATACTACCTACTTGTGTAGCCCTCATTTCCTTGCCGCTACAGATGATAATTATTTCCTTCCCAGGAGAGATCCTTGCCCAGTCATGTATGTTTCTAGGATCGTTGGTAATGTAGCTTCTGATCCCGTTATCAGAAACCCAGAACTCAACACCTGGTGACCCTGCGGAACGCCCCCCTATAGTATCGCTACGAGTCCACAGTAAATTGCAAGCACCGCCCCAAACATCCCTACCCTCTAACACTCCAATTCGACTCGCCTGGTGCCACTGAACTTGTCATCAGTAGACGCAGAGCGCTCTGGGAAGATGTAGATGGTCCGGGAGAAGGCGTGGAGGAAGAGGGTGGGACATGGCTGGGAGGATGCTGGAGTTGCTGGGACGGCGGCTGTGGCGGTGGCTGGCACTCTTGCAGAGGCGGTGGGTGATACATCTGCGACGGGGGTGGCTGGCAATACTGCGGAGGCAATAGCCGGTACTGCCGCGGAGGTGGTAGCTGGTCCTACTGCGAAGGCGGTGGCTGGTACTGCTGCGACGGCGATGATCGGTACTGCTGCTGTTGCTCTTAGTCGTTGTAGCAGCTGCAGTCTCCGGCGGTGGCGGTGGCGGCAATATATGTTTGACAGTACGAATGCGGTCACTGCTGCTGCCGACCAGGGTGCCGCATTAGAGCGAGGGTCGGGGGCTCCACCAGAGGCGTTACCACCCTGGCGAAGTGGCAAGGCACCGGAAGGCAAAGAGTCGCCTGGGTCCACTCGCCATGCGCATTACTGATGCATATATCCCACATCGTAGCACTGCTGGAATTGCTCACGAGGGTCGGACCCATGCACCTACGGCTGACTCGCGGTTGGACAGGGGAGGCTGTGCGGGTATCGGGAACAATCGTAGCCGCCGGGGGGGGGGGGGGGTGTACTCAATAGGAGAGATGTACTCGATCTCATGCATGGCCGTAGCCGTATGACCATAGACCCTCGCATCCCTACAATGCCGGGGGGGGGGGGGGGGGGGCGAAGGCGTAACTATCCGCCTACCCCCAACTGCTTGCGCTAGCGTTCTGGGCCAACTCATGCGCCGGGTGTGGTTGAATCATGTGAAGCCCGAGCTCGCCATCATAGGAGATAACACCAGGTATCAATTATTAGAATGACAGCAAGCCTGCTATCCCCTTCCCCTGGGACTTTGAAATAACACCCCAATACACATTCTATTCGACCTATCCAGGGAAACATGAAACCCACTGCAACTCAGTACACATATCAATTGTGAACTTACACCAATCACACCAATCAGCACAATCAGACGATGGTACGAGAACACTCCACGGTCTCGAGACATCGAAGACCCAAGAAAGAAGAAACTTTCCGTAGCAATGTGGGGTTTGTGGAGCGTTACGGAATTCGCAGCATACGTCAAATTGGTTGAAACAAGAGACATAATATACTCAGAGCGTCGAGCTACGAGAGCTGTTGCTCTGATCAGAGACATCTGAGGCGGCATCGGCGGGGTGTCGTAGCGCGAGGCCACGGTCAAGGCGGAGTCGTGGGCAACGGACAGGGTGCCTCGACCACCGCAGCCGATCTAGCCTTGATGGTGTTGCTGCTGCAGTTGCTGGCGACGCAACAAGCGATCGTGGGACGCTTGGGCTGCTTGGAGAACAACAAAGCGACCCAGCCGCAGCCACAGCAGCGGCAGTAGCAGCAGCAAGTCGCCCCACCTCTGCGTGGCGCACTCGGTGGGGGGATTATGGCTCCATGGGTGGGTGGGCGATGGGAGGCCAGCCGCTTCCAGAGCCACAAGATGCGAACCAGCAGGCTGCGGTCAATGCAGGCGTAAAAGCGAATGCTATGCTGGCGGCGGACCTATGGCTAGTCAAAAAGGAAGCAATACTCTTCATTGCGCGTGGAGGTTACAAGATAGAGAAGATCACTCGCCCTCTTCGGTCCTAACCCCAACGTCCTCGACGACGTGGCGCACGCTTCCGACACAATCACAAAGCAACTGAAGACTCTGTCCGGACTCGCGATCGAATAGTTTGTTCCTTTTTTTGCGCCTGCAGGGAAGCCATCGTTGGCAATGCTCGCTGACGTTCTTTTCGCTACCTTGGTAGCGGCACTATTAGAGACCCTCGAATACGGCATGGAGGGAGCTCAGGCGATTTGTGAGAGCAGGGTGCGCACCTTGAGAGATGAGCTGGCACAAGCGCAGAGGATGGTAGGTACATATCTGCGGCAGCACTTCAGAAACGTCTCGACGCCCTCGGCAAAGGTACGTGAGGCGTTGCTAAAAGCCATCAACAGCGGACTGAAGGAGGGGATGACGGCACTCGCGTGTAGCGGGAGCATATTGTACCAAATACACCCATGCATTACCCTCGCAGCTGGCACATATCTCCCCATGACCATGCCGTACTTCACACGGCTGAGGGAGCTGATGAAAGGCGGCGCCGGAACGTGTCTCGTGGAGCGCAAGGAGTCTGGGAGGCTGGACCCCGAAAATGCAGCAGGCCTCAGCGGGGATGCTTGCATCGGGTCCCGAGGGCGAGTGATAGTAGTAAAATAAATGTAAGTACGGTATTGTTGGCTCTGTGCTCTCAGCGCTCCTCAGCGTTTCTTCGACATATTTGTTTGCGTTGTTCTTGCTGACGCCGACCCTGGAGTGGGGACCCGGGTGTGGGTGCATGCAGAACCCCCACAGTCCTTCTGGGTTACCCCTTCGGTCGGCCCTGCCTGACGGCAGGGCCCATATTGTCAGTTGCTGACACCCTGTCTGACTCTGCCCCCCGCTGGGAACTCCGCCCCTGCCGCTGGCCACCACGTTTCTGCTAAAATATGCGACGCTCGGAGGCTGAGGTCGCCCTCCTTCTGTCGCTGTCCCGCCGTCCTCTGCTACGGCTGCCTAACTTGGCTGTGGCTGTTGCAGCGGCGTTGGCGTTTGTGGCGGCGGAGCTAGTGGCGGTGCTTGAAGCTGCTGTGGCTGCTTCTGCGTGGCGATTTGGTTGTGGGTAGACGTACGGGAAACCCGCGGACACGTCACTCCCCTCCATGCGTAATATGACACCTCAGCCGGCGTGGGCCGCTCCTACATACGGGCCTTGAGGGTGATGGGCCCCCCTCCGAGGCTGCCCCGATCTTGCACGGGGACCGCGCACTGGCTGCCGTGCCAGGTACTGTTTCCTCTTGCCCCCGCTGAGGTCTGCTGCGTTATCGGGGTCCAGCCTCCCAGACTCCTTGCGCTCCATGAGACACGTCCCGGCGCCGTCGTTCATCGGCTCCCTCAGCCGTGTGAAGTACGGCATGGTCATGGGGAGATATGTGCCAGCTGCGAGGGTGATGCATGGGTGTATTCGGTACAAGATGCTCCCGCTACACGCGAGTGCCGTCATCCCCTCCTTCAGTCCGCTGTTGATGACTTTCAGCAACGCCTCACATACCTTTGCCGAGGGCGCTGAGACGTTTCTCAAGTGGCACCGCAGATATATCTCCACCATCCTCTGCGCTTGTTTCAGCTCATCTCTCAGGGTACGCACCCTGCTCTCACAAATCGCCTGAGCTCCCTCCACGCCGTATTCGCGGGTCCCTAATAGTGCCGCTACGAAGGCAGCGAAATGATCTTCAGCGAGCATTGCCAGCGACGGCTTCCCTGCACGCGGAAAAAAAGGAGCAGACTATTCTATCGCGAGTTCGGACAGAATCTTCAGTTGCTTTGTGATTGTGTCGGAAACGTGCGCCACGTCGTCGAGGACGTTGGGGTTGGGGCCGAACAGAGCGAGTGGTTTCCTCTGTCTTGTAACCTCCACGCGCAATGAAGAGTATTGCTCCCTCTTTGTCTAAGGCTGGTCGAGCAATGTACTATTAGTTGGTTGAACGTACCTGAGAGCGAAACACGAATCAAAAACGAAAACTATTCCCCTACCCCCTGCGAAACGACACGGGGTGATTCGAAGGCACGGAAAACAAACGGGGGGGGGGGGGGGGGGGTAACACAATGGGACATGTACTGGAGCGACGGAGCTCGCTCGCTCGAACAGTGTCGAAATAGTGGAAATCACGCCAAGAGAGAACCCAAGACAGTCCAGACCCAAACCCACAGAAAAAGAGGGCGGAAAGGACGCGTGCGAGGTTTCGCCGACACTGGAGCACAAAACATACAAAGAGCAGACATCGTCATGGCCTGTGCAATATCGCGCGCGGGAGAGGGCAGAACAAAACCTGTTGCTGATGAACGAAATCTACCACCTTGGTCTGCTTGGAGACACCAAGAAGGCGGAGGGAGAATGCAGGAACAACAACTGCGGTCGGACCTAAACTTAGGGCAAAACGGGCACAAAGAGGCTCACGAGCACGGTCAATGGAAAACCAGGGAAAGCCTAGGAATATAAGAAAAACCGGTACGACTGGTCACGCTGGTCCTAAAGAATCTAAGCAGACCGCAAGAAGGATTCACGAATCGAATGAACGCTTCCGCCGTTCTCCAAAAGGGGGCGAAAACAACGGTTGTTGACAGTTTTGGCTCAGCTTGACGAATACGCACGTGGAGAGAGGGGTTCACAGCTTCACGTCGAGCGGGACACACGGCCGTTCGCGCACTACCTGCACGTTCTAGCTGTGGATCCCTCTCTACGTGACTGTCGATGAGGCTTAACCAAAACAACAATCTATGTGCTCGTACACCGTAATTCTCCCCCCTGCCCCTTTCGCTTTCTGTTGCGGCGTCCTGTTCTCGCTATTCAGTCCGACGAGGATGACACCATCATCAACAAGATCCTGGCTACTCTGACCCGTTTCCCTGCGATCATTCAGGACAGAGGTTTTCAGCAATACCCCTCGTTCTACTACACGGACAGGGGCACACCGGGAACGACGTCGTGCCTATTCACTCTCAACCGCTCGGGGAAAGCACCTCCCTGGAGTGGCGCACGCTGGCAGCAAGATCGACCCGAGCTCCCAGCGCCTCGCAAAGGGCGGTGCGATATGCTGCTAACGCGCGTCCACTCACTGTTAGCAATCAGCTTCGGCTCTCGAGCTTGGTGTTGCGCTATGCATGGTTGGGCGGTGGTGTGGGATGTAGCGCACCGTCCTATGAATAGGAATTTGACGTGGTCCCTTGCCTCTCATTGGCAAGCATGCTGTACCCACTTCAATGTGGCGGCGGTGCGGCGTGGAACAATGGGGTATGTTCACCTGGGCTCCGCGTGTGTATGCAGACAAGCGACTGGCAATCAAAAATAGCGCAGGCGTCCCCGGTGGCTTGGTAGGTGGTCTGTGTGCCTACTAAGATCAATTTCATGGGTTCAAGAGTCACCGAGTGCTTACTTGTAAGGATTAATTCTTGCTTAAAAATTGATTTGCGAAAAGCGCGAAAGCGTGAGAGAGCAAAACAAGAAAAAAAACGACGACGCAGTGGGAATGCTGAACCTTATGCGCGATAAGAATGAAGGCACTTACCGGGGGGAGAAGCGACACCTGTGAATACGGCTTGTCCAGAAGAAGATCGCTGAGGGTAAACGTCCTACGAGTTAAGCTGGAAAGCGAAAATGATGACTAAAATTACCAATTAGAAAAAACAAACTCGACACCCTCTGAGTTATGTGAAATATCACGCAACGACTAGCGTTTGACCACGGCGGCAGGCACCGGAGCAATGCCTGACTCAGGCGGTGAGGTGAGACCTCCCTGAACGCCGTGAAACGAGGCAAACTCAACTGCAATCTGAGTAAGCTGTCACAATTCCGACACACCATCTCAATCTAGTAAGATGAGCTTCGCCAGTTCGAGCCCAGGGACAAGCAAAGCCACACTCAAACGTATCACTATTCGAAGAGTGCGGTGACTACCGCTGTGACTGGGGGTACCCGGGTACCCACCCGAGCTGGGGGTACCGGGGTATCCACCCGAGTACGACTGCAGTACCGGGAGTAAAAATGCAGGAAAGCTGGTCCAGATCCGTGCTGCGGTATAAGGGTGGCAGTTTCTGACCAAACTGTCACTGGGAATAACGCGGATCCCTCAACTGAGGAACTGCCCAAACCTCGTTACTTCCTCAAGCATTGTTTTCGTAACGTACCTAAGGTCACATGGCTCGTCGGGGTATTGACCTTACATTGTTTTTCAACGTCAGTTTTGACTCAACAATATTATAGTATCGAGCTCCTCAAGCGACAAACTTCGGAATAGTCCCGGTTCACTCCTACCATAGCATGCTTGTCCGGGCTGGATTTGTTGTTCGATAATGAATGGGTGTGTTCTGCACCAACTCCAGTGCGATGACTACCGATTTTCGTTTTTTTTTCCTGGGAAACTCTGCCTGCCTTTCGTGCTGCTCGCTATCTTACTATTGTAGGTATCCAGCCTTGGTTCCCGAGCACTTACCCGACTACAGATCGAAACAGCCAGAATAGCAATCGCGGGTACCCCGGAATCTGTATTCCATACTGCAGTAATCCCACAAAAATGTTACTGTTTTTTATGTGTATAGGATGGGACGCGACACACTTTGCGGACGCTGCAAGACCGAAAAGAACCACGCAGTATTTTTCTGCCTGCCCGGTAAGGAGCTTACGGAGTCCCCTCTGCTTGACGATCTAAAGTAAGTGCCATCGAGAGGGCACGCTGATGCCTGATGCATTAATTCGCCAATACGATGGCGTCCTTCGGAGGGGGGGTTGTTGGTCAAAAGAGACTGCCTGTCGGGTTGTAGTTGGGTCATCACTTGGCTCAAGTAGCCCACGAGCTAAACCGTAGTTTTTGTTACCATGTCCCTTCTTGAGGTGCCGAGGAAATTTGCGCTGCGCTCAACGTGTACAAAGTCCTCGGGGTCCACAATCAACGTCCGCCAGGTCTCGGAGAAGAGGCTGGGCATCCTACCCCTGTACCTGGTAGTTAGTCGGGAGTACTATCTATTGGAGTACGTCAGTCACGTGACTGAAGTATGTGTATTCTTCACACTAAACCGCTCTTTCTACCCGTCGACATCCACCACACCCAGTATCCGTGTCGATTCTTCAATCCTAGAGAGATTGGCCCAACAGGTAGTTCTTCCTAACCAGTAGCAGCGGTAGGATGTCCAGCCTGTTATTTAAGACCTGGCTGGCGCCGATCCCGCACACGAGGGCTCCGAACTTGATTAGCCCAGGGAGACGTTCCTCAGCAGCGAACGAGGGTACCTTGCATCAAGAACTACTTCGCGTACGGTACTCGACATGCGCTAAGCGTTTGGGAGTTAAGGGTTTCTGGCTGATATTGAAAGAATTGACTGCTAAACACTTGTGCTCAGCTAGGAACGCCACACAATAAAAACCTATATATACTATTGATATGGTGAAAGACCTTGTTGTCAACGTTGACATCACAATACGCCGCGGGCCTTGGCCGAATAGGAGGTTCTTGACTTCCGTCGCGTACTGTGTATGTGTTTGCAAATTCAGTTGCATCACGCGGTGACACAAGTACGGTCTAGCAGCCAGAGCTCCTTCCAACCACCAATCCCCGCTAACAAGAAGTTTGTCAAAATGGTCACGACCTGCATGTCATGAGTGGTGCCAACGTACCTTCTCGACGGCTCAAACGTGCCCAATGCCAGTACGTTTATTCAGGATGCAGTGGGACCTCAGGGAGCTCCCTTACCCGTCAGGCAGAAGAGTGCACATGGCTGTCCTCGGCAGTACGGTGTCCACGAGGGTGTGTGCTACATCCTATACCCCAGGCGAAGAATCACATTATCTCGTATTATTGTTAGTACATGGGAACATATATCTCAAAAGAGTCAGCCCGACAAAACTCGTTCAGTGCAATGGTTTCTCTTGACGACCTTTACAAACAGGTTTTAGTCACTGGCCATTGGATATCCTTAACTATGACTCTCATTTTGCATTTTCATCGTCAGACGACTTCGGCCCTTTCTTCCCTAGTCGACTATTATTATTAGCATCGAGTTGCGCATACCCACGCTGCTAATACGAAGGCATTCTCAGCAATTGATTATTGTTTCGAATATAAACTCAAGTTCGATCCACGTCGGATTCCAACTCCACAGTACCAACTCTCAGCAGCATTCGAGGGTACCACTGGCCCACCGGGGCGACTATTTTTCGATTTTCGAGTTGTTTTGCTCATCATGAACCTGTGGAACTATCGTTAAAAAGACTTAGTAATCTCAAACACGCCAAGGAGTCAGTACCTCTCCACAAACTCGAGATTTCTTTGGCTCCCGCCATGTGCAGGAGCGACCTGCAAAAATCTTTATGCAAGACGCGTGACGTCAATTTCAACCTTGCAAGTCGGCTCAGACCAACCAGACCTCACAGGCCTCACTCTGACCCTAACTCTATCCCTAATCCTGACCCTAACCCTGACTCCAACCCCTTTGAGGAGCTCGAGGTTGGCAGGGGCAGTCACGAGGCGCCTCGTGTTTTTGTGGCGTTTTTCTATAAAAACGCCGAACGGCCGAAAGA
This sequence comes from Macrocystis pyrifera, assembly GCA_031763025.1. Lineage (NCBI taxonomy): Eukaryota > Phaeophyceae > Laminariales > Laminariaceae > Macrocystis > Macrocystis pyrifera. Next base: position 11,234,918 of record JASSKH010000015.1, read on the forward strand.
CCGGCCTTGACCAATAAGGCCCGCACCCCGCACAAAGGTTGTGCAGGCCGCTCCTGCTCGCAGGGCGAGTCGATTTCCTTTTTTCTTTCTCTCTGTTTTATTCGTTTTTCTGGTGTTTCGTCCGAATTTCGTCTATTTCTTCGTAGAATGTGGATGTCGTGCATGTCGTATCCAGTACGATGACATGGCATTACATTGTCTAATCTGCTTATTGCATAACAATGTACGCGGTATAATCTCTGTGTCGTGTAGGTTTGCGATCTCAGAGCTTGTATCTCCCTAGGATTTGAAGAATCAGCACGGACACCGGCTGTGCTGGATGCCGACGAGCGGAGAGAACGAACTTAAGTGAAGAACATGTATGTACACAACTTTATTGTAAGATTGGTACATCACAGGACACCGTTAGAATAGAGAATACTGTCGGCATGGTCTCGCGAGTCTCGCGGTCCAGAGCGTTTCAGTCCCACCTCGCGGCATCGGAAGAGATAGTTCGAGGTATAATAAGCGGAACGCTGCGTCTCACGTGGCACCGCGACTCCTGACCGTCGTATACTGAGCACTGCCGAGTCCTCGCCTGCAGTCCCTCAGTCAACTGCAACTCCAACAATCGCCATCTATTCATTTTGTGATGAACCACTGCTGCTGCTGCTGCTGGCTTTATTTTTGAAACCGAATAGTGCTCGACAATGTAAGAAGTTGAGAAGTTCATGCGAAACAGCATTAACATCAAATGAACAACCACGATGTCGCACCAGAAAAAGATGCAAGAAGTACGATATCGTGCCAGAGATGAATAAATACCATGCTTTTAGTGGATCACACAGCTGGCAGAAAAACCGCTGGAAAACCGGATATTAATAGTGCATCACCATGTGTGAAGTTGAGAAGAAGTTGATGCGAAACAGCATTAACACCAAATGAACAACCACGATGTCGCACCAGAAAAAGATACAAGAATTACGATATCGTACCTGAGATCACCATGCTTAGTGGATCACAATGAACGGCAGAAAAACCGCTGGAAAACCGGATAGGGCATCAAAATGTGTGAAGTTGAGAAGTAGTTGCTTTACGAAGTAGACAACGCCGATTTTGAATCAGAAAAAAACCAACAAGATAGACGATATCGTACCAAAGATGAACTATTAACATCCGATTTTCCAGCGGTTTTCCCGCCAGTGTGATTCACTAAGCTATTGGAGATGTTACTTGACAGTAGCTATCATTTTGTCGTCACTGGATACCACGGAATATCTGGTAGTATACGGTACAAGGGATCCATAATAGATCGATTTTTGGGTGTGTCACCACCTGACGAACGTTGTCATAGACCATAGTCGGGTACGGGTGTGTCATCACCTGACGAACGTTGTCATAGGCCGTAATCGGATTCGGGTGTGTCATCGCCTGACGAACGTCGTCGTAGGAGGTATATGTATCTGTTATGTATCTGTTAAAGATCATCAAGATCGGAAACAGCCAAGAGGAGCGTTTGCACGCCCACTTGTTCACTCTACTTTTGCTCATCATCATTAGCTTGTCTGCTGAGCTTAATAACTAATCAACCTTGGCCTGGAGTCGCCAACACCATCATCTTTCTTCTATTCGAAGATCTCACGCGAGTTTGCCTAACAGCAACTCAAGCGTTTGCACCTCGATCAGTTCTGTGTCTTGACCGGTCATCGGCAAGCGAGACTAAGCGTACACCAGCTTCGAGCTGATACACGCTACTTCACACCAATCCTCAATAGGTTCGAGCCTCGAAACGCGTGCAAACGCAACCATCAGCCACGGGGTACTTCAGCGCGGCTACGACCACGTTATCCCAAGAGCTTCAGTTCGCAAACGCAACCATCAGCCACGGGGTACTTCAGCGCGGCTACGACCACGTTATCCCAAGAGCTTCAGTTCCTCCTGGCTTCAGCGGGGCGGAGATTTCAAGATCATAAGAACGTCTGCTGTTGCCTGAGGAGCTTTTTGACGACGAGTATCTCGTTTGTTGAAAACTACGTACCAACCTGCTGTACGCTGTTACAAAAGCAACCCCACAGACAATCCCAGTACTGCTGTGTGATTAGGGGCCCTGCCTGGCGTAGTCCACACCGTGGATAGTAAGCCTCGGAAGATTCCGAGCGACAGGGTTGAAGTTTTTTACCGGGTAGCTTTTTGATCGTGTCTGAGATCATCATCTACACCGACGATTCTACGCCTACAGCAGTAGGCTATTTATACGAGTAGAAGTTTGTTACTGCAGCATGGACGACACCAGCAGCAACAACCTCACCAATGCTATCAAGGGGCTAAGGAACTTTGACGGACGGAACCCCAGCCTCTTTCGAGATTGGCACAAGAAATTTGCTGTGGTCCTCGGCGTTACACGACGAGATATCGCAAACTTGATTAAAGGACGGGCCCGACCAACCGAAGAATCGGCGGCCACGACACTAGATGGGACGCAACAAGCTCAGGACACTCTCCAGCAAAGCACAGCGTCCTTTGACAGAGCGAACGAGGACTTATACGCCATTCTGTTCTTGCTAACAGAGAAACCAGCAGCTAATCTCGTACTGAAGCATGAGCACCCAGACGGGATGAGCGGCAACGGACAACAAGCTCTGGAGGAGCTTGTACAGAAGTACAACAAGGTTACAGATGAGGTCGTTCGCGCAGCCATGGACAAGCTGGTCAACACCGCCATGACACACAACCAGGACCCTGACGATTTCTTCATGGAAAAACACCTCGCCCGCACCGAGCTAGCCAGGATGGGAGAGCCCATCACCGACCGGAGATTCAAGGATATCTGCGTCCAAGGCTTCACATCTGACTACAAGGACATCAAGCTGATGATGTATCGTGATCCTACCTTCGACATCGAACAGATGCAAAGTACGATGCGACACTTATACCTTGACGATCTTTCTCGCAACAGCGGAGCGAAAGGAAAAATCGCTGGCCGAGGTATCGCCATGTCGGCGAAAACATCCATCTGCAACTACTGTGGAAAGGAAGGGCACCACGCTGGCACCTGCCGGAAGAAGCGGGATGAAACCAACAAATCCAAAAGAACCAAAGGAGCCGCTGGACAGAAGTGGTGTTCCGTCCACAAAATCACTTCGCACAGCGATGCGGAATGCTATGAACAGGGTGCCACTCGATCGGAACAATCGGGGGCTCACCTCGCTTCTGCTGCATCAGGTACAAGATCCTCTCCAGCACACGACGAGAAGATACCATCTTTAAACTTCGACGATGATTTTGATCAAGGATTCGCCTACTCAGGACTAACGACGGGAGATGGCGGAATCTCAGCGTCCAACTCGGACAGGTTCATCATGTTAGTGGATAGCGGCGCATCGGATCACTTCGTGGACGACGAGCTGATCCCAGGGCTGCGGCAACGGATGACAGAGTACGAGAAGCTGGACCAGCCGAAGCCCATTAAAACCGCCGGTAACAAGAAGGTGTTCGCGACGGCAACAGGCACCATCCGCGGGCACATCATCAACCATTCAGGTTGGCCGATCCCAGTTCGCATCTTCGTGCTGATCGTTCCCGGAATGGGACGCCACCTCTTCTCCTCCGCAAGGGCAATGAAATCAGGGGTAAGAACCATCCTCGAGACGGGAAACCCCCGCCTCCAGTTCGACACCACGACTTCTCTCCCTTTGAATCAACACCAGAAAGACGCGGGTATGTGCTCTTTCGAAGTGTCGCTGAGTGCCCTGGACGGCGTAACCTACGGAAAACCCAAGACGCGACCAACACCCTCGATGGGTCTGACGGCACTGCTAAGCGCCGATCTCTGGCACAGACGACTGGGGCACATGAACCCCCGTAATATGGAGCTTCTTCGGAAGGTGGACGGCAATGGTGTCGACTACACTGGCACTGTGTCAGGCTGCGATATTTGCGAAGTGTGCAAGAGCACGCAAAAGGTGCACCCGAAAAAGGACAACCACAAGACTAACGGACCAAAGGAACTGGTTTACACGGACCTTTTGGGACCCATTACGCCAGCAGCAAGGGGAGGATTCAAGTACGTCAGCAAGTTTACTGATGATTACTCTCGCATGAAGGAAATCTTCCTTCTTAAGTCCAAGACGGAGGCCGCCCACTCGCTCCACCTTTACAACAAAACGGTGGCTGTTCCACTGGGGCTGCGCATTCAGCGATTGAGATGCGACAAGGGAGGGGAGTACACTTCCAGAGAGTTCAAGGAGCTCTGCGTCAACTCCGGCATTACCATGGAATACACGGCCACAGCAACGCCTCAACAAAACGGCGTATCCGAGCGCGATGGGAGGACACTTGCAGCAATGACAAGATGCCTTCTTAAGGACGGCAACTTCCCCCGCACCATGTGGGGTGAGCTATTTTTTACAGCGGTCTACCTGTGCAACAGGTCGCCACATTCGGCATTGAGAGGACAAACACCTTTTTTGAAGATGCACGGCAAAGAGGCAGATCTTTCGGGCTTGCGGGCTATCGGATCTAGGGCCTTTGTGCATATCGAGACCTACACGACGAAGCTCGGCGACAAAGCATGGGAAGGAAAGCTATGTGGATTTAGCCAAGACAGCAGAGCCTACCGCATCTACAATCCCGAAAAGGGGACTGTTGTGGAAAGCAGAAATGTCACTTTCCTGGAGACACCACCATACTCCATACCACCCGTGGGAATCAACAAGGACTACGAGGATGACGTCTTCGATCTCACCTCCTTCCTGGATTTCTCGATTCTAGATTCACCTGAGAAAGAGCTGGAGCACCTCCGAGCGAAGATAAGGGGTATGCTACAAGAGAACGCGAAAACATTCCTGCACCAGGAAACATCATCTCTACCAGAGGAGCCTAGGTCATCCCCGCAGGAGGAACAGTTGCAAGAAGCTGGAGCCTCGCCCGAGGTCGTACCTGCTGCATCAGCCGAAGAACCGGTTGTACAGCAGCCTCGGGTAACTCGAGCCAGTACGAGATCCAGTCCAAACACGGATGATACCTTCGACAGCTCACTCACCCCCAGTCAACTGCTCTACTTCGCCAAGGGAACACCACGGATCAAGACCATGGGCATGATTGAGGACTTTGCTCACATCGACGGAAATCCCTTCCTGTCCTACAAGGCCTTTACATATGCTACTTCAACCCCCCAAGACAAGCGGCTTTCGGAGGAGAAACGAGTACTTCAAACTCCTGGTACGCATACTGATGCCATCAACTCACCAGAGCACATGGAATGGAAAGCGGCCATCAACAAAGAGATGGACAGCCTTAAGGAGCATCAAGTCTACGAGCGAGTCCCAATAACCAGCGTGCCCAAGGACAACAAAATCATCGGATCCCGATTTGTCTTCAAGCAGAAGACGGACGGCCGCTTCAAAGCTCGACTGGTTGTTCAAGGATACGTCCAAGAGCCGGGGATCGACTACGGTAAGTCATACGCACCAGTGTGCCGCGTCGGAAGCATTCGCACAATACTGGCAATCTCATGCGAACATGGATGGCCAGTATGGCAGCTGGACGTGCAAGTGGCCTTTCTACAATCCAAGATCGAAGGCCGTGACGTGTACGTCAAGACCGCCCCAGGACAAGAAGTCAAGGGCTCCACAACCGGCGAGCCAATGGTCTACAAGCTGAAGAGAAGCCTGTACGGCTTGGCCCAGTCACCCGTCCTATGGTACGACACAATCAACGCAGAAATGCTGACGGTTGGTTTCACGCCCACGCAGTCTGACCCCTGCGTTTACACGCACGGTAGCGGGGATACGCTAGTACTTCTGACACTGTATGTTGACGACATACTAATCACTGGAAAGGACGAGAGCGTAGTTGGACGCCTAAAAACGGCTCTAACTGATCGCTTTGCCATGTCTGACCTGGGGGAAGTCAGCCTTATACTCGGCATGACGATCACCCGCGACTACGACCAAGGAACCTTGTCTATCACGCAGAAAGATTACGTCGACAGTATTCTCGAGAGGTTTGGGATGGATGACTGCAACTCCGTGCACACGCCAGGATATGGATCGGAACTTTCGAAGGAGCAACCTGAAGAGACACTACTAGGCGCAACAGCTACGAAGCTCTATCAGGCTATCGTAGGATCTGTGTTATACCTAACACAGTGCACTCGCTATGACATGTGCTTCTCGGTCAACCAGCTCACGAGGGCATGCAGCAAGCCGGCGCAAGCACACATGACGGCAGCCAAGCATCTCTTGAGGACGTACCTAAAAGGTCACCCTGATCTGCCCATCACTTACAAAAGGGGGCAGTTTCGGCTGCATGGATTTACCGACGCTTCCTTCGCAGCAAATCCTGACACTCGCAAATCGACTACTGGCACGATCTTCTTCCTGAGCGAAGCACCTATCAGCTTCGGATCCAAGACTCAATCAATCGTGGCACAGTCTACCGTCGAGTCCGAGCTCAATGCACTTAGCTATGGATCTAAGGAGGCAGTGTATCTGTCGAACCTTCTTGACGAGCTTACGTTCAAGAACTTCAACTCCGTACCCATCTACTGCGACAGCACAGGAGCTCTTACAGTCGCAGGCAATTCCACTTACTCATCAAGGACAAAGCACATCGCACTGCGCTTCTTCTTCATCAGGGAACTGGTCAACAACGGGAAGATCACACTTCACCATGTTCCAACCGGGAAAATGCTTGCTGACTGCGCAACCAAGCATCTCGCAAAGGTCCAGTTCGAAAGCATACTACACCAAATCAGGGATTTCTCCGGATAAAGGGGCTTCTGCGGAACACGTTTGGTTGACATATTATTTTCTCCAACGGGTGATGTCACGGTGCAATTAATACAAGATCGAATTGAAAGATCACGGTGACGACACAAACCGAGATCTTAAGAAGACCAACACCAACAAACATAAAGGAGCTACGCGGATAACCCCACATCAAAACACAGCAACCTCTACACCATGTCCGACAACCAGGAACGCGAGGAAGCACGCACCAGGGACATTTCATCGGACGACGAAAGTACGACTACGCGAGACCAAGAACAGCGAACGCGCCTTTATGACAGGTTTCCCTTCCTCGAAGAGGAATATCTCGAAGAAGCGGAGAAGATAGCTGACTGGGCACTTGGACAACACATCCAGGACTACCCGGACAAGTGTTTTAGCTCATTCGTATGGAACGTGGCTGAAAGTAAGGAGCATGACACGTTGTTGGACGCCCAGAGCTATTTCGGATTCATGGTCACGGCATGGACTAAAGTCGGAACACCGAGCTTAGACCAGCTTAACGCCGTCAGGAAAATCATAGACAGCAACGTGCATTCCACTGGGGTTGATAGAGAACGGGGAGCATGGAGGAGGTTTTATGAAAAAAAAAAAAGACTAGGGAAACAGAAGACGAATGCCAACGCAGTTTAGAAAGAACTAAGGATAGACTGGCTAAAGACCACAAGGAGTGCACCACTCGCCTGAAGCGCAAGCAGTCAGACGCGATCGAAGAGTGTAAGAAGGAAATGAGACGGAACTCGTACGAAGCAATCGCAAATCTTGCCGAGGACACAATAAGCAGTATCCGTACCACCGTGTCTCGCACTTTGAGGGCAGACATGGAAAGTATAATTAGAGAGCACCTATTAATAGCAAACACAAGGAACAACGTACACGAGGGGTGATGCCACTCTAAGAAAATATGGCAGATTGCAGCCTTGTTTCAACTTGGAATAGCTGACAGTGTGGATATATATTTTTCTCTTTGAACAAGTTTTAGCGCAGAAGTAGCGTTACCTCAATATGAGGTCGTACTAATTGTTTTGTTTGCCTGGGACTACCAGCATTGAAACGAGTTATCGTAACGAGAGGTCGTATTGGAGATATTACTTGACAGTAGCTATCATTTTGTCGTCACTGGATACCACGGAATATCTGGTAGTATACGGTACAAGGGATCCATAATAGATCGATTTTTGGGTGTGTCACCACCTGACGAACGTTGTCATAGACCATAGTCGGGTACGGGTGTGTCATCACCTGACGAACGTTGTCATAGGCCGTAATCGGATTCGGGTGTGTCATCGCCTGACGAACGTCGTCGTAGGAGGTATATGTATCTGTTATGTATCTGTTAAAGATCATCAAGATCGGAAACAGCCAAGAGGAGCGTTTGCACGCCCACTTGTTCACTCTACTTTTGCTCATCATCATTAGCTTGTCTGCTGAGCTTAATAACTAATCAACCTTGGCCTGGAGTCGCCAACACCATCATCTTTCTTCTATTCGAAGATCGCACGCGAGTCTGCCTAACAGCAACTCAAGCGTTTGCACCTCGATCAGTTCTGTGTCTTGACCGGTCATCGGCAAGCGAGACTAAGCGTACACCAGCTTCGAGCTGATACACGCTACTTCACACCAATCCTCAATATAAGCATGGTCTGTATTCAGCTCTGGTATGATATCGTATATCTTGTACATTTTTCTGGTTCGAAATCGTGATTGTTCATATGGTGTTAATGCTGTTTCGCATGAAATTATCACCTTACATTGTGATGCACCATCCGGTTTTCCAGCGTTTTTCCGCCAGTGTGATCCCCATGTCTTCATTCATCTCTGGTACGATATCGTACTTCTTGTATATATTTTTCTGGTGCGAAATCGTGGTTGTTCATTTGGTGGTAATGCTGTTTCGCATGAACTTCTCAACTTCACACATTGTGATTCAATATTAATAGCCGGTTTTCCAGCGGTGTTTCTGCCAGTGTGATCCACTAAGCATGGTCTTTATTCATATCTGATACGATATCGTACTTCTTGCATGTTTTTCTGGTGCGAAATCGTGGTTGTTTGTTTGGTTTTAACGCTGTTTCGCATCAACTTATCAACTTTTTACCTTGTGATGCACTATCCGATTTTCCAGATGTTTTTCTTCCAGTGTGATCCACTAAGCCTGGTGTTTAATTATCTCTGGTACGATATCGAACTTCTTCTGTATGTTTTTCTGGTAGGTACGATGTCGTACTCGCAAGGGTCGCCCTCAACAGCTAACTACTAAAACAAACAAAAAAATGTCATGACTCACGCCCAGCAGCTATTTTGGAAATCGTGATCCGCTAGCCCGGTGATCCACCACTCATTTTCCTAAGTGTGATCCACTAAACATGGTGACCCACCAGCTAGTATTTTTGAAATTGTGATCCGGTGATCCACCACTCAGTTTTGACAATGTGGTCCACTAAATAAACCAGGGGATCCACTAACGCACTACACCGCAGTAGAAGTTGGTTGATGTTCTATTTCGGGGCTCCACATAGTTAATAGGACCTATGGTACACATAAAAACCTATATATTTTCCTATTTTTACTAACAATATTTGGTCCTATTAACCATGGTCCCCCGTAATTGTCGTTATAGCTACCGGTACCGAGTATCATACTATTAATAGAGGTATATGATGACAAAAAATCAGTACTACTCTGACCGCCAATATAAGGACCACTTGATTTTGATATTCATATCTAAACGGTCTCTATGTGTCCCCTCGTGGTGGTTCATACGTGTGACACGTACAATACCAGATACTTGGCGCAGACAACATGCGTGTTCTTGTTGCTACAGTCGACATTGTTACCCGTACCAGGCCCTTAGTCGTTATGCTTGTTTCGTTATAAAGGCCCTGTCTGTGACCACACGACACAAACTGAGCATTGCTCGACTTACTATCAATCATGTGCTATTAGTATGACTGTATGAACCCCCCCCCCCTGCGTCGCTGTTTCTGTTGTCTACCTGATACGAGGTACCTGGTTTACAGTATAGGTCCATGCACGAGAAGGTGTGTGGGTGTGTAGGTGTGCCGTGTGTATTTTGTGGTATCTGTCTGTGCGTAGGTATGTGCCGGCACCAAGCAGCAGGCGGATCCTTCTATCTTTGGATGTGGACACAACGAACGAAGCAATCGATGTCGATGAATATCACAACCAAACCCGGGCTGCGTGTGCAATATTGGCTAGGCACGGGTTTTTACATTGAAAATTGGATTGCTGTCGCGAGTATAGACTAACTACAACAACATACCAGGCACTATAATACCAATAAGAGGCCCTCCCGCTCCCACGGCAACTAAAACAAGCATAGTTTACGAAGATTCAGTGAAAGGTTTTTATGTAAATGAATGATATACAGATACAGAAATATAGAGAAACGGGCACGGATTGGGGGGGGGGGGGGGGGGGGTAGGGGATCCCCCTAGTTAGGGGATCTCTTTGGGCTTGCGGGATCCCCACTTGCCTTAGGGGACCTCCTCTCACCGTGGGGGATCCCACTTGCCATAGGAGACCCCCCACGGGTTTAGAGGATCATTAACAGGCTTAGGGGATCCCCAGACGTCTTGCGGGATTCCTCAGACGCCTTGCAGGATCCCCAGATGCCTTGCGAGACCCCCAGACGCCTTGCGTGACTCCCACCATCGACGTATAGTATGTAGATGAATTATATATAGATACAGAAATATAGAGGAACGGGCACGGATTGGGGGGGGGGGGGGGGGGGGGGGGGGGGGGGGGGGGGGGGGGGGGGGGGGGGGGGGGGGGGGGGGGGGGGGGGGGTTGCGAGTTAGGGGATCCCCCTAGTTAGGGGATCTCTTTGGGCTTAGGGATCCCCACTTGCCTCAGTCCTCTCACCGTGGGGGATCCCCTTTCACCTTAGGTGTTCTCCACTTGCCTTAGGAGACCCCCCTCAGGCTTAGGGGACTCCCCACAGGCTTAAGGGGTCCCCAGTAGGCTTAGGGGATCTCTAGACGTCTTGCGGGATCCCAGACGCCTTGCGGGATCCCCAGGCGCCTTGCGGGATCCTCAGACGCCTGGCGGGACTCCCAGACGTCTTGCGGGACCCCCATCATCGACGTATAGTATGTGCCCCCAACATGTACGAGTAGTTAGTTTGTGATGTAGCGTTTCTATCAAATTTCATCCTTTAATGTCTTCTTCTGAGTTTAGAGTGAGCACTGGGGGATCCCCCAACACCATGCGAGTGATATTGAATATCGCCCAAATGTGATATTGGATATCACTGTTTTAAGCTGTTTTTTAATTCAAGGCGAGAGAGGATGTCCCCTAAGCCCGTTGGGGATTTCGCCACTACAGTAGCTTCATTACATAATATCCACATGGTACTCAGGATTAATTTTGTGCCCCAGTCCTTATCATAATTAGGAGATCCTATTTGCCTTGCGGGATCCCCAACGGGGTTATGGGATGTCGCGTCTCGCCTTAAACAAAAAACAGCTTAACAACATGATATCCAATACCACATTTGGGTGGTATTCAATATCGCTCTCATGGTTGGGTGATCCCCCACTCCTCATTATAAAAAATTAAAAAAAGAATGAAATTTAGTAGAAACGCTACACCAACATACTCTTCGTACATGTTGGGCGCACATACCAGACGTCGACGGTGGGGGTCCCGCTAGGCGTCTGGGGGCCCCGCAGGATCCCGCAAGGCGTCTGGGGATCATGCAAGGCGTCTGGAGATTCCCTAAGCCTGTGGGGGATCCCCTAAGCCAAATGGAGATCCCCTAAGGCGAGAAGGGATCTCCTAAGGCAAGTGGAGATCTCCTAAGGCAAGTGGGGATCCCGTAAGCCCAAAGGGGTCCCCTAACTAGGGGGATCCGCTAACTCCCACCCCCCCCCCCCCCCCCCCCCCCAATCCGTGCCCGTTTCTCTATTTTTCTGTATATATATCATTCATTTACATACATGCCTTCCACTGTATCTTCGTAAACTATGCTTGCTTAAAAGCTACCGTGGGAGCGAGAGGGCCTCTTATTGTCATTATAGTACCTGGTATGTTATACAAGGCGCTTCACTCCGCGGGCGGCCTACGCCGCCCGCTACGCTAACTCAGGAAGGAAACGTACATCAAATTATGCGAAACGGACAGAGGTCCATGATTGAATATTGTTTTTTTCATGACTATAGTTGCAAGCTGGCGACTTGATAATGCCAAGAGTCCCGCCGCCATGCTTCAGGAGAAAACAGCTCGCACGCCACATATGCTTCCAGTCGCGGGCGGTTTTCCGCTACGCTCACTCACATGTCGTACATACGTACATACCCCAGGTAGGGTACTTATTTTCTTCTTTCGATATGCTCTTGTGTCTGTACTCGTGTGTACGAAAGATACAGCACAGCACGGAACAGCAACACAGCAAAAATAATGAAAATGACACCGAAAATTTCTGGAAGAAAAAAAATCCCCGTCCCCTTCGTATAATAATTTACTACCGGATTGGAACACCTTACACCAGTCAAAAAGAAAAAATGAAAAAAAGGCATGATCAAACAGCAGAGCTTCTCTCTCAGCCTCGTACGCCGCCCGCCCCTCTCGCGACCATCTCGCCACCGATTCAGTCCGGGTAAGGCGTTCCTCCCTCTCTTCCACAGTGAGCCCTGTCGCCCGCCTCGCGTGAAGCCCGGTGCTCACCGTGGACCTCGACGCAAGCTCGACAATGTTGGTGCTCATTCGGGGTACCTCCCTCTTGTGACTTTCATATTGGTCGCAAAAATAAGCACCGCTTGAATATTATCTTACAATCTCAAAATATCCTTATATACTCGTACGTACTCTATCAAATATCACAAAAGGAGGCCAGACAGAGCCGATTGATGCACCCCTCGTGTCTCGAGGCACACGCGACGCCTAGGCACGAAAGCGGCGACCGCGCTCCTTGCAACTCCCCCCTCTACCCGCCAGCATCCGCTGACACCCCGCGGCGGTGCCGGGTTCGCCCACGCAACCTTGCTCGGAGTACACGCACGCACACGAAACGAAGGGAGAAAAAAAAGGAAAGAAGGACTGAAAGTACGACCAGAAATGGAGAAAACAAAGACCCGCTGGAAAGGTCCGGCAAGTAATAAAAGGAGGCGATTTCCAAGTGGGAGCTCTTAGAGGCCAGGGATGTACCAACGAGAGCACGCTCAGAGATCGACATCTAAGTAAGTAGTCTATACTCGCGACAGCATTTCACTATTCAATTGTGAAAATCGTACCTAGCCAATATTGCACACCCAGTCTGGGTTTGGTTGTGATGTTCATCGACATCGATTGGTTCGTTCGTGGGGTCCACATCCATAGATCGAAGGATCCGCCTGCTGCTTGGGGCCAGCACATACCTACGCACAGACAGATACCACAAAACACACGTGCCACACCTACACACCTACACACCTTGTTGTTCATGGGCCTATGCTGTAAACCCGGTACCTCGTATCAGGTAGACAACACCAAAAGCGACGCCTAACTCGCGACAGGGGGGTTATTTATTCTCAATGAACTCCATGAAATTATATAGGAAGGATACTATTTCGGGACAGAGCAGGAAACAACCTAACACGGTTTGATGGAGATTGCCTCCGAAACAATGCTGGTGTATTTTGGAAGACGTTTTACCACCAAAAGAAGGCAAGCTTAACGTTTTCGGCATGTTAGCAAAAATGAGAAGTATCTCGATTGAATCCCCATCCTAATCTCAACCTCCTCTGGCCAAATTTCGGTATGCATCTATATAATATCGCTGTGAAGGATACAATAGAGACTGGCTATGAAAAGGCGCGATTGGGGTTGTTTTCCTGCCGAGCACGTAACTATCTACTGTCTCCGACCGGCGACTAAAACAACAGGCATTCTGATACAGCAGGGTACAGCTCCCGGACCCTACAAAGCACCCGCGCTCTTTAGATCTCCGAGGGTGGATCACTTGTTGTTTGAGAGAGTTCAACAAGTGCTCTCGTGCACGGAGATTGTCGAGTCACGCAGAAAGTGAATCGATGCAAAGTGGTAGATACAAGCAGCCAGAGTATACTATACACGAAGCATCACACGCGATTACGGGCACGACAGACAAGGCAGGGTTCAAGGGGCTGGGAGTTCATAGGACGGGTATCGCAGATCACCTGGCTTTGACTTTCTTGGAGTCACTTGGTGCGTTGAGTAAACACGAGGAGTTCCCGGAATCTCGTTACAGGCTCTTTACCCGGGATCGAAGGCGTTCCTACACCGGGCATCGTTGCTGCCGCTATAAGTTGCGACCGAAAGAGCTAGTCAACGCTTACCCGCTGCCCATTCAAACAGATTCGACACGTGACACTGAACAGAACAGTTGTCTCGCGCCGAATTATCCTCCTCATAGCGTTAGTCACGACAGTCGCAACGCTTCGAACCATTTTTCCACCCTGGCGCCCCTCGCTGTGATACCCCCCCTGCCCGACGCATAAGCATCGTCAGCACAAATCGGGCACCCCGGTACTAGCCCGGCGACAGCGTGTGCGCCTTCCTCCTCTTTCATCCGGCGTCGGCCCGGCGTTTGTCACACCTCCCCGACGCATATTGCCCGGGCCAAGGTGGGCTTTCCTACCGTCAGGTGCGGGCTTTGTCCCTGGCGCCCCCGTCACTGCAACACCCTTCCAGCCCCGCGTATGTGAGCGTAGGTTCCAGCTGGGGGTTACGGTCATAAACCGGTCATCCTTTCCTCCTCGGCTCCCCCCGCTGTATCACCCCCCCAGCTCTGCGCATGTCCTAGTCGGTGACAAGCGGGTCTTGAGGCTATTTACCGATCCTCCGTTCCTCCTCAGCTCCCCGCCGCTGTAACACCCCCCCAGCCCGACGCATGTGAGCGTAGGTACCTAGCGGGCATCACGATCATAGCGTATCGCAGCGCGTGCGCCTTCTTCCTCGTCCCCTTGTCGTCTGCGCGACGTTGCACCCCCCCCTCTTTTCCACCGTGTTGACCTTGGACGCTGTTGAATACAGCGGCACTTCTTGCCCTCGTACATTACTCAGTCTTCCTCTTCAGTCTATCGCCGTCGGCCCAATGTTGGAGCGCCCGTCGTTTTCGCGGAGCTGCCCTTGGAAGGTAGTAAGAAAAGCGGTGGTCTTGACCCTCGTCCGGACTCTCTTAAGCCTTCCTCCTTCGCCCATCGCCGTCGGACCGATGTCGCAGCGCCCCTTCTTCCCGCGCTGCTGCCCTTGGACGGTGAGGAGAAGAGCGGTAGTCCTGACCGTCGAACATTCTTCACGACTTGCAACCGCCAGCACCGCGTCTGTACAACACGCTCGCCGCATGTACTCACCTGTGAAATAAATGCTTTTCTTGCTGTCTCACCTTCATCTGAGGTGAGGACCGCTTCTTGAAGGCTTCCGTCTACACATTGACCAACACCAACACATTTAACCTTTGCGCAAGACACAGTATCGATTGCAAGCTACCATCGTTCTCCCACACATGCTCACGTTTAACTGAGCCTACAGAGTATTTTGCTGGTCCTTCGTCGTGCGGCTATACGCGACCACACTGCCTACATAAAGCGGTGAGTTTTCACTTTGCCTCTCTTTATATCTGCGCGCTTGTCTGTTTTTGACCTGTTGAAACGGTTCCCCGATACATATTTCAATATATTTGCGCACTGGGTTGGGTAGACATTTGAAAAAATCACGTACATTTGCCAGATGTTTGAATTTGCGCGCTGGACTGCGTCGATGCCGTCACCATTCACTTCCCTTGGCCGGGAATTTCTCAAGGCGTCTTAAGTTAACTTTTCTGCGTAAATTAGCACCCATCTACATATCTCCGACGTTTGTCAAGACATCTTTGGTCTCTTTGTGCGGATATAAGCTTTTTTGTACTGTATGCGCTCCTTCTGGCGATGATCTCCAACATCCCTGCATTGAGAGTGGGTACTCCTTTGTAAATGTGGACGTGGATTTATATTTCGATTCACCATAGGCGTAAAGAAGTTAATGATGAGTCCACCTTCTAGTTCGGCCTCCTATGTTATAGAGTTCTAGTTCGTCCTAATTCGTATACTTCGCGTGTCTTAACTTTCTGACATTACGAGGTTGTTGTCTGATTCCAACTGAGTAAGTCGTTTGAAGATACTGACGGTTACGCAACCCCACCAGCACGAACACTGTGCACCGGTGCGGCTTCTTCGTGCTAACATCAATTGGGACTCCTCTAACGGCGTTCATCCACAACCGCTTTAGAAGCGTACACCTCGTCCACCTCTTTTTGGTGAAGGTAGTGGTAAGATGGTGGTGACAAGCACCCGCCCAGCACGGAAACTGCCCCCTGGTATTCCAATCATACCTCTCGAGTAGTTTCTCCAACTGTCGGCCGCGACACTTGAGGCGACAAATAGCAAGGTGTCCTGTCAGGTTGCGTAGATAAGTAAAAAGTTCGTCACCTTCCGTCTCGATCTCGAGTTTGGCAAATGTCTACCTGTACATGGTGTGGATACTTGCACATGCACTCGTTCCTTCGTACATCTGTGTCTTTACCCCTCACCTGGTATACTCTTTCTTACGTGTCTCATGTGACGTCGAGTATCTGTATAGAAACCGACTCTGAAGTCGGGCATCTGTATATTCACTGAATCTGTGTGAGCAATCCGAAAGCCTATGCATATCACGAAAACGTATAGCAAATACCAATTCACTACTATATAACACCCCGCCGGTAAGCTTGGTCAGTCATAATGCATATTTGACTTGTACCGTGCTATACCCCTCTTCTTGTAGCAGGGATCCTGTGTCCATTTGCCTCTGCTCCGACTGTCATTGTTATTGTGCCATTGTTGCGATCAAAGTCATAGTCACCTGGACTAGGATCCCAACATATTTCTCGGCATTCAATGCCCTGCACATTTCGTGTTTCTACAACCATTCCTCTCTGATCAGGGGAATAACCTGATACTCGGACACGGAAAACAAAACGAACCGGGATGCGTGGTATGCTTAATACCTACGCTCGCGTTCGTCAACCTACGCGCCTTTGGCCTTTTTTTTTTCACCATTTGGGAAACCTCTAGTATGAGCATTTGGCACGTTTGTCCCCCGGCTAAGAATAAGCCTAGTCGACGTTTAGAATTGCGTCAACTACTCAACCAGCGTCAAAGTGGATGCTCTTCTACCGAGTATACCATTCAGCAGTTTAGAACATACCTGGTACATACATTACGTTCACACACTCCGTTCATGTACTGTGTAGTTTATGTTTCTTCTATGCCATATTTTTTTTCGCATGTACATGTATAGTAGCATGGACATGTGCAAGACGTTGTTTGGTTGCAAGTGATACGGGATGGTGAACCATAGCTCGCTATTATAGTACCGCTTCCCTTACGTACTGGTACTGCTGCGTGCGCACTCTGTCGTGTGTGTTTGTTATGTCTCATTAAGATCCATGTTTGTCACAGCCTGTTTTGTGACCAACGGCAGGATTCCAGGGGGGGGAGTGGACTGAATCATGATGTGAGAACATCATAAAAAAATCTGTGTGTGTAAATACCCCACACTCGTAGTCTTATAGACCATGCATGTTTCGGTGACCTGCTGGACGAATTCGTGATAGTATAACCCAGGATTCATATAGCACCTAAATACCGTGTGGGCTGACAGTTACAGCTGTTACAGCCGTGTGTTTTTCATATCAGGCCGATCTTAAACCCTTCGATATCCAGCAAACACGCAGGACTTCTTCGTACGTACGCGTATGCTGATTTTCATCCTCCTGAGCCTTATAACTTGCTTCGCAGTAATGTTTGCGCGATACAGATGCCAGGTACTTTCGTATATCCATCTCATTTGTTGTCTTCGCCCTTTTTTTTCTCGGCATCTCTCCCACGTATAAACAACTGCAACTCAGATCCAGAGTCACATAGCTGTTCATTATTCCCCTCCCAGCTGCGATCCGTGCCTTGAATTTGTATTGAGCGAAGACTCCCAGTCCTTTCTCCCTTCGTTGGTCCGCGTCAAATAGCGCCTTCCCTCGTTCCTAATAGGACGTCTCAGCAGTTGATTCCTATGCATTCATATTTGTACATACGAAGATCACAGCCTCACCCACCGTGGGGTTCGAGCTCCAGGATCAAACCCACCAACAGAAGAAGCGATACACTATCAATAGACCACACTGGGCTTTTGGATGGAAGGAATAGGAATCAATGCCGACCATGATACCATCCGACAAAGCTATCCAGGCTGTGGCCAATATCAGTTACACACTAAAAACCAAGCAAAAAACGCGCGCCACGAGCGTTGTTTAGTCTACGAAAATCCATAGGAAAAAAAACACCACGCCTGAACATAGCGCGTGGCCTCCAAAACCTGAATTGTTTTGTTTTATTTAGGGTGTCCCATATCTCGCCACCTGTGACCCGTGGCTTATAATGGCTTGCGCACCTGTTTTTCACACCTGCTCCGGTTTCCTCTCTTCTTTCCTATAATGATTGGTTTGCAGTCCTTCAAGTATTGCACCTGGTGCTTGAGCACAACGCTCGGTTTGTATGAGACCCAGACAACAGTAGTGCAACCGTAGAGATAGAAGAACGTCAAACATGCATCGTACTTTCCAATGGGTGTGCACATCGACGATACGTCATGTCGGTTATCTTGCTAGAGATACACGACATATGTACGACGATTGATCTATTATTACTGCTGTAATCTAATCATCGCAGCAATAATAATCGTCACCGGGTTAAATATTAAAAAAAATACTTATAGTAGTCAAGAGTTCCTACCACGTTACCGCCGGTGGGTCGTGATCCCACGTCTCGCTTGATGCTATTATCACACATACATATATATAATATTTCCCGGTGGTGTTCCACGTGCCGACTATCGCACGTATGCTATCTTTAGTCGCTGAAACCTCGTGCCCGAGTGTGCGAGCGGCTGCGTGTCGATCTCATTTTAGGTACACCCTCCACCTCAGCGCTGCAATCACATAATAATAATAATAATAATAATAATAATAATAATAATAATAATAATAATAATAAATTAATACGTGGTATTCTTCAAATTTCCGTTTTTGTGCCTACCCACAAGGCACAATGTGGTCGAGGGGTTGACCGTTCTATAGGCTTATGCAAGCCCATACGGCGTAAGGCTCAGTATCGTTAGTTACAGGTCACCTTACCGGGCAAATGGTACGCGAGAGTATGCGTGTAGTAGTACGTACAGTTATTTTGGTTTGTGCCGACAACTGCCGTCTGCATTTGTTTTTTGGGGACAATATACAGCCATATATAAAGGAACATGCATGGGTGCGATCATGAACAACAAGCAGACAGACGAGCACAGGTAACAGACGAGCGGAGTACGAGCATCGAGTATGCCTGCATTCATCAGACACATATCTTCGAAGCGGTACGATACAAACAGGCGGAGCACCATTGGCAGCGTACATACATAACAGCAAGTATGACCGTAATACCATCATACAGGGCAGGCAACAACGAAAACATGCCGATGTACACATGTACCAGGTACACCATTAAATATTTTGCAAGATCAAATGTGAGATGATGCAGGAGCACGATGACGCCATTTCACAGTTCTGCTGACACTCCGAAATCCTGCATACGGTTTGGAAACGCTCCGATCTTCTGCAACAGTTTTGCAAAAACACTCCGACCTCATGCAATGCACTTCGATCTCCCGGAGTTCATCACCATACAGCAGGGTACACCCCTCAGACCCTAAAAACGACCCCCGCTCGTTAGATCTCTGAGGCCAGCTCACTTGTTGTTTGAGAGTTCGAGATGTGCCCTCGTGTAGGGAGCATCGGGCCACGCGGAAAGTGAATCAATGCAAGGCGGTAGTTGCAAGCAGCCAGATTGAACGATCAACGCCGCACCAGACACGATAACGGGCACGACGAGCAAGGCATGGCCCAAGGGGATGGGGTTTATAAGACGGGGATCGCAGATCACTTGGCTTTGACTTTCTATGGCTCATTTGGTGGTGTTCGTATACACAGGGTGTTCCCGTAACCTCGTTACTGGCTCTTTGCGAGACCCAAGAAGTTTCCACACAATGGATCCTCCCTGCCCATAATATATGCGCCTGAAGGAGCTAGTGAAAGCTAGCTTACCCTCTGCTCATACAAATGGACTTGATGCGAGAACGGATGAGAACAGTTGTCTCGCGTTGTATTATCTTCCTCATAGCGCTGGTCACGACAGTCACAACGTTATATGAACTAATCACCCTGGCACCCCTTGCTGTAGCGCTTGCCACGCAAGCGAGAGAGTGCACCGATCGCGCCCGGATCTCGACCTATGTGTCTGGTCGGAATTCTCATGTCGGCTACTTAGAGTTTCGCCCAACGTGCTTATACGAAGAGATATATGTTTGACAAAGGACGAAGAATTCACAAACAGAACTATATTAATATTATTAAGAGCTAGCTCATGGGGCCCTTATTGACCTATAGAAGATATATGACGAACTGCATATGTTTACCCCGGCTTGAGCTATACAGGTGGTAGCTCATCTGCACATGCATGGTTTCAACGATATAGCTCATCTGCACATATTTTCCCCGTGCAAGCCATAATAGGAGCTACATGAGCTATAGCTCTTTTGACGCAGAATGAGCTCTCAAGAGCTACGTGAGCTACTCGTACTTTCCGCGGCTTGAGCTATACGAGGTAGCGCATCTACACATAATACATGACGCGTCCAACTCTAGAGGTAGCACTATTTCCGCTATTTTTTTTCATCGTGACGGGGCTTCTTAAGACCCAAAATCGTCGGAATGCCAGTCTTGTTTCGAAAGATGAAATTTTTTATACTTGGGCCTTGAGATGATGCTTCGGGATGCAACTTGATTTTTGATGAAGTCAGTTTTCGTGTGAGGTGTAAGGTATGGAGCTCCTTGAGCGAGGAATCTCAGAAAAAAATAGGTGAGAACCTCTACCTTCACAGGTTGTGAAGGCTTGAGCTATGCACGACAGAGGAGCTGTTTATAGCTCATTTAATTTAGCTGTCCGATCGAGGTGTGTGTGCAGAATTTGTAGTGTAAAATGTTGTGATTCGGGAAAGCCGTCGACGACATGCAGAGCTATGCACGACAGAGGAGCTATTAGTAGCTCATTTAATTTAGCTGTCCGATCGAGGTGTGCAGAATTTGTACTGTAAAATGTTGTGATTCGGGAAAGCCGTCGACGACACATTATAAAATAGCGTTATACTGATTGACAGTCTCAAAAGTATCAAGGATCCAAGAAAGTCAGGAGTGATGGGCCGGGCTTATTGCTAAATACCTATTATTTTCTTGTATCCTCTGTTTTGCATGGCTGTGATGACTGTTTTGTTGTGTTTTTTTTCTTGCATTTCTATTTCCCTGAGGTATTCTTCCACTACAGAGTTATCTTAGGAGCCTTTCCTGTAACCACATACTACTATTTTGCGATTAGTCGATATAAAAAAACATCATCATTGAACATATCCGCCGGGTTTACTTTTGACTGTGAGGGATGTACTTCCAACTCTCCGTCCTGACTCCTTATCCTAGAGACATACTGATTCCGTGGTCCACAGGCTGTGTACGTACTATTATAATAATAAGAGTGTAAGGTGTGCTGGTGAAATCGTGGTCCGCATGTTCGGAAGAATAAACGCAGCAGTACGAAAGCAGCCAGTAGGTTTTACGATCTGTGAGCTATATAATCTTTAGGAGTGTTTTTGACCAGAAAATTGCGTGGGGACGGTCTGCACTTCGGAATCGTCGTCCGCAATTTGAGAAGTTTTCTGGTTCGATGCAAACGCGGCGCAGCCGCGTTTATGGCCAGTTTTGGCCCGGTTTGGCTGCGGTTTGGGTTCAGGGTCAGGGTCAGGGATAGGGATAGGGATAGGGTTAGGGTTAGTGGTTGAGTTGGGTCTTCGCACGTACCTTGATCCCAACAGGAACCAAAATACCTGAACAGCCTGCCACCCTGAAGATCCGAGCTCAAAGATTGTAATGGGACCTCAAAGCAGCCAGCCGCGTTCCTCGCCCGTTGTTGGGTTGCGGTCACGGTTAGGTACTGTCGTTGTACAGTATAATTGTGTCGGGGGTAAATATTTGGTCCGCAG
Source organism: Macrocystis pyrifera (assembly GCA_031763025.1). Classification (NCBI taxonomy): domain Eukaryota; class Phaeophyceae; order Laminariales; family Laminariaceae; genus Macrocystis; species Macrocystis pyrifera. The sequence continues at coordinate 11,256,817 of JASSKH010000015.1, forward strand.
GTTTGGAATAATATAGTAACTACGAAGAAAGCGGCGAACCCGCGTTTCTCGCCGTGTTTGGGCCGTTTTGGGCTCACTCGGGTTGTGGTCAGGGTTAGGGGTGATATTTTTTTTTTTTTTTTTTTTTTTTTTTTTTTTTTATCATCACTTTTACTTTGTAGCCCAGTCGTAGAAGGTTTTACCCTCGACGATCTTCTGGACAAGCCGTGGTCACAGGTGTCGTCCCTTCTCCCCCCCGGTACGTGCCTTTAGTTTTTATCGCGCATAGGGTTCAGCATTCCCACTGCTCGTCGATTTGCATCGAATGTACAGCTAACTCACGCTCTCGCGCTTTCCGCTAATCAATTTTATGCAAGAAAAAGTCCCTATGAGCATGCACTCGGTGAGACTCGAACTCACGAAATTGATCTTGATAGGCTCGCGGACCACCTACCAAGCCACCGGGGACGGTTTGGGTTAAAGTCGCTACTACTGCCAGTTATAAAAGCGTTGGAGGCGAGAAATAGTGGTCCGCGGGTTCGGAATAACAAGCCAATTTCGCTTTTGGACCAAGGTGCGAGTCGGTACATGTATGTGCATATTGTAGGTACGCTATTACAAAAGTTAGCGCGGAGATCTTGTCTACATTGTCTGGGCGTGGTCTTGTCAGATGCATACAAAAGCGGCGCAGCCGCGTTTCTCGCCCGTTTCTGGTCCGGTTCGGGTTTCTGGTTGGGGTTAGGTTTATGGCCTCTGCCAGATGATATCAGCAAGAGGGCTTCCAGCGAGGGACTCCACCAGTCTCGCTGGCCTCGCACTCAGTAAGTCTTGTTCTTAGAGCTTGTATTATCACGGAGTGATCCTCATCGGACCACGAGCCAGGTGGCTAGGGGACATCACACAGGATCCCCGGCCACTGCTCCACTCACACATGCGATTACACTGAAACCTCCACGGCTTGGTATCTTTTGGCTACAGCACCCCCAAAGCGAGTTCACTCGACACGAACGAGCTTGACAAAACCAAAAAACCAAGACGAAATCGCATGCGGCAAATCACAAATCAATGCTGAACTCTGAAGCAATTTTAATCTTGAGCGCACGGGTCATCCGTAATTTGCGCAATTCCTTCACGACGAATTCAGGCGCAGCAGAATAAATCGACCGCAAAGACTCCCACGTGCGCTCCTCTGCTTCGAAACCATCCCAATCGACCAAGACAATCACCTCGTTGGCATCATCTTCGGCCACATGCACCAAAGCATTCATGCGGCATTCACCCTGCGCAAAGGAATGTTGGAAAACATCCTTCAGATCAGCGGTGACGTTCAACGTCGCATCCGCATAAAATCGTAAACGAGCCACGTGAGCTTGATGCACCTTCCCAGAAACGATGTTCTGAACTGAGTACACATGATCATGATCAGCTGCTACCACACGCCACGGACCAGTCCATGTGGACAACAATTTCGGTGTGACACCCTGCCGACGAACACGAGCATACAACACGAAATCACCAACCGCAAATTTTGGCAACACCACCTGGCCCTGAGCCTGTTTACGTTTGTTGTCGCGAGACACGGCAACAGCTGCGCGAATATCGGCGCAAAATCTCTCCTGCTCTGCAACGACTTCACGGACGTTCGCACGCAACAAGTCAGCATTCATCACGTCAACATTCCACCTGCCATCAGACTCAGAAACGAGCGCCGAGAAATCGGTACGCGGAGCACGCCCAAACATCACGCTGTACGGAGTGCTTCGGTAACGTTCACGAAACGAAGTGTTCAAGGCCCACTGAGCGGCCGGCAAAACATCAACCCACTCCGAAACCTGACGACGCTGTTCTGACAGAATGGAACGCAGAGCACGTACCACCTCTTTTACCATGCGTTCACACGTACCGTTCGACCACGGCGTGTAAGCGACAGCAAAACGATGTTCGATGTGCAACGCGTCGCTCAACAAAGCAAGCACCCTGTTCTTGAAATGCGTGGCGGTATCACTCACCCACACACGCGGCACCCCCAAAGTCTTACACCAGGCTAGCAAATGCTTCGCTGTGACCTCGGCTGTACAAGCCTCGGCCGGTTCCAACGCCACGTAGTTGGACAAATCATCCATGATGACCAAAACATATCGGAAACCATCCTCATCAGGCAGGCCATCGCTACCTTCGGGCCCGCTGTGGCCAACATACAAAAAATCAAAGTGCACCACTTCTCCCGGAGCGGTACCATGCACCGTGTCTCCGTAGGGACGAGGAATGAGTGCACCTGCACGCGTGTCTACACAGTGCAAACACTGGCGAACGAATTCGCGAACCTGAGAATCCATGTGAGGCCAAACACAATATTCCTTCAGGCGAAACAAAGTCGGCGCCACACCACGGTGACCAGCCGAGCGCATGTGCGCGCACACCATCAAACGAGTTTGAAGAGCAAGATCATCCGGCGGAATCCACAAGACGTCACGCACCCCAACACGCACACGAAACAAACCATCATCGGCCAAGGTAGCTTGACCGAAGGTTGTCGAAAATTCATGAACACCAACGCCGATACGAGCGACAGACCTTTGTTGCGAGGCACGAATCACATCCAATGCGGGAAGCGAATCGTCAGCATTACATGGGCTGTGCACGGCAACCGAACGAACAGGCACCGTAGGAACTTTGACCCAACGAGACAACAGATCCCCCCAACAGTTTCGATCGCCAGGGATGTGTTCGATTGCATAGCGGTATTGTCCTAAAACACCCTTCCAATTCTCTAGGCGTTGTGCCATGGTCTTTGTGACCGTCGTGACACACTTCTCCGGATTGAAAATGTACTGCAAGTTTCGATGATCAGTAAAGATATGAACACCACCCCCAAAGCAGGTATTCGAGCCTCCGGAACGTATTAACGATCGCAAAACCTTCTTTGTCGACAGTCGCCCAGCGCAACTGCGAACCTGTGAACGAACCACTCAGAAATCCGAGAGGCTCGTGAGACATGCTTTCCAACGCCAATCCACTGCGAAATTCGTGTTCAGGCACTTGGGTGAGAAAACTAACCCCCAATGGAAATCAGAAGCGTCAGGAAACATCAAAACAACGCACCCGGGACGAGGATGATGAAGCGGCACTGCTTGCGCCACCAAACCCCGTGCGGCATTCCACGCCCGCACCCGATCCTCCGTCCACGCGGTATCCTTGATGACACGATTGCGCGCCACTCGCTTAGTCCGACGTGTAGCCCCAACAAGGAGCTCCTCCAAAAAATCACGTAACGGTGCTACCGTTTCCGCTAAACGTGGTAACGATGTACGCAACCAGTTGACAGCCTGCAAGAATTGCATTAGTTCTCCAGCGTTTTCGGGACGACGCATTTCACTTAAACCTTGCACTCGAGCGGGGTCATGGGACACGACACCATTGGAATACACCTTACCACACCAGACCAGTTCACGAGAGAAGAAGGTACACTTGTGGGCGGCGACAAACAGTCCAACATTCTCCAGGCGTTCAAGAATGTCATCAAGCAGCTGCAGAAGAGCTTCTTCGGTGTCTGCGAAAAAGAAAACGTCATCGACCCAAACTTTGCAATCCAAACCACGCAACACTTCAGTCATGACACCTTGGAAATAAGAAGTCGCATTCAAAACACCTTGGGGAACACGGGTAGGCGTGAACAAACCGTCGCTTGTCGCCATGGTGAAGACGTCTTGCGCCTCCGGAGCCAAAGGCATCTGCCAGTACCCTTGAAGTAGGTCCAGCTTGCCGAAGAAACGCGCCCCCAGCAGATCTCCCATGTCTTCATGGTTGGGCATGACGCCCGGGGACTTCTCCACCTGTGCGTTCACCGCCGAGTAGTCGCTCACCAAACGGAAAGAGTCCTTCTTGGGCACCGCCATCGCCGGACTCGCCCACACCGCCTGGATGTTGTGGTAGACAAAGCCAAAAAACACCAAAGCAGCAATGCACTTCGAGAGCCAGTCCCTTTTTGTCGGTTCGTACCGACGTGGCGTTGCCTTGACAGGCTTCGCCTGTTGCTTCAGCTGCACTCGCATCGGCTCCACTTGCGCTGGCGGATCACCACACAGCGCACGGCGAAAAGCACCCACGCGACGAGCCAAAATTTCGCGCAAACGGGTTGCTCCGCCGACGCTTAATCCACTCTGCTCTGCCTGCTGCACGCTGTCCTCCAACGCCCGTTCTCGGGCCGTCCGCTCCTCCTCCGGATCCATGAACATGTCTGGCCCCCGGTCGACCAAATGTTCCACCGCCTTGTCCTCCGGAGCATCCACCGTAGCCTCGGTCTGAAAAGCACGCACGGAAACCGTCACTCTGCGCGCCGCAAGGTAACTCGGAGTCTCCACACCGGTCGATACCGGCACTGCGCGAGGGCGAAGCTTCTCCAGAGCTTCACGGTAGACGTCGATGCCAAGAGCTTTCATGGTAGCCATGCCAAACAGAACGACGTTATCTGTACCAGGCATGACCGCGAAAGTGATGGGCTCCAATTTCACCGCTCCCCACGGCGTCCGTACACTCACGGCAATCGGCACCGTTTTGTGCGTGACCATCACTGAAACACCCGTAGCGGTTTTCGCCTGCTGCGGGCCATTTTCGAACGGAATTTGCAGATCGGCGCCGCCGAAATGCGAAGACAGCTGCTGAAGTAAGCCGACACCGATGGACGTGAGCGCCGACCCCGAATCAAGGATCACACGCGCCATCAGCGAACCAACCGACCCTGGCAAAGAGAGATCAGCGCGTAAACACTCAGCGCTGCGATCGACAGGCACTTCACCTGCCGTTGAACTCTGGTCGGTACCAAGAGTCACCTGACGCCATGGCTGCCCTCCTACAGCCGGCGCCGAAGAAATAGAATCGGCGGTCCACCCCGACCAAGACGTCGAATATACAGACGGTTCCGGCGCTACCGCCCCTGCAGCAGCACCAGACACTGACTCCGCCCGCTCGGTGGATGGCGAAGTTCTCGCTCCAGCAGCACCCACCGATGTTCCAGCTCCTCCAACGTATACAGCTCGGCCGGCAACAGACGAACCAGATCCCGACCCAGCGGCTCCTGCCGCTGGCGCACCAGAAGTTGAAGAAGCAACAGCAGAAGTTCCACCGCCCGCTGTCAATTGATTGCCACCACGGCCACCGCGCCCGCGTCCATGGTTGAATCTGCCCCGGCCGCCATTGCGGCCCCCGCGATACCCTGACGACCCGCGCCCACCACTGCTGGGAGCTGTGCCGCCACCGCGAGCTTTTGGGCAATCAGAAACATAATGGTTGGGATCACCACACTCGAAACAGACGCGAACAAACGACTTTTTCGCGGACTGCTGCTGTTTCGGTTTCTGCTGCTGTTGGCGTCGCGGTTCAGCTGCCCCTGCAGCATCTTTCCGACCATACGCCTCGATGAATTTCCACTGTTCTGCAGCAGAAAAAATTTGGTCCATGACCAATGCCGGGTCCTTCTTCCACCCTGCAGCGTACGTTAGCTGACCTTTTACGTACTTTTTGAACTCGGACGGCCATAAGCCATCCACCAACGCCATGCTCACAAATTCCGCCGGTCCGGGCAACCACGAACGGTCCTGCGCGCGGTACATGGCATGCACCGCGTGATTCTCCGCAAAATACTTTTCCATAGCGGAGTTTACCATCATCGCGCGGTCTTTGACGGATGTTTCACCGCCCTGCTTTTCATCGCGCCTCATTGAGAGAACGCGACGCAAGTCCGCTGCCGCCCGCGAGGTGTCAAATCTGTTGCTGGTGGTTGTGTAACCAGCGTGCTGCCTAACAGCGTCCAACAACTCCGAGGCGGTCATCGTAGTCTGATGCTTGTAAAATCCCTCAAAACACCGATGAATGTAATTGGGGATAAGCTGGCCCATGCTCACTTTGGAGTGCTGAACCACCCCCTGAGCGTTGGCGAGCTGCAGCCGTTCCTCATAATCGAGGTACGCTGCGTAAAAAACACGAGAGGCCTGCTCGGTCCACACCTCTCCGTATTTCGGTGGAGTCAGAGACTCCCCTACCACCAGCGGCGTGCTTGCCGTGTGCGCCATAATCCACAGCAGTCCACCTGGACTCTACTGTAATAACGGAGAAACTGCCGCCTGACCTGTGCGTCCTCCAGCTCCCGGAGCGTCCTCCCCTGCTGTGCGCTTCAAGCCGTTTCGATCCGTCCAACGGGCCAACTGCCTTCCCAGCTGTGACCCAATACTCCGCAGCCGAAAACTCCTCCAACAGAAGTTCCGCGAATATCTAGATATTATGGCCTCTGCCAGATGATATCAGCAAGAGGGCTTCCAGCGAGGGACTCCACCAGTCTCGCTGGCCTCGCACTCAGTAAGTCTTGTTCTTAGAGCTTGTATTATCACGGAGTGATCCTCATCGGACCACGAGCCAGGTGGCTAGGGGACATCACACAGGATCCCCGGCCACTGCTCCACTCACACATGCGATTACACTGAAACCTCCACGGCTTGGTATCTTTTGGCTACAGGTTTAAGGCTTCCTATTAAGACACGAAACGATGCCAAATGCCATGCACGAACAGCGTGTTTACCCCGCTGAAAATATGCGCTAACAGATTGTAACAAGAAGAGCTCGTAAGGGTTGGCGCCAGAATTATTAGGGCTAGTTGGGGATAGGGTTAAGGTTGGGGCGAGGGGTGTACCACCCTGCTGACTTGTTGGCACTTGTTGGAATCATTCATGTTAATTAAGTTCCTTCCCTGAATTTGTTCTTTTGGTTTTAAGCTTAGTCTTCATGTATAACTGTGAAATTTGTCGTCTAAAATTTTTGTATGGCTGACTTACTGCGTGTTTGTTTGTATTGTTAATAGTATGTCTGGCTTTCCAAAACGTTCATAATAGTCTTTTTCCACGTACAGATAGGCGCGAGGTTGTAGCACAGAGACAAAGACGAAATCCGCCACGAAGGAGAACAAAGAAACCCACAAGGGGAGCAAATAGCGGAAAGAAAGACGACAAACAGGGATGCGCGGAAGTTGAAGCTCTGGTCTCGATCTGAGTGATGATTGAGAACGATTTTTGAACAGGAGACTGGTAAAACCAACCGGAGACTCCTATTTAATACTATTAATACCTGGTATTGTTTTGTGCAGGCTGTGGGTGACCGAGATGGTGAATCCCTGTTACATTGTCTTGCGTACCGATGTATAGTCATGATACGTGGAACATTGTAAGTAAGGTTGACTTCTGATACGTGAAACTATTCCGCAACGAAGGGTGATACGACTATATCAGGAATACATATATACCAGGTACCAGGTATGTATGTGTTGTACTGGCGAAGTTAGGTGTAACCCACCACCCGTGTCACTTCATTCACTAATTATTACCACCCTGCCTGTTTGTTTGTTCAACCCTCTGTCTCCTCTTATTACATCGTGTTTCTCATTTCTTCACGCCGACAAGAGAAAGGCCAAAGAAGAGTCTTAACCTCCGCCAGGACCAACTCCACGCGACCACCATGCGAGCCAGCGTCTTCCTTGCCAGCCTGGTGTCCGGCTGCATCCTCGTTGCTTCTTCCGGTAAGCGGAACTAACTATATTTTGCTGTTTGTCGCTTGCTACGTAGTAATCGTTTTGTGACACGAAGAAACTATTTATTTATTTATTATTTCGGGGGTACTTAGTTAATAGAACCTATGGTATACATAAAAACCTATATGTTTACCTATTTTTACTGACAATATTTGGTCCTATTTACTATGGACCCCCGTAATAATAGGTACCGAGACACCATCTGTTATCAACTTGAAAAAATGTGAGTTTTCGACCGTGCTACGTAAGTATGTATGTCTTCTTCTGCAGTTAGTTGTCCACCACCACCGTGTAGCCCGACTATCGTGCAATATGTAACACCTTGCGGTAATGTTTCGCTACAGCAGCAGCACTGGCACTATGTACCGGTACAATACGAGTTGGAAGGTCGTACTCCATCTACGCATGATACACAATCTTCGCCGGCCGGTCAGGTTGCCGTGTACAGGCGACGTTGTGCTTTTTTGCATCGACACCTTTCCCTCTCAAGTCTGTTAGCGAGGTGTATAGAGGGGACGGAGGAGCACGCAGGAAGGAGTGTGTTGCCAAATTGGTTAGCGTAGGCGTTTCGTCAACATATACATCGGCTTCGAAATAGAACTATTAATAATAGGGATTTGCAACCAAACTCCGTACATCGAAGTTTTAGGATACTACCACTACTGCTAGATGCAAAGAAACGATATTCCAGAGCTTTAGCTATTACGGGGGTCCATAGTTAACAGGACCTATGGTGTACATAAAAACCTATATATTTACGTATTTTTACTAACAATATTTGGTCCTGTTAACTATGGACCCCCGTAATAATAGGGATTTGCAACCAAACTCCGTATATCGAAGTTTTAGGATACTACCACTACTGCTAGAGTACGTAATCATACCGGCGTCCCCGGTGGCTTGGTAGGTGGTCCGCGAGCCTATCAAGATCAATTTCGTGAGTTCGAGTCTCACCGAGTGCATGCTCATAGGGACTTTTTCTTGCATAAAATTGATTAGCGGAAAGCGCGAGAGCGTGAGTTAGCTGTACATTCGATGCAAATCGACGAGCAGTGGGAATGCTGAACCCTATGCGCGATAAAAACTAAAGGCACGTACCGGGGGGGAGAAGGGACTACACCTGTGACCACGGCTTGTCCAGAAGATCGTCGAGGGTAAAACCTCCTACGAGTGGGCTGGAAAGTAAAAGTGATGATGAAAAAAAAAAAAAAAAAAAAAAAAAAAAAAAAAAAAGATGCAAAGAAACGATATTCCAGAACTTTTCAGCCTGTCTTTACTTGTTTTTGGGCCCAACAGCTTACTAACCCTCCGGGGAAGGGCATATATATGCCGACCCGTGGGTTCTTTGGTTACGTCCCGACAAGACTTGTGACATCCGCCTGGCGAGCAGTAAACTTCCCGTGAAAGTCATTGCGGGATCGGTGATTTACTCGCCGTACTACTGCTGTGTGTGTGTGTGTGTTTCTTCACATTAAACCGTTCTTCTACTCGTCGACATCCAGCAAGCCCAGTGTCCGTGCTGATTCTTCACCCTAGAAAGATACGAGCTCTGTGGTCACAGACTACGACACAGAGATAACACACCGTGATGCATTAATAGCCTACGTAATACCATGCCTTCGCACTATAGGTGCGGCCGACACAACATACATACATACGCCAGCAACCAAAATACACCATAAAGAAAGAGAAGCAACGAAGAAACCAAACCGAAAAAGAACAAGAAAAAGAAAAAGAAAAGGGGAAGAATCCCAAAGGCTCCGGCGTGAGTGTCGAAATATTTCAGCTTTTTTTGGGAATCGTTTGCGCTGCTGGCTCGCAACTTCGAGTCCACGAAAACACCTTGCGAGTTGCTTCTGTCTGCCCACCACTGCAGTCTGGCACACCCGCCGCCCTCAAACACCCGATCAGGAGCGTCAATCAATTCTGCCAGCTGTAGCTTCCCGTGAAGATCCGTTATTTTTTCTATGTTTTTGCCCCCCAACGCTCGACCAATTTCGACCTCTCACTGCAGCACCTTCAAGTCGAAGTGTAGGCCTCTGTTGAGATAGCGCGGAAGGCCAATCGCAAGAGTAGCACAAGCAGATGTGATTATTACGGGTGTCCATAGTTAATAGGACCTACGGTATACATAAAAACCTATATATTTACCTATTTTTACTAACAATATTTGGTCCTATTTACTATGGTCCCCCGTAATATACGCTTTTGGGTCTCACCCACCCTCTCATAGGCAAGGGGGAAAAAGATGGGTGCCCTACGGACTATTTGAAGAGCACACTGAAACGAGCGCCAACAACGAGGTATGGCACGCATCGCGGAGGGCGAACATGATAATTGTTTTAGGGATGTTGTACCCGGAGGTCCGCCAGCCAAGTTGACTTTTTTTGCTACACCAGAGGGTTAACTCTTCGCAAGTTAAGGTCGGGATCGTCAGGACGTTACTGTTGCTCCTATTAAGGGGGGCCATAGTGAATAAGACCCAATGTTGTTATTAATAGTAAAAATAGAAAATACATAGGTTTTTGTATGTACCTTAGGTTCTATTGACTATGGTCCCCCGTAACCGAATACGTGTCACAATGTCCGGCGTTGCTTCATGTAGCGCGATTTATTTTTATACTCGTAGTGCGGTACAACTATTAATACACATATATTTATATACATGTAAACGATGCGGAAACAACGATCAACCAGTTCTACGTCACTCCGTATTTTTTTTTTTCGCTCTATCGCAGAGGATCCTGGTGAAACGCTGTCGATCCATTCTAGCGACGGACTTGCGAGCAAATTCACGACCCGGGCACACGGGAGAACATAAATATGTACGCGCTGCCGCAGCTCCAAACCTCGAAGTTGGCACTAAACAAGGTCTTACATTCGCCACACGGACAAACAGTTACCTACTACGCATATAGAGCGAGTCGCCATATTATATAGGCACGGTACTTCAGAAAGCGTGACCCCTCGCACGTGTGAGGTTTAGCAGCTAGGCGAGTACGGCTATACAGCAGTACACGACATGTGTTAAAAAAAAATGGTACCGGTCAATAATTTCAGGCTGAAATATTTATCTAGAAACTTGAGAAAACTGCGGTTATTTATGCATCTGTGCTCAGGGAGGAACGCCACTCTATTCCTCTATACACTTCAGTATGCCCTGAAGAACTTATGCTAAACGTCTGCAAAACATAGTAAGCCGTGAGGCGCAGCCAAAGCAGGAGATTATTTGCTACTGTCGTGTACTGTATGAGGACTTCGACCCGCCTTCTACTACTACCGTAGGCCGCCTGATAATGAGACCACGACAGCAACGACAATTCCAAGGTACTTCCCGGTCAAAGAATCTCAGGGTTTTTTCGGTGCGGTATTTCCTAACGGACCGGTGCGGTTCAGTGTGGTGAACAGCACCGCACGCACGGTTGAAGTTTCTGTTTCCCTCTTTGAACCCGCACCACACCGCACCGTATATTTTACTAGATCGGAAGACCGTTCCGAACCGCACCGTAGGACATGCAATGGCTTCGAACTGCACTGCTGTAAGGTTCACGATATCTGAAACCCGCACCGAACCGCACCGGAGGTTTTAGAATTTCTGCAAACTGCACCAAACCGCACCGTGGAACACGAGAAAAAAACGAACCTGCAGCGTAAGGTTCACGAAATCTGGAAAACCGCACCGAACCCGACCGTGGCAACACCATCTGGACCGCACCGCACCGTTTGCATCAAGTTCGGGTGACAAAAACCGTAGATCGGCTATTTCTCGTTGCGCCTCACTTGAAACCGTAGACGAACGGCGATCCCGTCGCCGGTAGAACCGTTTTATGGGCTCACGGTTTCGAACGGTTTATGACGGTTTCTGCACGGTTTGGTGTCAAATCTGTTCCCGCTAACTTGGGCGAATAGCTCACCTCGTCGGCCCGGTTTAGCAGGTACCATACAACATACAGCTGTCACACACATATACGTGATATATAGACATACTAGTAACAACTGGTGGTATTGAAGCGCGACCTCAATAATGCCTGCAGTAGTCTTATCTGCGATGCATCATGCTGGGCGAATACAAATCATTCTGTATTGTGCTGAGCCAACACGAACGAACATCTACGTACGTATGCGATGGTATGTTGCCGTGTCGTTTGGGCTCAGGGTGTGTCGAAACACGCTGTTAATAGCACGCTCAGGAACCCGTCGTCAAACACCCGCGTGTAAGAGTTTCGGCAACATACCATACGACTTGGAATTAGAGTGAGGGATTCGCAAATAAGATATGTATGTCGTGGTTGTAGAATGGTTGACGCTAATGTACGAGAATCCTGACCTCTTTAGCCCATGTTTGCGCTTTTTTGGGCACGATGATTGCTACCCCTCATGGGAACATAGTTTTGCGCCCAGCAGCATCTTCGACGACGACTTCCTGAAAGAGACATACCACCCGCCTGGATAATATCAATCTTCTAATGAAGGCCACTTCTTAATCGGTGATGTAGCCAAGGTGATATGTTTGCTCCCTTGCGTGAAATGAAACATTTTTAGCGTGTTTGCGAGGTTAATGTGGTACTCGCTCGCAACTTCGAACACACGAAAACGCATCGCGAGTCGTTTTCGGCTGCCTGCGATTGCCGTCTGGCACGCCCGACGCCCTCGCAGATCCCGTCATGAGCATCCTCCAATCTCGCCGACTGTAGTTCACTGTGATGAGCTGTAGCTGTCCGCGAAGCGCAAAAATTCATTCGGGGGTTGATTTTTTGTCTCAATTTGTGCACCCCAAATCTCGACCAACTTCGACCACTGGAGCACCTCTTAGTCGAGGTGTAGGCCTCTGTCGAGAACCCGTGGGGGATCAATCTTGGGAGAAACACAAGCTGCTGTGATGAACCTGTAACAAGCCACCGGGTCGTTCTCCGGTAAGCACGAACCAGCCGAACTTCTAAACGCAGCGTGTCAAGATAGTGATGTATTTTTTATTGTTTTCTGTTCCGATAAACATCTAGAGATTAGAGTGACCGGAAACCCGGGGACCACGGGACGCTTGGGGTGCCAGCGTGGCCTTCACGACTTTGGGCCTGCTTTAGGTGTTAACCCTTTATTTAGGATCGCAGTCCCGTTTTGGGCACACACTACTTGGAATTTGACTGGCTAGTCCCGAAACGGAGACTGCGGTCCTAAAAGAGGTTAAGGTCGGCACTTTCGTTGTGGAGACGAAACGCTTGAATTTCGACTACTACTGGAGACCATAGTAAACAGGACCTGCTGTAATCTCCAAAACCTATATATTTACCTATTTTTACCGGAAATATTTGGTCCTATATACTAATGTTCCCCGTAATCAGAAGTACTGTAGGTTTACGTACAGTGCAGTAGTAAAAGGGGTACACTTGTTCTGGAAACCGCCGGGCAAGGGCTATTCACACCGCAGGAAGAAATAAAGGTGGTCGATCGGCAAGCCGACGACCCAGGCAGCGACGATTGGGCCGCGGCGCCAGCAAAAGAGGCTTAGGAAAACTAACTACAAAGCAACAATTGTTTGAGGAATGATCCTGGTGGACCTGATTCTGATGCGATCGGGATCACATCGACGGGCCAAAGCGAGATGTCACCCAGTACCCCCCCAAACGCGAGATGTCACCCAGTATCCCCCCGCCGTTGAAAGCGGAGGAACAGGGGGGTTATCAGCGAAGGTGTCCGCCCGCTGCGTAAGTAGGTGAACGGGTGCTCCTGCTGATGTCTCCGCGGGAACGGGTACACTGCGTGTATGCCCGGTACGAGATGCTGCCGCTTGGGAGCGGCGTTGAGGTGTACAGCACAGCGCGAAGCCTACGAAAGGGATGCGTATGGTGCAATAGAAAACGGTGTACTAGTCTAGATCGCGTTCATTGTCGAGCGCGGTGAAAATTCTGCCGCAAGGCCCGTCTGAGGGGGGGGAGACAGTGGAGATTACTGCTCCAGAATACTTTAGCGCGGACCGCGAAAAAATCAGAAATGTGGACGCTGCTACCGGGCACGCCTTGATGGACCTTGCGTGAAATCTTGCGTTTCGGAAGGTGGCTTGCAATGTCCGAATCAATGGTCGGTTGCGCAATGTTCGGATCGTCCCACACGTTGCAGGAACCTTGGGTGATTTTGTATTTTTACATTTCGAACGGTGTCGAGAACATCCATACCGTTCCGGGCTTGCGCAAGCTATCGACTTAGTCCACGCTCTTAGAGCTCTTAAAGACCTTGGGCGATAATTTACCTTGCAAAAAGTTCTCAGAAGGTGACGAATTTAAGACTGTCCACCCAGAAGGGAGGAGGTCCGTCCACGCCTGAGGTAGTAGTTGTTTTTCGTCTCTACACATCCTGCTGAGTGTATTATGGTTTTTCCTATTGTCAAGCCAGGGTCAGCCGATGGCCCAGGTCAAGGGGGCGGGGTACCGTCTGCACCATTGATGGGACAAAGGCTTGCCAGCTCCCCTCGCCATCTGGCTCCGCCGAATTTTGAAGGGATACTGTTAATTGGCAACAACACACAAGCCTACGACGGAGGGACTGTTCCCCGGTTCTGGTCGTTCATCATGCACTACGTTTGCTCTCTCTCTCTGATGTACTCTGATACTTTCTCGTACGCCCCTCGTTTTCCCCCCCTACTACCCTCTTTGCTCACCTCGCCGTCGTCTCCACCATTCCACCGACCCCCAGTTGATGCGACCGACCCCTTCGAACCTTCCAACGTCCAAGCCTTCGTTGAGCAACAGTTCCTGGACTTCTTCACTGACTGCGAAGCATTTGCTGACAGTTTTACCAAGGTGATGAAAAGAGGAAGTGTTGACTTCGATTGATTGACCAAGGATATGTGACTGCGTGTTCTTGTTTCTCTGTCCCTCTCTCTTCCTCTATCCGCCTCTCTCCCTCTCGTATTTCTCTCTCTCCGGGGTTAGCGAAGGAAGGCTGCGATTGGACTAAACGTCGTTGACTACTACTGTATTGGCATCCCCACTAGGCATGGCGCCCTTCCGTGAGTCCGTCCACCTCCAGCTTTGTGTTACAAGTGACATGTCCTCCCCATCGAAGTACCTGCAGCGTATGACTGCGTTACGTTTTCCAGGCAAGCTACCATTGCATTTTGGGCAATCCCGGCCCGCACCCACAGAAGCTATTACGGGGGACTACAGCTATCCGGACCCATTATATACACAAAAACCTACATATTCAAGTATTTTGACAAAACATACCTGGTAGTATATGTTCTGGGGAAAAAAGTGTACGACGGCGTGCCGCACCCAGCCAAATCACACACAAAGGCACAGAACGGGACAAGGGTGACGAAACGGCCGGCGAGCTGGGTGCCAGTTGTCTCCTGCGTGGTGGGTCATGCAAGCGTGGCAGCAACACGACAAGTCAAATGTCGTCGAACCCTCCCCACTTCGTACCGTTTACTCTACCTAATACCTCGAACCTTTCATTTTTGCGTGGATAAGCGTCTCCGCAGACAGCTTGTATCGGTGTCGCTACGTAGCCATCACGCCGACAAGTACTATGTGCTTACCTTTTCTCGCCTCGCGATTGATGTCGCCGGCGGCTCTCAACACGTTTCATTTTGGATTATGTTGGTTTGCTCTCGAATAGACAGACCGACAGACATGTCAGACAAACATGCGCACCTTTGTCGCAAACGATATTCACGTGCCATGTATAATGTATCGTTTCTTATCGTTTGATCACTTGCTCTTCCCCCCCCCCCCCCCCCCCCCCCCCCCCCCCCCCCCTCCTCCGTTTCCATGCACGCGCCATGCAACGCAACGCCGCGCCACGTTCGCACGCCAAACTAACCGAAACAGAAATTTGACTACGATGACACCTTTCGTATCTCTGACTCCAAGGAGGAGCTGCTCGATTTGTGCCGCGAGACCGAGGGAACCGTGAACGAGGTCCACACCGGCCTCTCCATAAAACCCGGGTCCTTTCCCTCCCCGAGGTACGACTACATCGCAATTACCGGTACGCAATCAGTGTGCCTGGACCTCGGCGACGGCAATGGCCTCCAGCCGATCTGCTTCGACTTTGTCATCACCGAGATGCTCAAATCCCGGAGGAGGGCGCCCCTCGGCCTCAAGTCCGAGAACTGGACGGGTTATTACAACGTCCTCCTCGGTTCGTGCGCGGGCTTCGAGCCCCTGGACTGCGCTGTCTGATGGCGCTCGTTAGTTTATGGAGTAACGAACGTAGATATCAAGAACCACAAGAACAACAAGAAGATCAAAACGTCTTCGAGCCCCTGCATGGACTGTATGGCATGTTAACTTTTCATGAATTTTCGTAGATACCACGTTAGATTGCGGGTTATTTTTTCAGGAAATCGCGTAGATGATCGAAAACAAACAGCCAACAAAAAAATGTAGGGAAACAGGGACTACCACGCGTTGCTAGTTCAACATGAGGGGGGGTGGTCTCGTGAGCGTGCTTGATGGCTGGCAAGCCCTTGCACGCTCTTAAGAGGGGGTATGCTCATAGCATAGCCATAGACCCTCGCTCAAGAGGGGACGGAGTAACATGGCTACGAGATCTATATATATATGTATGTGCTACAGTAAACAAGAGAGAGAAAGAGAGAGAGAGACGGCCCACTGATACTGCTGTTGTAGATATTGCTTGAGGGGGCTTATAGATGTTGTTTCCGTCAACCCGGGCTTTGCCTGCGGGACACACATCGGTTGAGAATACAGTGGTTTCGTAGAGCGTTTGGATGGTTAGACGCTATACGAGTTCGGAGGTACACTTTCCCATCTTAGAATAGCGTCAATGATGGAAAATAAACATATTTCAGCTATTCAGTTGTTTCATTATTGTCGTGCGCGTTTTCCCACCGATAGTGGGAGCAATAACCACCGACATTGATATCGCATGTGCTTTACGTAAGCACCGCGGACTCCGTGCGCGTGAGGGATTGTCATGATTGACAACTGGTGATGATGTGGGTTGGTACCTAGTTACGGCTGGTACAGACAACGCGAAGTTTCTATATTTACCATAGATACATGAGACCCTGTACGCAGCCATAGTGCTGTAAACCACGAGATCGAGATAGACCGTGGCGAGCTTTGGCATGATCCACGCAACCTACCATGACACCTATTTGTCGCTTCAAATGTCGTGGCCTTAGATTGAACAAACAGCAGTGTTAGAGGTATGATTGGAATATCAGTGGACAGTTACCATGCGGGGGGGGGTGTTTGTCAACGTGTTAGAGGTATGATTGGAATATCAGTGGACAGTTACCATGCGGGGGGGGGTGTTTGTCAACGCCTTCCTACTATCGTCAAAACCGGTTTGATACCGGCTGTGGACGAACCGCCGTTTCAGGACTCATGATTGATTTCGGCACGAAAGAGTCGCACCAGTGGACAGGGTTTCGTGCTGGGGGGGGGTGGTGCAGTATTCGTCAGCACCTTCAAACGACTTCTCACTTGGAATCAGACAATAACCTTGGGTAGCGCCAGTAGGTTTGAAGGGGCGCTAGCAGGCTCAGGAATGCGTTGTCAGGTACCCGCGCGCAGGCGTTTCGGCAAAATGCACATACGACCTGGAATAATTAGAGTGAGGGACTTACTACCCATCATAGGAACGAAGTGTTGCGCCCAGCAGCATCTGACGACGACTCCCAAAGAGATATGTCACCCGCCAGGAAAACAGCGGACTTCTAGTGAAGGCCATTTCTTCATCGGTGATATAGCCGTTGCGCCATCTATGCTCCCTTGCGTGAAATGAAACTTGTTTTCGCGATTTTTCAAGCTTTTCATGCTACTCGCTCCCAACTCCGAATACGCGAAACACCTCGTGGGTCGTTTCTCGCTACCTACGACTGCCGTCTGGCGCACCCGACGGCCTCACAGACCCCATCATGAGCATCCCTCATTTTCGCGGGCTGCAGTTTCATGTGAGGAGATGTATGTAGCTGTCCGCAATTGAAGTGCAAACGTTCAGTTGGGGGTTGCTTTTTGTCTCATCTTGTAAACCCCGAATTCCGACCAATCTTAACCACTGGAGCATCTCCTAGTCGAGGTGTAGGCCTCTGTTGAGAACCTGCGGAGGGTTAATCTCGAGAAAAGTGCGAGCTGCTGTGATGAACCTGAAACAAGTCACCGGGTCGCTCTCCGGTAAGCACGGACCAGCCATAGCTTTAAACGCAGCGTGTCAAGATAGCGATGTTTTTTTCGGTTCCGCTAAAACATCTAGATATAAGAGCAGCCGGAAACCCGGGGACCGGGAGACGCTTGGGTGCCAGCGTGGCTATAATGCGCGCGAAGTATACGCAATAGAAGTCCATACGATAGGGGGAGGCCAAAGTAGAAAGATGACTCATTGTGAACTTCTTACAGCTCGTGGTAGATCGATTCAAAAAATCCACCTCCACATTCGCACGTAGTGTCCACTCTCAATGCACGGAAGTTTCGGAGCATGGCCAGAAGGATCGCATACAATATATCAAATTCAATATCTGAAATAATACTAGAGATATCTCGGCAGACGTCAGTGAGAGAGATGGATGCTAACTTACGCAGAAAGGTTTGTTAAAGGCACATTGAGAAACGCCTGGCGAATGTAAGTAAATAGTGGCGGCATCGACACAACCCAGTGCACAAATTCAAACGTCTGGCGAAGGTAAGTGAGTTGTTGCAATATCGAAACAATCTAGTGCGTAAGTATATTTGGATATCAATCGGTGTACCGTTCTAAACGTTTAGACGCAGCCAAGCGCGCAGATCAATAGAGGAGGAAAAACTAGACATCCTCCGCAGTGTGTAGGCAATGTGGCCACGTATAGCCACATGCCGAAGGGCTGGCAGAATTCTCTGTAGTCTCAGTTCAAGGCGGGGTCGCATGGTCACTTACAGTGGAATCTGTGTTTGGCCAAAACGGTAAACGTGTATTTTATGTTCCATGTGCAGACGGAAGCCTTCGAGAAGCACTCCCTAGATCTCAAGAGGCAGGTGAGGCACGAAAAACAAAAACTTTGCACAAGGTGAGTACAGGCTCCGAGCGTGATATACAGATGCAGGGCTGGTGGTTGCAGGTCGTGAAGAATGTACGGAGATCAAGACCGCCGCTCTTATGCCACCGTCAAAGGTCAGCACAGTGGGAAGAAGGGGGGCTGCAACATCGGGCCGACGGCGATGGACGGAAGAAGAAGACTGAAAAACGCACCAGTGCCGTGAACTCTATTATTTGATCAAGTGAAACACGACTGTCTTGTCGAACCTACCGAACAGATTCACAAGACTTTGTGGGCAGCGACAAGTGTCACGTGTAAAGCCATCGTCGCGAGCGCGTGGCCGTGGCTTGCTCGAGCGTGGATGTTTCGACGACGGCAAAGAAAAAGCTGCCTTAAAAAAGCCGCGGTCCAGAAAATTAGATATTTTTTTCAAGTTGAAACAGAAGCTAAACCCTAAAGGCGTTTAAAGTTGTATTGTAAGTCGTCTAGGATTTTTACACTTTTTGGTCAGGAATTCTCCAGGGCTACTGATGGACATAACCACCGTGCTTCCTCGAGATTCTGGTACATTGTACATGCTATATTATTGTCAGCGACATCGTTATTGGTTTCAACGATTTCCACGTGCGCAGATGGTGTTGCTACTTGCACATGCACTCGTTCTTTCGTACATCTGTGTATATCCACCTTGCCTGGTACACGCATTCGTACGTCCCTCATGTGCGCCTGACGCCTCGAGTAACTGTATAGCAACCGAACATGTGTCAACACTCCTGAAGCGATGGGACCTCACGAAACAAACCATATTGCGAAACACTTCGGCATCCCACCGACAAGGGGTCCATCAAGGAGCCTGGTCAGTCATCATATATATTTGTCTGAAGCGTGTCTCCACCTCTTGCAGCCCGGTTCTGTGTCGACTTGCCTCTCTTTGGACCGTCATTGCCATTTTGCCATGCGTTGATGCGATGAAAATTAAGGTCACCAGGGTTATCACGATGTTATTTCTCGGCATTCGATGTCATGCGATTTCTTCCTTTTTCTACTATTAATGGCATTCCTCTCTGATTGGGCGGATCACCGGATACTCGGACACGGACTGTAAAAAAACAGGGATGCGTGTTATGCTCAGCACGTTGTTGCGCTTATCACTTGCGCTCACGTTCGCAAATACACACGCCGTTGTCGTTTTGTCTTTTTTGTTCGAGGAATTTCGAAAATAACATCTGGTAAGAAAAGTCACAAGATCTATCGGAAACCCCCTACTAGGTATGCTTTTATGTGGTGTACCGTAGGCTCTGACCCATTTAGTGGGCATAGCGATTGACATAGTTGGCTGTCGGAGTTATAAGCACAGGCATCATACAAAGGTGGACGTGACACGTGCCATGTGGAGTTCGGGCGAAGGGGTGGCATAGCGAGCGAAATGCGCCATAGTTTGTGCAAAACAAGCACAGTTAGGTGAAGAATGTTCTTCAAATTAAACCGATCTTGAAACCCTTCCACGTCCAGGAACCATGCAGTGTTCTTCGTACGCATATACTGATTCTTTGTCCTCTCTGAAATAATTATACTACTCTGGTAGTTCTGTATGTACAATACATATATAAAGTGGGCCTTCGCCGCGGCGGGGTGACGCACGCCTGGGGCTCTGCGCATGCCCGTAATGGCTGAGGGCGTATCGGTGTGCAACTCGAGGCTGTTAGTGCGATATTACTGCCAAGAGGCGAATTTAAAAATATATGTTTTGAGTGAAGGGAAAGAAAAGCGCTGCAATCAAAGGAAGAACAAGCATTACCATCCGCCATTCGGCACAACAACGCACTACATGCTCATACACCAGCAAAAACAGTACTATAAGACTATTAATACGAGCTGGGCCAGCCAAAGGGTGCTGCCAAAGCGGTAGATAGACCACGCCCCGCTCAATACTACATGCGTACGTATTTGGATGCGATTTTTTTACACGGTCTTGACCATGCACCAACCTACCAATTGAAAGCTAGCCCTTTCTTTTTGCCGAGAGATATGACCAATACAAACATCCGGGAAAATACAATAGCGTCCGTAACTCTCTGAAGAGAAAAAGGGGTCTCGCTTTCCGTTCGTCTGTATGTACCGTGCAAATACGAGGTGAACTTTCAGCTCGTAACTCGCCAAATTGGGGGGGGCGTCGCCGAAACACCAACATCTATCGTAATTACTTGTTTTATGTATGGAAATATCGCGTTTCGGCAATATCTAAAGTCTCTTGATGAATGGCGAATTGGGCAATGAAAGTAATATCGGTCTTCTCGTCGGGTCTTGAGCTAAGTCTCCACGAAACTTCGCTTTGACGGGGAACAACGAATTTTGTACGAATTTCGTGTTGAAAAGTTGATGCTTTGGGGTTTCGCCGATATCTCGTCGAGATCGAGTCCAATATCAAACCTGTCATATTTGTTACCTGGCATATACGTTCTTTTTCGGCACATTGTTAAGATTAAAGTCGCGACAGTTTGTATGCTTTGACAGGTTTGCCTGTTGAGCAGGTATTCGTTGGGACTCACGTGTGATGTTTGCTTAGAGATAGAAGAAGAGCAGCTTGTTCCTTTCGTGCATGGTGGAGACTGAGAGCAAGGCTCGTGCCTCGCTAGGAAAACCCATGGTCTCCATCTAAAATACGCCTCCCAAGAACCGCAAATACGATCCCAGTACCAGAACCCAGGTAATTACCGGTCTTTCACCCTTATTCAAAGCTGTACCATAACACTAGCCCACTCTGATGTGCCGTGATGCAGAATTACGGGAAAGACAAGGAAAACCCGATTCAACGACCTTGTGTTACAGCGGGTGGCGCCAGGGAAGGAGGTTCATAGCGCTGTGACTGTCGTTACCAGCGCTATGGGGAGGATCATACGGCGCGAGACCACTGTCCTGATAAGGGTCACGCGCCGGGTCTATTCGATAGGCAGAGGGCAAGCTTTGGTTAGCATCCTCTGGGCGGATCTTATAGGGGCAGCGAGGACCCCCGGTGTGGGAACGCCTTTTGTACCAGTAACGAGGTTCCGGGACCACCCGGTGTTTACAAAACACCACCAAGGGAAGAAAGAAAATCAATGCCAAGTGATCTGTGATACCTGTCCTATCGACCCCCAGCCCCTTGGGCCCTGCCTTGCCCGTCGTGCCCGTCGTCGTGTCTGTGGTGCTTCATTGGGTGTTCACGCTGACTGCTTGCATTTACCGCATTGCATCGATCCACGTTCTGCGTGACCCGAATATTACTGCTTGAAGGCACTTCCTCGAACTCCCAAACAACAGGTGAGCTGGCCTCAGAGATCTAACGAGCGCAGGTCCTTTTTACGGTCTGAGAGCTGTACCCTGCTGTAACATGATGAACCCAGGCTGATCGAAGTGCATTGCAGGAGATCTTAGTGTTCGCAAAACATGTGCAAGAGATCGGAGCGTTTGCAAACTTGTGAAATAATGTCATCGTGTTATTTGTATTATCCCACGTTTGATCTTGCATAATACTTCATTGTATACCAGTTTCTTGGTATATTCATACATCCACATGTTTTCGTTGTTGCCTGCCTTGTATGATGGTGATACGTGCAATATGCTTTTATATATTCATGCTGCCAATGGTGCTCTGCTTGTTTGTTTCGTGAGGCTTTCAAGATACTTATCTGGTCAATGCATGCAGGCATACTCGTTGCTCGTGCTCCATTTGCCTGTTGCTCATGCTCGTCTGTTCGCTCGTGTTCATGATCGCACACTCATCATGTTCGTTAATAAATGACTGCATGCGATTGACCACATATTGTCTTCAAATCCGAATGCAACCGACAGGTATCGATACAAGCCAAAGGTGCCGTACGTACTAATGCACGCATGCTCTCGTGTACCGTTTGCCTTGTTAGATGATACCGGAAACTAACAATGTTGAGGCTTGCGCCGTTTGGGCCCCTATAGAACAATGAACCCCTGGACAACACTGCATTGTCGGCTGGCAAACATAGAACTTTCAAGAAAACCACGTATATTTTGGTGACTAGTATTCTTGCCGAGATGCTTGTAGACTACATCAGTAGTAATAGACCAATCGTCGTATTATGCACACCAAATGGAAAGTCCGATGCACGTTTGACCCTCTTCGATGTCTCCGGTCGTACCATTTTCTGTGTTGTATACCAACCGAGCGTTGCGCTCGAGTATCAGGTACAACACCTGAAGGACTGAAAAGCCAAGTACAAGAGGAAAGGACAAGAAAAACTGGAGCAGATGAAGATCGGCTACGCAAGCCCTCGGGGGGCACGGGTCACACGGGGTGAGATAGTTTCAGCTGGACGATGATGAGCTCGCACACAACGGAGGAAGGTGTGGCTTGCTGTGTCCGGAGGGTTCGGGCTAGATATATCGATGCAGCCCAACCTGATTAGCCCCTGGCCAACAGGTATGTAGCGGTGTGAAACACAACCGTGGTGATCCTTCTCTTTTTCTGATGTCGTGTCCACGGTCGAAAATGCTATATTATTCTGGCTGTACGTTATTCCTCGAGCGCAAAACAAAATGGGGGCGGGTAGGCTGTGTCGCCCTGATTCAAGTCACACACCAAAGCTAGAAAACTCGCGCAGCGTATGCCGTAATACGCTGGACCACCGATGTAAGACCAGGGACATGGACCCAATGAGATACCGGTAGCAAGCATGACATTGCGCATACCCTGTGTTCGGAAAGGCATGGAATCTGAGTATTATACTGTAGTAAATTGATTGATGTGCTGTATTCATTTAGACTACCATGGAAAGTATTGCTGTTGACTGTCAATATATGTACGACTCTAAAAGTCAGCCCAACCTGATCGACTCTGTCAGTATTTTCGTTGTTACATAGTATTGGTGTTGTTGAAGAATGTCTCGCTGCTGGTATCGAAAAAACAGTAGTAGGGAGTACTTTGGAATCTCGTTGCGGGATGAGCGCCTCCAGTAGATGGTGCTAAGTGTGAAGCTGGACGTAGTTACTGATGAGCCTACCATGCCACCAACACTTGTCTACCGCCGCCCGGAGCAAAGGCGCCTCAACTCGGAATTACACAGAAGAGCCGTATCTCCGTCTCTACACTACGCTATCAGTAGTTTAGACACTACGCACGATGCTTAAAAATATGAAAATAATAGTGCTGACGACCTGCACTGCCGTACACTAATGATATCAATATTAGTCTTATTACCGGGGTCCATAGTTAATGGGACCAAATTTTGTCAGTAAAAATGGGTAAATATATAGGTTTTTATTTATACCATAGGTCCTGTTAACTATGGACCCCCGTAATAGTGCATGTAATTTGGAAAAAAATACAGGAGCCATACTGCTGCTGCACGCTGTACCTGCAGTTTTCATTTATTTATTTCCCGAACAAGGTTGATTTATCGATATACGGGGTTGGTGAATACTAAACCACAAGCGTACAGGGGGGGTGGCTCGCAGTATGCTTTTTACACATACGTACACAATATACCCATAATACTAAAACTGTACGGCAAGATCCCGAAGGACCCTTTGGCTCGCAGTATGCTTTTTGCACATACGTACATAAAGGACGGTGGCTCGCAGTATGCTTTTTACACATACGTAGATAAAGGACTTATACAATATACCCATGATACTAAAACTGTACGGCAAGATCCCGAGGGACCCTTCGGCTCGCAGTATGCTTTTTACACATACGTATACAATATACCCATGATACTAAAACTGTACGGCAAGATCCCGAGGGACCCTTTGGCTCGCAGTATGCTTTTTGCACATACGTACATAGAGGACGTATACAATATATCCATGATACTAAAACTGTACGGCAAGATCCCGAGGGACCCTTGAGCCTATCTCTCTTTTCCTATCTTGACGAGTTATCATGTTGACTCGTTGAAACAGCACCTGCACAGCAGTATCTGCTGGATGCACCACACAACACCCGTATGTATGTATCTAGGGTGAAGAATCAGCACGGACAATTTTGCTGGATGCCGACGAGTAGAAGAACGGTTTAATGTGAAGAACACACACATACACCATATTCACACGTGGCATACTTGATGAAGCTGGATGAACAGTAAAGCTGGGTAGAAAAGACGTTGGTCTAAAAAACTCAAGACAACAAGCAACCTGGAGGATGTATATACATATTTGGGTAATACTATTGGTCGTACGGCAAGATCTCCCTCGATCCTTGGGCCTTACGATAGTTGCCCCTTACTGCCGCAGGCAAAGTATCAACACCGCTGCCTCCCGGCATGATGTACTGCAGTGAAGCCGGTCAGCTGTCCAGTATAGCAACCAGGTTTTTATTTGGCTGAAAGCACCGCATGAAAGCTACGTTGAAACTGAGAACTATACAACAACTCACATGTTCACAACATAGCTGGTGTTGTGGTCTTCTCGTACCCGGTACGTTGGCATTTCACTTGTTCCACCCGTTACTGCTTGTATTCTCGTACCCGGTACGTTGGCAATTCACTTGCTTTACCCGGTATTCACCGGTACACTGGCATTTTCCTTGCTTTCTTGCTTTACTCACTGCTTTGTCAGCAAATGATAATAAATCAGAACGGTCATTGGGTTGTACTGATGTAGTTGGGTATAAAGAACGGTATGGCACAAATGGGGAGTTACATACTCCTACGACTCATATCCGTGGGGTCTCCATACATGTTACATCCAGTAGTATTTTAGAAGGGTTTCTACATCCGTACGATGGCACATTATTTATGCTGACTGCGAAGTATGTTATCTTGAATAATATTCTACCAGGTACTATATACAGTATCTTGAGCATAATGCTGGTTTGCGTCATGCGAAGATGGCAGCAGCTGGCCTCCCATGGCCCCGCCGACCCACGGGGCCAACAGGTCGCCGGCGATAGCGCCCAGGGGGTTGGGCCACCTGCTGTAGTGGTTGAATTTCATGTGGCTGCTGCTGCTGCTGTTGCTCCTGCTGCTGCGGGTGAGCCTGGCTGTTTTCTAGGCATGTCAACCGAGCCGCGATGGCGTGGTTGCTCGCCAACAACTGTTGTAGCACCGCCATCATGGCGGGATCGGCTACTGCTGCGGGGAGGCCCGGGCCAATGCCCGCGGCTCCGTCTTGGCCGATGCCTCCAGCAAGTGCTCCGGGCCCAGGCAGGCCAGCTCCTTCCCCTTGCCCAACACCCACGTGGAGCGGTGCGTCCGCGTCTCCCACCACATCAAGCGGGTGGTCCTCATCTCCTGCTGGAAGGGAGGGCTGGTCTGCCATGACGGAGAAGAAAGTCGATCAATTGTCTGGGCCCACTACTGCTACGAATTCTCGTTGCCGCAGCGGCCGTCTAATACCAAGCAGCTCTGGTGGCTAGACGCTTTCAACTGACGTCTGATCTCGCCTCGTCTCACGATTTTGCCCAACTTCTTCGAATTCCAAAACGCCTCCACAAACTCCACCTCCCTACGGGAAGTTACATATCTTGAATAATATATTCTATTGTATACAGTAGTATTATCTTCAGCATAAAGAGCGGTATCACACACCCTCAGTTTACTCTTGGCAGATACCCCGTATAATTCTGTCCACTTCGTACGGCGAGGAAGTGAGCAATGAGATAATTACATAAAAATAATGTCCGCACAGAAACACAAAATTAGATTTATCCGGGTTCGACGTTCAATATTCTTCATATACTTACACCGGATCTGGGTCGTGCCCTGAAAGGGTTTCATTGGTTTTGACCACGGGTGACCTATTCCATTTTTTTTTTTTATTATTATTTGCCTTCTGACAATGTGCAGGGCGTTATTCATTCAAGATGAAAAAACTAACATAATTCGTCGAACACCCCCAATTTTATCCAACCTTTTCTCCTTCCTTGCGTATACTCAATTGACTACGCACTACCTTTTACCGATATATTTTCACTGACTATGTATCTATACGCCCTGCGTCCTACTCCGTATCTACATTCCATCCCCACGCCATTGGAAGTAGTCCTCCCTCCTCCTCTCTTCTCCCCCTGGCGGCCTGTCGGTCTCGAAGGGCGAGCTTATATCGGTGCACCCGGCGCGAGATCGCGACCTGGGTGGTCACCGATATGATCTGGAAAAGATGCTCCTTACAAACCCCTTTTCTTGCTAGAGATCCCCCGTCCGTTCCTCCGATGATGCTCGTTGCCAGCTGGTCAATGAAATCGCTGCCTTCCTTCCCGAGGCGTCCAAAGCTTTCCACCGCGAGGGTGACAAGTTTATGGCTGCGCTCGTCGAAGGACACTTGTCCTGCACGAGCGTAGTGGTTGCGCTTTCGCGCCTCGGAAGTGGAGGCAGCTGATCCGTCTCGATCAGCGCTGCCAGCCCGCATGTGGACTCTCGCTTGGGGGTCTGCGTGCGTGATGTCGAGGAGTATCGCCTTGTTACGGTACTCTGACGACGTAGCGTCTCGGAGGCCTCCCCTCTCGATCACTATATCCATGCGGAGGTTTCTGTCGGCGTTGAAGGGCGCTCCGCTTTCCGTTTGATGGCGGATGGACAACCGCTTGAAGGTGCGGGACAGCGCGTGGACTAGCGGCTGATGCTGGTTTACCTGCGCGCCTGCTCGGTGGCATGTGCGCGCGTGACGCGTGGTGACATCCGTCGCTTCGCAGCAGGGGCACCTCGTCGCTATGGGCTCCTCCATTCCCAGAAAGCGCCGTCCCATAGACACGAACTCCGAAGCCGGTATGATTCGTGCCGTGTCCACAGGCCTTGCCCTCAAACAGGCGACAGCGCCTGGTCCCGATAGGCTCCGTTGCCGAGCCTTGGCAAGATCTCTGGTTTCGATTCCCCCGAACACGTCGTTCCGACTCGACGGGCCTGCTGCCTCGGGGAGCTGGTCCAGAGACGCAACGTACCGTTGGTACCGTACCCGGTTTACCTGCTGCCCCAGCTTGTGCTGCGCTTTGTGGGAGCTGATCGTTTGGGCTTCATGTGCCGGCAATGCCTCCATATCAGACTGCTCTGAGACTCCTCCCTCGTTCGCGCGAAACGCCCTGTTCCGCCACCTTTCCGGGACCACGTTCGCCATTGCCTCCTCCGATACCCCATGGATGTCACGGAGGTCCCTGACGCTACTCCATATGCGGCGAACGAGGTCCGAATTGGGCAACTCCCTTCGGACTTTTCCCCCCAATGGGCCGGAGAGGTCAGCAAGGACCTCTGGCACCGTCGCCACCAAGCTCCCAATGGACGCTGACATTCTCCTTGATTCAGCCGATGACAGTCCAAACCTCCATTCATCTAAAGGCCCGCGTGGTCTAGTATATCGCTTCTGTTTTTAGCGTTGAACCATGGTGCTCGAATCTCAAGATGGATGAAGCGGGGATTAATGCAATATATACAATAAAAAGGTGTGGAATCAACTGCTGAGATCGCCTAACGAGTGTAGGCGCAACGAAGGACTGAAGTATTTCCGCAATAAAAACCCAAGGCACAGACCACATCGGGGAGGGGAATAAAGAGCTTGCTGTGTGACACCGGATGTCTATACGTAGGAGGGATAGAGAAAAAAGGGCGAAGATAACAAATGGGATGGAAATCAACGATATACGAGTGTCTGTATCGTACATATATAAATAACTACGTACGAAAAACGAAGATAAGGTACCTGGTATGAAAAATCAGCAAACAAGTACGAAGAAACACTGCATGGTCGGTGGGCGTCGAGGGGTTTCAAGATCGGTTTGGTTTGAAGAATACACTGCTGTCACTACTTACCTATTGTTAGGTCCATATCTTGCGCAAGTATCCAGTATCATCTGAAGATTGGGTTGTCCGAGAACGAATCTGGACAGCAGGTAAACGCTGAAATTCCGAGAGTGTGGGGTGGTCAAATACATACCACCAGGTATTGTGGTACGGATGTTCTTACACTATCACAATAGCTCAAAGTCCTGAAATCCCGCCCGTGGTCACAAAACAGGCGGTAAAAACTAAAATGCATCGCGACTGGAGAAAACAAAGTAAGAAATAAATGCCGATCTGGTAGGTGAGAGAAACGGTACTAACGACCTGTCCGATATGGTATGTACATCCCGCATCACTTGCAAATGAATAACACCATGAACGTGTCCATGCTATTACATGTACACCCAGCATAGAGCATAGAGCGGGCAAGAACTTTGGACATCGTGCCGGAAGGACCCCGGAGCGTCGGCTCCTATCATGAGTGCTTTGCCTGCAGGAATTGCGACTGCTCTCCCAGAACTGATGTATCCTAAGCGGTGGATTCGAGATACACTATTCAAACCAAACTGAGGAGAGAAAACCTGGCCTTCTCCGATAGTAAAAACCATTCCCAGGACACATATACTCATTCACCGCCCTACTAATTAAAATAGCGCGGTGAACAGAAAGTCAATCGATTATGACGCTGTTGCAAGTATTTGACACGGTTCCCAATGTCGACTGGGCATCTTAGTCTTTTGAGTACTGCACTACTGTTGCTGTACATGTACCGAAGTTTGACCCTAATTCCAAGTGTTTCGTCCGCGCAATGGAAGGGCAGTTCTAAAGGCCACATGCCCAATGCCCAAACGAGAGGTTCCCTGAATATCAAAAACAAAACGCAAACGGCGCGCTAGTTTGCGAACGCGAGTGTGTAGGTGTTGAGCGTACCACGCATCCCTGTTTTAATTTTCCGTATCCGAGTAGCGGATGATCCGCCTGATGAGACAGGAATGCTTGAAGAGACACTAAATTGCATGATACCGAATACCGAGAAACATGTTCGGGATCATGCTGTTTCTCTCCAGGTGACTATCTTTGATCGCAACGATGGCACAATAACAGTAGTGACAGTCGAATAAGAGGCAAGTCGACACAGAACCCCTGCGCTACGAGAAGGGTATAGCTGGATACGCCCAAGCATCTACTACGACCGACCAGGCTCCTTGACCCAATACCAGTGGGATTCAGACCATCAGTGTTTTGCTATACTTTTTCGTGATAATACCTGGCCCTTGGAATTGTTACACACATTCAGTTAATATACAGATACTGGAGGTTAGGCGCACAGGAGGTACATGAGAATGCGTATACTATTAATAGCTATCATAACGTTTGAATACTCGCATATAGGAGGGACCGAATGCATGTGCAAGTTGCCACATCACGCACAGGTACACATTTGCGAGACGCTGAACCGAGATGGAACGTGACGAGCTTTGGCATGATCTGCGCAACCTAACGGGATACTATTTTCGCTCCAAGTAAAGTGGCCGGGTGTTGAAGGAACGAATTGATGGGTGTGATTGGAATGCTAGTAGGCGGTAGGCAGTTTCCGTTCTGGGTGGGTGTTTGTCTCCACCTTGCTGCAACTGCTTGGACTAAAACCGTTATACGAGGGGTAGGATTTGGAAGTGGTTCTGAACGAATGCCGTTTTAAGACGCATGATCGAATTTAGCACGAAACAGTCGCACGAACGAGTGGACAGTGTCCGTGCTGGGAGGGTGGCGTATTTGTCAGTGCCTTCAAACACTCACTTGACTCGGAATCAAATATTTACCTTGGCTAGTGACAGCAAGTCGATGTGGCGTGGACGTCAGTACCTTGAAACGCCACTCGAATAATAGCTTTGGCCCGGAGTAGAAAGATAACTCATAATGAACTTCCTACAGCCCGTGATGAACCTATACATAAAACGACCTCCACGTTCGCAAGCAGTACCTACTCTCAATGCAGAGAAGTTTGAGATCATCACCTAAAGAAAGGCCTATATAATATAAAACGCGTGGTACGCGCGACTGAAGTATCACACACAGCTTGCAAAGGACTAGCGTGGAACCTGGAGAGTTTCGACGAAATCCTCGATCTCTCTCAGCTGTTGCTTTTATTCTGTCAATTTATCAAAACGTGGTATCCATACCAAGAGACTAGAGACATCTGGACAGAGTCGCAGACGGATTGTAACTTACGCAGAAACGTTTTTGAAGGAAGATACGGTGAGAAACGTCTGGCAAAGGCAAGTGAATGGTGGCAGCATCGACACAGTCCACTGCAAACGCTGAAACGTGGCAAGGGTACTTGAAGTTTTGCCACATGGACACAAACAAGTACGTGAGCATATTGGAATACTCATCGGTGAACCGTTATAACAGGTTTGACAGTCAAGCGCACAGATATATATATAGGGGCAAAGTGGACAGCCACCGCAGCGTCTCGGTAGTGTGGGCACGTATAGCCATACGACAAAGGATTGGTAGAATTCTCTGAAGTCTCAATTAAAGGTAAGGTGGTGGGGTAGGACGACGGTAGCTTTCAGTGGAATATATGTCTGGCCAAAAGCTTAAACATGTAGGTTATTGTCAAAGTGCAGACGTAGGCCTTCGAGAGGAACCCCCACCTCAGATGAAGGTGAGCCAGGAAGAAAACATGTTTTTCGCAGATGAGTACATGCTCCGAGCGTGTTAGACAGATGTGGCGCTGGCAGGTACAAGTGGTGAAGACTGTACGAGGGTCAGGTCCGCCGCTCTTCTCAACACCGTCCAAGGTCAGCACCACGGGAGCAAGAGGCGCTGCAACATTGGGCCGACGGCGATAGACGGAGGAGGAAGGCTGAAGAACATCTGGACCAAGGTCAGGACCGCCCTTCTTCTTACCACCGTCCAAGGGCAACACCGCGGAAAGGAAGGGCGCTGCAACATCGGGCCGACGGCGATGGATAGAAGAGGAAAGCTGAGGAATATCTAGACTAACGCCAGGACCGCCGTTCTTCTTATCACCGTCCAAGGGCAACACCACGGAAAGGAAGGGCGCTGCAACATCGGGCCGACGGCGATGGATGGAAGAGGAATGCTGAAGAAGATCTGGACGAAGGTCAGGACCGCCGCTCTTCTTACCACCGTCTGAGGGCAGCACTAAGGAAAGGAGAGGAGCTGCAACATCGAGCCGACGGCGAGGTGCGGAGGTGGAAGGCGCAGGCGCTGCAGCGGACCATGATCGTAACACCCGCTGGGCACCGTCGCTCATATGCGCCGGTCTGGGGGGGTGTCCGAGGAGGAAAGCGCACACGCTGTCGCCGGGCTAGCACCGGGGCGCCGGCTTTGTGCCGACAATGGTTATGTGTCCGGCAGGGCGGGTGTTACAGCGGGTGGCGCCAGGGAGGGAGGTTCATAACGCTGTGACTGTCGTTACCAGCGCTATGGGGAGGATAATACGGCGCGAGACCACTGTCCTGATCGGGGTCACGCGTCGGGTCTATTCGATAGGCAGAGGGCAAGCTTTGGCCATTATCCTCTGGGTGGATCATATAGGGGCAGGGAGGATCGCTTTCGGTCTCGGGTACAGAGCCAGTAACGAGGTTCCGGGACCACCCGGTGTTTACAAAACACCAAGTGAAGAAATAAAGTCAATGCCAAGTGATCTGTGATACCTGTCCTGTCGACCCCCAGCCCCTTGGGCCCTGCCTTGCCCGTCGTGCCCGTCATCGTGTATGTGGTGCTTCGTTGAGTGTTCACGCTGGCTGCTTGCATCCACCGCATTGCATCGATCCACGTTCTGCGTGACCCGATCATTACTGCTTGAAGGCACTTCCTCGAAATCCCAAACAACAGGTGAGCCGGCCTCAGAGATCTAACGAGCTCAGGTCCTTTTTAGGGTCTGAGAGCTGTACCCTGCTGTAACATATGTGCTTGAAATTCGTTCAAGCTGTTCATGTCCAGAAGGCAATGTCTAAGAGTGACTGTATGCAGAGATCAAAAATGTTCAAGTCTAGGCGTATTCTTCGTGAAGTTGGGGTACCTGATGTGGCATCATTCATCGATGGTAATTGCCGCCGCATTTTTTCAACCTGTGAAGTGCTTCTCTTGCGGCGTATTTGTCATCCGTGAAACGATTTTTTTGAGATACTGCGATCAACCACCGTCGCCGCTGAAACTACAGGATCTTCGACGGTTGCACGAGCGAGCTTACGGCCGCGGCCCTTGTTGTTCGCCCGTTGTACTGTGCTCCAATATTCAATGTGAAACAAAAGGAGTTTTCGAATGTGTGGTATAGTTCGTTTCTTCGCACAGAAACAAGTGGATATTAACGCCAACTCCATTTATAAGTTGTGTTTTATATGTGGAACTGCTGTATGTAATATATAAGTACCGACTTTGAAATTTCACGCACATGGTGAGCTATACAACCCACGGCCTCGAAAACAAACCTGGCACTAATCTGCCTGATTGAGAACAATGATTTTCCAACAGGAGACCGGTAAATTCAGCCGGAGACGATTGTAATACTATGTTGTGTGGCCGAGATGACGTAACCCTGTTGCAAAGTCGTGCCGACCGACGTATTATTCCGATACGTGGAACATGATAAGTAAGGCTGTTCCTTCTGATTGGTGAAATCAATCCGTAAGGCTGTTATACGTGCGTACTGACGTAACTTTAGGTGTAACCCACCACTGGCCACCTCATTGTTTATTTCCCTGTCAGCATTCCACGCCTTACCAGCGCTCTCCTCTCTGTCTGGTTACATCGTGATTATCCTTTCCTCACGCCGACAAGAGAAAGGCGAAAGAAGAGTCCTGAACTCCTCCACCAGGACCTACTCTACGCGACCACCATGCGGGCCAGTCTCTCCCTCGCCGTCCTGGTGTCCGGCTGCTCCATGTTTACCTCTTGCGGTGAGCGGAATCGTATTCTCCTCTTTGTCGCTTGCCATGAAACAGCTTGAGACACGAAACTATTAAGTACTGAGACACTTACCTGTTGTCGAACTCCTAAAAACGCACGTTTCCGAGCGTGTTGTTTCTTCTGCAGTGCAGTTGTGCACCGCCGTGCAGCCCGCGTATCGTGCAATAAGAAACACCTTGCGTTAACGCCCCGCTACAGCAGCAGCAGCAGCAGCAGCAGCAGCAGCAGCAGCAGCACCTGCGTACCGGTACAATACGAGTTCCAGTAGTCGTACTCCACTATTACGGGGACCATAGTAAATAGGACCTACGGTACACACAAAAAGCTATACATGTACCTATTTTTAATACCAATGTTTGGTCTTATTAACTACGATTAACTACGGACCCCTGTAAATAGGTATGATACACTATACGCCAACCGGAAGGGTTGCCATGTAAGGGCGACGCTACTGTGATCGTTTTTGGCATCGACACCTCTGTCCCTCCCAAGTCTCGTATCAGGGGGTAATGGGGACGGCATAACGCGCAGGACTCGGGAATGTGATGTCAAGTTGGCGATGCCGGGACGGAGCACGTCGGAGTTTCACCGACCAGGCCGACATTATTTGCACCAAGCGAGGAGCGCCGTGAGGTGTTGGGCGAGTCGCATGAAGGGTGGGCTGCATCGCGCTAGGAACCGCTTGTGAGGCGGACTTGCATATGGGAGACAGCATCAATGAGTTAAAAAAATTTCCGCTGTGGCCACTTCCGGGGATAGCAATAGGGGTACTATGTAACTTCCTCGTGGGTACATCCGCGGGGGGGGTAAGATCCCCCGTGGTCGTAAGGCGGTTTTTTCGAAAGGAATACACTTCAAATTTCCAGCGCAAACGCTTTTCAAATAACGTGTCAGAATGTCAAGTCGAAAATCGAAAAAATGGATTCCGAAACCGGAATTAGGCGTCTCTTAACGAACTACTGTTGGATGGGAATGGATTCGTTTTAGTACGTAAAAAGAAAAAAGGATGTCGCATGGTCGTTATCGGGGGAATAAAATCCTTAGGAATCCGTGATTGAGAAAAAAAAAAGTTTCCAACCAAAAAATCCGTTCTATGATGCTGCCTCTCAAAAATAAAATAAAAAGCAGTGCCGGCATCGATGTTGTGACGTTGAGCTATAGTTGGAAAAAAGTCAGCCTTGCTTTTTGCACGACACGTGTTGCAGGACAGCGCACATCCAAGCCCAGAGGATGGAGTTGCAGCGTAGACACGGACGCGCGAGCGTGAACGAAACGCACGTTCCTGGGGAGGCCTTGGGATTGGCGACCGCCAGCACGAGAAAGCTGCGCCCCCCTGTGAAACACATCTTGTACAGATCAAGTCGCAGCATGCGTTCCTGTTTTACTGCTGTTGACAAGTAAACAAGAAGAACATACCTCGTACCTACACACAGCATCGACACTCGGCTGCGTGTTGCTATACTGCACTTCGCCGAGACCGGGAGTTCGACGGCGCTGCCTGCACCTCCGTGGCAGCGCGCCCCACTTCTAGCTCACGGGCAAGTTGTTGTTGTGCGTGCAGCTAGGCTTGAGCCTTGTGGCCAAGGCTGCATTCACCACGCGCCTGAAATCTGCATGCTGCTGCTGTATGTTGTACTCGTACGTACGTCGTACCACTCTGTCCGGAAATGTAAAGAACAGCTTATTTTCACATTTATGATTAAACCATTCCTATACTCCCGGACAGGGTGGTACGCTAGAGTATTTTTACTCCGTCGTTTTCTCACGTGAGACAACAACAGTGATGCGTTCGCATCTGAACGCTAGGGGTAACTCGCTTCCTGCTGCATCAAGGCCCGATCACAGATGGTCTCCGCTGCTGCAATGACACCGGGTGTGATGGCGATCGCTCGGCGTGCGGCCGCTTTCATGTCTGGCACCGTTTGTCCGATACCATGAAGACTGGACGTCCTTTGTTTTTATCTCGGGATATTTTTTGTCGGATTTCCCATCAACAATTGACCGTTGAAAAGAGGGTCAACTCGTGCAACAGATTTCATGTCGGCTACTTGTCGGATTCAGGTGCGGATTGCATTGCTGTGTGCGCGAAGTCATTCAGCATCGATTGACTGGTTTAGATTTTCGAGTATAGTCAAATAGACAGAAAGATACGAATACAACCTAAAAAATCGAGTTTTCCCGCGCATTTCCACAAAAACTTGCGGAGCAAAAATCTGCAGATCAAAACACAACCAGTCAGTCGATCATTCTCCATCGATGGGAGGTGTCTGTCGAACTTTATCATCCAATTCGTTTCCCTGGTCGAGTAATCAGGTGCTCGGTGCTACACGTGAATGTACTCTAAAACCAAGTAAATAGGGTTGTGGCAGGCTATTTTTAAAAATTGTTCTTTCGACTTTTTTTGAACGGATTCTCGAATAGACTGGACGTTTTTTTTACGTCTAAAACGAATCCATTCCCATGCCTAACCTGTATCTTACGTTCGTATCGGATATTTTGTGGCCGCGATATCTCTTGATATCAAACGAATTTTGGCAATGAATGGCAGACAAGCCGATCGTTTCGCCATACTTCATAACTTCAATAAGGAGTGTTCAAACCGAGATTCAGCGTGAATCCTCACCACGGAGGTTTCTGGCTTTCGCATAGACTTTAGCGTCGATTATCTCCGTGGGTGACAGGATTGTTTCGGCATGAGTTTTCTTGACTAAAGAAAGTCGTATTCCGCAAAATACCAAACAGCTGCAAATATATGCGCTGTAGGCACAGCAACAGAGCTGCTAACTTAAGAGATATGCTGTCATCAAACGGTCACAAAATGGCGCTTAAGTGAAAATGTTTCCTATTACGGGGGACCATAGTAGACAGGACCAAATATTGTTAGTAAAATAAGGTAAATATATAGGTTTTATGTGTACCATAGGTCCTATTAACTGTGGACCCCGTAATACTATTAATAATGTTACAACTAGACCGGCTCGTAACACCACCGAGAGCGTGTCAATCAGCCTACATTCGCGCGTGTGGCAACACCACTTGCATCTGTTGGAACCCGTTAAGGACAGCATCAGCCGCCAGACCCTGTTTTGGTGGCATTTTCTAGTTACTTGATGTTCCTGTTGACGCAGAAATCGTTACACCCACTCCTCGACGTTCCCGTCACCAGCCCTTAGGCCGTTTCCAACGGCAATGCGATTTTTTTTTTTCAAGTCGATTTGCAGGTTTCACAAGGTAAAAGCGTGTTGATTTTTGAAGCATTGTGTCCTTTCGGGTGTGGTAGTCGTGGTCCCGTTGTAAGGTGAAATTTGTGCACCGAGTGCGGCCGTGGGGCGGCCTGAAGCCGCTTACGAGTAGCGCAACGTTAAATGATATCCCGGTATGTAATACCGTACACATAGATTCGTATATTTATAGGGCGACTCGGCTTATGTAGGCACTAGCACCGATGGAAGGCGGACTGTCGCCATGTTCAGACGACTCCGAAATAAACTTATTCTATATAGCCAGGGAACCCTCCCGCGGCCACAAACCACCATGCTTGATGACCGGAGGAAGCAGCTGTGTGCGCTTAAAGTGACAAGAGGAGATTCTTAACTGCCGTCCCGTACTGTATGGCGACTCCAAGCCGATTTGCACTGTTGTAGCTCGCCTTAAAAGGAGACCGCGTCTGCGAGGACAATTCGAATGTATTTTCCAGTGCAAAATCCCCAGGGCGGTTTTTGCTAACGGTTCGATGCGGTTCGGTGCGGTCAACCGCACACCGTGGGAGTTTTCCCTCTTTAGATCCGCCCGGCTCCGCACCGCAGGTTTTACAATATCAGAAAGCCGCGCAGAACCGCACGGTAGGGTTCACGCCATCTGAACGGCCGCAACGAACCGCACAGTAGGTGTTACGAATTCTGAGAACCGCGCAGAATCGGACGGTAAGAAGCCCACCGAAACCGCACGGCACCGAGGTGGCGAAAACCCCTACATCGGTTACTGATATTGTTGCCATTCGACATTTATAATTAATTGTGCACATCGCTTGTTCCGATCATACCATCCGCGAAAAAACGTTGGCGCCACTGGTAATAATGGCATGTATAACCTACGTCCCACCCTTACTATTCTCTAAACATACATATGTTTAACACTGCTGCTATTAACATTAATACTACGCTTTGGCGCCTAAAGCCAACCCGCCGGCCCGAACGCCAACCCTACTACGAACCCGATGCCCCTGAGCATTGCTTGGATACTGTGCTTGGTAATACTCTACTTTAATTGGGCCTGTTCCTGGCAAGACTCGAGGTTCGTTCGGCCAATACAGCGCACCGTAAGGTTCACGACGTCTCAACAACCGCACCGAACCGCATAGTAGGTTTTACGTTTCTGAGAACCGCACAGAACCGCACCGTAGGAATGCTATCGAAACCGCACCGCACCGTTTGCGTCAAGGTAAGGTGCCGAACACCTCTAGATCGATTATTGTTGTTGTTGCATTTGCCAACTGTAGTTGTGCAGCGTTTGATCCAATCATACCATCCACACAAAAAATATTGTGCGTCACTACTAACAGTAATATGTATAACAAGCCACCTCCCACCCTTACTAAATTGGTTCATTATATTCAAATTAGTACTGCTAGTTACTGTAGTACTGTACATCGCTGCTACTACTACGCTTGGCGCCTAGAGCCGACCCACCGACCCTACAGCAGTAGCTCTAACCAGAATACGAGCTCTATGCCACTGATCAGTGCTTGGATGCTGTGCTTGTGGTAATACTCTACCTGGTATATCATTGAGGCCTGTTCGTGGCACTGTTCGTAGCAAGGTTCATAGCTGATTTGTCCAGCACAACGCACCGTCACCGTAGAGTTCACGACATCTGAATGACCGCACCGCACCATTCGCGTCAAGGCAAGGTGCCGAAAACCTCTATTGCGGGGGACCATAGTAAATAGGACCAAACATTGTTAGCAATAATACGTAAATATATTAGTGTTTGTGTTACCGTAGGTCCTATTAACTATGGCCCCCCGTAATAGATCGGTTCTTATTGTTGTTCCATTTGCCATCTGCTGTAATGGTGCCGCGCTTGTTCCAATCATACCATCCGCGAAAAATACAGTGTGCGTCACTAGGATAGTAGTGACGTGTCTCAGCCACGTCCCACCCTGACTGCTTTAAAAATACTTGGTGGTAATGAGGCGCGGCCTCAGTAATACCTGCAGTAGTCATACCTGCGATGTATCATGCTGGGCGAATACGGATTGTTCTGTATTGTGCGGAACCAACACGAACGAACATCAACGTAGGTGGTTCCTACCTCGACATTCGAAAATTTTGAAGACGAAAAATCTGCACCTGACATGTTTTGTCCAACAGAAAGAGCTTCTCCTAGCAG
The DNA here is from genome assembly GCA_031763025.1 of Macrocystis pyrifera. Taxonomy (NCBI): domain Eukaryota; class Phaeophyceae; order Laminariales; family Laminariaceae; genus Macrocystis; species Macrocystis pyrifera. The sequence continues at coordinate 11,295,401 of JASSKH010000015.1, forward strand.
GTGCCACCACGGCTACTGATGTACGACATCTACAGCAGAGCTTCTCCAGCAGTACAACAGCAGCAGCAGTAGCAGTAGGACACGCGAGGCCAGGGTCGGCGTTGCTGTACGCTCCGCTTGTGTCGGTTTAATCCTTGAATCCACTGTACACGTACGTATTCGATTTTGTTGTGTGTTTCCTGGTTCTGCTACCCAAAAATTGCAGACGAAAAACTACAACCTTGCATGTGTCCAACAGAGCTTCTCGTAGCAGGTGCCACCACTACTACTGCTGTACAATATCTACAGCAGGTCTTCTGCTGCTTCTCCGTTCCCTTATCGGTAGGAGGGTGGGCTTGACAACACCACCTGCAGCGTGTCTTGGGGATATGGCCTGAACGTTGGTGTGGACAGGCACAGTCTGTCTACGAGTACTCATAGAGTTGTCTGCCTACAAGTACTCGTACAGTTGGGTTTCGTTTGGTACGACTAACATAAACCGTTATGACGCGGTTGTTGGTTCTGTTTTTTTCAACCATGGCCCAGCCATGTGCCTACGCATGTTGCCGCACCTAGCTCGACCAACCGTGAACGACTTACCACCGCACCAGCACGAGAAGGTTTCGTTTGAATGTGTGCGTGCACAGAGTCCGCCGGGATTGGAATTGGTGCCGTGTGCGTTGAGCGCGGTAGTCAAACGTGGCCGAAAAAATGTTGAATCATGATGACACCCACACCCACACACATACACACACGAATAGAAAAACTCAAAACACCAAGGCACCCTACCCTCGTATGCGAGCCGTTATGCAGAGGCTTTCTTTTCCTTGCAAAACCAAGAAAAAAAAGGCTCGCGCTTCGCGCGCCTCATTGTAAATACATATTTTGCTATTAAGTAGTGATGTACACTACTACTGCTCCTACTATGCTCAGCGCCTAAAGCCAACCAACCGACCCGAACGCGAACGCTAATACGAGCCCAATGCCATTTTGGTCAGTGCTTGGATGCTGTACTTGGAAACACTATCGATTTTTGTATTCCTGTTTTTGGCAAGACTCAAGGTTGATTCGGCCCGTACAACGCACCGTAGAGTTCACGACGTCTGAATAGCCACACCAAACCGCACCGAAGGTTAGCGATTTCTGACAACCGCATAGAACCGAACTGCAAGAATGCCATCGAAACCGCACTGCATCGTTTGTATCAAGGTAAGGCGTCGAAAATCTCTAGATCGGTCTTGTTTATGGTTCAAATTGCAATCTGAAATATAATTGTGCAGCGCTTGTTCCAATCGTAAGGCCAGATCTTATGCAATATTTTTTGAGTGATTGAAAAAGGCAGGAAGTCGGATTTTCCTGCGGCAAAAAGCCACACCAGATCGGTGCGCCATGTGCCGTCTTATGGTGTTTTTGGTTTTATTTCATGGGAGAACAAAAAAAAAAGAACAGAACCGAGATCTTGAAGTTTCCTTGACCTCTACGTACGTGGACCACGACACGAACGAGTCGTTCACGCCGGGTTGGGCGATCAACCTTCACCACCAGCTCCTCCAAGGAAGGAACGGAACGTGGAACCTCCTCGGGAGCTGCGTCAGGGGTCGCTGGACCAGCAAGGAGCTCTCGCTCTCGCGGAGCATGAGCTGCTTGCGGCCGCCGTAGTCAGAAAAGAAGAACGTTAGATTGTTTTGATACTGCTGTAGTCTCGTCCTATTCGTATCCAAAGTTGTTTTGCCTAGAGCAGCTGCAGTTGGGCGGCCGCAAGGGACGCGATGGTGGCCAAGGTATTGATGCCCTCTCTCTCCGTAGTGGCCGATGCACAAGTGCTGGAGCCCAGCTGTGTACAAGAGTAACCAAGCATGTAGCGTCGTGACCCATCATGAGCCCTGTCTGTAACCTATACAAAATTGTACAATGCCTCCGAGGTCTTGTGCAAAAGCAAATTTTATCACTTTCAGAGTTGATCAGAAAAGGCTGTCAAAAAAAATCACTTCCTGGAATTTCATGAGTGATAAAATCTCGGAGGAACATTTTTTCCACCAAACAGGCCCCATAAGACGTGATTTTGATAAAAATCTGATCAGAAACGGGACTAGATACCCCGAAGCCTCCGTAAACAGCCATATAATCACCTCAAAAAAAATTGCATAAGATCTGGCCTAATATCCACGAAAAAAACGTTGTGGGCCACTAGTACTAGTAGCGTGTAGCGACACTCTTAATAGTGGCGTGTACAAGCCACGACCCACCACTGATGTATATTTCCTTTTTCAATGCCGCTATTACTGTACACTACTGCTACTACTATGCTCGGCGCCTAGAGCGAGCCGTGGTTGCACCCTGATAGTGATTCTTTCCGGGGGTTTACGCAATTTTTGGAGCAATTTTTCTTTTCATAGGCCGTGGTGCCTAAAGTCGACCACCCGACCCGAACCCGAACGCTATGGGGTGACCAGTGCTTGGATGATGTGGCTTGTGAATTATCTAGGTTGATTCGGCCGGCTTGGATGCTGTGATTGGAAAGGATCTATTAACAGGCTGATTTGGCAGGCTCTGGATGCTGAGGCTTGAGAAAACTCTATTAATAGGTTGGTTGGGCCGCTTACAAAACATCCCTTAGCCAATCAGAGTGCGTAAATAGCCTACATTTGGAAGATCCACTATCTTGGGGCAACCACTGCTGCCTAAAGCCGACTAACCGATCCCAACGCTGTCCCTAGCACGAACCCTATGCCATTGGTCAGTGCTTGGATGCTGTGCTTGGTGAAAATCTGTCATGATTGGGCCTGTTGGTGGCAAGACTCGAGATTCGTTCGGCCACTAGCTGGTACAACGCACCGTAGGGTTCACGACAACTGGAAAACCGCACGGAACCAAACCGTAGGCTATACGCCTTCTGAACACCGCGCCGAACCGCACCATGGGAATGCCATCGAAATTGCGCCGCGCCGAACCGTTTTCGTCAAGGTAAGGCGCCGAAATCCTCTAGATGGGTTGTTCTTATTGTTCCATTTGCCATTTGTAATTGAGCAGCGCGTCCGCTAAATCTTAATTGTGCGTCACTGCTAGTAGTGGTATATGTATATCCCACGTCCCACCAGTTTTTTCTTTCAAATTCATACTGCCGCTATTACTGTACACCACTGCTACTATGCTTGGCGCCTAGGTTTACGTACAGTGCAGCAGTAAAAGGGGTTTGCTTGTTTTCGGGATCACCGAACGAGGGGTGATCACATCTCAGGGAGCAGAGATCGGATGACCACGGAGCATGGTCGATCGGCAAGTCAGCGACAATTAGGCTGCGGCGTCGGCAAAAGAGGAGTGGGAGCACTACCTAGCGGCGATCGTTTGAGAGATGAGTCTGGTGGACCTTGTTCTGACGCGGTCTGAGCCACATTGACAAGCAAAAGTGCGATGTCATCCAATGCACCTCGCCGTTGTAGGCGGAGGAACTGGGGTTTCATCAACAAAGGTGTTCGCTGCGTAACTGTGCGGGCGGGTGTGCTCGGTGATGTCTCCGCGGGAACGGGTACACTGCGTGGATGCCCGGTGCAAGATATTGCTGCTCAGGGGGCCAACTGAATCTTGGCCCCGTCACCGTATGGAACCGACGTCGAGTTGTACAACGCAGCGCGACGCGTGCGAAAGGGATGCGCACGGCGCAACAGGAACGAATGCACGGGCCAAGATCGCGTTCATTATCGAGCACGAGGGAAATTCCCCGCAAGGCCTATCTTGGGGGGGCAAGACAGTGGAGATTTCAGCTGCCGAATACTCTAGCACGGTCCACGGTAACGCCAGAAGCGTGGACGCTGTGATCGGGCACGCCGTGAGGAAACTGATGTTGAGTCTCGCCTTTACCTTTAGGGTTTCAGCGTACGCTCTTTGCAGAGCGGTCCACATGTTTCACTGTTGTCTGCGCGGCGCATGCGGAACACGTGCACAACGCCGGGGCGCCACTGTCAGGCGGCACAAGCTGTCCGACAGCGAATCTTGCCCACACAACGAGCACCTTAGTATCTAGCTTCGTTTATGATACGGCAACCTAGGGGATAGAGGTTGCACTCGACCGCCGTTTGGAATGCGCAGAACTCTCGGTGGTTCGGGAAACTAATCTCGTGTAGGATGTCTGTCGGCGGGACGGCTTTGTTGTAGAAACCAAGAGAGGGGAGGGATGGAGGGGGGGAGTAGTCCTCCAAACAACTACGCTCGTGCTCGTACAGTGGGTAATTTCAAAAACGCTAGATATTTTGCGCTGGGTTCACCGATGACAAGCCTCCATCGGCGTATCGCAAATGGAATCGGTGTGTGTGAATTTGTTTCATGGTTTGGGACCGGATCGTGCGCTCCTGCCGTGAAAACGGGAGGGGCTCGAACCCCTTCACAACCAGCGCTTTCCACGTCCTTTGTGGTGGATGCTGTGTGCCGTGGGCTTCATTATCGTTTCAGACAGGATTGGAAGAGCTCTCGTGCACGCTCTCGAGTTAGTGTCGTCTCGCGCGCGATACACCAATATGTTTGGTCGTTTCGATTACGATACTTGGTATATATAGACTGCTGGTTCGGAGCTTCTAGCGATGCAAGTGGTCGCGAATAGTCTAGGAGTGTCTCGTCTTGAGCGCATTTTAGCTCAGGTTGCTGCTTTGGCGCATGCACTTGAGAATCAGTTTGATCCATCTTGGTGATATTGCGGGGGGGGGGGGGGGGGGGGGGGGGGGGGGGGGGGGGGGGGGGGGGGGGGGGGGGGGGGGGGTGGGGGGGGGATGATCATGATTGTTGTTGAAACTAAAGCGGGATATTGCCCCCGCGTCCACGCGAACGAGGTGCAGTAAGGGTGATCCCTACTTTCCTCTTGTTGTAAAGCGTGTTTAAATGTGTTACGCACTGCTTGAATCGACCGCACGTTTGCGTGAGTCCGCTCGATGCCGCACCCACAATACACGTATACGCCTGAACTATTTCGTCGAGATATATCGCCAATGCGTCCAAACGATTTGATCAAGACATGGTTGAAAGGGCGTGGAAATAGACCTCCAGTATGTTGCGCCAATATCTGTGACACAATATCGACACAACCGTTTTGAGCCCTGTACAACATGCACAATAATAATCACTTTGCGCGTCGTTTTCATGCTACAGAACACCTGGTATATAATACAGTCGTTAAAAAATGAGGGCTTTCGCCACACATAAGGGGCATTTCGACATGTGCAGCTCTATGCCCGAACGTCTGCCAAACAAAGCCCGCGATTTCATGCTCTTCGACAGTGAAACCCTAAAGGGGGGGCTTCACCTACCCGTTCGGTGGTTGCTGTTTTCCATATCCACATCCGGCTGAGTTTACTGTCATTTTCCTGTTGTCGAGACCAGGACCAGCCGATGGACTCTGGCAAGGGGACGACAGGGTACGACCAGCACCGTTGATGGGGAAAGAGGTTTTGCTGTTGCGCTCGATATCTGCCCCTGTCGAAAAACGAGAAATGATCGATTCACGACAACACACAACCGCACGGCCGAGGGGTTGCTTCTGGTCGTTCATCATGCGCTCCGTTTGATCTCCCCCTCTGATGTACTCTGATAAATTATCGTACGCCCCCCGTTTGCCGCCCGATGACCCTCTTTGGTTCTCGCCGCCGTACCCACCGATCAACCGATATCCAGGGTATGCGACTGACGCCTTCGAACCTTCCAACGTCCAAGCCTTTGTTGAGAAGCAGTTCCTGGACTTTTTCACTGATTGCGAAGCGTTTGCTGAAAGTTTTACCAAGGTGATGAAGGAGGAAGTGTTGACTTCGGTTGATTGACCAAGGATACGTGACTGCGTGTTCTCATCTCTCTCTCTCTCGCCCTCCATCCGTCTCTCTCCCTCTCGTTTTTCTCTCACTGCGGGGTTAGCGAATGAGGTCTGTGACTTGGCGAAGCGCTGTTGATTCAATATTGTCATCTCCGCTAGGCATGGCTCCCTTCCTTGAGTCCAACCACCTCAAGCTTTGTGTTACAGGTGGCCTGTCCTCCTACGAAGTACTTGCAGCTTACGACTTCGTTATTTTGCCCAGGGAGGTAATATGGCATTTTGGGCAATCTCGACCCTGCACGCGTTGAATCTATCACGGGGAACTATGATTACCAAGATCCATCATATACATAAACACATACCTATTCCGGTATTTTTACTCAAAGACGTTGGTCCTTACTACAACGTTTCCCCGTAATATATGTTGTGGGAAAAAAGGTGTACGACGGCTTGCCGTACCCAATCAAAACAGATATGTAGGCACAGAACGGGACAAGGGTGACGAATTGGCCGGCGAGTTCGGTACCAGTTCTCTCACGTGCGGTCGGTCATGTAGGCGTGGCAGCAACACGACTAGTCGAATGTCGTCGGACTCTCCCTACTGCGTACCCGTTTGCTATACCTAGCGCCTCAAACGTTTCATTTTGTGCGGATACACGTCTCCAGAGGCGGCTGGTATCGTTGCCCATACGTAGCCATCACCTCGACACCTCTATGTGCTTTCCTTGCCTCGCCTTGCGATTGTTGTCGCCGCCTATTCTCAACACGTTTGAATTTAGGTTATATTGTTTGCTGTCGAATAGACAGACAGATATACATAAAGGCGTTCTATCGTCGAAACCAGTCTCCGCATACTACGGTGTATAATGTATAGTTCCTTATCGTAGTATCACTTGCTCTGATGCCCGCCCCCCCCCCCCCCCCCCCCACCCCCTTCTCCGTCTCCATGCACGCGACACGCAACGCAACGCCACGCCATGCCATGCACGCAAACAAAAAATAAACGAAACAGAAATTTGAATACAACGACACAACACGCATCTCCGACTCCAAGGAGGAGCTGCTCGATTTGTGCCGCAAAACGGAGGGAACCGCAAACGAGATCCACTCCGGCCTCTCCATAAAGCCCGGGTCCTTTCCCTACCCCAGGTATGACTACATCGCTATCACCGGTATGCAGTCGGTCCACCTGGATCTCGGAGACGGGAATGGCCTCCAGCCGATCTGCTTCGACTTCGTCATCAACGAGATACTCAAGGCCGACAAGTTAGCGCCCCTCGGCCTCAAGTCCGAGAACTGGACGGGGCACTACAACGTCCTCCTCGGGCCATGCGCGGGCGTCGAGCCCCTGGTCTGCTCTGCCTGATGGCGCTCGTTGCTGTATGGAGCATCTAACGTAAATATCAAGGACCACAAGGACAAAAAAATGGAAGATACGTCGTCGAGCCCATGGACGGCCTGTGATAGCACACGTTGCCTTTCTAATTAGCGTCGTAGGTTATCCAGAAAATCGACAGCTGGGGTAAAAAGTAGTAAAAAAGGAACTACCGTGTTGCTAGGCGCAACCTGTGGGGGTCGTCTCGTCTGTGTGTTTGATGGCTGACAAGCCCTGGGACCCACTCAAGAGGGAGTGTACTCATGCCATGCATGGCCGTAGTTGTACAGCCATATACGCTCGCTCAAGAGGGAAGGGGGTAACATGGCTCTCATAAACTTGCATATATGCATGTACTACAGCATACCAGAGGGAGGAAGAGAGAGACGGCGCACGGATACTGATGTTGAAGCTATTGCTGTAGGGAGCTTGCAAACGCTCTTCCAAGCCATCCCGGTCCTTGTTCGCTGGGCACACAACGGTTGAGAATACAGTAGTTTCGTGGAGCGTTGAGATGGTTTGACGACGCGTCAGTAACGGTTTAGATGTGAATCCAGTCATACCTGGTAGTATATATATAGTCAATGACGGACAAAGAATATATTCCAACTATCCAGTTGCTTCGATGGTGTCCTCAGCATATTTCGACCGATGGTGGACGCATTACCCTCCGACATCGAGATGAGCATATGCTTATCGTAAACCACGGGGACTACGAGCGCGTGAGGGGTTATGATGATTGACAACTGGTGACGATGTTGGTTTTGAAAGCAGCTGTGGGTGGGATACTGACAACGCAACTCCCGCGATATCTACCATAGATACATGAAACCCTTATACGTAGCCATGGTGAAAATCGTGTGAAAAAATAACGATGTCGCTGACAATACATGTGGCCTACACCACGTACCAGGGAATCTCCAGAAAGCATGGTAATAAACAATAATATAGCCCTTGAGAACTCCTAGCCAAGCAGCACAAAAACCCCAAACGACTTACAGTAGATTTATAAGTCCCCTTAGGGTTTAGTTTCTGCTTCCAGTTGAAAAAAAACTTCCTATTTTCTTGACCGCGTTTTTTGTTTAGCAGTTTTTTACCGCCATTGAAACATCCACGCTCACGCAAGCCACACGATCATCGCTTGCTTATTTAGGATAAGCATCACAGAATTCCTGAATATTTGACGTGATTATCTTGAAGCTCTAAACTAGCCGCTTTCTGATTGGGTCGCACGTTCGAACAGTGGTGCAGACACCTATTGCACAAGCCTGTTCGGCACCGAAACCCAATCTGCTGAGGTTCAAGTTGTGGTCGGGACGGATGTTTTATGGTCACGTTGGCCTCATGGTGTGAGGTGTTACTTAACCCCGCAGGGGAAGGAGCGGGGCATAAGTTTTCGAGTGAGCCAGTTTCAATAATCTTCGCGGGGTTGTGTAGTGGTAAGAATATACCATTACGGGGGCCCATAGTAAACAGGACCAAATATTGTTAGTAAAAAATATTCAAATATATAGTTTTTTATGTATACCATAGGTCCTATTAACTATGGACCCCCGTAATAGGACCTCACGACGGGTCCCGGTGTTGTTGGCGGGGCTGCCACGGCACTGGCAAGCTTCTCGAGCGTGTTTTGCCCGCAGTAGAAACAATGAATTCCGAGAATTCTTCAGCAACAATGACAAACCGTAAATTTTCGCAGGAAACCGGCGTTTGTGAGTTGGTTTGAATTTCAGTGACGGAATAGTTCGTATTGGGCCGACGAGCGAACAAGACGCAAGCAAGCAGCTAGTCTCCAGTCGATATAGGCCAGTGAAGGCAAAGAACGGCGAGGGTATGGAGTACACGAAGGAGAGAGCTGGCTCTCCTTTAGTCGCAGCTAGTCTTGGCAACGGGGTTATTATCGTGATTTCTGCGTGTAGAAGACAACGAGACATGTTGATGGACCCACCTTCTCACCCGCCCGCTCTGTTGCGTAACTAAAAGTTATTCATATATGGAAACCCCGCTTCTCGTGTTAAAAATCTATATTTTCAAAGTCGAAACCCCTCCTTCATTCATTTGTTTGGTTGTCCACTTCCACGAAAAATGCTTGATATTAATTGAAGAAACCGAACTGGTGGGGGGGGGGGGCTGCCCTGGCCCGTCCCCCCCCTGCATGCGTACACCTTGCTTACCCCTATATAAAATAGCCGGAGGGAAGAGAGAGGAAAAAGGGGGGGTCGCCTCGTCCCTTTTCGCTTGCTTACGCCTCCCCCCCCCCCTCACACAAACGAAACGCGGTCGACTCCTTACCGGTCGCGCTCCGCTAGTGGAACGCCTCCCCGCCGGGGACCCACCTCGACTGCCAAACGATTATGAGTGTAGTGATTCGGTTTCAAACGGCCCGTGCGATCGGGATTAACCCACTACCAATCGACCCCTATGTGCTTGTGCTTTCGGGTGGTTCCGTTTCTAACGGCCCGTTCGTACCGGGAACCCACCACGATTGCTAAACGATTATTGAATGTGATGATTCCGTTTCTAACGGCCCGTGCGATCGGAACCCACCACGAAAACCAAACGATTAATATGCAATGATTCCGTTTCAAACGACCCGTGCGATCGGGATTAAACCATTACTAATCGACCACTGTATCTCCTTCCCCTCCGTTTGCCCATCCGCCGTGGAAATTTGTTGCGGGAGGGTGGGCGGGAAAAAAACAACTAGACGACTCCCTGACGTCCCTTGCCCGGTTCTATTCAGCTCGTGCAGGGCCTTGCCCGTCAGCTATCTATCCTGGATACTCGCTGCACCGACGACCCCACTTCACACCGCTCTACCGCTGCTTGCTCGTATCTGAACTGCGTTGGTCTTTCTTCATCAATCATCCGGAACTTCTATTATTTTCATTCTTACCCCCGTACTAAACATCCCTTGTTATTTTATCGGAAACCCTCCGAAACCGTCTCATTCCTTCACTGGTTTATCTTTTCTACCCGTTACCCCCCAAACACCAGGTTGCCCCTACGACAACCTTCCTCTTTGGTTGTCCACTTCCACGAAAAAATGCTTGATATTAATTGAAGAAGCCGAAATGGTGGGGGGGGGGGGGCGATGCCCTGGCCCGTCCCCCCCCCCTGCATGCGTACGCCTTCCTTACCCCTGTATAAAATAGCCAGAGGGAAGAGAGAAAAGGGGGGGTCGCCTCGTCCCTTTTCGCTTGCTTACGCCTCCCCCCCCCCTCCACACTAACGAAATGCGGTCGACCCCCTTACCGGTCGCGCTCCGCTAGTGGAACGCCTCCCCTCACGAGACCGCCGTTCCTTCCCCCCTTCGTCCAGATATGTGTAAGGACTGTTCGGGCACTTTGCAGCCTCCCAAGCGGTCCTTACTATACCGGGCGGAGTAGCACCTATAGTATTCAAACCCATCTCGTCCCTTGTCCTGGCTGTCTCTCAAACTCCCCCCCCCCCCATGCTCCAACACCTCTGATACCCATACCGGGTCTTCCATGCTAGCCCTAACGTACACCATAAACGAGTCCTTCGACCACCTCCCTTCTTTCTTGATCACTGCTTCTTGCACTCTTCTCGCGGCCAGTCTGATTGCCCCCCCTATTCTGCCCGAGTGCAACGTGAATTCGTCCGGAATCAGACTTACCCCCGCTCCTCTCCCCTCTTCCTTCCACCTCCTCCCTACACTGGCGAGACCCTTCCTCGAGCACTGGGTTGCCTTCCCCCTGGACCAGACCCTCCAACCGTCCGTTCCTCGATATGACATCATAGGGGCTTGCCCTGTCAACTCCCCGCCATTGTACATTTCGAAAAGCTCCACCAATCGCCCCACTGCCCCCCCCTCCTCTCCTCCACCCCGTCCTGATCTTGTCCTGAATAGTACCGCTCCTTTTCTTCCTTGATCTCCCTTCGATCCCCTGAACCTCACCTCTACCGTATTTGCTTCCCGAATGCTACCCTCCGCCAGTTGATCGTTATCTCTGAAAAACGCAACATCCCCCCTCCTTAAGCAGTATACCTTATGATACACCCCTCTCTCCTTGGCAAACAATTCTGACGCTCGCAACATAAAAAAATAGGACAGTGCCAAACCTATCCATAACACCATCCCCCCTTCCCCCCATGATGCAGTGCTTCCTTGCATCCCCCTCAGCATCCCCCAAGTCAATGGTCTTCTTACCCTCTGCTGACTACCCGTCTCTACGTGTGCCCTCTTGATACCTTGCCTCACCGATCTGATCAATGGGTTACTCATGGGCACCGAAAGCCCCACGAACTGCTCATGGTAGAAATTAATCGCCACCAACTTGCCTAGTACCGTCGACTCCTTGCTCCCTTTTTCTGCGCAGCAGTACCCCTTGAATTCGACCAACTCCCCCAATACCCCCCATCTCCCCCATGTCTTTCTACAGCCAACACCCCTTCCCGACCAACGATCTCCAGCTCACCCACATCCTCCAATTCGCCTCGTAAGTTTTTCGAGACGAAGCTGCAACTCTTCCAAATGGGTACTCTCTTGCAATATCTCCAAACACATTAGCTGCTCCCCCGATCCCAGTTCCTCCACATGCCAAGCGATTTCGGGACATTCTGCGTTCAGTTTCTCGGGAATCTGTTCCTCTCGCCACCTAGTCAGACCATCTGCCAACTTGTTATCGACCCCCCGTACGTGCCTTGCCTGAAAACACCACCTTCCCCTTGCTTCCAACGCCTCCATCATTCTCATCAATGCCCCTACTCTCGCTTGTTTCTTACCCCCCCCCCACGACTCCTCTTTACCCAGGTTACGGCTGCTTCGTTATCTGCCCTCATCAAAACTGCCTCCCCCTTCCTACCCGGTCTCTCGCCCCTCATGTCTACCATTACGAACGCCGTCACCACCATGGCCATGACTTCCAACAGGTCAATGGAAATTAAATCAGCTACCGCCTGCCCCCCCCTTATCGTACGTTTCTGCACCTCTTCTGGCAGGGCGAATCTCCAGTACACCCTCGTTTCAATGCACAACCCCCCTATCGCTGTCAATGAAGCGTCCGAAAACCAGGTTCTACTCGGCCGCTGCTTCACGAAGCTGAAAGACGGTGCTCTTATGCTCTCTCCCCCGTACCCTCCCCCCGTCTCCAAAAACCATCTCCACCATCCCACGTCTGCCATGGACTCCCGCGACAACCGTAAAACTCGTCTCGCTTCCTTCTGCTTTCTGAACCTACCCCACGCACCCCCCCCCCCCCCCCCCCCCGCCCGCTCGACCCCATCAAGATGCAGATTAGATAACTGCAGAAGCCGACGGACGAAGTACTGTCCGGGCCGTGTTACAAAGGATGCGTGGTGCAACTTTCCTGCTAACACTAGCACCTCCCTCACCGTTGCCGTCTGCCACCCTGCTGGCCACTCTGCCAATCGTGCGCGTAATTCGTCCACCTTTCGTTTCGCGAGGGCAATAGCCATGTTCTCTGTGTCAACATCGTACCCCAACACCTCTTGTTGCGTTGCCCAGCCTGTCACCTTTTCCCCCGAAAGTAACGGCTCCTCCCCTTCTGACCTCTCGCCCATAGCCTGTTCGTGGATTCCCGCTAGCGATCGAGACAAGTCCAAACACCGCGCCCCTTCCGGATCCCACTGAACCTCTACTGAGATGGCATCATCCATAAAAAAAAACACAAAGGCTGGGTCGTCCGGCCCTCCCCCGTTCGCTGGCCGCACTAAGCACTCTGCCGGCCACTGGGCTACTGGACGCCCCGTTGCCTGCGCAACCGTCACGTGCTCTACCGCGCGATCTCCCGCCCTCGAGAACGACGCGGATGCTCTCGTGGTGTTGCGTTGCGCATGCTGTATCGCAGTTGATATCACGCCCCACCACCCCGGACTACCCCTCCACCCAAACTGCAAGCGCAAATCGACGAAAAGGTACTCCCAATACGTACCCGAAAGCCGCTGCACCGTCAGGGTCTATTGGGATCTGTCTGAACGCATTTTTGACGTCCATTTTTTTAATAAGGATTCGCGCTCGATCCCCGAACTTAACCCTCAACCCCAGTACCCTTTGTAAAACCTCATGCATCACCCCCGCCAGCGCACATGTCGGAATATCATCCCAATCCGTCGTCGAGTTCACCGACCCGCGCCCATTTTCGTGCTCGAAAGTCCTGTCGTGGATTATCCTTATCTTTTCGCGCTCGTCTACTACCCCAACTGGGGACACCCGCACTTCAAACAATCGCCCTGCCCCCCGCCACGTCCGCAACCGCTTTTTCCCACACTGCGTCGCAAAATTTCTGCGCGCTTGAATGGTTTCCATATGCAAGTTCCTGTGTAAGGTCCCCCCCTGGCCCAACGTCTACGGGTATCCCCACGCGCGCTATGTGCCTCAACTTGTTGATTTCGGGGAATTGGTGCTTGTCCCCGAAGAACGCTTGTACGCGCTCTGGGTCCATGTGGGGTGCTGTCAACGAACCCCCCAACCATTTCACAACCCTCCCTACCCCCCCTTCCCCCGCCCCGGTTACTCGCGACAAATCTGCCCCAGCCGTCGTAGCTAAAACTCGCACTAAGCTTGCCGCCTTCACCGATTTCCCCGACACCTTCCCCAACAACCCCTGTGCAACCTCCCAACGCTTCTGATCTTCAACGCGCCGGCCGGATATCGCACCTGTTTCTGACAAAACCACCGACCCCGGAGTCGGACCCCCCCTTTGGCCAAGCGCCCAACCCGAACCCCCCGCCGTCGCCCTCGTCGCCGTCGCCCCAGAGCTCGTGACGATTGCTCGCTTGGTCCGTGTCCTCATTTGTTCGCCGGCCCGTCGTTCCCCTCCCCTCCTTCTCCGTCTCCCGTCCTCCTCCCCCACCCTCCCCCGTCCCCCTCCCTCTTACGCTTCCCCAAACCGCCTCCGTCCCTCGGCAGATACGCACCCTTCGGGGTTTTGTAGCTGCCTTCGTGCCTGTACCTGCACGGCAGCCCCTTCTTAGGCTCGTGGAGGCACGCACCGAGCTCCTCATAATCCCAGCAGGGTCGGTCGTACGCTCCTTCCCCCCCTCCCCCCCCCCCCCCCCCGTCCCCTCCCCCCTCCGCCTGCCCCCCCCCCCCGCCCCGCCCCCCCCCTCCGCCCCCCACCCCCACTGCTCCCCGTCCCACTCCTTGCTCGCCCCCCCCCCCCCCCACCCCACCCCCCCCCTGCGGCCCCGCTTCCGCTTGTCCCCCCGCCTGCTCCCCCCTCCCCCCCCCCCCCCCCCCCCCCCCCCCCCCCCCCCCCCCCCCCCCCCGTCCTCGCTTGTACCCTCCCGCAGCGTGCTCCTCGGCGTGTCCTACACCCCCCAGGTAGATGGGCGCTACCGTGACCCACGTATGTGTCCGCGAGAACAATGGTAGGGGCAACGGGTAAACGTCGCTCGGCCCTGGAAACGTGCCGATTTCTTGTTTCAACATATGTGCTTGCCGGGCCACCTCCTCCGACCACTCCTGGAGGTCTTTGTTAAAACATTGCACGAATTTTGCTTTAAACTGCTCCGACAGGGCCACCTGCGTGTTCTGCGCGTGGAACGTCCTCACCCCTTGCGCGACCACCCGGAAACGCTCCACCAGCTTATTCGTCGTACGCAGCGACGCTTGGCCAAAGGCTTTGTTTCCGTCCACCACGTACTGCATGAGGTGCGTCAACAAAAGAAACACTGCCTCCACCCTGTGGACCAGCGACACCTGCGCGCTCCCTCCCCCGAAGCTAAAATGGTTCCTCTGCGCGAAATTCCGCACATCAATGTTGCTTAGCGCAGCTACCGGCTGTGCCCTTTCCCCCTTGACGATGAAAGTCCCTGTGATCGTGCCCAAGGCATCCGCCGAATCAAAGGGTGGGGGTTTCCCATCCCCGCGCAGTGATGACCAGACCACTGTTGTGCGGATGCTCTTGCGCCACATCGTCTCCGCTACTGATGGCTTGCTTCCCCGCTCCCCGCCTCCCCACCTCCATCCCTCCCCCCCCCCCCAACCTTGTAACCCGGACGAGAAACTCGATGCTCCCCCCTCCCCCCACTGCGGCCTGGTGCTGAGTAATGAACTGATGCCGTCCCCCCACCCCGGAGCTGCTTCGTGCTGCGGCTGCCGATGCAACCTCCGTGCTCCCCTCTCCCACGGACTTGTCTCCTCCCCCGCCCACCCCCACTGCCCTTCGGGTGCCCCCATCTGCCGCTGTCGCGACCCCGACACGTCTATCTCCCACTCGCTTGCATCCCCGAATCCCCCCAGGCCTGACTGCTGCTGCTGCTGTAGCTGCATGCTTGGCCGCTGTTGCTGTTGTCGCGGGTTCGGTACTCCCCCCGCCCCAACCTATCCCCCCCCCCCCCTCCCTCCCGCCCCGCGTTTGCCCTGCCGCATTGTTTTGATGCCCACCCTTGCTGCTGCTGCAGCTGCGGTCCCCCCCCCATGTATGCCCACCCTTCTTGCTGTGGTGCCCACTCTTGCTGTAGCTGCTGCGGTGTGCCCCGGCTATGCGCTTGCTGCAGTGCCCACCCCTGCTGCTGCTGCTGCTGCGGCGGGCCTCCCGGGCCCCAGGGTACCTGTGAGGGCCCGTTACAGGTCGTGAGCTGATGGCTAGCCCGCCTCCCCCCCGCCTCCTGCTGATAAGAACTCCCTCCACCCGATCATGGGGGGGCCTGAAACTCGTTTCCGGGGAAACCTTGGTCGCTGTGCTGCGATGGGGCATGTTGCATGGAGTTGGACTGCTCGCGGTTCCCATAAGAGCCGTTCCACGCCCCCTACCCTGCAACGTGTGACCCCCCCTACTCCCTCTACCCGACCGCATGTGGGCTCCTTGGTGTACTGTCTGGCTACCCTCAAAGTGCACGTTCCTACTCGTACCTAGGCTACTCAAGGTATTTGCTCGCACTCTACCGTCGGCGTTGTTGCCCGACCCTCCTGCTGAAGACTGATCGTCCTCCGCGTTACCGGCCGCCCCGTTCCCTTGGGTCGACCCCCGCCTTGGCCCTGGGCCTCCCACAAGATTGTCGTGCTCCTCGTCCTGCTGCTGTATCGCGGTAAGAGGTTCCCCCATCCTGCTCGTCGACCCTCCCAACGCACAGGCTCAACGACTACTGACCACTTGACGACTCCTTGACGTCCGTTGCCCTGTAAAAAAACAACTAGACGACTCCCTGACGTCCCTTGCCCGGTTCTATTCAGCTCGTGCAGGGCCTTGCCCGTCAGCTATCTATCCTGGATACTCGCTGCACCGACGACCCCGCTTCACACCGCTCTACCGCTGCTTGCTCGTATCTAAACTGTGTTGGTCTTTCTTCATCAATCATCCGGAACTTCTATTATTTTTCATTCTTACCCCCGTACTAAACATCCCTTGTTATTTTATGGGAAACCCTCCGAAACCGTCTCATTCCTTCACTGGTTTATCTTTTCTACCCGTCACCCCCCCCAAACACCAGGTTGCCCCTACGACAACCTTCCTCTTTACGAGATTGGATAAAACGTCCGTTGGCAGAATCTATCCCAGGGACCAGGAGCAACGGCTACAGAACCTCGCGAGCTATCGCCTATGACAGAGGGTGAGGGTGGGGTTAGTTAAAGGACACTCGCTGTGGTATTCTACAATACAATGTCGTATGGCCGCCGTGTGCCTTGTGATAGTGTTGGCCTGTCTCCAGATAATTAAAACCTATTACACCCAATCTACCGATTTTTGCAAGGGCGGCGGAGACGGAATCTGCCCCTTCCCCAGCCGCCCGCACGTACATCATGAAAGCTCGAGATTTCCACCTACCCGCGCGCTGGGTTTGAAGCTCTGGCAGGCCTTGCGCGGCCAGCTGCCTTGCCCCCCCGATTATCTCCGGATGCAGCGCGTACTTCGCCGGGTCTCGACCACTTCTCTCGATCATGAGTCTCTACGCTGCTACTGCTTCCGTCCGCGTGAACGGTTTTCAACCGCGAGACGTAAGTCAGTCAAGGATGCCCCCCCCGGGAGCAGCGGGTGCACGGCCAGAAGGTCCAGCAGCACTTCGAAGGCCCCATCTGACCCCTCTCTGGCTCCCTTGAATTCGCTAATCACGTCCGAGTTATCGTGCATCTCGCTCTAATTTGATCGATTCCCAACGCCACGAGCCGCACCTGTACAGAGGTCGCAAGCGCCCTATCCTCGAACGCGACATGAACCTCGCCGCGGACGAAAGTGATACAGCTACGCGTCATGCAGAACTCGGGGTGAAAATTTCTGTCCGTGTAACGCCCGCAACTCAGATGCACGACACAGCAGGTCACACGACAACGCGAGTCCCAACCACATGATGTATCCTCCGTCCACCATGTTTGTACCTACTCGTCCCCCTTGACACAAGAGGGGCTCGGACAGGGGCAGCCTGACCTGCGCCTTTTTTTGCGAGCTTCAATGCGCTCTATCGATCCTCTCCCACGCGGCGACTATCATGCAATGCGAAGTTAGCAATTCGAAGACTGCCTACATCTCGTGACAAACCTTGATTGCGGCGAGATACCCCCTGACGGCTGACTGCTGGTTGTTGCGCACGTAGCAGCGGCATGCCATGAACTCCATCAATTCATGCAATACTTGGTTCGACATTTCGGAGTTATGTTGCAGTCACGGCCCCTTGCCCTTCGCCGCCCTCTAGGCTGCCCAAGTATCACATCCCGCCACGTAGAGCTTTTGTGTTTTCCTCCCGACTGACGCGAGAGCGAGGGTCTCCACCAGGCGTGCCGCCTCGACTAGTCGCCCAACTTGTCGTGCCCTCTTCCTGCGATACGATGCCGTCTAAGGGGGGTGGATACAGGACAAAAAGAGGGGGGGGGGGGGGGGGGCGAGTGGCGAGTGTGTTCAACCGAAACACCACATGCGCGACTCAAACCGGGTCTGGTCTGTTGACCATGTTGTTCAACAAGCGATGGACGTGCCCGTCATCCACGTTCTCGGCGCAGATCACGACGTCACATATCTCAAATTCCCGGGTGCCAATCGACTGCTCCACCCAATGTCGCTGTTGACCAGTTTCCGGACCTTGCCCTCGAGTTCCTCTTGAGGCCGACGTGAAATATCGTCCACCAGGGTGGTCTGCACCCCAGAGATATGTTTTGCAACGTGGCTCCAACCACCCTTGCTTTGTGGGGCGGCCGAGCATTTTCATGAGGAGGCACGCCCTCTTGTCCCTGGACCCGCCGTAGCAATTGACCCACGTGACAGTCGCCACGTTTTCGCCGCGCATCGCTATCGGATCCCCTACCGATGCTGGCGTATCCCCTGTCAATTCAACCACTACCCATGCTGTCACCACCATTCCTCGTAAGCAATCACGCCCTCATTCCCCTGGCCCCGCCGCAGCGATTGATCCACGTGACAGCCGCCACGTTATCGCCGAGCATCACTACCGGATACCCTACCGACGCTGGCATATCCCCTGTCATTTCAAGCATCGCCCATGCAGTCACCACCATTGCTAGCAGCGACAGAAGATTCATCGTAACGGAGCAAAGGCTCGGCCTTCCGTTCTAGCCCCCGTGTAAACTCGGGCGGAAGGTCGTATCTCCAGAAAATATTTATCTCGAAATAGTACCCGCCGACCGCTTTGAAACTGGCGTCGGATAGGTAGTGCCATTAGGTCGGTCTCTCTTTCGCTGTGAAACAGGGCGCGCTGAAAGTCTCACCTACTTGGAATAGCTCATGGTTTATCGCCCCCTTCCAATAACCTGAGGTCGGCATAAAAATATTTGCCGAGGAACACGACGTTCTAATTTCTAGGGTCCCGCTCGTCGTGTAGCCCGTTAATCCTCAATAGTCTCCTCAAGCAATACCTGCCGGTACGGACTAGGTATGTTCCACAGCTTCTCAGCCATGCTGAGGACGCCTCTCGCTTTTGAGCGGCGTCTTCTCGAGGGTCAGTGATCGTGCAGCCGCCTTGTGACCGCTTCGGTTGTCACGGACATTCTCATCGTGTGTGAGTTGATGGCAGAACCCAAGGCGTCGACTGTGGTGTCCCAGTCCGTGCTCGTTTTGGGCGCTAGGAGTGGGATGGTTGCGGGCTCTCCCGGCCCAAATAAACGCACGTGATCTGAAGGTAGCGAGGCCGAAGCTGTTACAGCGGTCGTATCTGTAGCCTATCCCTTAGCATATGGACGTTGAGGTCCACACGTATCTAGTGTGATGTACAGTCACTGCACACTGATACAAGAATACGAGTATCTTAGTTTGGATATTCGCTTAAGTGCAATATGCAGATAGACTACGAGTCTGTCTTACTCCGAGTACGGTATACTGCATAGCCAATGCATCACCCTAAGGAACGATGCTGAGAACGTTGTTAAACGCTTACCAGGTACTCCTGTAGATCGTTCTATAGAGTGTTGCAGAGAACAGTGCGGGCTACTGTGGACTACACCTGCCCGTAGCGTGGGTATTGTCCCGGATGGTAAAGCGAAGGTCAGCCCTACCTCGATCACTCCTCTCCTCTCCTTTCCTCTCCACACCTCTCTTCTTCTCTTTTCCTCTTGCTCTCTGACATCAACATTCGTTCCATAATGGCCACATAAGCGCCAATTTCACATCATCTCTTTTCTTCTTCACAAGCGATCTTCACCGACACTTCGGTGCCACTTGTGCCATCTCTGTTCACAGAGACAGACCTCGGATATGCATCATTCTTTCAGGTTATGTGCCTCGCATTGTTGTACACATCGACTGGCACCACGGAACGACGGGTCCGTCAGTTCGGCAAGTTCTACAGGAATTTCGAAGAAAGTCCGTCAGGTTTTCAATTGCGCAGGAAGAGCGGTTTGTCTCCAACAATCCAAAGATCAACATCTACTCGACGGCATCGATATCGATTTTCATCCATTTGCTCGACAAGGTTACAACGAGGACGACTGCTTTCACGCTCGCATGTGTGAAACAGGTAAGGGGACTGCTGGTGCGCGGTCACGCGCGTAGCAAGTACGACGAGTAAGGAGTCTGGTTTCATGCTTCCACGCGCGAACCCCGTACTCGTACGTACGGCAATATTTTCACGCTGCAAGTCAAAAATACGTCACGCAACGCGACCATTTTTGTAACATCATACGCAAAGCTTTGATTTCAACACTGCTTTGCAGCTGTAAGCGCGGAACACGTCACACAACTATCTAATCACCCGCGGAGCTAGCTTCTACACTACTTCTACGCTGTTAAGCACGAAGAAAGTTACAAGACTGTTCATACGCCATCACAAGGAAAGTCACAGCAGTAGGTTAAAGCTAGTTTTGACGCCATCGAGTGCCAAGTACGGCAAAGCCACTTTTTCAAGTGCAGTATTCAAGACCTACAAGTGCTGTAACATACGCAACCAGATCGTTGACGAATCGGCTACTCAGCGTAATATCGGGGGAACCTTCTCCTGCCTTTACGGGGCTTTCACGCCTACACGGGGCGTCCATTTCCAGTGACGGCTTTCAAGCTTCAAGTGGGAGGTACGAATTTAGGCTCGGAATAAATGCTCCAACAGCAATCATGCGCAACAGGGTTTCGTTCATAGCGAAAGGGCGTCTATGCATGTGTGTACGAGTAGCTTTTTTTTTATATCCTCTGGCGGATTGGTAAAAATAAAGCTTTTGCTCACCACACTTCCACGTTCCAATTTCGTGTTGTGCGTCAATTTACCCCATAGCTCCCGCTGTAACATCAGAACAGGTTGTTGTTACGAGTAGCAGTAGCGATCTGCTCACACTGCACAAAGCCAAGTTATCGAGTTCAAAATTGCTTTGCACGCATGAACTTAATGAGCAAATTGCATTTCCTTGCACATAAGCACTCTTGGGTAACCTGCACCTGACGAATCAACACGACATTGGTGCGTACATCGCTCAACAGCTGGGGAGCAAACATGGCACAGGCCATCACGCCAGCTACAGGCAACGAAACGCCCGATTCAACGTCGCGGACTACACGTCATCAACAGCTATGGAGGTACACCGCCCCAGCTGCATCTACTTCTTCATCGACTACTGCTGACTGCTCCGCGATGTAAGTCCACTACTCGTAGTACCATTACCGCTTCATCTCTACGGTCTCAAGATAGCATGTAGGCGTCTTGTTCATTGCAGCGCCTTCAACCAACACCTAGCTCATCAAGCGTTCGACTACAGTAGGACGACAACAGCTACAACAGGAACGACTGCAACAGCACCTGCGACCGCGACTACAACTACGGGTACTGGTACCTACGTCAGCATGGAGCAACGAATTCTGCATCTACTGACGCTGTTACAAGCACATCAACTACATATATGAATAGCGCTTCTCCAGCTATTGTTTCTTCGCAGCGACTACGAGATAAAAAACATCATTACCTACCTGCAGAAGGCTTTGGCACCTGGTACTACTACGACAATTCCTGCGGCTTGTATAGCAGTACTGCAACGTCTACTCCTGTACTATGATAACAACACTGTCTGGAGCTAACAGCTGGCAGGTTTACCCAACGCACAAGGCAACGCCTTCCAGATGGAACCAACGCCCGCTTATCTATCAACGGATGTACGGGGGGAATAGAGATCGAGACGTCCCGACTTCTTCACAGAAATCAATTCAATGTTTGCCGTTCAACGCATCAGCACAGGCACAACACCATCGCTGCCTACGCTTTCACCAGAAGCAAGCTCAATATCACCACCACCGAACTTTTACTATCGTCGTCTGAATGTTGTAGCCGTACTAGTAGGTAGTCGACCACGCACGCGGTGGAGAAAAAACGGGTCGAACCCCCCCCCCCCCCCCCCCCCCCGCCAGGGTGTTGCTCTGAGTTTTGAATCGTCGGGAACCGGAGTTGGCTTTCCTTTCTTTCACCGGTCGACTATCTTAACGTGAGCAATCACGTCCGTTCCCTCATATAAAGACCGGGCCGGCTTCATCGTTGTAATACAGTGGGCGTGGTCATCTGCTGAAGACATAACGCCGCAGAGCACCGATGACCCTATCCACCTGAACGTGAGGCGGAAGTACTTTACGACCAAACCCCCGAAATGTGTAGTAGAAGCTGGGGGCTTCGTCTGGATCTACCTTAACGTTTCGGAAGGCGTCTGACACATCGACCTTGCTGGTAGGTATGCAATGAAGGGGCACTATTTTCTCATACTGACTATTTCCATGCGGAATTTAGGCACTGCAACATTGGGCCGACGGCGATAGACGGAGGAGGAAGGCTGAAGAACATCTGGACCAAGGTCAGGACCGCCCTTCTTCTTACCACCGTCCAAGGGCAACACCGCGGAAAGGAAGGGCGCTGCAACATCGGGCCGACGGCGATGGATAGAAGAGGAAAGCTGAGGAATATCTAGACTAACGCCAGGACCGCCGTTCTTCTTATCACCGTCCAAGGGCAACACCACGGAAAGGAAGGGCGCTGCAACATCGGGCCGACGGCGATGGATGGAAGAGGAATGCTGAAGAAGATCTGGACGAAGGTCAGGACCGCCGCTCTTCTTACCACCGTCTGAGGGCAGCACTAAGGAAAGGAGAGGAGCTGCAACATCGAGCCGACGGCGAGGTGCGGAGGTGGAAGGCGCAGGCGCTGCAGCGGACCATGATCGTAACACCCGCTGGGCACCGTCGCTCATATGCGCCGGTCTGGGGGGGTGTCCGAGGAGGAAAGCGCACACGCTGTCGCCGGGCTAGCACCGGGGCGCCGGCTTTGTGCCGACAATGGTTATGTGTCCGGCAGGGCGGGTGTTACAGCGGGTGGCGCCAGGGAGGGAGGTTCATAACGCTGTGACTGTCGTTACCAGCGCTATGGGGAGGATAATACGGCGCGAGACCACTGTCCTGATCGGGGTCACGCGTCGGGTCTATTCGATAGGCAGAGGGCAAGCTTTGGCCATTATCCTCTGGGTGGATCATATAGGGGCAGGGAGGATCGCTTTCGGTCTCGGGTACAGAGCCAGTAACGAGGTTCCGGGACCACCCGGTGTTTACAAAACACCAAGTGAAGAAATAAAGTCAATGCCAAGTGATCTGTGATACCTGTCCTGTCGACCCCCAGCCCCTTGGGCCCTGCCTTGCCCGTCGTGCCCGTCATCGTGTATGTGGTGCTTCGTTGAGTTTCACGCTGGCTGCTTGCATCCACCGCATTGCATCGATCCACGTTCTGCGTGACCCGATCATTACTGCTTGAAGGCACTTCCTCGAAATCCCAAACAACAGGTGAGCCGGCCTCAGAGATCTAACGAGCTCAGGTCCTTTTTAGGGTCTGAGAGCTGTACCCTGCTGTAACATATGTGCTTGAAATTCGTTCAAGCTGTTCATGTCCAGAAGGCAATGTCTAAGAGTGACTGTATGCAGAGATCAAAAATGTTCAAGTCTAGGCGTATTCTTCGTGAAGTTGGGGTACCTGATGTGGCATCATTCATCGATGGTAATTGCCGCCGCATTTTTTCAACCTGTGAAGTGCTTCTCTTGCGGCGTATTTGTCATCCGTGAAACGATTTTTTTGAGATACTGCGATCAACCACCGTCGCCGCTGAAACTACAGGATCTTCGACGGTTGCACGAGCGAGCTTACGGCCGCGGCCCTTGTTGTTCGCCCGTTGTACTGTGCTCCAATATTCAATGTGAAACAAAAGGAGTTTTCGAATGTGTGGTATAGTTCGTTTCTTCGCACAGAAACAAGTGGATATTAACGCCAACTCCATTTATAAGTTGTGTTTTATATGTGGAACTGCTGTATGTAATATATAAGTACCGACTTTGAAATTTCACGCACATGGTGAGCTATACAACCCACGGCCTCGAAAACAAACCTGGTACTAATCTGCCTGATTGAGAACAATGATTTTCCAACAGGAGACCGGTAAAATCAGCCGGAGACGATTGTAATACTATGTTGTGTGGCCGAGATGACGTAACCCTGTTGCAAAGTCGTGCCGACCGACGTATTATTCCGATACGTGGAACATGATAAGTAAGGCTGTTCCTTCTGATTGGTGAAATCAATCCGTAAGGCTGTTATACGTGCGTACTGACGTAACTTTAGGTGTAACCCACCACTGGCCACCTCATTGTTTATTTCCCTGTCAGCATTCCACGCCTTACCAGCGCTCTCCTCTCTGTCTGGTTACATCGTGATTATCCTTTCCTCACGCCGACAAGAGAAAGGCGAAAGAAGAGTCCTGAACTCCTCCACCAGGACCTACTCTACGCGACCACCATGCGGGCCAGTCTCTCCCTCGCCGTCCTGGTGTCCGGCTGCTCCATGTTTACCTCTTGCGGTGAGCGGAATCGTATTCTCCTCTTTGTCGCTTGCCATGAAACAGCTTGAGACACGAAACTATTAAGTACTGAGACACTTACCTGTTGTCGAACTCCTAAAAACGCACGTTTCCGAGCGTGTTGTTTCTTCTGCAGCGCAGTTGTGCACCGCCGTGCAGCCCGCGTATCGTGCAATAAGAAACACCTTGCGTTAACGCCCCGCTACAGCAGCAGCAGCAGCAGCACCTGCGTACCGGTACAATACGAGTTCCAGTAGTCGTACTCCACTATTACGGGGACCATAGTAAATAGGACCTACGGTACACACAAAAAGCTATACATGTACCTATTTTTAATACCAATGTTTGGTCTTATTAACTACGATTAACTACGGACCCCTGTAAATAGGTATGATACACTATACGCCAACCGGAAGGGTTGCCATGTAAGGGCGACGCTACTGTGATCGTTTTTGGCATCGACACCTCTGTCCCTCCCAAGTCTCTTATCAGGGGGTAATGGGGACGGCATAACGCGCAGGACTCGGGAATGTGATGTCAAGTTGGCGATGCCGGGACGGAGCACGTCGGAGTTTCACCGACCAGGCCGACATTATTTGCACCAAGCGAGGAGCGCCGTGAGGTGTTGGGCGAGTCGCATGAAGGGTGGGCTGCATCGCGCTAGGAACCGCTTGTGAGGCGGACTTGCATATGGGAGACAGCATCAATGAGTTAAAAAAAATTCCGCTGTGGCCACTTCCGGGGATGGCAATAGGGGTACTATGTAACTTCCTCGTGGGTACATCCGCGGGGGGGGTAAGATCCCCCGTGGTCGTAAGGCGGTTTTTTCGAAAGGAATACAGTTCAAATTTCCAGCGCAAACGCTTTTCAAATAACGTGTCAGAATGTCAAGTCGAAAATCGAAAAAATGGATTCCGAAACCGGAATTAGGCGTCTCTTAACGAACTACTGTTCGATGGGAATGGATTCGTTTTAGTACGTAAAAAAAAAAAGGATGTCGCATGGTCGTTATCGGGGGAATAAAATCCTTAGGAATCCGTGATTGAGAAAAAAAAAAGTTTCCAACCAAAAAATCCGTTCTATGATGCTGCCTCTCAAAAATAAAATAAAAAGCAGTGCCGGCATCGATGTTGTGACGTTGAGCTACGATAGTTGGAAAAAAGTCAGCCTTGCTTTTTGCACGACACGTGTTGCAGGACAGCGCACATCCAAGCCCAGAGGATGGAGTTGCAGCGTAGACACGGACGCGCGAGCGAAAATTTCCGCTGTGGCCACTTCCGGGGATAGCAATAGGGGTACTATGTAACTTCCTCGTGGGTACATCCGCGGGGGGGGTAAGATCCCCCGTGGTCGTAAGGCGGTTTTTTCGAAAGGAATACAGTTCAAATTTCCAGCGCAAACGCTTTTCAAATAACGTGTCAGAATGTCAAGTCGAAAATCGAAAAAATGGATTCCGAAACCGGAATTAGGCGTCTCTTAACGAACTACTGTTGGATGGGAATGGATTCGTTTTAGTACGTAAAAAAAAAAAAGGATGTCGCATGGTCGTTATCGGGGGAATAAAATCCTTAGGAATCCGTGATTGAGAAAAAAAAAAAGTTTCCAACCAAAAAATCCGTTCTATGATGCTGCCTCTCAAAAATAAAATAAAAAGCAGTGCCGGCATCGATGTTGTGACGTTGAGCTATAGTTGGAAAAAAGTCAGCCTTGCTTTTTGCACGACACGTGTTGCAGGACAGCGCACATCCAAGCCCAGAGGATGGAGTTGCAGCGTAGACACGGACGCGCGAGCGTGAACGAAACGCACGTTCCTGGGGAGGCCTTGGGATTGGCGACCGCCAGCACGAGAAAGCTGCGCCCCCCTGTGAAACACATCTTGTACAGATCAAGTCGCAGCATGCGTTCCTGTTTTACTGCTGTTGACAAGTAAACAAGAAGAACATACCTCGTACCTACACACAGCATCGACACTCGGCTGCGTGTTGCTATACTGCACTTCGCCGAGACCGGAGTTCGACGGCGCTGCCTGCACCTCCGTGGCAGCGCGCCCCACTTCTAGCTCACGGGCAAGTTGTTGTTGTGCGTGCAGCTAGGCTTGAGCCTTGTGGCCAAGGCTGCATTCACCACGCGCCTGAAGTCTGCATGCTGCTGCTGTATGTTGTACTCGTACGTACGTCGTACCACTCTGTCCGGAAATGTAAAGAACAGCTTATTTTCACATTTATGATTAAACCATTCCTATACTCCCGGACAGGGTGGTACGCTAGAGTATTTTTACTCCGTCGTTTTCTCACGTGAGACAACAACAGTGATGCGTTCGCATCTGAACGCTAGGGGTAACTCGCTTCCTGCTGCATCAAGGCCCGATCACAGATGGTCTCCGCTGCTGCAATGACACCGGGTGTGATGGCGATCGCTCGGCGTGCGGCCGCTTTCATGTCTGGCACCGTTTGTCCGATACCATGAAGACTGGACGTCCTTTGTTTTTATCTCGGGATATTTTTTGTCGGATTTCCCATCAACAATTGACCGTTGAAAAGAGGGTCAACTCGTGCAACAGATTTCATGTCGGCTACTTGTCGGATTCAGGTGCGGATTGCATTGCTGTGTGCGCGAAGTCATTCAGCATCGATTGACTGGTTTAGATTTTCGAGTATAGTCAAATAGACAGAAAGATACGAATACAACCTAAAAAATCGAGTTTTCCCGCGCATTTCCACAAAAACTTGCGGAGCAAAAATCTGCAGATCAAAACACAACCAGTCAGTCGATCACTCTCCATCGATGGGAGGTGTCTGTCGAACTTTATCATCCAATTCGTTTCCCTGGTCGAGTAATCAGGTGCTCGGTGCTACACGTGAATGTACTCTAAAACCAAGTAAATAGGGTTGTGGCAGGCTATTTTTAAAAATTGTTCTTTCGACTTTTTTTGAACGGATTCTCGAATAGACTGGACGTTTTTTTACGTCTAAAACGAATCCATTCCCATGCCCCCTGTATCTTACGTTCGTATCGGATATTTTGTGGCCGCGATATCTCTTGATATCAAACGAATTTTGGCAATGAATGGCAGACAAGCCGATCGTTTCGCCATACTTCATAACTTCAATAAGGAGTGTTCAAACCGAGATTCAGCGTGAATCCTCACCACGGAGGTTTCTGGCTTTCGCATAGACTTTAGCGTCGATTATCTCCGTGGGTGACAGGATTGTTTCGGCATGAGTTTTCTTGACTAAAGAAAGTCGTATTCCGCAAAATACCAAACAGCTGCAAATATATGCGCTGTAGGCACAGCAACAGAGCTGCTAACTTAAGAGATATGCTGTCATCAAACGGTCACAAAATGGCGCTTAAGTGAAAATGTTTCCTATTACGGGGGACCATAGTAGACAGGACCAAATATTGTTAGTAAAATAAGGTAAATATATAGGTTTTATGTGTACCATAGGTCCTATTAACTGTGGACCCCGTAATACTATTAATAATGTTACAACTAGACCGGCTCGTAACACCACCGAGAGCGTGTCAATCAGCCTACATTCGCGCGTGTGGCAACACCACTTGCATCTGTTGGAACCCGTTAAGGACAGCATCAGCCGCCAGACCCTGTTTTGGTGGCATTTTCTAGTTACTTGATGTTCCTGTTGACGCAGAAATCGTTACACCCACTCCTCGACGTTCCCGTCACCAGCCCTTAGGCCGTTTCCAACGGCAATGCGATTTTTTTTCAAGTCGATTTGCAGGTTTCACTAGGTAAAAGCGTGTTGATTTTTGAAGCATTGTGTCCTTTCGGGTGTGGTAGTCGTGGTCCCGTTGTAAGGTGAAATTTGTGCACCGAGTGCGGCCGTGGGGCGGCCTGAAGCCGCTTACGAGTAGCGCAACGTTAAATGATATCCCGGTATGTAATACCGTACACATAGATTCGTATATTTATAGGGCGACTCGGCTTATGTAGGCACTAGCACCGATGGAAGGCGGACTGTCGCCATGTTCAGACGACTCCGAAATAAACTTATTCTATATAGCCAGGGAACCCTCCCGCGGCCACAAACCACCATGCTTGATGACCGGAGGAAGCAGCTGTGTGCGCTTAAAGTGACAAGAGGAGATTCTTAACTGCCGTCCCGTACTGTATGGCGACTCCAAGCCGATTTGCACTGCTGTAGCTCGCCTTAAAAGGAGACCGCGTCTGCGAGGACAATTCGAATGTATTTTCCAGTGCAAAATCCCCAGGGCGGTTTTTGCCAACGGTTCGATGCGGTTCGGTGCGGTCAACCGCACACCGTGGGAGTTTTCCCTCTTTAGATCCGCCCGGCTCCGCACCGCAGGTTTTACAATATCAGAAAGCCGCGCAGAACCGCACGGTAGGGTTCACGCCATCTGAACAGCCGCAACGAACCGCACAGTAGGTGTTACGAATTCTGAGAACCGCGCAGAATCGGACGGTAAGAAGCCCACCGAAACCGCACGGCACCGAGGTGGCGAAAACCCCTACATCGGTTACTGATATTGTTGCCATTCGACATTTATAATTAATTGTGCACATCGCTTGTTCCGATCATACCATCCGCGAAAAAACGTTGGCGCCACTGGTAATAGTGGCATGTATAACCTACGTCCCACCCTTACTATTCTCTAAACATACATATGTTTAACACTGCTGCTATTAACATTAATACTACGCTTTGGCGCCTAAAGCCAACCCGCCGGCCCGAACGCCAACCCTACTACGAACCCGATGCCCCTGAGCATTGCTTGGATACTGTGCTTGGTAATACTCTACTTTAATTGGGCCTGTTCCTGGCAAGACTCGAGGTTCGTTCGGCCAATACAGCGCACCGTAAGGTTCACGACGTCTCAACAACCGCACCGAACCGCATAGTAGGTTTTACGTTTCTGAGAACCGCACAGAACCGCACCGTAGGAATGCTATCGAAACCGCACCGCACCGTTTGCGTCAAGGTAAGGTGCCGAACACCTCTAGATCGATTATTGTTGTTGTTGCATTTGCCAACTGTAGTTGTGCAGCGTTTGATCCAATCATACCATCCACACAAAAAATATTGTGCGTCACTACTAACAGTAATATGTATAACAAGCCACCTCCCACCCTTACTAAATTGGTTCATTATATTCAAATTAGTACTGCTAGTTACTGTAGTACTGTACATCGCTGCTACTACTACGCTTGGCGCCTAGAGCCGACCCACCGACCCTACAGCAGTAGCTCTAACCAGAATACGAGCTCTATGCCACTGATCAGTGCTTGGATGCTGTGCTTGTGGTAATACTCTACCTGGTATATCATTGAGGCCTGTTCGTGGCACTGTTCGTAGCAAGGTTCATAGCTGATTTGTCCAGCACAACGCACCGTCACCGTAGAGTTCACGACATCTGAATGACCGCACCGCACCATTCGCGTCAAGGCAAGGTGCCGAAAACCTCTATTGCGGGGGACCATAGTAAATAGGACCAAACATTGTTAGCAATAATACGTAAATATATTAGTGTTTGTGTTACCGTAGGTCCTATTAACTATGGCCCCCCGTAATAGATCGGTTCTTATTGTTGTTCCATTTGCCATCTGCTGTAATGGTGCCGCGCTTGTTCCAATCATACCATCCGCGAAAAATACAGTGTGCGTCACTAGGATAGTAGTGACGTGTCTCAGCCACGTCCCACCCTGACTGCTTTAAAAATACTTGGTGGTAATGAGGCGCGGCCTCAGTAATACCTGCAGTAGTCATACCTGCGATGTATCATGCTGGGCGAATACGGATTGTTCTGTATTGTGCGGAACCAACACGAACGAACATCAACGTAGGTGGTTCCTACCTCGACATTCGAAAATTTTGAAGACGAAAAATCTGCACCTGACATGTTTTGTCCAACAGAAAGAGCTTCTCCGAGCAGGTGCCACCACGGCTACTGATGTACGACATCTACAGCAGAGCTTCTCCAGCAGTACAACAGCAGCAGCAGTAGCAGTAGGACACGCGAGGCCAGGGTCGGCGTTGCTGTACGCTCCGCTTGTGTCGGTTTAATCCTTGAATCCACTGTACACGTACGTATTCGATTTTGTTGTGTGTTTCCTGGTTCTGCACCCAAAAATTGCAGACGAAAAACTACAACCTTACATGTGTCCAACAGAGCTTCTCGTAGCAGGTGCCACCACTACTACTGCTGTACAATATCTACAGCAGGTCTTCTGCTGCTTCTCCGTTCCCTTATCGGTAGGAGGGTGGGCTTGACAACACCACCTGCAGCGTGTCTTGGGGATATGGCCTGAACGTTGGTGTGGACAGGCACAGTCTGCCTACGAGTACTCATAGAGTTGTCTGCCTACAAGTACTCGTACAGTTGGGTTTCGTTTGGTACGACTAACATAAACCGTTATGACGCGGTTGTTGGTTCTGTTTTTTTCAACCATGGCCCAGCCATGTGCCTACGCATGTTGCCGCACCTAGCTCGACCAACCGTGAACGACTTACCACCGCACCAGCACGAGAAGGTTTCGTTTGAATGTGTGCGTGCACAGAGTCCGCCGGGATTGGAATTGGTGCCGTGTGCGTTGAGCGCGGTAGTCAAACGTGGCCGAAAAAATGTTGAATCATGATGACACCCACACCCACACACATACACACACGAATAGAAAAACTCAAAACACCAAGGCACCCTACCCTCGTATGCGAGCCGTTATGCAGAGGCTTTCTTTTCCTTGCAAAACCAAGAAAAAAAAGGCTCGCGCTTCGCGCGCCTCATTGTAAATACATATTTTGCTATTAAGTAGTGATGTACACTACTACTGCTCCTACTATGCTCAGCGCCTAAAGCCAACCAACCGACCCGAACGCGAACGCTAATACGAGCCCAATGCCATTTTGGTCAGTGCTTGGATGCTGTACTTGGAAACACTATCGATTTTTGTATTCCTGTTTTTGGCAAGACTCAAGGTTGATTCGGCCCGTACAACGCACCGTAGAGTTCACGACGTCTGAATAGCCACACCAAACCGCACCGAAGGTTAGCGATTTCTGACAACCGCATAGAACCGAACTGCAAGAATGCCATCGAAACCGCACTGCATCGTTTGTATCAAGGTAAGGCGTCGAAAATCTCTAGATCGGTCTTGTTTATGGTTCAAATTGCAATCTGAAATATAATTGTGCAGCGCTTGTTCCAATCGTAATATCCACGAAAAAAAACGTTGTGGGCCACTAGTACTAGTAGCGTGTAGCGACACTCTTAATAGTGGCGTGTACAAGCCACGACCCACCACTGATGTATATTTCCTTTTTCAATGCCGCTATTACTGTACACTACTGCTACTACTATGCTCGGCGCCTAGAGCGAGCCGTGGTTGCACCCTGATAGTGATTCTTTCCGGGGGTTTACGCAATTTTTGGAGCAATTTTTCTTTTCATAGGCCGTGGTGCCTAAAGTCGACCACCCGACCCGAACCCGAACGCTATGGGGTGACCAGTGCTTGGATGATGTGGCTTGTGAATTATCTAGGTTGATTCGGCCGGCTTGGATGCTGTGATTGGAAAGGATCTATTAACAGGCTGATTTGGCAGGCTCTGGATGCTGAGGCTTGAGAAAACTCTATTAATAGGTTGGTTGGGCCGCTTACAAAACATCCCTTAGCCAATCAGAGTGCGTAAATAGCCTACATTTGGAAGATCCACTATCTTGGGGCAACCACTGCTGCCTAAAGCCGACTAACCGATCCCAACGCTGTCCCTAGCACGAACCCTATGCCATTGGTCAGTGCTTGGATGCTGTGCTTGGTGAAAATCTGTCATGATTGGGCCTGTTGGTGGCAAGACTCGAGATTCGTTCGGCCACTAGCTGGTACAACGCACCGTAGGGTTCACGACAACTGGAAAACCGCACGGAACCAAACCGTAGGCTATACGCCTTCTGAACACCGCGCCGAACCGCACCATGGGAATGCCATCGAAATTGCGCCGCGCCGAACCGTTTTCGTCAAGGTAAGGCGCCGAAATCCTCTAGATGGGTTGTTCTTATTGTTCCATTTGCCATTTGTAATTGAGCAGCGCGTCCGCTAAATCTTAATTGTGCGTCACTGCTAGTAGTGGTATATGTATATCCCACGTCCCACCAGTTTTTTCTTTCAAATTCATACTGCCGCTATTACTGTACACCACTGCTACTATGCTTGGCGCCTAGGTTTACGTACAGTGCAGCAGTAAAAGGGGTTTGCTTGTTTTCGGGATCACCGAACGAGGGGTGATCACATCTCAGGGAGCAGAGATCGGATGACCACGGAGCATGGTCGATCGGCAAGTCAGCGACAATTAGGCTGCGGCGTCGGCAAAAGAGGAGTGGGAGCACTACCTAGCGACGATCGTTTGAGAGATGAGTCCGGTGGACCTTGTTCTGACGCGGTCTGAGCCACATTGACAAGCAAAAGTGCGATGTCATCCAATGCACCTCGCCGTTGTAGGCGGAGGAACTGGGGTTTCATCAACAAAGGTGTTCGCTGCGTAACTGTGCGGGCGGGTGTGCTCGGTGATGTCTCCGCGGGAACGGGTACACTGCGTGGATGCCCGGTGCAAGATATTGCTGCTCAGGGGGCCAACTGAATCTTGGCCCCGTCACCGTATGGAATCGACGTCGAGTTGTACAACGCAGCGCGACGCGTGCGAAAGGGATGCGCACGGCGCAACAGGAACGAATGCACGGGCCAAGATCGCGTTCATTATCGAGCACGAGGGAAATTCCCCGCAAGGCCTATCTTGGGGGGGCAAGACAGTGGAGATTTCAGCTGCCGAATACTCTAGCACGGTCCACGGTAACGCCAGAAGCGTGGACGCTGTGATCGGGCACGCCGTGAGGAAACTGATGTTGAGTCTCGCCTTTACCTTTAGGGTTTCAGCGTACGCTCTTTGCAGAGCGGTCCACATGTTTCACTGTTGTCTGCGCGGCGCATGCGGAACACGTGCACAACGCCGGGGCGCCACTGTCAGGCGGCAGAAGCTGTCCGACAGCGAATCTTGCCCACACAACGAGCACCTTAGTATCTAGCTTCGTTTATGATACGGCAACCTAGGGGATAGAGGTTGCACTCGACCGCCGTTTGGAATGCGCAGAACTCTCGGTGGTTCGGGAAACTAATCTCGTGTAGGATGTCTGTCGGCGGGGGACGGCTTTGTTGTAGAAACCAAGAGAGGGGAGGGATGGAGGGGGGGAGTAGTCCTCCAAACAACTACGCTCGTGCTCGTACAGTGGGTAATTTCAAAAACGCTAGATATTTTGCGATGGGTTCACCGATGACAAGCCTCCATCAGCGTATCGCAAATGGAATCGGTGTGTGTGAATTTGTTTCATGGTTTGGGACCGGATCGTGCGCTCCTGTCGTGAAAACGGGAGGGGCTCGAACCCCTTCACAACCAGCGCTTTCCACGTTCTTTGTGGTGGATGCTGTGTGCCGTGGGCTTCATTATCGTTTCAGACAGGACTGGAAGAGCTCTCGTGCACGCTCTCGAGTAAAGTGTCGGCTCGCGCGCGATACACCAAGATGTTTGGTCGTTTCGATTACGATACTTGGTATATATATAGACTGCTGGTTCAGAGCTTCTAGCGATGCAAGTGGTCGCGAACAGTCTAGGAGTGTCTCGTCTTGAGCGCATTTTAGCTTAGGTTGCTGCTTTGGCGCATGCACGTGAGAGTCAGTTTGATCCATCTTGGTGATATTGCGGGGGGGGGGGGGGGGGGGGGGGTGGATGATCATGATTGTTGTTGAAACTAAAGCGTGATACTGCCCCCGCGTCCACGCGAACGAGGTGCAGTAGGGGTGATGCCTACTTTCCTCTTGTTGTAAAGCGTGTTTAAATGTGTTGCGCACTGCTTGAATCGACCGCACGTTTGCGTGAGTCCGCTCGATGCCGCACCCACAATACACGTATACGCCTGAACTATTTCGTCGAGATATATCGCCAATGCGTCCAAACGATTTGATCAAGACATGGTTGAAAGGGCGTGGAGATAGACCTCCAGTATGTTGCGCCAATATTTGTGACACAATATCGACACAACCGTTTTGAGCCCTGTACAACATGCACAATAATAATCACTTTGCGCGTCGTTTTCATGCTACAGAACACCTGGTATATAATACAGTCGTTAAAAAAATGAGGGCTTTCGCCACACATAAGGGGCATTTCGACATGTGCAGCTCTATGCCCGAACGTCTGCCAAACAAAGCCCGCGATTTCATGCTCTTCGACAGTGAAACCCTAAAGGGGGGGGGGCTTCATCTACCCGTTCGGTGGTTGCTGTTTTCCATATCTACATCCGGCTGAGTTTACTGTCATTTTCCTGTTGTCGAGACCAGGACCAGCCGATGGACTCTGGCAAGGGGACGACAGGGTACGGCCAGCACCATTGATGGGGAAAGAGGTTTTGCTGTTGCGCTCGATATCTGCCCCTGTCGAAAAACGAGAAATGATCGATTCACGACAACACACAACCGCACGGCCGAGGGGTTGCTTCTGGTCGTTCATCATGCGCTCCGTTTGATCTCCCCCTCTGATGTACTCTGATAAATTATCGTACGCCCCCCGTTTGCCGCCCGATGACCCTCTTTGGTTCTCGCCGCCGTACCCACCGATCAACCGATATCCAGGGTATGCGACTGACGCCTTCGAACCTTCCAACGTCCAAGCCTTTGTTGAGAAGCAGTTCCTGGACTTTTTCACTGATTGCGAAGCGTTTGCTGAAAGTTTTACCAAGGTGATGAAGGAGGAAGTGTTGACTTCGGTTGATTGACCAAGGATACGTGACTGCGTGTTCTCATCTCTCTCTCTCTCTCGCCCTCCATCCGTCTCTCTCCCTCTCGTTTTTCTCTCTCTGCGGGGTTAGCGAATGAGGTCTGTGACTTGGCGAAGCGCTGTTGATTCAATATTGTCATCTCCGCTAGGCATGGCTCCCTTCCTTGAGTCCAACCACCTCAAGCTTTGTGTTACAGGTGGCCTGTCCTCCTACGAAGTACTTGCAGCTTACGACTTCGTTATTTTGCCAAGGGAGGTAATATGGCATTTTGGGCAATCTCGACCCTGCACGCGTTGAATCTATCACGGGGAACTATGATTACCAAGATCCATCATATACATAAACACATAACTATTCCGGTATTTTTACTCAAAGACGTTGGTCCTTACTACAACGTTTCCCCGTAATATATGTTGTGGGAAAAAAGGTGTACGACGGCTTGCCGTACCCAATCAAAACAGATATGTAGGCACAGAACGGGACAAGGGTGACGAATTGGCCGGCGAGTTCGGTACCAGTTCTCTCACGTGCGGTCGGTCATGTAGGCGTGGCAGCAACACGACTAGTCGAATGTCGTCGGACTCTCCCTACTGCGTACCCGTTTGCTATACCTAGCGCCTCAAACGTTTCATTTTGTGCGGATACACGTCTCCAGAGGCGGCTGGTATCGTTGCCCATACGTAGCCATCACCTCGACACCTCTATGTGCTTTCCTTGCCTCGCCTTGCGATTGTTGTCGCCGCCTATTCTCAACACGTTTGAATTTAGGTTATATTGTTTGCTGTCGAATAGACAGACAGATATACATAAAGGCGTTCTATCGTCGAAACCAGTCTCCGCATACTACGGTGTATAATGTATAGTTCCTTATCGTAGTATCACTTGCTCTGATGCCCGCCCCCCCCCCCCCCCCCCACCCCACCCCCTTCTCCGTCTCCATGCACGCGACACGCAACGCAACGCCACGCCATGCCATGCACGCAAACAAAAAATAAACGAAACAGAAATTTGAATACAACGACACAACACGCATCTCCGACTCCAAGGAGGAGCTGCTCGATTTGTGCCGCAAAACGGAGGGAACCGCAAACGAGATCCACTCCGGCCTCTCCATAAAGCCCGGGTCCTTTCCCTACCCCAGGTATGACTACATCGCTATCACCGGTATGCAGTCGGTCCACCTGGATCTCGGAGACGGGAATGGCCTCCAGCCGATCTGCTTCGACTTCGTCATCAACGAGATACTCAAGGCCGACAAGTTAGCGCCCCTCGGCCTCAAGTCCGAGAACTGGACGGGGCACTACAACGTCCTCCTCGGGCCATGCGCGGGCGTCGAGCCCCTGGTCTGCTCTGCCTGATGGCGCTCGTTGCTGTATGGAGCATCTAACGTAAATATCAAGGACCACAAGGACAAAAAAATGGAAGATACGTCGTCGAGCCCATGGACGGCCTGTGATAGCACACGTTGCCTTTCTAATTAGCGTCGTAGGTTATCCAGAAAATCGACAGCTGGGGTAAAAAGTAGTAAAAAAGGAACTACCGTGTTGCTAGGCGCAACCTGTGGGGGTCGTCTCGTCTGTGTGTTTGATGGCTGACAAGCCCTGGGACCCACTCAAGAGGGAGTGTACTCATGCCATGCATGGCCGTAGTTGTACAGCCATATACGCTCGCTCAAGAGGGAAGGGGGTAACATGGCTCTCATAAACTTGCATATATGCATGTACTACAGCATACCAGAGGGAGGAAGAGAGAGACGGCGCACGGATACTGATGTTGAAGCTATTGCTGTAGGGAGCTTGCAAACGCTCTTCCAAGCCATCCCGGTCCTTGTTCGCTGGGCACACAACGGTTGAGAATACAGTAGTTTCGTGGAGCGTTGAGATGGTTTGACGACGCGTCAGTAACGGTTTAGATGTGAATCCAGTCATACCTGGTAGTATATATATAGTCAATGACGGACAAAGAATATATTCCAACTATCCAGTTGCTTCGATGGTGTCCTCAGCATATTTCGACCGATGGTGGACGCATTACCCTCCGACATCGAGATGAGCATATGCTTATCGTAAACCACGGGGACTACGAGCGCGTGAGGGGTTATGATGATTGACAACTGGTGACGATGTTGGTTTTGAAAGCAGCTGTGGGTGGGATACTGACAACGCAACTCCCGCGATATCTACCATAGATACATGAAACCCTTATACGTAGCCATGGTGAAAATCGTGTGAAAAAATAACGATGTCGCTGACAATACATGTGGCCTACACCACGTACCAGGGAATCTCCAGAAAGCATGGTAATAAACAATAATATAGCCCTTGAGAACTCCTAGCCAAGCAGCACAAAAACCCCAAACGACTTACAGTAGATTTATAAGTCCCCTTAGGGTTTAGTTTCTGCTTCCAGTTGAAAAAAAACTTCCTATTTTCTTGACCGCGTTTTTTGTTTAGCAGTTTTTTACCGCCATTGAAACATCCACGCTCACGCAAGCCACACGATCATCGCTTGCTTATTTAGGATAAGCATCACAGAATTCCTGAATATTTGACGTGATTATCTTGAAGCTCTAAACTAGCCGCTTTCTGATTGGGTCGCACGTTCGAACAGTGGTGCAGACACCTATTGCACAAGCCTGTTCGGCACCGAAACCCAATCTGCTGAGGTTCAAGTTGTGGTCGGGACGGATGTTTTTTTATGGTCACGTTGGCCTCATGGTGTGAGGTGTTACTTAACCCGCAGGGGAAGGAGCGGGGCATAAGTTTTCGAGTGAGCCAGTTTCAATAATCTTCGCGGGGTTGTGTAGTGGTAAGAATATACCATTACGGGGGCCCATAGTAAACAGGACCAAATATTGTTAGTAAAAAATATTCAAATATATAGTTTTTTATGTATACCATAGGTCCTATTAACTATGGACCCCCGTAATAGGACCTCACGACGGGTCCCGGTGTTGTTGGCGGGGCTGCCACGGCACTGGCAAGCTTCTCGAGCGTGTTTTGCCCGCAGTAGAAACAATGAATTCCGAGAATTCTTCAGCAACAATGACAAACCGTAAATTTTCGCAGGAAACCGGCGTTTGTGAGTTGGTTTGAATTTCAGTGACGGAATAGTTCGTATTGGGCCGACGAGCGAACAAGACGCAAGCAAGCAGCTAGTCTCCAGTCGATATAGGCCAGTGAAGGCAAAGAACGGCGAGGGTATGGAGTACACGAAGGAGAGAGCTGGCTCTCCTTTAGTCGCAGCTAGTCTTGGCAACGGGGTTATTATCGTGATTTCTGCGTGTAGAAGACAACGAGACATGTTGATGGACCCACCTTCTCACCCGCCCGCTCTGTTGCGTAACTAAAAGTTATTCATATATGGAAACCCCGCTTCTCGTGTTAAAAATCTATATTTTCAAAGTCGAAACCCCTCCTTCATTCATTTGTTTGGTTGTCCACTTCCACGAAAAATGCTTGATATTAATTGAAGAAACCGAACTGGTGGGGGAGGGGGGCTGCCCTGGCCCGTCCCCCCCCTGCATGCGTACACCTTGCTTACCCCTATATAAAATAGCCGGAGGGAAGAGAGAAAAGGGGGGGTCGCCTCGTCCCTTTTCGCTTGCTTACGCCTCCCCCCCCCCCTCCACACAAACGAAACGCGGTCGACTCCTTACCGGTCGCGCTCCGCTAGTGGAACGCCTCCCCGCCGGGGACCCACCTCGACTGCCAAACGATTATGAGTGTAGTGATTCGGTTTCAAACGGCCCGTGCGATCGGGATTAACCCACTACCAATCGACCCCTATGTGCTTGTGCTTTCGGGTGGTTCCGTTTCTAACGGCCCGTTCGTACCGGGAACCCACCACGATTGCTAAACGATTATTGAATGTGATGATTCCGTTTCTAACGGCCCGTGCGATCGGAACCCACCACGAAAACCAAACGATTAATATGCAATGATTCCGTTTCAAACGACCCGTGCGATCGGGATTAAACCATTACTAATCGACCACTGTATCTCCTTCCCCTCCGTTTGCCCATCCGCCGTGGAAATTTGTTGCGGGAGGGTGGGGGCGGGAAAAAACAACTAGACGACTCCCTGACGTCCCTTGCCCGGTTCTATTCAGCTCGTGCAGGGCCTTGCCCGTCAGCTATCTATCCTGGATACTCGCTGCACCGACGACCCCACTTCACACCGCTCTACCGCTGCTTGCTCGTATCTGAACTGCGTTGGTCTTTCTTCATCAATCATCCGGAACTTCTATTATTTTCATTCTTACCCCCGTACTAAACATCCCTTGTTATTTTATCGGAAACCCTCCGAAACCGTCTCATTCCTTCACTGGTTTATCTTTTCTACCCGTTACCCCCCAAACACCAGGTTGCCCCTACGACAACCTTCCTCTTTGGTTGTCCACTTCCACGAAAAAATGCTTGATATTAATTGAAGAAGCCGAAATGGTGGGGGGGGGGGGGCGATGCCCTGGCCCGTCTCCCCCCTGCATGCGTACGCCTTCCTTACCCCTGTATAAAATAGCCAGAGGGAAGAGAGAAAAGGGGGGGTCGCCTCGTCCCTTTTCGCTTGCTTACGCCTCCCCCCCCCCCTCCACACTAACGAAATGCGGTCGACCCCCTTACCGGTCGCGCTCCGCTAGTGGAACGCCTCCCCTCACGAGACCGCCGTTCCTTCCCCCCTTCGTCCAGATATGTGTAAGGACTGTTCGGGCACTTTGCAGCCTCCCAAGCGGTCCTTACTATACCGGGCGGAGTAGCACCTATAGTATTCAAACCCATCTCGTCCCTTGTCCTGGCTGTCTCTCAAACTCCCCCCCCCCATGCTCCAACACCTCTGATACCCATACCGGGTCTTCCATGCTAGCCCTAACGTACACCATAAACGAGTCCTTCGACCACCTCCCTTCTTTCTTGATCACTGCTTCTTGCACTCTTCTCGCGGCCAGTCTGATTGCCCCCCCTATTCTGCCCGAGTGCAACGTGAATTCGTCCGGAATCAGACTTACCCCCGCTCCTCTCCCCTCTTCCTTCCACCTCCTCCCTACACTGGCGAGACCCTTCCTCGAGCACTGGGTTGCCTTCCCCCTGGACCAGACCCTCCAACCGTCCGTTCCTCGATATGACATCATAGGGGCTTGCCCTGTCAACTCCCCGCCATTGTACATTTCGAAAAGCTCCACCAATCGCCCCACTGCCCCCCCCCTCCTCTCCTCCACCCCGTCCTGATCTTGTCCTGAATAGTACCGCTCCTTTTCTTCCTTGATCTCCCTTCGATCCCCTGAACCTCACCTCTACCGTATTTGCTTCCCGAATGCTACCCTCCGCCAGTTGATCGTTATCTCTGAAAAACGCAACATCCCCCCTCCTTAAGCAGTATACCTTATGATACACCCCTCTCTCCTTGGCAAACAATTCTGACGCTCGCAACATAAAAAAATAGGACAGTGCCAAACCTATCCATAACACCATCCCCCCTTCCCCCCATGATGCAGTGCTTCCTTGCATCCCCCTCAGCATCCCCCAAGTCAATGGTCTTCTTACCCTCTGCTGACTACCCGTCTCTACGTGTGCCCTCTTGATACCTTGCCTCACCGATCTGATCAATGGGTTACTCATGGGCACCGAAAGCCCCACGAACTGCTCATGGTAGAAATTAATCGCCACCAACTTGCCTAGTACCGTCGACTCCTTGCTCCCTTTTTCTGCGCAGCAGTACCCCTTGAATTCGACCAACTCCCCCAATACCCCCATCTCCCCCATGTCTTTCTACAGCCAACACCCCTTCCCGACCAACGATCTCCAGCTCACCCACATCCTCCAATTCGCCTCGTAAGTTTTTCGAGACGAAGCTGCAACTCTTCCAAATGGGTACTCTCTTGCAATATCTCCAAACACATTAGCTGCTCCCCCGATCCCAGTTCCTCCACATGCCAAGCGATTTCGGGACATTCTGCGTTCAGTTTCTCGGGAATCTGTTCCTCTCGCCACCTAGTCAGACCATCTGCCAACTTGTTATCGACCCCCCGTACGTGCCTTGCCTGAAAACACCACCTTCCCCTTGCTTCCAACGCCTCCATCATTCTCATCAATGCCCCTACTCTCGCTTGTTTCTTACCCCCCCCCCACGACTCCTCTTTACCCAGGTTACGGCTGCTTCGTTATCTGCCCTCATCAAAACTGCCTCCCCCTTCCTACCCGGTCTCTCGCCCCTCATGTCTACCATTACGAACGCCGTCACCACCATGGCCATGACTTCCAACAGGTCAATGGAAATTAAATCAGCTACCGCCTGCCCCCCCCTTATCGTACGTTTCTGCACCTCTTCTGGCAGGGCGAATCTCCAGTACACCCTCGTTTCAATGCACAACCCCCCTATCGCTGTCAATGAAGCGTCCGAAAACCAGGTTCTACTCGGCCGCTGCTTTACGAAGCTGAAAGACGGTGCTCTTATGCTCTCTCCCCCGTACCCTCCCCCCGTCTCCAAAAACCATCTCCACCATCCCACGTCTGCCATGGACTCCCGCGACAACCGTAAAACTCGTCTCGCTTCCTTCTGCTTTCTGAACCTACCCCACGCACCCCCCCCCCCCCCGGCCCGCTCGACCCCATCAAGATGCAGATTAGATAACTGCAGAAGCCGACGGACGAAGTACTGTCCGGGCCGGATTACAAAGGATGCGTGGTGCAACTTTCCTGCTAACACTAGCACCTCCCTCACCGTTGCCGTCTGCCACCCTGCTGGCCACTCTGCCAATCGTGCGCGTAATTCGTCCACCTTTCGTTTCGCGAGGGCAATAGCCATGTTCTCTGTGTCAACATCGTACCCCAACACCTCTTGTTGCGTTGCCCAGCCTGTCACCTTTTCCCCCGAAAGTAACGGCTCCTCCCCTTCTGACCTCTCGCCCATAGCCTGTTCGTGGATTCCCGCTAGCGATCGAGACAAGTCCAAACACCGCGCCC
The DNA here is from genome assembly GCA_031763025.1 of Macrocystis pyrifera. NCBI lineage: Eukaryota > Phaeophyceae > Laminariales > Laminariaceae > Macrocystis > Macrocystis pyrifera. The sequence continues at coordinate 11,337,531 of JASSKH010000015.1, forward strand.
CTTCCGGATCCCACTGAACCTCTACTGAGATGGCATCATCCATAAAAAAAACACAAAGGCTGGGTCGTCCGGCCCTCCCCCGTTCGCTGGCCGCACTAAGCACTCTGCCGGCCACTGGGCTACTGGACGCCCCGTTGCCTGCGCAACCGTCACGTGCTCTACCGCGCGATCTCCCCCGCCCTCGAGAACGACGCGGATGCTCTCGTGGTGTTGCGTTGCGCATGCTGTATCGCAGTTGATATCACGCCCCACCACCCCGGACTACCCCTCCACCCAAACTGCAAGCGCAAATCGACGAAAAGGTACTCCCAATACGTACCCGAAAGCCGCTGCACCGTCAGGGTCTATTGGGATCTGTCTGAACGCATTTTTGACGTCCATTTTTTTAATAAGGATTCGCGCTCGATCCCCGAACTTAACCCTCAACCCCAGTACCCTTTGTAAAACCTCATGCATCACCCCCGCCAGCGCACATGTCGGAATATCATCCCAATCCGTCGTCGAGTTCACCGACCCGCGCCCATTTTCGTGCTCGAAAGTCCTGTCGTGGATTATCCTTATCTTTTCGCGCTCGTCTACTACCCCAACTGGGGACACCCGCACTTCAAACAATCGCCCTGCCCCCCGCCACGTCCGCAACCGCTTTTTCCCACACTGCGTCGCAAAATTTCTGCGCGCTTGAATGGTTTCCATATGCAAGTTCCTGTGTAAGGTCCCCCCCTGGCCCAACGTCTACGGGTATCCCCACGCGCGCTATGTGCCTCAACTTGTCGATTTCGGGGAATTGGTGCTTGTCCCCGAAGAACGCTTGTACGCGCTCTGGGTCCATGTGGGGTGCTGTCAACGAACCCCCCAACCATTTCACAACCCTCCCTACCCCCCCTTCCCCCGCCCCGGTTACTCGCGACAAATCTGCCCCAGCCGTCGTAGCTAAAACTCGCACTAAGCTTGCCGCCTTCACCGATTTCCCCGACACCTTCCCCAACAACCCCTGTGCAACCTCCCAACGCTTCTGATCTTCAACGCGCCGGCCGGATATCGCACCTGTTTCTGACAAAACCACCGACCCCGGAGTCGGACCCCCCCTTTGGCCAAGCGCCCAACCCGAACCCCCCGCCGTCGCCCTCGTCGCCGTCGCCCCAGAGCTCGTGACGATTGCTCGCTTGGTCCGTGTCCTCATTTCTTCGCCGGCCCGTCGTTCCCCTCCCCTCCTTCTCCGTCTCCCGTCCTCCTCCCCCCCCCCCCCCCCCCGTCCCCCTCCCTCTTACGCTTCCCCAAACCGCCTCCGTCCCTCGGCAGATACGCACCCTTCGGGGTTTTGTAGCTGCCTTCGTGCCTGTACCTGCACGGCAGCCCCTTCTTAGGCTCGTGGAGGCACGCACCGAGCTCCTCATAATCCCAGCAGGGTCGGTCGTACGCTCCTTCCCCCCCCCCCCCCCCCCCCCCCCCCCCCCCCCGCCTGCCCCCCCCCCCCGCCCCGCCCCCCCCCCCCCCGCCCCCCCCCCCCCCCCCCCACCCCCACTGCTCCCCGTCCCACTCCTTGCTCGCCCCCCCCCCCCCCCCACCCCACCCCCCTGCGGCCCCGCTTCCGCTTGTCCCCCCGCCTGCTCCCCCCTCCCCCCCCCCCCCCCCCCCCCCCCCCCTCGCTTGTACCCTCCCGCAGCGTGCTCCTCGGCGTGTCCTACACCCCCCAGGTAGATGGGCGCTACCGTGACCCACGTATGTGTCCGCGAGAACAATGGTAGGGGCAACGGGTAAACGTCGCTCGGCCCTGGAAACGTGCCGATTTCTTGTTTCAACATATGTGCTTGCCGGGCCACCTCCTCCGACCACTCCTGGAGGTCTTTGTTAAAACATTGCACGAATTTTGCTTTAAACTGCTCCGACAGGGCCACCTGCGTGTTCTGCGCGTGGAACGTCCTCACCCCTTGCGCGACCACCCGGAAACGCTCCACCAGCTTATTCGTCGTACGCAGCGACGCTTGGCCAAAGGCTTTGTTTCCGTCCACCACGTACTGCATGAGGTGCGTCAACAAAAGAAACACTGCCTCCACCCTGTGGACCAGCGACACCTGCGCGCTCCCTCCCCCGAAGCTAAAATGGTTCCTCTGCGCGAAATTCCGCACATCAATGTTGCTTAGCGCAGCTACCGGCTGTGCCCTTTCCCCCTTGACGATGAAAGTCCCTGTGATCGTGCCCAAGGCATCCGCCGAATCAAAGGGTGGGGGTTTCCCATCCCCGCGCAGTGATGACCAGACCACTGTTGTGCGGATGCTCTTGCGCCACATCGTCTCCGCTACTGATGGCTTGCTTCCCCGCTCCCCGCCTCCCCACCTCCATCCCTCCCCCCCCCCCCCCCCCCAACCTTGTAACCCGGACGAGAAACTCGATGCTCCCCCCTCCCCCCACTGCGGCCTGGTGCTGAGTAATGAACTGATGCCGTCCCCCCACCCCGGAGCTGCTTCGTGCTGCGGCTGCCGATGCAACCTCCGTGCTCCCCTCTCCCACGGACTTGTCTCCTCCCCCGCCCACCCCCACTGCCCTTCGGGTGCCCCCATCTGCCGCTGTCGCGACCCCGACACGTCTATCTCCCACTCGCTTGCATCCCCGAATCCCCCCAGGCCTGACTGCTGCTGCTGCTGTAGCTGCATGCTTGGCCGCTGTTGCTGTTGTCGCGGGTTCGGTACTCCCCCGCCCCAACCTATCCCCCCCCCCCCCCTCCCGCCCCGCGTTTGCCCTGCCGCATTGTTCTGATGCCCACCCTTGCTGCTGCTGCAGCTGCGGTCCCCCCCCCATGTATGCCCACCCTTCTTGCTGTGGTGCCCACTCTTGCTGTAGCTGCTGCGGTGTGCCCCGGCTATGCGCCTGCTGCAGTGCCCACCCCTGCTGCTGCTGCTGCTGCGGCGGGCCTCCCGGGCCCCAGGGTACCTGTGAGGGCCCGTTACAGGTCGTGAGCTGATGGCTAGCCCGCCTCCCCCCCGCCTCCTGCTGATAAGAACTCCCTCCACCCGATCATGGGGGGGCCTGAAACTCGTTTCCGGGGAAACCTTGGTCGCTGTGCTGCGATGGGGCATGTTGCATGGAGTTGGACTGCTCGCGGTTCCCATAAGAGCCGTTCCACGCCCCCTACCCTGCAACGTGTGACCCCCCCTACTCCCTCTACCCGACCGCATGTGGGCTCCTTGGTGTACTGTCTGGCTACCCTCAAAGTGCACGTTCCTACTCGTACCTAGGCTACTCAAGGTATTTGCTCGCACTCTACCGTCGGCGTTGTTGCCCGACCCTCCTGCTGAAGACTGATCGTCCTCCGCGTTACCGGCCGCCCCGTTCCCTTGGGTCGACCCCCGCCTTGGCCCTGGGCCTCCCACAAGATTGTCGTGCTCCTCGTCCTGCTGCTGTATCGCGGTAAGAGGTTCCCCCATCCTGCTCGTCGACCCTCCCAACGCACAGGCTCAACGACTACTGACCACTTGACGACTCCTTGACGTCCGTTGCCCTGTAAAAAAACAACTAGACGACTCCCTGACGTCCCTTGCCCGGTTCTATTCAGCTCGTGCAGGGCCTTGCCCGTCAGCTATCTATCCTGGATACTCGCTGCACCGACGACCCCGCTTCACACCGCTCTACCGCTGCTTGCTCGTATCTAAACTGTGTTGGTCTTTCTTCATCAATCATCCGGAACTTCTATTATTTTTCATTCTTACCCCCGTACTAAACATCCCTTGTTATTTTATGGGAAACCCTCCGAAACCGTCTCATTCCTTCACTGGTTTATCTTTTCTACCCGTCACCCCCCAAACACCAGGTTGCCCCTACGACAACCTTCCTCTTTACGAGATTGGATAAAACGTCCGTTGGCAGAATCTATCCCAGGGACCAGGAGCAACGGCTACAGAACCTCGCGAGCTATCGCCTATGACAGAGGGTGAGGGTGGGGTTAGTTAAAGGACACTCGCTGTGGTATTCTACAATACAATGTCGTATGGCCGCCGTGTGCCTTGTGATAGTGTTGGCCTGTCTCCAGATAATTAAAACCTATTACACCCAATCTACCCGATTTTTGCAAGGGCGGCGGAGACGGAATCTGCCCCTTCCCCAGCCGCCCGCACGTACATCATGAAAGCTCGAGATTTCCACCTACCCGCGCGCTGGGTTTGAAGCTCTGGCAGGCCTTGCGCGGCCAGCTGCCTTGCCCCCCCGATTATCTCCGGATGCAGCGCGTACTTCGCCGGGTCTCGACCACTTCTCTCGATCATGAGTCTCTACGCTGCTACTGCTTCCGTCCGCGTGAACGGTTTTCAACCGCGAGACGTAAGTCAGTCAAGGATGCCCCCCCGGGAGCAGCGGGTGCACGGCCAGAAGGTCCAGCAGCACTTCGAAGGCCCCATCGGACCCCTCTCTGGCTCCCTTGAATTCGCTAATCACGTCCGAGTTATCGTGCATCTCGCTCTAATTTGATCGGTTCCCAACGCCACGAGCCGCACCTGTACAGAGGTCGCAAGCGCCCTATCCTCGAACGCGACATGAACCTCGCCGCGGACGAAAGTGATACAGCTACGCGTCATGCAGAACTCGGGGTGAAAATTTCTGTCCGTGTAACGCCCGCAACTCAGATGCACGACACAGCAGGTCACACGACAACGCGAGTCCCAACCACATGATGTATCCTCCGTCCACCATGTTTGTACCTACTCGTCCCCCTTGACACAAGAGGGGCTCGGACAGGGGCAGCCTGACCTGCGCCTTTTTTTGCGAGCTTCAATGCGCTCTATCGATCCTCTCCCACGCGGCGACTATCATGCAATGCGAAGTTAGCAATTCGAAGACTGCCTACATCTCGTGACAAACCTTGATTGCGGCGAGATACCCCCTGACGGCTGACTGCTGGTTGTTGCGCACGTAGCAGCGGCATGCCATGAACTCCATCAATTCATGCAATACTTGGTTCGACATTTCGGAGTTATGTTGCAGTCACGGCCCCTTGCCCTTCGCCGCCCTCTAGGCTGCCCAAGTATCACATCCCGCCACGTAGAGCTTTTGTGTTTTCCTCCCGACTGACGCGAGAGCGAGGGTCTCCACCAGGCGTGCCGCCTCGACTAGTCGCCCAACTTGTCGTGCCCTCTTCCTGCGATACGATGCCGTCTAAGGGGGGTGGATACAGGACAAAAAGAGGGGGGGGGGGGGGGGGGGAGGCGAGTGTGTTCAACCGAAACACCACATGCGCGACTCAAACCGGGTCTGGTCTGTTGACCATGTTGTTCAACAAGCGATGGACGTGCCCGTCATCCACGTTCTCGGCGCAGATCACGACGTCACATATCTCAAATTCCCGGGTGCCAATCGACTGCTCCACCCAATGTCGCTGTTGACCAGTTTCCGGACCTTGCCCTCGAGTTCCTCTTGAGGCCGACGTGAAATATCGTCCACCAGGGTGGTCTGCACCCCAGAGATATGTTTTGCAACGTGGCTCCAACCACCCTTGCTTTGTGGGGCGGCCGAGCATTTTCATGAGGAGGCACGCCCTCTTGTCCCTGGACCCGCCGTAGCAATTGACCCACGTGACAGTCGCCACGTTTTCGCCGCGCATCGCTATCGGATCCCCTACCGATGCTGGCGTATCCCCTGTCAATTCAACCACTACCCATGCTGTCACCACCATTCCTCGTAAGCAATCACGCCCTCATTCCCCTGGCCCCGCCGCAGCGATTGATCCACGTGACAGCCGCCACGTTATCGCCGAGCATCACTACCGGATACCCTACCGACGCTGGCATATCCCCTGTCATTTCAAGCATCGCCCATGCAGTCACCACCATTGCTAGCAGCGACAGAAGATTCATCGTAACGGAGCAAAGGCTCGGCCTTCCGTTCTAGCCCCCGTGTAAACTCGGGCGGAAGGTCGTATCTCCAGAAAATATTTATCTCGAAATAGTACCCGCCGACCGCTTTGAAACTGGCGTCGGATAGGTAGTGCCATTAGGCCGGTCTCTCTTTCGCTGTGAAACAGGGCGCGCTGAAAGTCTCACCTACTTGGAATAGCTCATGGTTTATCGCCCCCTTCCAATAACCTGAGGTCGGCATAAAAATATTTGCCGAGGAACACGACGTTCTAATTTCTAGGGTCCCGCTCGTCGTGTAGCCCGTTAATCCTCAATAGTCTCCTCAAGCAATACCTGCCGGTACGGACTAGGTATGTTCCACAGCTTCTCAGCCATGCTGAGGACGCCTCTCGCTTTTGAGCGGCGTCTTCTCGAGGGTCAGTGATCGTGCAGCCGCCTTGTGACCGCTTCGGTTGTCACGGACATTCTCATCGTGTGTGAGTTGATGGCAGAACCCAAGGCGTCGACTGTGGTGTCCCAGTCCGTGCTCGTTTTGGGCGCTAGGAGTGGGATGGTTGCGGGCTCTCCCGGCCCAAATAAACGCACGTGATCTGAAGGTAGCGAGGCCGAAGCTGTTACAGCGGTCGTATCTGTAGCCTATCCCTTAGCATATGGACGTTGAGGTCCACACGTATCTAGTGTGATGTACAGTCACTGCACACTGATACAAGAATACGAGTATCTTAGTTTGGATATTCGCTTAAGTGCAATATGCAGATAGACTACGAGTCTGTCTTACTCCGAGTACGGTATACTGCATAGCCAATGCATCACCCTAAGGAACGATGCTGAGAACGTTGTTAAACGCTTACCAGGTACTCCTGTAGATCGTTCTATAGAGTGTTGCAGAGAACAGTGCGGGCTACTGTGGACTACACCTGCCCGTAGCGTGGGTATTGTCCCGGATGGTAAAGCGAAGGTCAGCCCTACCTCGATCACTCCTCTCCTCTCCTTTCCTCTCCACACCTCTCTTCTTCTCTTTTCCTCTTGCTCTCTGACATCAACATTCGTTCCATAATGGCCACATAAGCGCCAATTTCACATCATCTCTTTTCTTCTTCACAAGCGATCTTCACCGACACTTCGGTGCCACTTGTGCCATCTCTGTTCACAGAGACAGACCTCGGATATGCATCATTCTTTCAGGTTATGTGCCTCGCATTGTTGTACACATCGACTGGCACCACGGAACGACGGGTCCGTCAGTTCGGCAAGTTCTACAGGAATTTCGAAGAAAGTCCGTCAGGTTTTCAATTGCGCAGGAAGAGCGGTTTGTCTCCAACAATCCAAAGATCAACATCTACTCGACGGCATCGATATCGATTTTCATCCATTTGCTCGACAAGGTTACAACGAGGACGACTGCTTTCACGCTCGCATGTGTGAAACAGGTAAGGGGACTGCTGGTGCGCGGTCACGCGCGTAGCAAGTACGACGAGTAAGGAGTCTGGTTTCATGCTTCCACGCGCGAACCCCGTACTCGTACGTACGGCAATATTTTCACGCTGCAAGTCAAAAATACGTCACGCAACGCGACCATTTTTGTATCATCATACGCAAAGCTTTGATTTCAACACTGCTTTGCAGCTGTAAGCGCGGAACACGTCACACAACTATCTAATCACCCGCGGAGCTAGCTTCTACACTACTTCTACGCTGTTAAGCACGAAGAAAGTTACAAGACTGTTCATACGCCATCACAAGGAAAATCACAGCAGTAGGTTAAAGCCAGTTTTCACGCCATCGAGTGCCAAGTACGGCAAAGCCACTTTTTCAAGTGCAGTATTCAAGACCTACAAGTGCTGTAACATACGCAACCAGATCGTTGACGAATCGGCTACTCAGCGTAATATCGGGGGAACCTTCTCCTGCCTTTACGGGGCTTTCACGCCTACACGGGGCGTCCATTTCCAGTGACGGCTTTCAAGCTTCAAGTGGGAGGTACGAATTTAGGCTCGGAATAAATGCTCCAACTGCAATCTTGCGCAACAGGGTCTCGCTCATAGCGAAAGGGCGTCTATGCATGTGTGTACGAGTAGCTTTTTTTATATCCTCTGGCGGATTGCTAAAAATAAAGCTTTAGCTCACCACACTTCGACGTTCCAATTTCGTGTTGTGTGTCAATTTACCCCATAGCTCCCGCTGTAACATCAGAACAGGTTGTTGTTACGAGTAGCAGTAGCGATCTGCTAACACTGCACAAAGCCAAGTTATCGAGTTCAAAATTGCTTTGCACGCATGAACTTAATGAGCAAATTGCATTTCCTTGCACATAAGCACTCTTGGGTAACCTGCACCTGACGAATCAACACGACATTGGTGCGTACATCGCTCAACAGCTGGGGAGCAAACATGGCACAGGCCATCACGTCAGCTACAGTCAACGAAACGCCCGATTCAACGTCGCGGACTACACGTCATCAACAGCTATGGAGGTACACCGCCCAGCTGCATCTACTTCTTCATCGACTACTGCTGACTGCTCCGCGATGTAAGTCCACTACTCGTAGTACCATTACCGCTTCATCTCTACGGTCTCAAGATAGCATGTAGGCGTCTTGTTCATTGCAGCGCCTTCAACCAACACCTAGCTCATCAAGCGTTCGACTACAGTAGGACGACAACAGCTACAACAGGAACGACTGCAACAGCACCTGCGACCGCGACTACAACTACGGGTACTGGTACCTACGTAAGCAAGGAGCAAAGAATTCTGCATCTACTGACGCTGTTACAAGCACATCAACTACATATATGAATAGCGCTTCTCCGGCTATTGTTTCTTCGCAGCGACTACGAGATAAAACATCATTACCTACCTGCAGAAGGCTTTGGCACCTGGTACTACTACGACAGTTCCTGCGGCTTGTATAGCAGTACTGCAACGTCTACTCCTGTACTATGACAACAACACTGTCTGGAGCTAACATCTGGCAGGTTTACCCAACGCACAAGGCAACGCCTTCCAGATGGAACCAACGCCCGCTTATCTATCAACGGACGTACGGGGGGAATAGAGATCGAGACGTCCCGACTTCTTCACAGAAATCAATTCAATGTTTGCCGTTCAACGCATCAGCACAGGCACAACACCATCGCTGCCTACGCTTTCACCAGAAGCAAGCTCAATATCACCACCACCGAACTTTTACTATCGTCGTCTGAATGTTGTAGCCGTACTAGTAGGCAGTCGTCCACGCACGCGGTGGAGAGAAAAACGGGTCGAACCCCCCCCCCCCCCCCCCCCCCCCCGCCAGGGTGTTGCTCTGAGTTTTGAATCGTCGGGAACCGGAGTTGGCTTTCCTTTCTTTCACCGGTCGACTATCTTAACGTGAGCAATCACGTCCGTTCCCTCATATAAAGACCGGGCCGTCTTCATCGTTGTAATACAGTGGGCGTGGTCATCTGCTGAAGACATAACGCCGCAGAGCACCGATGACCCTATCCACCTGAACGTGAGGCGGAAGTACTTTACGACCAAACCCCCGAAACGTGTAGTAGAAGCTGTGGGCTTCGTCTGGATCTATCTTAACGTTTCGGAAGGCGTCCGACACATCGACCTTGCTCGTGGGTATTATTGTCTCATACTGACTATTTCCATGCGGAATTTAGGCACTGCGCACGAAAATTGAGGGGCAATGTCCGGGTCTGTGTCGGCCTGGAGTCTCGCCTAATTCCTTGCGCTCCGCGCCTCAAAGGATAAATCGTTAGCGTTCCGAACCGTCGCGGCCGCCGCCAGGGTTGACACCCGGAGGTTTGGGACTTTGTGTGCATCTGACGTCTGGATCACTAGGCAATCTGCCGTCGTACGTCTTCACCAAGTTTGTTTTCCCGATTGCTGGTAAGTGATCGTCGGCGCTACGATGGTTGCTGCGCCTGAGCGCGCGGTCCAGGCCCGCCTCGGTTGGGCCTGCCTTCACCGACACCCCCCTGCTACTATCGTGATCAAGTCATCGATAGCACGGAAGCCTTTCAGGTCACCGAAATATCGCTGTATATTCGTGGCGTCCACCGTAGGGGCTACACAGAGATCCTCCCAGCTCTCTCGCGACGTCACTCACGACGCCGGGGTACTGCCTCGTCAAAGCGGTGCGAATGTCCGCTAACTCATACAGGTAGCACTACGTGTCGGCAGTGTGCGTCGAGATCAATCTTAACGAGTTTTTGTGTATCTGCGTGTTGAACGTTTTACAAGGAGTACGACCCCAGGTCAACACAGCGACTCCCCACTAGGAAGTCGCGGGCGTGTTGACCCGCTATCCCCCCGCGACTCGACCGAGACGGACGCGTTCGTGGCTACTCATGGCTGGCGCGTTTCAACCCGGCCCTGGCCCGCCGGCCACTGGTTCGGGTCTGAGATGTGCATGTGATCGAGCATGTACTATCGGGGCTTCCGTATACGATCTGGTTTTAGATCCAAATTGGACTGCATCCGAACGGCCTCATTAGGGTAAACTTACGAGCGGCTTTCGTTTACGCCAGGTGTATGCCCCTCTCCCTCGGTTGCTACGTTGACACGGAATCTGAGTCCGCGGCTGCGTCTTGGTCCGGGCTGGTGCTGAAGGGGTCCAGAGATAGGCGTGAACTGTGCGGGTGAACGACCCTACAGAAACTGCGCCGAGGAATTGATGAACTTCCCGCGTGATCGATACCAACGGTACCGTCAATCGAACCACAAGCACAGGCGAAGGTGGCGTGTGCATCTTTGTGCTGTCCGACAGGAGTAACGGACCCTCTGTCTTTGCCCGGCCCTTGTGCTCACGTGCACGGAGGGATCTACTTCTGCGTCTGTGTCTGAATCTGTACGAGCCCTCTGCGCACTGAAATCTGCACGGAAGCTGGATGAGCCTCCCGCGGGGTCGATACTACCGACGCACGCGGGAGGGGGTAAGTGGGTAACTGGCCCTCGAACTCAAGCAGCGGTGAGAGTGAACCTTCTGGTAGATGGCAAGGAGGGAACTGACCCTTTCTTCACGCCCTGCCTTGAAGCTTTGGTAAACCACTTTCCGCACTGACTGACTTGCCGGTTAGGTGGGGTATCCGGCCCTCTGTTCAAACACGCTCCTTTAATCATGTACTGGTGACACTCGAAAAAGTGGGATAACTGACCCGCATGCTTGTGTGGAGGGTGTGGTCTGACTCTGTTTCTGGCTTTGGATCTGAAAGAGCCGTCTGCCATGCATGTACGGAAAGGGTGGATGGCCCCACTGAACTGATACCGAAAACTGAATGAGCATCCCGCGAGGTCGGTACCGACGACGCTTACGGGAGGGGGTAACCGGACTTGGCTTTCAAGCAGCTGCGGGGCGTGAACCCTTTGTTTAATTATGTAAGAGGATGACTGGCCCTCTGTTCACGCTCTGCCTCCTGAAAATAATCAAGCTCCGGCAAACACGTTCGGCACTGGCCGACTGCCAATGAAGTGGAGATCCGGCCCTCTGTTCAAACAAGTCCCTTTGATCGTGTGTACTCAGCAACGCACGCAGAAAGTTGGAGGTGACTAGCCCCGAACTCGTACAACAGCAACGATGTGAACGTTCGGGGATGTACACCTTCCCTCGCTGTAAGGGCGATTACACGTCCGAATGCGCGATGAATGAGAAAAAAAACAAGGGGGGGGGAGGTTGTCCTAACCTGGACGATACAGTTGGCCGACCGACAGGGCGTACTGCGCCCGGTGCTACGGCCGAGTACTTTTTCGTTACTACCCTGATGCACTGCACGTCCTACGTCCTCGTGGCACGAGTTCAAATATTCCTGCGGTGTGTGTTTTTCTCTGTGTGGACATCTGTCCTGCCTGAAACTGACGCTCATCGCTAAACAGGGCCGGCGAAACCGATCCGGGCGTGGGTGCACTAAAGCCCCTCTAAACTCGTGGCGCCAGCAAAAATCTAGCTTACTCCACCTGGCTTCCCCCCGACCGTGGTCGGCTCCGCCTGCCGGCGAGTCCATGTTGTCAATTGCCCACCCCGCCCCGGCCTGCCCCCGTACCCGGGTGGGATCCGCCGCGCCCGCCGGCGGCGTAGTTCCTACTGAACCTTGATATAGGCCGACTCCGCCCCTCGCCACTAGGGTTCTGCGGCTGCTGTTGTGGCGGAGGGGAGGAGGCGCGGGGGAGGAGGGGGGGTAGAATGTTCTGCGGCTGGAGTGCCGGCGAAGCCCCGGCTTCGTCGGCAACCTGATCGCGCGCGAACATACAGTTTACCCTGGGGCAGTGTAGGCCGCACCACGTGTAGTCGCAAGCGCTCGACGTGCCCGAAAGTTGAACCACGCTTTGAAGGTGTCGGCCCCCGACACAGTGCTCGCCATGCTCTGTGTGCCAGTCCCTTTCGACCCTCTGGCCCCTGGTGCTATTTTTCGCTTCGGTGCTCCCCCCCCGGTCGTAGGTACATGCGAGCGGACCCACAACTCGGTGCGTGTGACGAGGCCGTTCGCGATACCCTCCTCCACCAGCGCAAGCAGTTGGGCGTCGCAGGGTGTTGGAAGGTGGGCCCGGCGCCCAGAGGACGTGACGCGAGAGCGTTCAGCCGCTAGGCGCTCGCCCCCGCGAGTGCAAGCTTGTGCGTAGCTTCCTATAGTCCGAGCTTCATGACGTTGACGAGCAGCTCGCTAACGTTCTAAGGGTGGGACGCGAAATGCCGAAGGTGAAATTAGAGGTAGGTCCTCACCGACTTCTCGACGGCTTCCAGAGCCTTCCGCAGCTCCGGGACCGTGATGAGTGGGGGAGGGGCGCTCTCCATTCCGTACTCGAGTACGACCATGAAAGCGGTGACGAACGTGCTGAAGTGTATGTAGCTCGGCTATCAAGGCCATCCGTGGGGCCCCGACTGGGACTGATGGGGACATCTGGGCTCAACAGACGTTGGTCGATCGCGCCATAGAAACCACGGCACAACCCGCAGGTACTGCGACAGCCCTTTGGGCACGTCCGCTGCCGGCTGGACGAGCGCGAGGGAGGACGCTATCGTCATGGATGCAGTGCAGAACCCTTGAGACGATCCCCGCGACATGGGGGCTACAGCAACGGACAGGGACCGGGGCGGAGCTGGGAACCAGTGGTTTGGAGCAGCGGGAAAGAGAAGCCATAGCAGGGGTCATACGGCGAATGTACCGGCAAGTGCATTGCCCGCGATAGGGCCCCTGTCGGTAGGCCGCGTGCTGCAGAGGACAGTCCCGGCATAGATTCGAGCGCGGAAAAGAGGGATCGCCCGTGCAGCAGGGGAGACCCAGCACCAAGCGCCGAGGGGGGTGCAGCAAGAGCGGAGTAAAGCGCCTGCAACAGACGCTTTTAGCGGAGGTCCCACCGACGGTGATGAGCGCCAAGCATATAACTCCCCCGGCAAGAGTGAGTGTCGAGACAAGGGTCCCAGCTATCGCACGACGAGGGGAGATTTCCCTTTGCCCAACACCATCGGGGCTTGGCAGGATATCGACCGGAGATTCGGTGGTGGACTCTTCATGGGCATGCATCTCATGCCTCCACGGAGAGCAAGTGCACGCTAGCTCCATGCTGGACCGTGTAGAATTCCTCGCGAGTGGGCACACAGACCCACAGCCATATGGTACGAACGCCCGCATAGAATCGGCCTCCCCATCCGGCGGAGAGGGCGGAAGACCTCTCAAAGCCCCTGCCGGGGGTGGTGGCCAGCGGTGGGAGGTGCACTGCAGTCGCCGAGCTCATTTAGGAAGACGACGCCCGGCTGCGACAGTTGGCATATCACGTGACGACTGATTCCCACGAACCTTTTGAGCTGATGGTACGGACCCACGGAAGAAGCGCAACCTCCTCGTTTATGTTGTGTTCCCTGCTCAGAGATGCTCTTGGTCTGCCCCAAAGGGCTTACCTCGACTTCCCCCGACCGAGAGAATGGCAAGCAAAAAAAGCCAGCAACTATCGTGAGGTTTTAGCCGCGTACGCCTTCCGAGAACAGGATATCTTAATCCGACACCCGAATCGGAGGATCTACAGCAGACCTTACCCTATGTTCAAGACTTATTGGCGGGCCTCGACTCCACTTGGGAAGACCGCCTGACGAGGTGAACCCTCGAGGTACGAAACGCTTTGGAAGCAGGTGATGCGCTACCTCGCGTCTCAAACCGCGTTGGAGGCAGGGAACGGGCTGCCTTCGTTTCTGACGGCGGCGGGGGGGCACACCGCAGGGAACGGGCCCAGCGGTGAGGGCCGCCACACCGAGGGCTTAGGGATACCGCACTAGCGGGATAAGTGCGGACCCCCAGGCAAGGCCCAGTCCGCCTCTGCACTATTTCGGTGGCAATGTTCCCTAGGCCAGCTGAAAGCGCATCGCCTCGGCGAGGGCGGCCAAGGTGGAATGGGGAAACTGTTGCGGCGGAGGGACGTGGGAGCATCCAAACGTACGCCGAGTCGAGGCATGCAGCCAAGAGTCTTTGGGAGCAGAGTAGAGGCGGATTACTCTGTGGGTGTGGGATACGTGTTTCATTCAGCAGACGGTTTCAGCCTGCTGAATGCTAAACGCCTCATCAAGGCGTACGGCGCATGCAACGCGTGGGCCAACACCGAGTGTCTTTAGACGCTACCAGGCAAGGAAGAGAATACGTTCAAAATCTAAAAAGGTATCTAAAGGGACTAACTGCTAAAGGAGAAAAGGATAAAGGCACTAAGAGCTAAAGGACAAAGGGCTAAAGCGTTTGTCAGCTCGCGTAAAAGCATCGTTCCATGTGACTGCGAGCTTAATCCAGTATCTGCGCTCGCAATTAGGGTTTTTGATCATGGCTTGCTTTGCTCTCGCCTGAGCAAAGCACCGGAGCCACTTTGACTGCCGTCGGGTCCAACGTACGAACGAGGAAGCAAGTCAGGTGAGCGTTGACTGCTCATGCCGGGAAGATTGCCTTAACAGAAAGTGCTGGAAGCCCCTGTCTAGGTGCTGAGCTGTCTCCGCCTCTGGTGGAAGGGACAACACCACCCGAAGGAGACGTGCCGGTGTCGGAGGCCGATCCGGGGGTAATGGGGCAGGGGGATCAGGGAAATGATGCTTAAGTGGCCATGGCAAACTTCCAAACCACCAAAGACAAGGATGTCATGACGCCGGGACGGCGGGGGGTCCCCCTGACACAGCCGGGCGCCACCCCAGCAACACCGAGAGATACTTCGTTTATACATGGTAGCGCAGTCGGGGAGGGGGAAAGCCACAAGAAGCAGACAAGGCCAACCACGTGGGTCTAGGAATGGATCACGAGGGACAAGCACTGGGAGAGTGGCCCATTCTCGACCCGGGGGGCAGCGAACCGTCCTCGGCTCCTGGATCGAAAGCAGGCAGCGAGCCGCCCTCCGCTCCTGGATCGAGAGGGGGCGGCGGTGAATCGAGCGAACCTCGCAGGGAAAGGGGGTGAATCGAGGAAGGAAGACCAGCCTCGGGGAGCGTAGGGCAACTCCGCGTTTTCTTCGGCGCCAGCCAAGACGGCGTGATTTGCAGGGGGTGTCGAGCGGCAGTTGCTCAGGGGTACCGAGTGGTGGGATTGCCGTGTGAAAATCAGTACGTTGTGGACGCGTGGTGTGTGGTAAGAGCTATCCAAAGAGGTAGGTCACACGCACAACTCATTTGCGGCACACGTGGATGCACAGCCCGCCATGGGAGACGGGATTCGCTGGAGGCAGCATTTCAGACTGAACCTGGACTCCGCGTGACGGTCGCAGAACTGGAAGGAAACCAGGACAACAACCGCAGCGAACAGAGGGAAGAGTTACGGTACTCATGAGACCAAAATTCGCTTGGAATAGCAGGGCCGCTCGAAGATGTGTCTCTTGAACGTCTCCAACAACGTTTTATCACCGTTGGTAAGATGCAGCCGGAGCTCGCTATTGCTTGCCACGCCCTCGGAACGGATCGGCCAGACAGACACCTCGAGATGCTGAGTTCGCCCCTGAGGGCCACCAAACTGTGGTACATCGTGCCAGCACTGCTACACTCGCAGCACAGCCGCATTAAGCAGCGCGAGAGATTCACGTCCATCAAAGATGGTGACATCGCTCTTATTCTCCCGTGGTTGAAGGGGTACACCAGTGGAGCATTGACACGGCTCGCATTGACACGGCTCAGGGGTCCAACTTACTACGTTGAGGGGGGGGGGGGGGGGTACTAGGTTGAAGGGGCACACCAGTCGAGCATTGACACGGCTCAGGGGCCCAACTTACTAAGCCACAGACACGACCAAGTACGAAAGAGCATCGTCGCAATTTTGCCACGCGGGCGGATTGTCAGTAGCAGCTTCTCGCGGATCCGCGCGCGCCCGGCGACAAGGCGACATGGCAGCGGGTGTAAGCGAAATTCCTGGAGAAGACCATGCCTTCGGTCTCCGAGTCGGCAGCGGCAGCGGTGGCAGGAAGCTCCACGGAGCCGAAGGAAGGAATCGTTCTCAACTGGCGTCCAGAGAAATAATTTGATCCGCAGGTGGCCTTTGATGTTATCAACTCCCGAAACGCGGTATCAGACTCGGAGAGTGACGGTCTACGCTTCTCACACATACAATCGATCATAAGGACCGGCGGTCGCAAGAAGTATGGAGCTGGCATCGAGGTCTTTTGGAGGCAGATGTTCGACGACCCCGTTGTATTCTCGCCGGACCTCTGGCAGCTCTTCTTGCGGTCCAACCTCACTGTCTTGGGAGGAAAATGCCGCGCCTTATGTGTAGGTATGACGTGTGGACGTCTTCTCGCAGCCGGGACTATGCAGCAGTGGCGGCCACGGCTGGAAGAGATTAATCGTGAGGCAATGAAGTTTGGGGTCGGGGTTTGAGGGTGGGTGGAGCAGGTAGCCATACGCGCCCGAGTGCATCATGAAGCAAGAAACTGGCTCATCCTAATCGACTGGTCCTACGGTTTCATTGCGGTGAAACGGACGGCAGTGCTGGCCGAGGCGGCCACTTGCGTGCTGGTGCTCACGCCGTAAATCGAAAAACTCTATCGTGACAGGCCTGCCCCTACTACCTTCTTCTAAATGGGTTCGGGGGAGCAGCGAAAGACCGAATGTACCAGCGGAGTGCAGCAAGGGGACGTCATGGGACCGGCGTTGTTTTACATGGCGCTGCTGTCAGTGCTGAAGCGGGTTCGTGAGGACATTGAACCGCAGTGCGTTGAAGTCTTTGCCTACCTCGATGACATCAGCGTCGGGACCAGATCACGCCGAACACTATGAGAGTCGTGTCCTTTGTCCAGCAAAGCTGTGCGAGATAGGCAGTGCAATTAGCCCCAGCAAGAAGGTTGATTTGCCTCCAAAAGGGTATGTGCCTACGCTCGAAGATATTGCCTTTCCGGGGGGCATTGGTGCTCCCATTGCGGAAGGGGGTGCCGTAAAGGTGGCTGGCGTGCCCATAAGTGACGATACGTTCGCGGTTATCACCGCTGTGGAGAGAGTCCGAGACGAGGGAGCAGAGCAAATCGCGCGTGCTCTTCCGCGTATGCCGGATAAACAGTCGGCGAGCCTCATCACCACCATCTCAATGGTGCAGCGAACCTCTTGCATTGAGCGGGCAGTGGACCCAGAGTTGTCACTAACCGCGTGTCAGCGCGCAGACACCAGCGGAATGTGGATGCTCGAGCGCCTTCTCGGTCTTCCAGGAAGAGCGGGTAAATCGCCATTCTTTCAGGACGGATGCCCGGCGAACCGGTTAACGCTTCAGCCCCACCAGAAAGCGCAGGCGAGCCGCTCGAGGGGCCGGGGCGTGCGGACTGTCGTCGGCTGAATCAAGCAGAATGTCAGCGTCCATCGGGATCTAGGTGGCGATGGTGCCAGAGATCCTTGCTGACCTCTCTGGTCGCTTGAGGGGGAAATCCGAAGGAGGCTACCCAATTCAGAACTCGCTCGCCGCATATGGAGTAGCGTCAGGGACGTGCGTTCCACGCGAACAAGGAAAGGAGCTTATGGGCAGTCTGATGTGGAGGTGTTGCCGGCCACGACGCGCAAACAATCAGCTCCAACAAGGCGATGCACAAGCTGGGGCAGCAAGTGAAGCGGGTTTGGTACCAGCGACACGTTGCTTCTCTGGAACAGCTCCCCGAGGCAGCAGGCAAGTCGGGTCCGAACGGCATGTTCGGGGGACTCGAAACCAGAGATTTTGCCATGGATCGGCAACGAAGTCGATCGGGACCACGCGCCATCGCCTGTTTGAGAGCAACGCCTGTGGACTCGGCACGACACACCTGCTTTGAAGTTCGCGTCTATAGGACGGTGCTTCATGGGAATGGAGGAGCCCCTACCGGCGACGCGTCCCTACTGTGAAGCGACGCGTCGCTCGCGCGCATGCCACCGGGCAGGTTCGCAGGTAAGCCAGCATCAGGCACTAGTTCACGCGCTGTCCCGCACCTTCAAGTGGTTGTCCGTCCACCATCGAGTGGAAAGCGAAGCGCCCTTCAACGCCGACAGGAACCTCGCCGCTACGTCGTCAGAGTACCGCAACAAGGCCTTACTCCTCCTCGACGTCACGCATGCAGACCCCCAAGCGAGGGTCCACTTGCGGGCTGGCAGCGCTGATGCAGACGGATCAGCTGCCTCCACTTCTGAGGCGCGGAAGCGCAACCACTACGATCGTCTAGGACAGGTGTCATTCGACGAGCTCAGCAGTAAATCTGTCACCCTTGCGGTGGAAAGCTTTGGACGCCTCGGAAAGGAAGGTAGCGAGTTCATCGACCACCTGGCGGCGAGCATCGTCGGGCGAACGAACGGAGGCTCTTCAGCGAGAAAATATGTCTGTAAGGAGCACTTTCATCAACTATTGGTGACCACCTAGGTCGCGATCCCGCGCCGGGAGGATCCGTTCAAACTCGCCCTGCGAAAACGCCTCGCCGCCAGGGGAAGAAGGGGGGAGGAAGGAGGATTGCTTCCCATGACGTGGAAGCAGATGAATGTAGATGCGGAGTAGAACGCACGGCGAATATAGATATAACAGTGTGTAACCCAAAGATGATATCATAAAAGATACACGAAGTGAGTAAAGGGTGGTAGTGGGTATTCAACTGAGCGTGCGCAGGGAAGGATAATCCATCGGATGAGACTGGTGCAACCATGCTATTCGACGAATTTTGTCAACCTATTATTCATTGTGAATGAGTATAATGTCCTCCCAATGTCGGAAGGCAAAAGAAATACCTGGTAATACTATATGAATACATCGCAGAGTCTCACACATACAGCTCACACATACAGTAGTATCCAGACAAAGACGTTCGAGGATACGAGGGGTGAACGAAGTATTGGGCCTAACAGGATAATATATACAAGGCGCTTCGCTCCGCGGGCGGCCTACGCCGCCCGCTACGCTCGCTCAGGAAAGAAAAGGACATCAAATTGTGCGAAGCGGACAGAGGTCCATGATTGAATATTGTTTTTTTTTCATGACTGTGGTTGCAAGCTGGCGACTTGATAATGCCAAGAGTCCCGCCGCCATGCTTCAGGAGAAAACAGCTCGGACGCCACATACGCTTCGCGTCGCGGGCGGTTTTCCGCTACGCTCGCTCACATGTCGTACATACGTACATACCCCAGGTAGGGTACTTATTTTCTTCTTTCGATATGCTCTGTGTCTGTACTCGTACTCGTATGTACGAAAGATTTAACAAAGCACAGCACGGCACAGCAGCACAGGGAAAACAATGAAAATGAAACCGAAAAATTCTGAAAGAAAAAAAATTCCCGTCCCCTTCCGTGTACTAATTTACTGCCTGGTTGGAACACCCTACACCGGTCAAAAAGAGAAAAAAAAGAAAAACAACAGAGCTTCTCTCTCAGCCCCGTACGCCGCCCGCCTCTCTCGTAACCATCTCGCCACCGATTCGGTCCGGGCAAAGCTTCCCTCTCACTCTCTGCCACAGCGAGCCTCGTCGCATGCCTCGCGTAAAGCCCGGTGCTCACCGTGGCCGTGGTTCGCCAGCTCGACAATGTTGGTGCTCAACCTGCGTACCTCGCTCTTTGAGCTTCAAGCCCGGTCGCAAAAATAAGCACCGCTTGAATCTTATCTTGCAATCCCGAACGACCCTTACGATATAAACTCGTAGATACTCTATCAGAAACCACAAATGGAGGCCAGACAGAGCCCATTCATGCTTCCCTCGAGTCTCGAGGCACACGCGACACCTAGGCACGAAAGCGGCGACCGCGCTCCTTGCAACTCCCCCTCTACCTGCCAGCATCCGCTGACACCCGCGACGGTACCGGGTTCGCCCGCGCAACCGTGCTCGGAGTACACGCACGCACACGAAACGAAAGAAGGAAAAAGGAAAGAAGGACTTGAAAGTACGAAGAGAAATGAAGAAAACAACGACCCGCTGGAAAGGTCCAGCAAGTAATAAAAGGAGGCGATTCCCAAGTGGGAGCTCTGAGAGGCCGGGGATGTACCAACCGAGCACGCTCAGAGATCGAGATATCTATAAGTAGTTCTATATGCGGGATGCATTAATTCGTCGTAAGATAGCGTGAACGGGTAAATGGCCGTACCGAGCCTGCGCAAGGCAAGCGCCCTTGCCGAGCCTTCGGCCTTGCCGAGTCATCCAAAAATCTCAAATCTAATCAAGAGTGAGTCTAATATATACCAGGTATAGTTGAAGAAAATAATTACTATTAATATTTTTTTTAATAAATTTTGAAATACGTCAGCTGTGAGTTCGACTGATTAAATAGTTGATACTCAACTTTGCAAGCTGCGTAATACGTCTCGTCTATATTCCATTTTTACCGAACTTTACAAGTGATTATTGTGATAATATTATACTACTCTCCTGAAACACATCGTACCTCGTACCAGGTATAAAAGAAGAATGACTTTTTGGTACCAGGCGCAGAATGTCCCCACCACAAAAAAAGCATTTTAATATTGGGATCATCTGTATCAGCAGTATTAGTGAATCACTCGATCCCACATAGCATACCCCACGTGCCTTCTGCCTTATTTCTTTAGCATGGTTCATCGAGAGAGACAAAAAGAAGTCTTGCCCTCCCATCGCCTTACCACGCTGCCGCTCACAGGCTAAAAGGGGAGTAAATAGTACTCGGGTACCCGCGTCCCGCTCAAAGGCTTAAACGGGAGCAAAATAGTGTCTGGTAACCCGGGTACCCGTGTCGGAACCCGTGTCCACCGGACCCCCGGGTACCCGGTTCCGGTTCCGTCTGGAACGCCTCCCACCCGGTCGGGTACCCGGTTCCAATTTTTGAGCCCGGGGTGCAACTCTATTATGCTTGCTTTCCGACACAATATAGCGTAGATGCCGTTCCTATGTAAACCGAATAATATAATTTTGGTAAATTTATACTCGAAGTATATTGATTCTTGAAGTTCGACTGACAAAAAAATAATTTTATTTTATCGGTAAAATAAATATAATCGCACTTCGGATAACGTAACACTCGGATAACCCTTATCTACGTTATGGGGCCTAACACAGGAACGTGGTAACGTACTAACATAGTGTTAGCACTAGAGGAGCGATCACGGTAACGCAGTAACACAGTGTTAACTGGAAACCCACGAACGTGCACGAGCCTTAACGTTATGTTGCTGCTTGGTCTCGTCCAGCTCTGGTACAGTAACATTATGTTCTGCCGTGATCAGTCCTTGAACTATTAATAACACCGTAGCACAGTGTTAGGCTTTGACCAAACACGTACGTTATCATTCTAACATTCCCAGATCGATATCCGCATATTTACTAACACGATAACATAATGTTATTGTCGACGCAGCGTTAGACGTAACACAATAACATTGTGTTACCCTCAGGATCTTGACAGGAACTCTGCATTGGGCGTGTGGTGCGCGACTCCTGAGTTACGTCAGGCAGCCCGCGGTGGAGGAAAGCACTATCAGCAGAGCTTTGCCAGCTGGTTGCTGCGTGTAATACTCCCATCAAGCTCATAAGAGCATATTACAAAAGAAAGGCTCTCAGGCCTGTTGTATCATTATCGGTCTTGTCCAACAGGACAGGATGGAAGAAAAGAAAGGGAGAGAAGTAGAGTGAGAGAGTGCGCGGTGCAGTCTCGCTTGTCTCAGGTCAACCAAAACAAAAACATAACACGAATACCCTACATCAACCTGTAGACATATAGCAAACCCGAGGACCCCGGGGACCCTTGAACATCAGTTCGATCATCTGGGGTTCTCCCGAGTTTTTTGTGTTCTGAATCTACCAAAACGACATTTGATCATATCGCATATCTACTCAATCGGCATGTAACACACCGCTCTGCTGTACTGCCATAGCACCCCGTTGTGCTGCTGCTGTGGTCTACTTGCTACAGACGGCTTTTATGTTACCGATCAGCGACTCAATATAGGCTACTGGCTACTGCTGGATAGCATGGTAGCTATCCTTAATACGACCCCTCGATGGAGGTGACATAGTCAAACTTGCTACATTCAACTATCTACTTGGATTAACCAACCACTAGGTTCTAGTGTACTCTTTCGTGATACTTACTGAAAGTGTTATAACTTACTCAGTCATGTCTGCTCGAAAGTTTTGACTCTCGTTACTGGGTCAGTGTACTTGTCTGTACTACTCGTCTGCTTATTTTACGTGTGCACCCGTTGCTATGTCGCAACAAAGTTTCATTACTCCTTTGCGGCGTCGCAACAACATCAACCATTGTTCCTGCTTCGCTTATGATGGGTGACCAACCCCTATATAGCTAATGCAACAACACGCATAACCTGGCAATATATAAGGCATACTACTGCTGTGACCGGTTTGAAGCATGGACGAGCATGTAAACCGAAAATATCACACACAGGCCTTGGAACCCGCTCGGGGTGTCACTACACATATACCAGACAGACATACCCGGCACGATACTACTCCGTACGCTACACACTACGACGCCGTTGCTGGCCGTAGGTTTTACTTCTGAATGGATACCAGTCGAACAGCAGTGTTAACCGTCGTACTTTGCTTCTGAAACACATTCCACACTGCCATGGTATTGTACCGCCCAAAGGGTGAATGAACAGTTGAAGGCAGGTTTGTGTTGGAGAGAGACAAGACGTATTACTGCAAAAGACTCACAACTGCATCTCAAGAATGAACCATATTCCAATGATCAGTTTGTTGACCAAGAAGTAGAAATAACTACTCTGTAGCGGTCGACCACGTTTCTGCCCGCCCCCCCGTACAAAGAAGACGTGTGTGGTGCTACTACAAAAAAAACAAAAACCTTGCACAAATAGTCTAGCAGCATAACCACGTTTCTTTCTGACCGCCCTTTCGAACAAAGAGCACGTGTGGTGCTACGTACTACGAAGCAAATAAACCTTGCCGTGAGACCCTAGGTGACGCAGATGTCCTCCTGGTGATCCAGATGATGATGGCGTTCAGCGACTCCAGAAGTGATATTCCGGCGCAGTCCTAAACACGATGAAGATGTCCCGTGACCCCAGAAGCGTTGTCCCAGCAGCCCAAAACGATCGATGATGATGTGGCGATTCCAGAAGACTTTCTCCCCCGGCAATCCCACTAGATTGATATACTGTGGTCCGATCCCGAAAAGACACTTCGGCGACCCCACGTTGCTGTTGTTAGTGTGGCGGCTCCGGAAGCTCCGGCAGCCCCATCGAACAGTGCTGTAGCGATTCTAAAAGTTGTCCTTTTTGGCAATCCCAAGCGCTTTTTGCAGCGATCCCGTGAAATGTCTTTCCGGCGATCCTGCGTTGATAAGGTGAACCCCTAATTGGTGGTCCCTGTTGATAAGGCGACCCCTAATTGGCGGTCCCTGTTGATAAGGCGACCCCTGCCTGGTGGCCCCTGTTGAAAAGGCGACCCCTACCTGGCGGTCCCTGTTGATGAGGCGACCCCTGCCTGGTGGCCCCTGTTGATAAGGCGACCCCTGGCTGGTGGTCCCTGTTGATGAGGCGACCCCTACCTGGTTGTCCCTATACTCCTCCGTCAGACCTTGGAGAACGATGCCCTTGAAGTGCCTGCCCGTGATAGGTTCCTCCATCTCGGTCAGCAGGTTACGTAGTCGCGTGAGCTCGTTGTTGTAGTTGTCGGGGTCCTGTCCCGACGTCATGCTCGGGGTCGCGAGCGCCTCCTGTGTGGCGCGTATGGTCTCGTTTGTGATCCTCAGGTACTTCGACTCCAGCTCCTTCACCGCCTTCTGTTCGTTTCCACGCGTTCCGCGTTTTCCTTCTGCGTGCTCGACTCGGGGGACCTTCGCGATTTTTGTTAACACGCGGTGTTCTTTACTCTACCAGCAGCAGCAATGCAGCAGCAATGATAGCAGTCTTGAACCAGCCCGTCGCGCACACGCGAGAGCGGACCCCGTATTTCCGACGATTGTAGTCGAAAATAATAGTCCCGCCGCGACGTACTCGAAACATAACAAAATGTACTCGTAAAAAGTAGTTGCTCCGCTTGTGCCGTGTTTTACAGCAGTACGTACTCACTTTGCCGGGGTTAAAGTCCCCACCCTGAAGCAGTACTCGTAGTTTCCAGCAATAGCTCCCAGATGTAGATGATCGTGGCAGCAGTCCCTCCCAGCAGCAGCTCCCGATGTAGATCGTGGTAGCTCTCCCTGAGATCGTTGTTCTTGTACAGCAGTTCCAGCTCTGTGGCAACTCTGTGTGCAGCGTGTGCAGCAGCTCGCGCCTCAGTCGTTGTCGTGTCTCGATGATGCTGATGGCTCGAAGCTCTGTAGTGCTTAGTAGGTAAATCGAGGCTCATAACCTCTTGACAGGAACTCTGCATTGGGCGTGTGGTGCGCGGCTCCTGAGTTACGTCAGGCAGCCCGCGGTGGAGGAAAGCACTATCAGCAGAGCTTTGCCAGCTGGTTGCTGCGTGTAATACTCCCATCAAGCTCATAAGAGCATATTTCAAAAGAAAGGCTCTCAGGCCTGTTGTATCATTATCGGTCTTGTCCAACAGGACAGGATGGAAGAAAAGAAAGGGAGAGAAGTAGAGTGAGAGAGTGCGCGGTGCAGTCTCGCTTGTCTCAGGTCAACCAAAACAAAAACAAAACACGAATACCCTACATCAACCTGTAGACATATAGCAAACCCGAGGACCCCGGGGACCCTTGAACATCAGTTCGATCATCTGGGGTTCTCCCGAGTTTTTTAGTTTTCTGAATCTACCAAAACGACATTTGATCATGCCGCATATCTACTCAATCGACATGTAACACACCGTTCTGCTGTACTGCCATAGCACCCCGTTGTGCTGCTGCTGTGGTGGTCTACTTGCTACAGACGGCCTATGTTACCGATCAGCGACTCAATATAGGCTACTGGCTACTGCTGGATAGCATGGTAGCTATCCTTAATATAGGAGTGTTATACATAACACCCTAACATAACGTTACCATGTTTGCCAGCACTACTAACACATAACATTGTGTTACAGAAAACACACTAACGTAACATAACGCAATGACCAGCACTATTAACACTACGTTATCTGGACCCCCCATCTGATTGCCTTAGGGTCGGATAACGTAACACTTCACGTACGTTAGATACGTTACAGTCTTAGCCGGCCCATACGTAACATTATGTTAGGATGTTAGCCTAAATGCGGACGTCCCTGTACCATTATGTTACGGTGTTACCGTCAGTAAAGATCTGATGGTAACATTCCGTTACCGTGTTACCATAAAAACTAATCCGGGTCTAACTTTATGTTACTGAGTTACCGTTGTGTGGGGCCGAAGTCGTTCTAACGTAATGTTACTACGTTACCCTTTGGATCTTCCCGAGATCTAACATGTGTTACCTGTGATAGTGGTAAAGCGGGCGTGTGGGAGTAACATAGCGTAGCCGTGTTATCGAATTTCGCCGACATCCCAAGAGGGGATACCTATAAAAACATCCCCGGGGGGGAGGATAGCATGACATCCCCAGTAAAAAAAACGCCTCCATATTTTAAAACCCCAACACAGGGGATATTTAGGATGGATCCCCGCAAAAAAAACGCCTCATTTTTTTGTGGAAACCCCGCCAGTACGTTATCCATCTATAACGCATTACGTTATCCATCTACCAGGTATAACGTAATCTGCACACTTGCACGTACGAGTTAACACGGCAGTAACATATTGTTGACTTTAGGGTGGGGGTGTACGTTATCAACTAACTTGTGTCACTACATATGTATATGGCATACGAGTTAACAACCTTAACATAATGCTATTAATAGTGTTTTATCGATCATATACGTTATCCGTTTGACATATGTTACGTTGTTATGGTATTAATAGCAAGACTTCCGTCATAAATACCCTCACATGACGTCGCTCGAAACGGACTGCTGCTGCGGCTGATACAGTAACATAATGTTAACGTTGTATTGACCATACACGTCATCCCTCTAACGTGTGTTACGATAGCCCCTAGGAATTTCACTATAACGCACTAACATAGTGTTATGTACGCGTTTATATGGCCGTGTAAATTATCCGTCGAAAGGGTGTTACGGTAGCACGAAGAATCCCGCTGACACACTAACATAACGTTACTCGCTACGAGCTAATGCCGCTAACACGGTAACATATTGTTAACGTTTAAGTGACCATGTACGTTATCCCTTTAACGTGTGTTACGATAGCCACCAGGAATTCCGCTAACACGCTAACATAGTGTTGCTCGCTATGGGCTGTACACCCTAACACCGTAACACATATACTGCGGTCAGTACGAGATCAAGGCAAAACACTCTAACATAATGTTACGCGATCGCCCGCCAATATCACAACACACTAACACTATGTTATCACAAAATCCAGAAAGTAGTTAACGTAGTAACGTAAAATGTTACGTGTTTTTTTTTCGCTGACGCCTAACATTATAACAAAAAACGTTAAGTGTTACGTTATCCGAGGTGTGAAATACATGCGCTCGTAATGTTACGGGGGTCCGTCGTTAATAGGACCTATGTTATACATAAAAAACCTATAGTCACCTATTTTTACCAACAATTTTTTAGTACTATTTACTATGGTCCCCCGTAGTAACAGTCAAAACTGGTATGTATGCTGGCAGTACGAACAAACAACAAACAAACGACGCGTTTATTCATACATAACAATATGTTTCTTTGTTGTAGTGTTCGCGATTCGACGACGAGGGGGGTAGAAAATGCTGAAAAGCCTTCCCGCGACAACACAATAACAATGAGAACGCACGACGCGTAGGGAGGACGGAGGGGGGGGGGGGGAGGAGAGGGCCTTTCATGTGACCGCTCGACGACGATCTGAGTTACGACTATTTAAGTAAAGATGGGGGAGAGAAGAAAGATTCGAAACAACAAACAACAAATGTTCATGTATTTGTTGGGATTTGTTTATTTAGCAAATGTCTGTACCGGTACGTGGTAGTCACAGCAGAAACATCAACCAAGTTTTTTGGTGCTTGGTGCAGCATCAGCGAATCTACGATAATAATACATAATAATATTTTGTCCATTTTCTGGATTTTCGATCGATTTCTGTTGAAGTATAGAAGCGGGAGACTCCCTCACAACAACAAAAAATCAACGCCGCTGGCGACCCAACGTAGCTCACGCCAGCTCAGGCCAGGTCGCAGCAGCAGCGTGTGGGGGAGCTTTGGGGGTAATGCCGTCGCTCGTCGTGCTGGCACACGACGACAGCAGGCCGAGATACAGCGAGTAGCAAGTACCCAGATCTCGGTGGAGTCTCCGTCCCTCTGGTCTCTGTCTGATCGCAATCAACCTTGGGTCGTCGTCCGTAGTTTGAGCGGTGTCACGTACGTTCGAGATCGCGTCATAATTTCGCCCGGGTTTTAAATTTTTGAGTGTTTTTATAAATTTTAAAATACGTCAGCTGTGAGTTCGACTGATTAAGTAGTTGATACTCAACTTTGCAAGCTGCGTAATTTATAATTTTTGAAATCCGTCAGCTATGAGTTCGACTGATTAAATAGTAGTTGATACTCAACTTTGCAAGCTGCGTAATACGTATCGTCTATATTATATTTCATTTTTACCGAATTTTACAAGTATTGTGCATAAACCGAACGCGCGTATTCTATATGTAATTCCTTGTCAAGATTCGTATAGGCCAGCGGCGCCCCTGGATGCTGCCCGGGTCAACAGGACAATTTTAAATGATCATTCTGCACACTGATACTATATAACCCGAACAAGGGCTGATGATATGATGTTGCAACATGTTGAAACCTTTTCATTTCACAAATATTTTGTAAATTTTGAAATACGTCAGCTGTGAGTTCTGAACCTGCTTCGCGGAAAAGCAAGGTTCGAAATATCGTTTTTTTAATGTTGAACTTCGTTATGGTTCATTCCCGATTCTATAGTGGAAGAACCGAATTAAAATGATAGAAAGGAGAAAGGTCTCCATACCACCATCAGCATCAACAGCAGACGGGTGATACAAGCAAGCGTGGGGCACGTGCTGCGAGGAGCCTGGAGCGGCAGCTTGATACACCCACACACGGCGTGGGAGATCTCGGAATCGAGAGCGAGCGCTGATTAACATCAGGTGCGCGGCTGGGCGTAGGAGAGAGGGGTCAACCCTTTTGTCCTGGCATGGAATGGGAAGGCTCACGGCTTGCTGTTGTTCGGTGTTTTTTTCTCTGTGTCGGAGTATCCATCACACACCCAAATAAAGTTGATTGATGATGTTGATGATTTTGAGATCATCAAGCTGTGCTGTGCCGCTCGCTGTTGCCTGCTCTCATCATGGATACATAGGGCAGCGGTGGCGGTGGTGCTGCTCTCTGCTGTGCCGGGGATGCCAACATCTCCCCCTCCTCTCTCGGTCTCTTGGGTCTCTCTCACCTTCGCTGCTACCGATAGGGAGAGACCCAGCTGCCTGCGAGAGAGTACCCTCTTCGCGCTCTCTCACCTTGTTTTCTCTCCTATATTGTATAACTTGTGTCCTGAAATTTAAGCACCATGTATATATTAAACTAACAGTTTCAACGCTTCTTAAATTTCCGGACATTTTCCTAACGTAGGAACAACATTGTGTACCACATATTTGAGAAAACAAGGATGAAGATGTGTATACCAGGTACTATTATTATACTATGTGTATTATACTACGGCTGTGTATGGTGTAGCAGCAGTTGCACGCGGCGTTTTGTTTTACTTATTCGCCGAGAGGTCCGTGATCATCACAGAGATCGGAGGAGGATAAAAAACGACTCAGCACGGAAGTCCGCGATTCTCAGAGAGCGGAGGAGGATCGAACGACAGCGCAGACAGGCAAACAGAGAAGAACGCAACTCGTTCGCAGCAGCTTGCCGAAGCTCACACACAAGCAAGGAGCGAGAAGACCCTGTCGTCCTCGAAAAACAAATAATTTATCGAGTAGTGTTGATTCCCCTCGGAATTAAAGGTTGTCCATCGAATCCCATGTTGTACTGAACTACTATTGATATTAGTATACTACTTGTGATGATGTACGTACGTACGTACGTGGTATGTATGTTGTTGACAATGTTCTCACATGTTAACTCATCGTCGCCACAATAAAATGCAATGCATTCTATGGTCGCAGGACAGGCTCCATTAACAGCAGTGGAGTGAGTGGGAGAATACCGATATACATTCATTCGACACTAGACTCTAGTAGGAGGCGCATCGAAAACGTTGATATTTGATGCGTTCTCGAACATTTTTCGAAGCACCACATTTTGCAGCTGTGATAAGCTTGTGTTGTGTGATGAAACTTCAAACCGCGACCATTTGTTTGTGGTCGCGGATCGTATATCTCCTCTGCTCTGCTGCTGTGGTGTGTGTGGTCTGTCATCGAAACAAACAAAAATGCAAAAGGCTTTCATTGGCCTACTCCT
Source organism: Macrocystis pyrifera (assembly GCA_031763025.1). Classification (NCBI taxonomy): domain Eukaryota; class Phaeophyceae; order Laminariales; family Laminariaceae; genus Macrocystis; species Macrocystis pyrifera. The sequence goes on from JASSKH010000015.1 coordinate 11,367,197, forward strand.
GCTGCTGCTGTAATTACCACTATTAATACAATAATACTGGTTGGTGTTGACGCAGGTACCTTGCGCGTTTCTGGCAGAGATGTCGCTGTACGAGTACGCACGCACGAGTATGCTGAATCAGATGATGCTGCTGCTGCTGATGTAGGTGCAGAAGAAGGAGTATACCTCCTCCTCCATACATGAGGATGCATGATACGCACCACCGGTAACCTGTTGCTTGGTAGCCTGGTCGTGCACAATCGATGAAGATGCGGTGCATAGTTCACCCGGCTCCCCCACCGGTCAACCTACTCGTGCTGTTTCCACGTGCGTATAGATATGAGCAACATTTCAGAAAAGCCATACGTAACACTGCCAGCATGCTGCCTGTGCTCTCCCTCCAAGAATAATCTGGGACGACAAGAAGAGTGCAGCAGCAGTGGCCGAGACGCTACTCGTACGTACGAAGATTTTCTCGGGTTTTTAGGCGTTGCTTCTGGATGCCTCACGTTTGGTGAGGTCTGTGAGCTTCTTGTGGTGACGGCCGCTGCCGGTGTGATTTGTCTACGAGCGCACAACAAGCGAGCGCAACAAACCGCCGGCGGCGCGGCGGCGGCGTGCTGTGTACCAGAGGCATATCACATATCACCTCGTTGTGTACTTTGTCACAAAGGACGCGGTTTTTTTTTACCAGACTACTGCTTTGTGTGTATCTGGTACACGGATTCCACGTACGAGTACGGGAGGAGTAGCCAGCAGCATGAATCATCAGCTCGGATTACTCACTTCTTCGCACGGAGACATGGAATGACGATGGTGCATATCAGAACGTTCATGTATCTGTTTTGAAAAACGTAAATCACCAGTACAGGTGTTGTATACCAGGCAGGTACTTGGGAATCGATGATATGTCCAATGCATGTACGCATGTGCGTATCTGTATACTGCTGCTGCACCTGGTGCATGTGTAGGAAGGTCTTCAGCTTGTTTTTGCTGCTGCTGCTGCTGCTGCTGATGCAGTAATAGTGGTCCCTCTACGTCTATGTACAATAGTGTCGGTATGTGTTATCCGGCCCATACACCGGCATTATTATATAGCGGACACCGGCACTATTCCGCACGCTGCCACACTGACCGATCCTTTCTGATCTGTCAAGGTGCGAACCGCCAAGCGATTTCACCGGCATTGTACCGGGCACCGGCTTTATAGAGGAACCCCTACTTGTGTTCCTGCTGTTCATATACCCTATACCGTAGAGGACTGCTGCTGCTGCTGCTGCTGCTGCTGCTGCTGCTGGTACAACCAACAAAGATGGTGCGAGGGTTGGCGGGTACTATTACGGGGGACCATAGTAAATAGGACCTATGGTACTCACAAAAACCTATATATTTACCTACTTTTACCAACAATATTTGGTCCTATTTACTATGGTCCCCCGTCCCGTAATATGAATGTTAGTAACATTGCCTCCAGGTATGCCTCTTGACGCACAGCGGTCAACGAACCCCCGTGCAAGTGCGCCTCACAAGCGAGTTTCCTCACAAGCGAGTTTCTTAGCAGGTTGCAGCTCGCTCTCTGCGAGACTCACCAAACATCTCACGGCGCTTCGCGCTTGGTGCAAGGAATGTGATGTCTGCCTGGTCGGTGAAAACCCGACGTGCTCCGTCCCGGCATTGCAAGGATGCGAGGATCTATGGTCATACGACTACGGCCATACATATCATCGCGTACGCGTCCTCCCGGCCCTTGACTAAATTTAGCATATTACGTCGTAATAGGGATCGTGATAGCCTTGACCGGACAAAAGTAGACCGCCAACCGAAATCATCGTACCCACTGCTGTTAGTGGGCGCCCGGCATTACGAAACGTCAATTTGTTGTCCAGGCTCAACGTCTTACTTTTTTCCGGCCTCAGGATGTAACTCTATTATTGAATGCCTGGTAGGGTGTACCTGGTAAAAGAGTTGCCCTCACTTTTGATGAGCTGTCTTTCTCAACCCATTTTTTTTGTTTTTCGTGCCGATCTGAAGCCGATTTTTATCAACGTAGTGCTTCTTAACTGAGAAGGCCCACTGTATGATACCTGATACTTGCAAAGGGTCGCTGTCCGGGGGGCGATGATCCCTTTAGCACTGCTGCACTCCCGCCGTCAGGACAATAATGAACACTCGGAACTAGAGCCAGATTGAGCATTTTAACCGTCGTTGACATTTTAGGGCCAAACTAAATAGTCCCATTTTGGAGACAAACCGTACCGTTCAAGTTCTGTTATTAATACACAGTACATGTAGGTTGTCCCCAACACGGCTGGGGACAAAGCACTCAAATTCTAAGTAGTTTGTCCCCGAAACGGGACCGAGTGCGGTCTTACGAGAGGGCTACAACAACTGCTGCGTGCAGTACGTACAAGAATAATAAAACATGTCCCAACTGAGTAGTATTATTACGGGGGGGGACCATAGTAAATAGGACCAAATATTGTTCGTAAAAATAAGTAAATATATACCAGGTAGTTTTTTATCTATACCATAGGTCCTATTAACTATGGACCCCCGTCATGGTACTGAGTAGTGATAAAGCTCATTCACCTTAGGAACAATATTAAAATCCATCGAACTCTCCTACTCACCGCGCAGCTGACGACGGTGTGTTGTACCTGTGTATATACAACCATAATTTCGGAGCAAAAAACATCGTAATACGAAACACCCGTATTTATGGGGAGAAACTACGGTTAGTACAGCCATACTGGTATTATTATACTACTGCTGTCGGAGTCAGTGTACAAGTACGACATGGGGACGCGCGCACCTATCAGCCTGATCGAGAATTACAAGGTACACTTCAATTTTCAAAATCTCTTCAAACGTGTCTTATATTTGCGATCACACCGATGGGTGGGGTGTTATTTTTTCAGTCGCAGGGTAGGAAGAGGTCTTTCCGCCGCTCTCGCAGGTGACAGGTGTATCAACCACTCTGTCTTGTATGACCTACGAACCCAAACATTCCCTGCCACAAGCAAAAATACTACCGCTTTGTCCCGAAACATAATAACCCTTTGTTTGTAAATTATTGTATATTTGGTGTTTATATAATGGGACGGAGTGGTATTGTGGACGGAATCATTAATATGATCGCTAAACGATCCTTCCTTTTCCGCTTAGATTTGTGTCCTCGGCATATATATATACCACAAGAGGTACGAGGTTGCGATGTCACTCAGCCATTGGAGCGTTCCTTCCGGGCTCGGAACGTTAACGTCGAGCTGTAGCAGCGTTATCAGTTTGATGCCATAAATGCGAGTATCATGGCCTCGACGAAATTTAGAATTTGCACGTGCAACCTTTGTGTTTGGAACAACAACGCGCGGAACTACTGCTGCTGCTGCTGCTGCTGCTGCTGTAGTGTAGTAAGATGTTACCACCCGCGAGTCGGAAGAAGACAAGAGTTTTGTAAAATTTCGACGTGTCCGGATCTTTGTCTCGTGGCTTGACTTGACACCTTTTCGAAGGTACGAGTACATCGTTTTCGGATGACCGATTTGATGCAGGTTTCCGAATTATGTATTAATATTATATTACGGGGGACCATAGTAAATAGGACCAGATATTGTTAGTAAAAATAGGTAAATATATAGGTTTTTGTGTGTACCGTAGGTCCTATTAACTATGGCCCCCCGTAATAGTATGTTGGTGCTGTTCCGCACGCATGGATGCAAACAGGCAAACCACGAGATGCAAACCGCACGCATGGATGCAAACAGGCAAACCACGAGAAGATGCACGTGGTGTCTGGGGGGGGGGGGGGGGGGTCTTCCCATTTTTCCTCCTCGCCCTTCTTTTTTCTCTCCCTCCTAATCGTAACTCAGACGCGGAGTCACACACTCGTAGCAGGCGTTTCTGCCCCCCTCCCGACGACGGTTGTTCGCGCCTTCGCTTTGATCGCGAGAAGAGTTCAGCCCTTTCTTCCCTCTTCGACACGCGTCTACTTGCGCCCTATGATACCCTCACGCTATCATGATACGCGCTCTCAGCGGTTGATTCCTTTTTTAATTTTGAACGTTTCGTCTCCCCGAATTAAAAAAATATATAATTTACTTTGTTCGTGTTCTCAAAACAAAAACAAAAATATAATTGAGAGCGGCAGGAGTTCCACAGTAGAATAGTTGCCTTCTTGCTCCGGAAAAAAAGGGGAGCTCATCATGGTCATGTGAGCATTCGCGAGCAACAAACCAGCATATGCTGAACTTGCACAAGGAAATATGCTGAACTTGCACAAGGAACTTTCCACCTTCTTCGAATTTGTCAACACCCTTGTGTGATATCTCTAAGACTTCACCCCTCCTACACAGTAGTAGGACTGCAGTCTCCAGAAACCTGAGTGTACCACTGCTTCCGGACGGTTTGGCGCCGCGCCGGGAGTGCCCTCCTAACGGGTCAACACCCCGTAGCACTCTGTGAGCGAACGTATCACTGGTAATATTAATACAGTAGTATCGCGCCAAGCTGGCAAAAGATGGAGTTTTTATAGGAAGTTTTCAATCTTCTCGTAGCTGATGACAGCAGCAGTAGTAAGACAGGTTTTTGTCTTTTTTTTTACTTCAAGTAAAAAATGACGTATAGACAAGGCGTGCAAAGCTGAGTATCAACTATTTAATCGGTCGAACTCGCAGCTGACGCACTTCATCGGTAGTTGTAAAATATGGCAGTACAAACAGCTTTTTAGACGTACCGGCGCTGCTGCTGGACCTACTGCTGCGTTTCCAGGCCGTTTCAGAAGCGAGGTAACGTGGAATCGGAAGGAAACTGATACCAGGTACACGTAGTCACGATCATGTTTTACGGACGAACTCTTACGCGTTACGTGAGTCACGCACACGGGGATATTTGAGAGCTATCCCCGGGGTTTCAGGCCTCGCGCTTCGGGTTGGGGGGTTGGGGTTAGGATAAGGTGCTGATGGTTAGGGCTGTCAGAGTCCCAACACCATATTTCAAGTCTTATTTTATTCGGCATCTCACAATGAGGGGTAGCGCTTGTTCCAATCATATGCCAGGCACACATGAAACAAGGGAAAACCCAGAATCCGGCGGAGGATAAAAAAAAGAATCCGGTACACTACGAGTAGAAACTGACTTAAGATTTTCGAAAAATTCCGGGTTGTTGTCCTTTGCATGTTTGCGGAGGTCCCTTCCAAGTTTTTGTTCAACTTTTAGAAGGCATTTTGACTGAGGGGTGAAGTCGAGAATCCCGTCGAAGTGCGACCCCCCAAAATATCTTACGTCACCTCAATGGCCAAGAAATCTCCTCCCTGGTGTGTACATGTATCCCTATATATGTGGCTAGGATAGGAGGTGCGGGCTTCTCGAACGGGCCCAAGGCCGTCGCTACGTCGTAGAAGGGCTGACTTTTTGCTTGTTTTCGGCTTTCTGACCAAGATGAAGCTTTCCGAGCACCACGCATTAATAAGGTGATTTCGTCGTGTTAGGTTCTGCCCCACCACGACCAGCCTCCGACCGCAAGCCGCCGATCACCGATTACTTCGTAGCGCTCTGACGCGCCACACGCGAATGTCAGGTATATATCTATCCCCCCCGAGTTTCGCAGCTGTCACATTTTGTGTTTCCGTCAATAAGGGACTCGTATGTATCCTTCGTGAGGTCACGTAAAGCCCGCAGACCTGCCCTATTAATAGTACACCCGGTCGAAAAGAAAAAAAGTTATGATGCGTACGTGCGCAGTTTCGATGAAATTCTCGATCTCATCACGCATGTTTTGTTTTGTTTTTCAATCATTTTTAGTAGATACCTGGTACATACGGAGCAGTTTTCTCTATCATTATTTTGCACTCGTGCATTCTCTCCGGCTCCCCCTCCCTTCCGTCACATAGCTGGCGCTCCTCCCCGCTTCTCGCTGCTACTACCTCTGTACGCGTGTTGTGTGCCTTTATCTTTCTCTCCCGAGAAATGAGCGCTGCATTATCTTCCCTCGTCGACTCGCGTCAATTTTTTCGTAAGAGAGAGAGAGAGAGAGGGAGAGAGAGAGAGCGAGCGAGCCTTCCGAAAATATAATGACCGACTTTCATCACTGCAGTAAGCACCCTTTTTACCGTCGCTGTCGAGAAAAATAATGGTGAGCGCCGAAAAACGATCGCACACCCCCCCTCCCTGTGCGAGATCACCGCTCTGTACGCCCCCGAGATAGTACACACCCCTGCGAGGGGACAAGTCGTGCGCCGGGATGTCAAACGCTATATGCGTAAGGGGACAGGGTGGGCCCAAGGTCCATAGTAAATAGGACCTACGGTACACACAAGAACATATATATTCACCTATTTTTACAAACAATATTTGGTCCTATTTACTATGGTTCCTCGAAATAGTGCGAGGTAGGGCGCCGCGCATCGCCTTCCTGGACCCCAAGACGAAAACAAGTCTCATCGGACTGACGACAAACTATCTCCGAGATCGCCCTACCTAGATGAATTGCAGCTACGTGAATCACGCCAGTCAGCCGAAAAAATGCGTCAAACATTTGCACGACGATGAGCGGCTGCTTTCTTGTTTTTTTTTCTCTTTCGGATTGTCTTCTTTTTTTGTTTTTTTTTCTCTTTGTTTCGTTCAGTTTCTCTTAGGTCATGGAATGTGTATGTCGTGCCTGACGTACGCAGTATGATGGCATGACATTGCATTGCATACCATGATACGTGGCAACGTGTAGTATCTCTGCTGTGGCGTAGCTTTGTGAACACAGAGCTTGTATCTCTTCTAGGACAGGATTGAAGAATCGGCACGGACACTGGTTGTGCTGGATGTCGACGGGTAGAAAGAACGGTTTAATGTGAAGGAAACAACAACAACAACAACAACAACAACAACAACAACAACAACAACAACAACAACAACAACAAACAGCAACAACAACAACCCCCTACTGCTGTAGGCCGAACCGCGAAACATGCGAACCCTCTGCGGCACCCGTACGGTGTGTGTGCACCGACGGAAACAATGATTGACAACTTTGCTCTTGTGACGACGAAAACGATGGTTGACAACTTTGCGCTTGTGACGACGAAAACAATGGTTGACGACTTTGCTCTTGTGCACTGGTTGCTGTCTACGAGCACAGCGCGATGCTGCCGCCCGGCAGTGCGGGGGGGGCGGTGTCACGCTGAACCCATGCCGTACCATACGACTCCTTTGCTTTTTTGAAACTTCGATACCGATGTGAGTCACGCAGTGGCGGTTGCTACTGCCGTCATTTTTTTTTACTCGCCAATTTTTTCCCTTCTCTGGGAAGGGCTTTGGTCAGGTTTAGATGCGATATTTTACGCCGGAAATGTTGACGCAGAAGGGAGTTGTGGAGTTGTATTGTGGACTTCGTGCTTATGTGCAGGCAGGTGCGTACGTAGCAGGGTACTTTTTGTCTTCTTTTTCTTTTTTTTTTTTCTTCTCTTCTTTTTTTATCTTGTTTTCTTCTTCTGGGATGGAATTATTTTTTCAGTGACCAATCAACGTTGAAGACCGTGCTGTGCATGGTTGAGGACGGCATACACGACAGCAACGACCTATTACGGGGGTACATAGTTAACAGGACCTATGGTGTACATAAAAACCTATATATTTGCCTACTTTTACTAACAAAATTTGGTCCCGTTAACTATGGACCCCCGTAATAGTACCGAAATTAGCAGTAACAAAAATGCCGAGCTAATTTTCCCTATACAACAAGGAGAAGGCAAGCAAACGCCGAGCGGTGCGCCTATATGTTTCATGGAAACATCTCGACGAGAGGCCTTTCTAAAGCCACCATTTTTGCGTTGCGTGTGTGTGTGCCTGCCCCCCATGGTTCGGTAAATATAGGCTCGGAAAAAAAAAAAAAAAAAAAACATCATCCACACCTCGACCGGGAAGATCATCGGTTCCCACTTCATGGCCTGAACCTTCAAAGGCAGATCTGGTAAAGGCGGATCTGGTCACGATGTGGTATGATCTAGCTCAATTTTCCGAGTGGGGGGGGCGTATCTATGGTCTGCATGTTCTGAACGGTCTACAGTACGAGGCACGTGTTCCCTGGGTTGGACCTGTACTGATACTGCAGGCAGGTCCGACGCAACCTCTTTTGCCGCGGGAGGCAATGAAATATATGATCTATTGTAGACAGATAGATAGATAGATAGATAGATAGATAATGATCTGTCCGACATGTCGAGTCACCCCAGGCAGTGGGTTGGCTTGCGTGGTACTTTGTTTTGTCCCCTGGAAGTAGCCATGTGCAAGGAAACATAACAACATGTTAAAACACGCAAGATGACGCACCCCCTCTGCCTTGCGGTGAATAATGTCGGAGCCGATTTTCTCCACAGCGAGCGGGGCGCACGCGGCCGAAAACGGCGGCTTTTGGAGAGACCTTGCTTGCCGACATCTGTTTCCGCGGACGCATCGTTCTGCGCTTGTACCCTCTCTCCTTGCTGTGAAGAGAGAATCAGGCCGGAAAAGTCGTCCTAGGGGGTGTGATAAGGCTTATCACCCGTGTGATAAAGCTTATCACCCGTGTGATACGGCACGCGTTACATTGCTGTCGCGCTGTTGGACTGGTGGCGCACATGAGTCTGATAAACCACAAGCGTGTGCAACACGCACCCCAGGCGTCTTGCGGGAATGTGTTTGCGTTTTTATCGCGATGCTTTTAGCCCCCGGCGGCTGCTACGCAGGGAGCGCTCTCCGGCGGCGCTACGGGGGGGGGGGCGGGGGGGGGGGGGGGGGGGGGGGTCAGCAAAGGGGACCTAAGGGGTGCGCAGCACGCCTCGAGCGCATGTGGCGCTCCCTCCGGCCCGTTTTATTCCCTGGACGCACGCATGGACTACGACATTCTGTACGTGCAGTGCAAGCGGGAACCGTCACAAATAGTCTACCGTTACGGGGGAACATAGTAAATAGCACCTACGGTACACACAAAAGCCTATAAATTTACCTATTTTTACTGACAACATTTGGCCCTATTTACTATTACTATGATCTCCCGTAATACCAATCAAACAAGTACTTTTCCAGAATCGCCTCTTTTTGTTTCGCCAGAACCCAGATGAAGGCCATTCTGAGAAGAGTAGACGAGTACGCAGGACCCTCAACACCGTAACGAAAAATAAAAAATAACGACCTGATCATAGATACCTGGTACAAGTAGTCGATGTAGAACTACTGTAATTACAAACTCGTTTGGGCTGATCGGTGTTATCTGCCTGATTTCTTGCCCGGTGGGTACGCTCGTACAAAGTACGTACCTTTTTTTTTCTTCTCTGGCCTTCGAAAGTTTTTTTTTTTTCGTGCTTGTTCGTTCTTGCCTGGTGGCCATACAGATACGAGTATAAATATAGCCGGTACATTCAAGGAACGAACGCCTCCTGCAGTGTTCCCCCTCCTTTTGCTCGCGACAGACACCCCCGGCCTTCCCAGTCGGTCACAAATTCCAAAGGAGAATCTTGTAGCCCCTTCGAATAGCTTCGCCGTTTTGAGAGTTGTGCAAGAGAGACATGTATCAGCATGATTCAGACCGAGGGTGCTCGACAGAGAGAGAAAACGACCTAGAGTACGCTCCTCCCCAGCGTCAAAATGAAAAAAACAGACCAGTGCGTTCAGAGTTTCCGGACGGAATTACCAAAAGCCATTTGTTTTTTTCCTTCAAATTATTATTTCATGTGGTCTTAGTATATCTCCCCTGTCTGTCTGGGTGAGGGGTGGACAGACCTTGATAGTAGATCTTTGTGGGGGTTTTGTGTTGGACGTCTGAAGCCGACCCTCCGACCCGAACCCGAACCCGAACCCGAACCCTAATGCCAGTGGTCAGTGCTGGGATGCTGTGCTTGTTAAGACTCTAGGTTGGCTCGGCCGGCGTGGATGCTGAGCTTGGGAAGACTCTACGTTGACTCGGGATGACTCGGGATGTTGTGGCTGGGAAAGACTTTTGATTAAGCCGCGTCAAACATACCCCTAGCCAATCAGAGTGCCTAATTAGCTACCCCAGGAAGATCTACTATCAAGGTTTGTCCACTACTGGTCTGGGTGGCGGAAATGGGTTTTATAGTGGGGTGTAGGGATGTTTTGTGCGTGAAGCCCCTGTTCAGACCCACATGATATTCGCACCTACATCATACCTGGTACTATCCAGGCACTCCCCAGGAGAGAAAAACGTGGGCGTAACAGTGGTACCGTGTAGATCCCACTCGGAAAACGTGGAAATATAGACCACTATGCCCAGAAAAACTATTACGGGGGTCCGTAGTTAACGGGACCAAATTTTGTTAGTAAAAATAGGTAAATATATAGGTTTTTATGTATACCATAGGTCCTATTAACTATGGACCCCCGTAATGGCACCGTTTTTGTTCAACATTCCGGTGCAGAGCGGTACCTGGCACGGGTCAGGGGTCTGTCTGACCCACGAAAACGTTTCGGGTCTATCTGTAGAACAAATCGTCGTCTATGGTGCACTGTTAATGTTACTATTAATAGATCATTCAGTTACTCGCCTGTCGTCGCGAGCAATGATGTCGGATTACGGCCGAAAATGCTTATACTTGAACGCTTTACGGAAAAATGAGATAAGTGCGTGCTTATGGGTAATTACGACAAGAAGTAGGGGGCTTTTAATGAGCATCCCCGCTAGAATCAAAACGAGCGTCAAAAATTGTGCAGACCTTTATTTTATGTTTTTTTTGGCTATCTATGTGAACTTGAGACCTATTATCCTATTGTTTAGGTTCGTACTGTATGTATGTGTGTGTGTTGTTCTTTTTGCCCGTCGTATTCCGGCGCAACCAGCGCCCGTGCCGATTCTTCGATCCTAGAGAGATACGAGCTATGTGGTCACGAAACTGCGCCATAGCTTTGTGACCACAGAACTCGTATCTCTTCTAGGACAGGATTGAAGATTCGGCACGGACACTGGTTGTGCTGGATGTCGACGGGTAGAAAGAACGGTTTAATGCGAAGAAAACAACAACAACAACAACAACAACAACAGCAACAACAGAGAGAGATACTATTAATAACTACATTGGTATGCAATAAGCAGAATAGACAATGCAATGCCGTGTCATCAAGCCGTAGGGACGTCGCACACGTTCTATGATATGAAAGAACGAAAACAAAAGAAATCAAACAAGCAAACTTAAAAAAAAAAACAGAAAAAAAAAAAAAAAAAAACGCAGAAAAATCGTCAAAAGAGGGAAAGGAAAAATGTGTGGGAAAAACTGTCGTGCCTCCCCGCAGGAGGTGTGGCAGGCTAAAGACACAGCACCACTACACATGAACATAATAAGACTAAGGACCAAGGGGTGGTCTGGCACCTCGCTACTCTGTCGGCCGTCCCCGTCCTGCGTTCGTCAACTATGCCCCACCCCTGCGCAGAGGATGCGTCAGACGATACCAAACACGCAAAGCAGGCTTGTCATCCACCCACGCCACAAGGCTCCTTTCATAAGGACAAGAAGAAATAAGGAGAGAAAAAAAGAATGAGAAAATCACGGAGGATCAGTCGCCAAAAGAAAAAGGAGACAAAGGAAGAGCGCGTTCGAACCAGCTGCAGCAATCGGCGCCACGAGTAGAGCATATCTGGTAGGCGTGTGCTGCTTGCTGGTCGGCCTGGTGCCTTGCTACCCTGTTTTGCCGTCTCCTTCCTGCTTTCGTCCACCGCGGTTTCCCTTCTCTGCTCCTGTCCCCCCCCCCTCCCCGCATTCCCTTGGTCGGGTTTTCTTCCACTCCTCCTGTCGCCCCCCCCCCCTCCCCCCATTCCGTTGGGCATCACCCACGGCGCATGCGCGGCGCTGCCTACTCAGCTGCTGTGCCTCGTCCTCGAGCCACCTTGCCATGAACCGCTCGGCTGCTTCAACGACCCGCCTACTTGCCCGTTTTTTTGTGATTTTTGCCAAAGCCCATATCACACGAGACTGGGGAACACGTTTTCCATACGTGGAAGATGTAGATATTTCGTGAAGTGGGACACATGCTATAGATTAGAAGAGTGTGTTGATTGATCTCCAAAGGAATAGACGCAGCTGGCACGGGAACGCGTGGTTGACTCCAGACAGTAAACACGGAACTCTTCTTACGTTGTATCCGAGCTGTCGAGTGGCAGCTCATGCGACGTGTGCAGGTTATTATCCAGCAGGTTGCGGGAATAAACCTCCCGTTTATTTCCGTTGAATATCCGTCTAAATATCCCTCTCCTATAATCCCATATCAATAAATATATGGAACTCCCTGATGATAGATGGAACTTCTCCATCGTGTTTCTGAGCACCATCAACAGAGGTGCACCATTTTTTTGTTGTGAGGTTCCTCGCTTGAGCAGCTCTACACTATTCCCAAGTAATTACTATTACGGGGGTCCATAGTTAATAGGACCTATGGTATACATAAAAAAACCTACTTCCTCTGTCCCATAAGTCTGGGGAGTTATGTTGGGAGAGACGGTTAACCGTGTCGGATATCTTCGGCGATAACTTTTTTGAAATCTCGAGCGTTTTTTCGGGTTGAAATACATTTTTTTTTTTTTTCTTGCGCGCTACCCTGCATGGGCTAGCGGCTAACAAGAAACTAGTCAGGCCAAAAATGGCCGTATTTAACCCCTTTCCAGAGGGGGTGGGGGTGGGGGCACTATAAAAAACAAAACTAAAAACCCCCAAGAATTATCCCGAACCCTAAACCTAACCCCCCTCTACTCAACGATCCATGTCGCGTCCCCCCCATACTAAAACCAGTATAATAATGAACCTACACTAAAAACAAGACACTTGGGGGTCCCACACTAAAACCAATACACTTGGGGGGCAAACCAAACAACAATAGGGCCCCCCCCCTCTACTCGACGATCTATGTCGCGTCCCCCCATACTGAAACCAGTTTAATAGTGAACCCACACTAAAAACAACACACTCGGGGGTCCCACACTGAAACCAAGACACTTGGGTATCCCACACTAAAACCAAGACACTTGGGGGTCCCCAGGGGAAAGAAAGTGTCTAAAAAAGTCTCAAAAAAAAATCTCAAAAAAATCTCAAAAATGGGCCAAAATGGGCATAATATTTTTTGCTTCATTTTAGTATAGACAACTGGCTTTTCTTTTTTTTTTTTGCATCGGCTTCGTTGGGGCTTCATCTTGCCAACGAACCTAACCCTAACCCTATCGGAAAAGTATGAATGCACAAACAGCTACACGCCCATAACTCCCCCAGACTTAATAGGACAGAGGAAGTATATATTTACCTATTTTTACTGAAAATATTTGGTCCTATTAACTATGGACCACCCCCGTGATACATAAGTCGCCCGAAGAACACTGACTTTGAAAAACAATGAAAGCGCAGTGGTTTTTCTGATCAGTCCCCAAGGCCTAGGCATAAAAAGTCGTCTTCCTTGAAAAAACAAACAAATGGCATTATTCCCCGACGATTTTGGATTATGGAGCCCCGTCATCCAGAAAAAAATAGCCGGGATGTGCTACCTCTTATCGGAGCCCGTATCACCTGTGCGAGGTGTGAGACCTTCATTAAAATGCAAGGCTCCCCACGGATCATGATCCGACCCGCGGGCCAACCCGGGAGGTTTTCATGAGCTCACACACGGGTCATGATCTCCGACCCGCGGGCCAACCCGGGAGGTTTTCATAAGCTCACCGTTCGGGTCGGGTCGGGTCGGGTCGGGTCCCCAATTTTGAAAGCTCTCGCGGGTCGGGTAGGATCAGGTAGATATCAACAGCTCAAACAATTCGTGCCCGCTCCCGACCCGACCCGACCCGGCCCGACCCGGCCCGTGAGAAGTGACCCTACCCGCGACGAGTCCTGATGAAAATGTGGTATAGCTGTCGCTTATCTCAGGTGCTCGCGCCGCAGTGAAGTTGTATGAGCGGCCGTGAAGGCGGACGCTTCAGACGACTCGACTCTTGCAAGAATTACCCCGATTCTACCCCCCACCCGCCCCGCCACCATGCCCCTTTATGCAGCTCACCCTTTATGCGGCTTCGCGCTCGGTGCAAGCCATTGATGCCTGCCTAGTTCGGTGAAACCCCGACGTGCTGCATCCCGGCATTGTACAAGTAGGGATGCGAGATTTTATGGTCGTACGACTAAGACCGTGCGTGACGCGAGTACACCCCTCACCCCACTCCCCACCAAGCTCCTGCCCTCCCTATCTCCCCCCATCGCCTCCCTCCCCTACCCGACCCTCATCCCCCCTTCGCACAAGCAGCCATGCTCATGTCGTCGTCCGAATCAGAAGACGGCTTGTATGACTGGGAACCGCTATCTGGGGTGGACTACATGGTGCTGGGTTTCGTGGGGACCTGCCAGGCGGTGGCTCTGATGATCTGCATCCATCTCCTGTGGTGGAGGCGATGGCCTCCATACGTCACCAAGAACGTTAATGTCGTCGTCATTGCAGTAAGTATGCGTGGTGATGGTGATGGGGATGAGGGTGGTGGTGGTGATGGTGGTGGTGTGTGTGTGTGTGGGGGGGGGGGTGTACTCGATAGGAGAGATGTACTCGATTTCATGCATGGCCGTAGTCGTATGACCATAGACCCTCGCATCCCTACAATGCCGGGAAGGAGCATGTCGGGTTTTCACCGACCAGGCCGACATCACTTGCACCAAGCGCGAAGCACCGTTTGGTGTTCGCCGGGAGGGGAGGGGGGGGGGGGGGGGGGGGGGGGGGGGGGGGGGGGGGGGGGGGGTACTCGATATCATGCATGGCCGTAGTCATATGACCATAGACGCTCGCATCCTTAGTATGCCGGGACTGAGCACGTCGGGCTTTCACCAACTAGGCAGGCATTGCTTGCATCATAGGGGGGAGGGGGTGGTTTAATGATAGTGGTGGTGGCGGTGGCGGTGGTGTGCTCCTCCTCTTGGTCTGCGAGCTGCATTAATGTTCATGTGCATGCTTGTGGCTTGATGTGAATGTGCGCCTTTTCTTCACGAACTGCGTTAATTTCCCGCTGATTCATGTAACTCCCTCCCCCCCCCCCCCCCCCCCCCAGCGGTTCTTAGAAGGATGCAGCTCACCCTTCATGCGACCCGCCGGACACCTCACGGCGCTTCGCGCTCGGTGCAAGCAATGTCTGCCTGGTCGGTGAAAACCCGACATGCTCCGTCCCGGCATTGTAGGGATGCGAGGGTCTATGGTCATACGACTACGGCCATGCATGAGATCGAGTACATTTCTCCTTATCGAGTACACCCCCCCCCCCCCCCCGCCCCTCCCCCCCGGTTATGTGGAAACAAACGTAATTGGAGCCCAAGTGTCGAAGGTATTTCTATTAAGAGTAGGAACGGCGCTCCATCTTGAAAGGGGTGCGTGGTCAATAGCCCAACGACCAAGGCAAGCAACAAACGAGTACCCCCACCTCCCCTCCCCCCGGCTTTCTCCGGCCTTCCGCGTTTTTAGCGTTTTATTGGTGAGCAGCACAAGCCATCTCAGGTGTCTTGTAGACGGTTTGTTTTCTGCTGTAAGCAAAATATATGCTGTCGGCTTACTAGTTCTACCCCCCCCCCCCCCATCCTTCATACGGCTGCGGGGGTCTATGATCATAAGACTGCAGCCATGCATGACATGAATAGGCCCCTTTCCCTCCCCTCCCCCCTCCATTCTCCCTCCTTTTACGTCTTGGTGTCTCTTGTTGGCGAGCACAAGCCGTCTCGGGATGTCTCGCACGTAGACAGCTTGTTTTCTGCACCACCATATCGTTTCGGCTGATCAATCCCCCCCATGGTCCTACGACTACGGCCATGCACGACATGAGTAAACCCCCTCCCGCGAGAGGGATGCGTGGTGAATGGTCAAATGACAAAGGTGAGCAACAAATGAGTACACCCCCCCCCCCTCCCCTCCTCCCGATATTCTCCGGCCTTCCACGTTTGAGATGCGTGGGCAATGGTCAAATGTCTTAAGGCGAGCAACAAACGAGTATCCCCCCCCCCCCCCCCCCCCCCCCCCCCCCCCCCCCCCCCCCCCCCCCCCCCCCCCCCCCCCCCCCCCCCCCCCCCCCCCCCCCCCCCCCCCCCCCCCCCCCCCCCCCCCCCCCCCCCCCCCCCCCCCCCCCCCCCCCCCCCCCCCCCCCCCCCCCCCCCCCCCCCCCCCCCCCCCCCCCCCCCCCCCCCCCCCCCCCCCCCCCTCCCCCCCCCCATATTCTCCCGCCTTGCACGTTTTGGCGTTTTTTGTCGATGAGCGCAGACCTTCTCCGGGGTCCTGTGGACACTGGCCATGGCAAACTCTACGGGGTACTGGATGCGTCACAGGGGAGATATACTGGCGGCTTGCGACTTCGAGGTGCAGTCAGGGGGGATTGATGCCTTCGTACAGGACAAGACACATGATACTATTACGGGGGTCCATAGTTAATAGGACCTATGGTATACATAAAAACCTGTATATTTACCTATTTTTACTAACAATATTTGGTCCTATTTACTATGGTCCCCCGTAATAATACTGTTGCTGTTGCACTAAATGTACACGAACATATATATATATAACGTAAACAGAGCGTTGAGTTTCGTACTATAAATAGAGCGAGAAAAAAAATAAATGAAAATAAAAAAATAAAAAAAAACTTCCTTCCAGCCAAAAATGCCGAACAAGGTTTTGTGTTTTTTTTTTTTTTTTTGGGGGGGGGGGGCGGAAAAACAGCAGCTTTGCCTGGTCGAGATGCTTCACAAGATGTGCTGGTAGTGATCGGACGTCTGACGTCGTTTTTTTTTGCCATTTTCGCGAGGACTGGCGCTGGAAAACGATCGCACCCCCTCCCACCCCTGTGGGAAGTTACCCCTGTGTTCAGGACCGAAGTCTTGTGTTGGGGACGGACAAACTACTTGGAATTTGAGTGATTTGTTCCCCAAAAAAAGGACTGCAGTATAAAACTATTACGGGGAGCCGTAGTTAATAGGACCTATGATATACATTGAAAAAAAGAAAACTATGATATACATTTCCCTATTTTTACCAACAATGGTTGGTCCTATTTACTATCGTCCACAGTAATAAAAGGGGGTCACAGCACTCCTAGTTCCGGGCACTGCGCGTCTCGGACTGACAGGTTGTCGACTCCCGCTTGGTCATCTAGATCTCTCGAGACAGATGTGTTCCCGGTGTTGCGTGCTCTGCGGTGGCTCGCGTTGCCGAGCGGGGGGCCGTCGCCTTGTGTGCACGTTCTGTCAATGATTGTAGCACGTGTTCTCCTCGGGTAGGTTGGTTTGTATATTATGCAGATCCCGCACAAGCCCTCACACCGGCAGGGGTGAGGAACTGGATGATCTATTACTGTAGATCATATTTTTTTCTCTTCTTTTTTTTTTTTTTTTTTTTTTTTTTTTTTTCGATCACCACTTTCACTTTCCAGCTTTTTACGGGGGTCCATAGTTAATAGGACCTATGGTCTACATAAAAACCTATCTATTTACCTATTTTTGCTACTGTAACAATATTGGGTCTATTTACTATTACTATGGTCCCCCGTAATTGGGAGTTTTTTTTACCCTCAGCGATCTTCTTCTGGACAAGCCGTCGTCACAGGTGTCTCTTATCCCCCCGGTACGTGCCTCATTTGTTTTGTCGCGCCTCGGGTTGAGCCATTCCCGCTGCTCGTCGGTTCCCGTCGAGTGTTGCTGACTCACGCTCTCGCGCTTTCCGCAAATCGGTTTTTGTGCAAGAAAATGTTCTTACGAGTATGTGTGCACTCGGTGAGACTTGAACCCACAAACTTGATCTTAGTAGGCACGCGGACCGCCTACCAAGCCACCGGGGACGATTGTAGATGATATATTTGTATTTCATTATCTATCTGTAGATTATCTACCTGTTGATTATCTACTGCAGATGATATATCTGTAGATGATCTACTGTAGGTGATCTACCTGTAGATGATCTATCTGTAGATGATCTATTTGTAGATGAAATATCTGTAGATGATCTATCTGTAGATGATCTATCTGCAGATGATATATATGTAGATGATTTATCTGCAGATGGTATATCTGTAGATGATCTCTATGTAGATGATCTACTGTACTGTAGAACAAGATGTATCTGTAGATGATCTACCTGTAGATGACTTATCTGTAGATGATCTATCTGCAGATGATCTATCTGTAGATGATCTATCTGCAGATGATATGTTCGAGGCGTAGTAGTTTTGTTCCCAGAAAATGGAGCGCGTTCCTGAAGAGGAAATCAGGATAGCTACTGTTGGAGTCCAGGTTGTATTAATAGTGTTTCTTCGGGGTCGGGATTATAAAAGTGCACACCTCGAACAAATAATGATTTATGCGATCTATCTGATCTATCTATCTATCTACAGTAGATCGTCCGTTTGTAGTTTTATCACCTGCCATGAGAGACAGCTAGTGCAGGATATGTACAGTATATTTCCAACCCAGGAAGCATGTGCTACGTCATGCGGATTATTCGGCTCCCACCCGGCAACATGAGCTAGATCACACAGATCATACAGATCAGGCATATATCTGCCTTGGAAGATCTAGGTCATGACGTGGGAATCGACTATAACTATATGTCTGTCTGTCCGAGAGGTGTGGAAAAGTGATGAAAACGACCCCCCTACGGGCCGCAGCCTCTCCGAAAAAAGCAAACTATTACGGGGGACCATAGTAAGTAAGACCTACGGTATACACAAAAACCTATACATTTACCTCTTTTTATTAACAATATTTAGTCCTATTTACTACGGTCCCCCGTAATAAGACATAGGGGTAAAAAAACGTTCTTCCTTGATAGAGTCGGCACAGCACTCGCAGTCCGTGGACCAAAAGAGGAGGATGCTACGCCTGGGGGCACGTAGGGTCCGTGCAGAATGCGAGCGCCACCGGTTTGACTCCTGCTTGGGTGGCGTAAGAACAGGGTGAATTATTGTCTCACATCGCAGCACAGGCGCGTCGAAGCTGCCTGTAGTGACGGTTTCATGTCAAAGCAAACCGCCATATCAATACAGCACAAAACCCCAATATCCTTATTGAGTCGCTCTTGCAACTGCAGATATCTTGACAGGTGCGACGGTCTACATCCGTATACCATATGTACACGACTGCGCGCATGCGTGACATGCGAACCCCTCCCCCCCCCCCCCCCCCCCCCCCCCCCCCCCCCCCCCCCCCCTTGCCTCCCCCTCATGGCCCTGTTGTTCGATTATTATATTCTCAGAGGTTTCTCTCGTGGTCGACTCTGTGCGTGCACACCGTGGCGTTTTTTATCCGGGTATACCGAATGTGGCGGGTCCTGATCAAGCACGACGAGCACATGTGGCACACAGAGTGAGTGTTCCTTTCGTATTGGTGGGATTTTCATTGGTTTATGTTTTTTTTTTTTCTCGCTACATGACATATAAGGCCACATTATCCGGAAATTTAGGGAGCGTTGAATTCTTGGTGCCAAAACTCTGCGCAGAAATACGATGCGATACACGTGGCTGCAGGATAAATCCATCGAACAGAACCCCGTCGAGCGCACGTGAGGCGTGCTTGAGACTATTCCGCTCGTGCATACCGAGACTCTTAGAGAGCTCGGATGAACGACTCCCTACCACGCAGCCCTCTCTCGAGGGGGGCGGACTCAGCCCTCGTTCCCCTCGTGTTGGTTGGTGGTGGTGGTGTTGGTGGTGGTGGTGGTGGTGGCGGCGCTGCTGTTGTCGGGCGGGTTCCGATCAAGAGGCACGACGAGCGCATGTGCGGCACCTATTTTCGGCGACAATTCTACCAAGTATTGTACCACGTACACGGTGAACCCCTTTAAAACCGCGCCGTTTTCTTTTGGTTCGAACAACTTGGATTTTGTGTGTGTGTATGTGGGATAATGTATAGTGTGTATGCGGGCGCGAAAAGGGTTCACCCTTTTTAGAACCGCAGTCCTGTTTTGGGGGACGAAGCACTCATTTTTTTGAGCAGTTTATCCCCGAAACGGGAGGGACTGCAGCACTAAAAAAGGGTTAAGGCCACTCTCCGAAAATGTACGGATCCTGTTGGTATTTATTTAGTCGGAATGTTGCACGATTCGGACAGATCAATCCGCTCCCACTTGAGATCATCTTGATCGTAATGCGCCCTCCCTCCCTCCCTCCCTCCCTCCCTTCCCCCCCGGTCTATGGTCGTACGACTACGACCATGCATGATATCGAGTACCAGGTACATCTCTCCTATCGAGCACACACACCCCCCTCTCTCTCCCTGCGCCCCCCCCCCCCCCCCCGCCCCCTCGTTTTTTTTTCGGAGAGCAGGCATCAGATCCTCCTGATGTCGAGCTTAAGTCTGATCCCTGTGGTGTCGACTTGGATAGTTCCGAGGACTAGCCACTTCGACGAAACTGCCAACACCTGCGTGTCCACGACTTTTTCCTCCCTGGTTGTCGTGTTCATGGACGCTCTCGGCTTGATGGCCATCTGCTTCCTCTGGTGAGTAGGGCAATATGCCTCTTTAATCGCTGAACTCCACGGCTTGTACTGCTGTGTCCAAAAATGTAAGAACCGTTTGTATAACTGTTCAAATATATTAATTTTTTTTCACACGTTTGTTGTGTTGCGGGACACGCGGCAAGGTCACACGAAAAAAAAAAAAAAAAAAATCGACATCCCATTTTTTTTTTTTTTTTTTTTTTTTTTTGAGTCCCGGACAGGAGGAGGGGAGAGGGGTTTTACGAACCAAAACCAAATAAAACAAAACTGAATAAAAAAAAAAAACATGCATGTTTTAATTGATTTCTGAAAAAAAAAAAAAAAATCACATCCCGTTTACGAACGCGTATCATGTATACTTTGTTTTCAATTCGGACATGGTGGCGAGAGTGTTGATCCGTTTTTCGTTTTTTTTTTTTTTTTTTTTTTTTTCGTTTTCCCCCGGTTTTTAGTATGCTTATTATAACATAATTTTCGGTACATGGCGGTAGTTTTTTTTCCCGGTGGGTGCAGGTATACCAGGTAGTGATCAGTGTAAACACAGGGGGATATTATGTGCTGTAGGTCCATGGTGGGTTCTGATCACCGTATCACACACTGTTACGGGGGGCCATATTAAATAGGACCTACGGTACGGTACAGACAAAAACCTACATGTTTCGCTATTTTTTGCCGACAAAATTTGGTCCTATTTACTACGGTCCCCCGTAATAGGGTGATAATATAGCGCACCCCCTCGGACGATTTTCGAAGCTGGGTTTGTCGGCAACGGGGAGGGCGTACGGAGTACGGCGACCGAGCGATGCGTCTATATATGCAACCTCCTCGACGAAACCTAATCCCAAAGCCACTATTTTCGTTGCGTGTGCCCCCGATGTCTTGGAGGAAAGCCGAGTCTGAACTTCTTTCCCAGGGGGTGTGTTAACTTATCACCCAGTGTGATACGGTTCTACAGCAGTATGCCCCCCCCCCCCTAGCACTGGGTGATAAGTTATCACACCCCCTGGGAATGGGCTTCCACTGTGTCCGAAAATGCAAGGAAGGTTTTTATACCAAAATTCTTTCCAGACGGTCGCTATATTTCGGGACGTGAGCGGTAATCGTCAGCACGGGGGAGCTTACTGTGCTATTACGGGGGCCATAGTTAATAGGACCTGTGGTACACGCAAAAACCTTTGTATTTGCCTATTTTTACTGACAATATTTGGTCCTATTTATTACTACGGCCCCCCGTAATAATACTAACCGAATATGACTTTGTAAATAAAGAGAGGGGGATGATATGTGCCTTCGGGCCATCCTGGGTTCTGACAACCCTGGCCCCTCGTAGCGTGTACGAACCACCTCCACGGAGGGAATTACTGCTGCAAAAATCGGAACCAGGTACGACGCCAAACGTAGGGGGATAGTCCGTGGAGGAGAAAGTATCAGCCAGCACGGACACTTGGGGGTGTGAGCCATCCCTCTATAGTGCGGTGTGTCACCACAGTGCGGTCCACCACAGTGCGGTATGGGGCCACATTTGGGCCCAAACTTTTTGTTACCGTACTTACTTTCGGTGTATACATGCACGTTCCTCTCCTTGGACTAAGTGGTCGGAACCAAGCATGATGCCGAATCGTAGGGGGATGGTCTACCTGCAGATTTGTTTTTGGGTTCATCGAGTGGGTTCTGATCCACGGCGGTAGTGGTCACAGTAATAGTATTACGGGGGAACATAGTAAATAGGACCTACGGCACACACAAAAACCTATACATTTACCTGTTTTTACTAACAATATTTGGTCCTATTTACTATGCCCCCCCGCCCCCCGTGCTAGTTGTGGGTGTCGCGGTAAGCCGACTACCGCAACCCCGCTCCAGGCAGGACATCTTAGCTCCGTTGTTGAGGTTAAGTATCAGAGTCCAGACGTATACGTTGTAGAGCGAGTGGGGTGCTCCGCCTTTTTCAAGACCGTCCGGTTCATTCCTTGCAGAGCCAACTGCTGTGTCCCATTTTGGGGACAGGCTGCTTAAGAATTTGAGCGCTGTGTCCCCGGATCGGGACCGACTGCAGCCTGCCCTACACAGGTTGTAAAGCTCGAGGGGCAAAATCTTCCATGATGGCATGATGGGGTCTCCATCAGAAAAATGGCGGGAAGCTGAAACTATGCAACAATGGTTGGTTAGTTCTTCAGCTACGAAGCCCCATCGGTCAGAAAAAGCTCGGCCACAATAAAAAAGGTACAAGGTGCAGTCCGCAGCGCTCCCGGTTTCTCCGGTACGAAGTGTTTTTTTTTTACGCGCTAGCCCTGAGATATTGAACTTCGATGTGCGTGGTAGGTCGTGCTTGGTGTTGGTTGTACGGCTCTCCTCGACGAAGTACTTCGGAATCGGATTGCCGTCCCGTTTTGGAGACAAGTCACTTAGAACTTGAGGTGGTTCGTCCCCGAAAGGGGACTGCAGCACTGTTACGGGGGGGGGGGGGGCATATTAAATAGGACCTACGGTACACACACAAACATAGAGGTTTTACGTATTTTTACTAACAATAGTTGGTCCTGTTTACTATGGCCCCCCGAAATAAAAGGGTCAAGAGTCTTCGGGAGATGAGACTATTACGGGGGTCCATAGTAAATAGGACCTATGGTATGCATGAAAACCTATATATTTACCTATTTTTACTAACAATATTTGGTCCTATTAACTATTACGGGGGTACATAGTTAATAGGACCTATGGTATACATAAAGACCTATACATTTAACTATTTTTTTCTAACAAAATTTGGTCCCGTTAACTATGGACCCCCGTAATACGGTCCCGCGTGTACCCTGGTTAGGTAGCGGGCTTGTCACGAAAAATAATCTACCTTTCTTTTAGGACTGCGATCCCGTTTGGGGGACAAGTTGCTTTGGATTTTGAGGTGGTTTGTCCCCAAAACGAGACTGCTTGTGTCCAAAACGGGACTGTAGTCCTAAAAGGGCGAGAGGAGTTTTCCGGAGATAAGACTATTACGGGGGGCCATAGTAAATGGGACCAAATACTGTTGGTAAAAATAGGGAAATATATAGGTTTTAGTGTGTACCGTAGGTCCTATTTACTATAGTCCTCCGCAATATTAGGTGAACAGGCTTGTCACGAAAGAATAATCCACGTTCCTTCTATTTACGAGGGGCCATAGTAAATGGGACCAAATATTGTTTGTGAAAATAGGGAAATATGTAGGTTTTTGTGTGTACCGTAGGTGCTATTTAGTATGGTCCTCCGTAATGGTGCAAACTGCAGTCCCGTCATGGGGGACAAACCACTCTAATTCTTAAGTAATTTGTTGCGAAAACGGGAATACAGTCCTGAAACGGACGAGACTTTTCGGGAGATGAGGCTAGGTTGACAAACAGGCTGGTCAAGAATGGTCTGTGTACCTTGGGACTACTTACTGGAGTAATTAGTACCAGCACGGGACATTTTTTAGCACGTGTAGTAAAAAATAAAAACGATAAGACCATGAGTAGAGATAGGGCGACGTGAATGGCATTGTCGTCAAGCGGGCGGTCTCATAGTTAATAGGACCTACGGTACACACAAAAACCTATATATTTACCTATTTTTACTAGCAATATTTGGTCCCATTTACTACGGTCCCCCGTAATACAACAGGGGCAGACTCCTGATTTTGTGCAAGAAGGCAACGATGCTCACTCTGACGCGTCGCAGGAAACTACGGAAGCGGAAGGGTATATCGCCGCGCGAAGGCGGCGGCAATACTCAAGATAACACGCCCCCCCCCCCCCCCGCCCCCCCCCCCTGAGACGAAGGTCTGATCCCAAGATTGTTCCTCCTTTTCCTCCTATGCCGCCCGCCGTCCAGGTTCGTGTGCGCGCGGCAACTGAAGTCGGTGAGGAAGCAGTTCAACGAGTACGAGACGATGAAAAGAACACTGCTGTACATGACCATCACGCTCGTCAGCTACGCCGTCATCGTGCTCTATCTCCTGGCGGACGACCTCGTTCTCACTCGCCGGGTGTCTCTTTTCTGTGAGTGTGTGTATAGTGCGTTTTTGCTCGTACCCGTGTCGCCTCCGAAAAAAACAAACTATTCATCAGGTCGTGCCTGATGCGAACGCGCTATTACGGGGGACCATAGTAAGTAGGACCTATGGTACACAAAAACCTACCTGGTATATATTTACCTATTTTTACTTACAAATCTTTGGTCCTGTTTACTATGGTCCCCCGTAATGAAACAAATGCGTGGTGGAGAGGGTGGGGGAGGGGGGGGGCGGAGCCTGCTGTAAGGCCCCGGATCTGAATTACGGCTATTACGGGGGTCGACAGTTAATAGGACCTATGGTATACATAAAAACCTATATATTTACCTTTTTTTACTAACAATATTTGGTCCTATTAACTATGGTCCCCCGTAATAGTTAAAACCTTTTTAGGACTGCAGTCCCGTTTTGAGGACAAGCTGCTTAGAATTTGAGTGGTTTGTCACCGGAACAAGACAGCAGTTCTAAAGGAATTAAGAGAAAAGGAGGACGAAGATAAGAAATTGGAAGAAACAATGAGTACATTTACAATAGTACCGACTGAAGAATTGGATTATTTACTATTACGGGGGTCCATAGTTAACAGGACCTATGGTGTACGTAAAAACCTGTATATTTACCTGTTTTTACCAACAATATTTGGTCCCGTTAACTATGGACCACGCCCGTAATAGCAGTTTCACCCACCCACTTTTATCTAGTGTGTTGCAGCGCGAGCCACGTTTAGAGGGAAAACTGGTTAAAAGGTCAAGCGGGATCGTATCTGCGGTACGAGTCAGGGTTGAGCGCTGCCTGGCGCATCGATCGGTGTTTTTGAAAAAGTATACTGGTACATATTTTTTTTGTTGGTGTTTTGGAAATATTCCAGCCGCCACCAGGTACTTTTATTTGCCTGTATACTCTTGTGGTGGAAGCCAGCCGCGATCGCGATCACACCCCCCCCCCCCCATCCCCCCCCCTACCCCCACCAATACCAACGCCCACATCACTCATCACCGAACGAAACCACCACCACTACAGCCTTTCCTCTTTATTCCGCTCCCCCCAGCAGAGTTGAACCCCGCACCCAACCCGACTCACGTAGTGTGTGTACGGTAAGGCGCCCACGAGGCAGGACATGGTAAAGCCACTGCTGTTTTTAGTACATGGAAAACCCATTGCTGTCTCTGGAAGTTGGCCGCACCAGAAGTCAAACCAATTCAATTGACGTTGTCATCCGTGTGCAAGAAAATCCGCCTCGAAAGAGATTCGTAGTAGGATGCAGCTCATCCTTACTGCGGCTCGCCCAACAACTCACGGCGCTCCGCGCTTGGTGCAAGCAATGCCTCCCTAATCGGCGACAACCCGACGGGCTGCTCCGTCCCGGCGTTGTAGGGATGCGAGGCTCTATGGCCATACGACTACGACCGTGAACGGTATATGAGTAACGCCCCCGTCCCCCCCCCCCGTTCCGTCCCGTCCCGGCATTGTAGGGTCCCGGCATTGTAGGGATGCAAGGGTCTATGGTCATATGACTCCGGCCATGCATGATAATGAGTGCACCCCCCCCCCCGTCCCGTCCCGCCCCCCCGCCATAAATAATATCGAGTACACCCCCCCCCCCCCCCCCGCCATCTTCCTTCCGCCCACCCTTAACGCTGGTACCACCGCTTTGGTATGTGTGGCCCGATAATAACAGACCCGCTCCTAACGACTTACATCTTGCTGTGGGGCTCGATTCGGGAACCGTTCACGATGAAGATGCTGGGAGATAGCGAGTACTTGTGGTCCTACACGAAAGGCTTTTCCGAGATGCCTTCCCCGGCGCAGGTTTGTGTCGTGTGCGGGTGGGGGTGGGGTGGAGGTAGGGTGGGGGGGGGGTGGCGGTGGTAGTGGAGGGAGGGGTGGGAGGTGGGGGGTGATGGTGGTAGTGGAGGGAGGGGTGTCGGTTGGGATGTGTGATGGCGGTGGTGGTGGTGGTGTATGGTTGGTGCTTGGCAGAATCTTTACCTCCGTGGATCAGGTGAGACTTGAGTTATGCAACAACGATATTCAAAACGCAAACCTCTCTGCTTCTTCAAAGTCACGCACACGTTTGTTTGTTTGTTTGTTTGTTTGTTTGTTTGTTTGTCTGTTTGTTTTGTTTCTTGTTGTTTTATCTGACCGTTGTTCTGCCTTTTCTTGCGGTGTCCGCTACGTATGCATTTCTGCTGCAAACAAGCAAAACCGGGACAGCTGCAAACAGTCGGTCAAGCTGAGTGCAGGCAGTATCGGCCGTTAATAATAACCAATCGGTCAAAAGACCACAGCCGACGTGCTTTTTTTTACTTTTTTTCTCGCATCTCGGACTGGCTGATGATGATCTATCTGATCTATCTGCTGTAGATGATCTATAGCTCCTCAGCTGACGTTGTGAGAGGTTGTGCAGGATCTGCACAGTACAGATCCAAACCAGGAAACATGTATGTCCTACTGTAGATCGATCGTCCAGCTGATTCAGTTTCCAGCCGGCAACATGATGAGCTCAAATCTACTAGGTACCTGGTAGATAGTAGGGATCTGTCCGCCCTGAAGTGTCTGTACATCGCCAAACGGGAATCGAAGGCCATCAAGATTAGGGATGTATGTTCCCCCACAGATTTAGATCGTGGCAATCGATTGCCTTTCTGAGGTGGTACTTGTTTTGCATATAAAAAGCCGTACACCCCGCACACACGTAGGACGCGCGATCGAAGTGGTAACACACGCAGCTCACAAAGATGAGTTTTCGAGATCTTTCCGTGGTCACCAAAAAAACTGAGTTTGTTTTTTGCTCTCTTTCTTTCCTTGTTTTGAAACAGCTCAAGGCCAGTCTGGCGGAACAGCTGTCCGTGGACCAGCTGAGGAACGAGTTCAGACGTTACATCAAGACCAAAGTGGCGCAAGAGCTGGTGGACTTTTACCTCGACTCGCTCGACAGGGAGGAGGTCACGGGCTTCTTCGATCGACAGGTGCGGCGTTCGGTCATGAGGGGATAAGCTGGGTACATCCCCGGGTTTCCAAAGTGGATAGAGATCGTTTTATTTATACTATTTTTCTCATCCGCCAATTTGCCGCATGAAGAGCTTTATCGTTGATCGCTCATAAACATCCCGTATGTATGGTTGTACCGGGAAGAGGTTACAGACGTCTTCGAGCGATAGGTGCGGCATTCATTCGTCAGGGGATGTTTCGGTTTCATCCCCTGGTTTTCGAAATAGACACCTGACATATGTTTATTCGTGTTTTGCCATATACCTGATATGTAAAGTTTTTTTTTGTGTTTTAAGTTTGCCATCGGACAAAGTACTGCATGAGCTTCATCGTCGATCATTCCTGAACATGTTCTTAGAAAAATCATAGAAAATTCTGCCGAACTGGTTGTAAGGAAGGTCGTTGCTGGAGCCCCCCCCCCCCCCCCCTCCCCGCGTACATACTATACGTGTTGCGTGTTTGGTCGTTTCCATTTTTACTGCGAACGCCCTTTCAGGTAGGGCTTAAGCAGTAGTTTGATTTTTTTTTTTTCTGTTTTGAGATGTTTTTAGACGCGAGGAATTTTGAACACGATAATACCTGGTATCGATTGAAAATGGAAACACTACGTACACCCGTCGATGTATATTGCAGCACATTCACTGTTTTTGTGCGTGCGTACTCTTCATCCTATTGGGAGGGGCGTAGTAAATAGGACTAAATGTCGTTCGTAAAAATATGTAAACATATAGGTTTTAGTGTCGACCGTAGGTCCTATTTACTAGGGTTCCCTCGTAATAGAGCGCAACAAGAAATACGGTCGCAGAAGCAGAGATGATGCGTGCCGGAGCACGGCAAACGCTTTATTTAGTTGTGTGAAAGTTGAAACGTGAAAAAAGGAAAGACGAAATAGACAGCAGCTGCGAACAAATACCAGGGTTTCCAAAAAAGAGTCGGAAGATAAAATAAACGAAAAACAAATGCAACGGATATCGTCAGTAGTACCAGGTACGAGCGAAGTGCCTCCCCTCTGGTCTGCGTACTGTTCACGGAAACGTGCTCGTTGTCGAATGAATAAAATCTAGCAATTGGAAGAAAAAAGCTATTACGGGGGTCCATAGTTAATAGGACCAATGGTATACATAATTTTTTTTTATATATTTACCTATTCTTACTAACAATATTTGGTTCCATTTACTATGGTCCCCCGTGATAATAGCGGGAAAGACCCCCTCTGATCTTCGCATTTACATACTCTTCACGAAAAATAGCCAGTTGTTCGTTAGTATCATGGCGTTTTTCTTCCCTCTATCCCCACGGGGGAGGGGGGGGGGTGGAAATTGTGACGGATCACGCTCATACAATTTCCCCTGTCCCCCCCCCCCCCCGCCCGTGCAAACGGGGTGTGGGTAGAGGAGATGAGGAAAATAGACGAATGTGGCGTGGAGAAGTTTGGTATACCAGATACCAGGGACAATAGCGGGCAAACGATGAACTGACCTACTGAAGGAGATAGATGATGGCCACAGGCGGCGACGAAACAGCAGGAGGGGGGTGCGATCAGCAAAAGGTTTCTATGTGATATTTGGAAAGAAACGTAATGAGCGCATGTATCACTGTTGGAGGTGTCTCTATTAGGAGTAGGAACGGTGCTCCGTCTCGAAAGGGATGCGTGGTCAATGGTGGAATGACTAAGGCAAGCAACAAATGAGTACACGCCCCCCCCCCCCCGCCTCATTTTGATTCGAAGCTGGCATTGGTGTGCAAGTCCGCCTCACAGACGGTTCTTGGTATTACGGGGGTCCATAGTTAACGGGACCAAATTTTGTTAGTAAAAGTAGGTAAATATGTAAGTTTTTATGTATACCATAGGTCCTATTAACTATGGACCCCTGTAATAGGATGCGGCTCACCCTTCATGCGGGTCGCTCGCCCGAACACCCCTCCCCTTCCTTCGCGCTTGGTGTGCGCAATGTCTACCTTGTCGGTGAAAACTCGACGCGCTCCGTCCCGGCATTGTAGGGATGCGAGGGTCTATGGTCATACGACTACGGCCATGCATGATATTGAGTACACCCCCTCTCCCCCCGCTTCCAGGGCGCCTCTTACCACCGCACTCCCTTTTTTAACACACAATACTTGGAATTAGAGTACGAAAAACTGAGGTGTAGTACTGTGTATATATGGGAAACACCCCTGCTCGTAATGCAATCGGGGGGGGTGGGAGGTTGCAATCTATTTTACCGCGTGCTGTTTCTCTACTCCCTTAGGGGTCCATCTTAACGGGGATTTTCGACTCTTTTCAATTTGACATGTTTTTTTTTATTTTTTGCTAATTTAATTCAAGGGCCCATCTTATCGAGGACTTTCGGTTCTTTCAATTTGACTTGATTTTTTTTTTTTTTTTTCTAGTTTAATTTATATCTGATTGAACGAAATTTAGTGTTCCCCCCGTCGAGATGGGCTCTTAGTTTCCTTCCGCGGATAATTCCTGCTGTTGCTGTCACTGCTATTAAATATGCAGGCGGTACATACCTTACTTTTTATCTTTGTCCGATAAGTTGAACGTGGGCTGCTGCTGTTGCTGTGCCAATCCAACATGCGCGAAACATACAAATGTTGGAACCACCCCCCCCCCCCCCCTCCCCCTCCCCCTCCCGTTTCCCCCTGTAGTTTTTACCACATGTCTGAATTATGGCCTGTTGATACTGTAGGATAAACTACGGAATCCAACTTTCGGGGATCGTTAACACTATACTATATTTGATTGCTCTTAGTGTGGTTGACCAAATTTTCCCAAACCAAATGCCTGATCCTTCGAGACCAAAGTTTACAGGGGCAGGGACGGGATTGGGGTCTGCGTTTTTTTTTTTTTTTTTTTTTTTTTTTTTTTCCATTTTCCATTAAACCGTTCTTGCACTCATCGACGTCCAGCAAGCCCAGTGTCCGTGCTGATTCTTCACCCTAGAAAGATACGAGCTCTGTGGTCACAGACTGCGTTACAAGATAACAGCAGTAGGGGGTTCCCCAAATGAGGCGGTGGTGGGCCAGCATGGAGCAATGTTACCGCTTTTTTGGGGGGGGGGGAAGCCGCCTTATTAGTTCCGGGCTGCGAGTGCCATCGTGCAGTCGCGCTAGGCGATTTTTTTACCGCCCTATATCGGGATACCGCCTTCCTCAGACAGCCGTATGGGAAGAACCCACACACTACTGCTGTAGTGTCTCAAGTAGTATTTTGGGCATTTTTCGAACCAAATATCATAACGTCCCGTCTCGAAACACTGAAAACCACACCTACCAGGCCACACGGAATCCCCCGATTTCTATACTTGTATCCTACAGCAGATAAGAAATTCATGGGCGCAGAAAAATTGCGGCTCGCTCTCGAACTCAGAACTATAAAGGCGGAAGCTGTATTTTTCTGGGACCACCCTTGTCCCTCCGCCCGCGTTTTCTCGTTATTTTCTCTCCGCTCCGCCGAACGCCCGGACTGTCAGAGCTGGGCTGTCAAGACTTTCCTCCGTGTGTGTATATGGTTCCGGATTGTTCCGGATGGTTCGGTGCTTCTCGATTTCAGCGTTTTTGTACGACGCTGGTGGCATCACCGTACAGGTGTACGTGGTCGATGGTCGATTTAGGATTTGTTTTGTGGCTGTCTGAACGGCGCGAGCATGGGAGAACGTGGTTATTGTTCTATTACGGGGAACCATAGTAAATAGGACCAAATATTGTTAGTAAAAATAGGCAAATATATAGGTTTTTATGTATACCATAGGTCCTATTAACTATGGACCCCCGTAATAAGTACTTCTGTCTGGTGTCATCATTGGATGCGTTGTTCGTTTTGTTGTTCTTGTTTTTTTCTCTTTTTTTGTACATGTGACACGTACTCGTATTTCGTAGTAATACGTAGTTGGTTTGTTTTTATGTCCCAGTTCTCGTCTGTCGCGGTTTTCCATGGCTGGTTTTATTTCGTTTTTGGTCTTGTATTTCCGTCTTCCTTAACAGCAAACAGCCTTAAGGTAAACAACAAAGAAAATAGATCTTCTTTTTCATTTTCCGAATTCGGGCGCGAAATTATGTGATGAAAAACGAAATAAAACCAGCCATGGAATGCGACGAATTGGGACATGAAAACAAACCAACTATTACTACGAAATACTATTAATAGTGCGTATCATGTACAAAAAGTGAGATAAAAATAAGCAAAACAAATAACGAAACGCATCGTGACATGAGACGGAAGTTTCAGATTTTATACAGTCCGATTTCGTCTCCCCGAATTCAGAAAATATGTAAGTGCGTGTATTACATCTATTCATAAAACTTTAGACTGGTACTCGCTGGAAGCAAGCAAGGATAATGTTAATAGTGCATCAGTACCAGGCACTTGTTGCTGCTGTACCTGAGTGCGTGTCATATGTACAAAAAAAAAAAAACATTTTTTTTTTTTCCAATATATACAAGCCCGCGGTTTGCCCCCCCCCCAGTATGCTAACGCTAGCATATTGAATAAAGTAGGCCGTGGCGCAAAGCGAAGATGCTACTTTATGATCATTGACTGACCGCCTCTTCAGTACTAGTTGTGTGTGGAAGCCAAGAGAAGGCTTGGCGCGACCCCCTGACTGACCTGACCGCCCCTGGCCCTTTGCACTAAAACTAGTATATTAGGGTCAACAGAGGCCTTGACGCGACCCCTTGCCTGACCGCCCCTACACTCAAGCTATTATATTAAGGCCAAACGAGGCCTTGACGCGACCTCTTTGACTGACCGTCCCTACACTTTATCTAGTATATTAGGGCCAAACGAGGCCTTGACGCGGCCCCTTGACTGACTTCCCCTTACACTGAAACAAGAACATTCGGGCCAAAAGAGGCCTTGACGAAACTCCTTGACTGATCTGACCGCCCCTGACCCCCTTGACTGACCGTCCCTACGTACACCAAAAATAGTGTATGAAAGCCAAAAGAGGCCGTGACGCGAGCGGAATATGCTGCGTAGGAGGCCGCGGTTTGGACCCTTGACTGACGGGTCCCTACAGTAAAAATAGTGTATGAAGGCCAAAACAGGCCTTGGCACATCCTAAAAGACCGGTAGACCGCGGTTTGGCCCCTTGAATGACCGCTGCCTACTCTAAAACTAGCATACTACAATAGGTCTATTAGGAGGACTTGACGCTAAGTGAATACGCCAGGAGACCGTGCTTTGACCGCTTGATTGACCGTCCCCTACACTAGAACTACAGTAGTATATCAAGACCTTCACGCAAAAATGTACGTATATAGGAGACCGCGGTCTGCCCCCCTTGACTGACCGCTTCCTACACTACAACCAGTATAGTACGGCCGTAAGGGGCCTTGACACGACCCCTTGACTGGACTGATCGCCCCTGACGGCCTCCCTAACACTAAAACTAGGATATTAGAGCCATAAGAGGCCTTGACGCGACCCCTTGACTGACCGTCCCTGCACTACAACTAGTATATTAAACGCCCACAGAGGTTTTGACGCGACCCCGTGACTGACCTGACCGCCCCTGACGGCGCCCTCAAACTGAAACTAGTATGTTAGGGTCAAAATAGGCCTTGACGCGATCCCTTGGCTGATCTGACCCCCCCTGACGGCCTCGTGAAACTAAAAGATAGTATCTTATGACCAGAAGAGGCCTTGACGCGTCCAGAATAAAACGATAAACCGCGGTTTGACCCCTTGACTGACCGCCCCCTACACCTAAAATAGTACGCAACGCGTTCGATGCATCGAAACTCACGATTCGATACTGCTGCTGTGTATCCAAATGCCTCTTTTGTTGTCTATGTTACGTGCTTTTTTGTTTCGTGTTTTTCTCAGGCGGTAACGATGCGCATCGTCGAGCAGTACATCCGAGAAGGGTCCCCTGACCAGGTGAGGTTGTTGCGGTGGTGGTTGTCGTTGTTGGCGTCGTGTTGTGTAGGGTTGGGGTTAACCTTTTTAGGACTGTTAGAACTTGCAGCCCCGTTTTCCGGGACAGACCACTCGTAACACTGGATTTTATAACTTGAGAAAATGACTTCGTACGAAATATAGTAGTTGAGAAAAAAACGTCTAAGCGGCTAACTTCTTCAATTCGTAATTCGTAAAATAATTCAAGTCTTATAGGCTCAAAAACTACTGTATGTACTCTTCAACAGCAACCCAACGCACATACTCTTGATGAGAGCGAACGAGTACAGCCGGAGTTACAGCAAAAACAACACATTTACCGCGGATTCTTCATTTTTCGCTTCGAACGATTGTTTTGCCGTACATACCTCCGGCTGTATTGGTTCGATTTTATTAGAAGTAAGTGCGTTCGGTTGCTGTTGGTGAGGAGTACATAGTTTTTGAGCCTATCAGACTTCAATTATTTCACGAATTGAAGAAGTTAGTCGCTTAGACCTTTTTTTTCTCAACTACTAGTCATTTTCTCCTAAGCTACAAAATCCGCTGTTGTCGTCGTTGTGTAGGGTTGGGTTTCACCTCTTTTTAGGGCAGGTGCAGTCCCGTTTTGAGGGACAAAGCCGTTTTGGGGGACAAAGCACTCATTCATAACACTCATGCTCTATGTGCTGTGTCCGCAGAACGGGACTGCAGTCCGAAAAGGGCTGGCTATCCCTTGCTTTGTGTTACAGCAGCAGCAGCAGCTGTGGGGTGTTGTTGTCGCCGCTGCTGTCGCTGGTAAGGTTAGATTGCTGTTGTTGCTGTTGTGTTGTTGGTTTCGGTTATTGCGGGGGACCGTAGTAAGTAGGGCCTACGGTACAGACAAAAACCTATATATATATATATTTCCCTGTTTTTGCGGACAATATCTGATCCTGTTTACTATGGTCCCCCGAAATAGGTATTTGTTGTTGTCGCTGCTGTTGGTTAGAGTATGTTGTCCTTGCTGTTGCTAATGGTTTGGATTAGGTTGTCGTTGATGATGGCGGTGTTGTTGGTGGTGTTGGTGTCGATGTTGGTAGTGGTGGTGGTGGTGGTGTTGGTGGTGGTGGTGGTTGGGGTTAGGTTGTTGCTGTTGGCGGTGGTGGTGGTGTTGTTGGTGGTGTTGGTTGGGGTTGGGTCGTTGCTGTTGGTGGTGGTGTTGGTGTTGGTGGTAGCGTTGTTGGTGTTGGTGGCGGTGGTGGTAACTGTGGTGTCGTCGTCGTTGTCGTTGTTGTTGTAGGCGCCGGTGGTAGCAGCAGCCTTGCTCTGCTGTTGTAGCGGGAGCTGTGGGTTAACTTGACACACGACACGAAAGCTGACCGTGGAAGTGTGGTGAGCTTAAGCTCTATTTTTACCTATCCGCTGGAAGATGCACTAAAGAAGAAAAGGATGGTGTTGTTGGTGTTGGTGTTGGTGGTGTTGGCGATGGTGGTGTTGGTGGTGGTGGTGTTGATGTTGGTGTTGGTGTTGGTGTTGGTTGGGGTTAGGTTGTTGCCGGTGTTGCTGATGCTGGTGGTAGTGTTGGTGCTGTTGCTGTTGTCGGTGTTGGTGTTGGTGTGGTCGGTGGCTGTGATGACTGTGGTGGTGTTGGCGGTAGCGGTGATCGTGGCGGTGTTGGCGATGGCGACGGTTACGCTGTTTTGTTGCTGCTGCTGCTGTTGTTGGAGTCGGCGTTGACGAGGTTCTATTGGCGGGTGTGCTGGCAATCAACACAATGCTTCCCGCAAGGAGAGCCTGTCAAATCAAGGTTCTCCAACCATTCCACACCCGTGGGACGCATCATGATCTACGATAGATGGTCCACGGTAGTCCCTCGCCTACCATTATGAGGGTTTGTGCAGGATCATCCGCATTTGTACGTATCCAACCCAGGAAACAAGGCGCCAGATCCTTTGGACTGTAGGGGTCCCACCCGTCGACATGAGCTGGACTATGCAAGACCGGGAACAGACGTACCTTGAAAATATCCACCACTATGTCCCAAAATATGAGAAAATTTTGTATATAAATATTCAATACAAGCGTTTATTTTATTCAGGGACAGAGTGGTATGTCCGAGGTTGTAAAGTGCCGTCCACAAAGACCTGTCATTTTCGTATCAAAGTTACCCTCCCCCCCCCCGGTCATGCGAGTACGGCCATGCGTGATGGTGAGTAACTCCTCCCCCCCCCTCCCCCCACCCCGCTCTCCACAAATGATGCCTTCCGTCGTATTTTGTTTTTTGTCACGGAATAATACAATACCACATCACAAAAAAAGGTGAACATTTCCGAGGAATGCCGCGAGAGGGTCTTGGCGACGGATGTGACTGCATTCGACATCTTCGACGACGCGCGCGCAGAAGTGTTGGCCGTCATGGAGGTGAGACACATTATCGTATGAGCTATATTTCGTGCGGCAGGCGCTGCTCCAGCCTTGAGGGGGGGGGGAGTAGCAGGACCGGGGGGAGGGGGCTACCGGGGAGGGGGGGGGGGGGGGGGGGGGGGGGGGGGGGGGGGAGGGGGGGTATACTCGATATCATGCATGACCATAGTTGTATGACCATAGACCCTCCCATCCCTACAATACCGGGACGGAGCACGTCGGGTTTTCACCGACCAGGCAGACATTGCTTGCACCAAGCGCGAAGTGGGGGGGAGGGGGGGGGGGGCGTACTCATTTGTTGCTTGCCTTAGTCATTCGACCATTGACAACACATTCCTATCGAAACGGAGCAAGCGGGGGGGGGGGGGGGGGGGGGGGGGGGGGGGGTTACTCATTTGTTGCTTTCCTTGGTCATTTGAACATTGGTCACGCATCCCTTTCGAGACGGAGCACCGATCTCACTCCTTATATAGACACCTCCAACAGTTGGGCGCTCAAGGCGTTGTTTCCAGATATTACATTGAAACATGTTGCCAATATTATTTACCAGGTACTTCCTTTTTCGCTGCATGTGGCTACCATCTATCTCCTTGCCTTTGTCACTTGACCATGGACCACCTTTTCGAGACAGAGCACCGTTCCTACTCCTAGTAGAGACAACTCCAACCTTTGGGTGCTCATTTCGTTTTTCCCAGATAGTTCGTGGGCTGTTTTTATGGCCCCGTTAAGAACATGCCGGACAATGTTTTGCAATCCTCTTGTACCTTTCATTTTTCGGACTGCGGAGTGCTGAAGACTGCGCACCACTGTCGTAATCCCGTTTAGAAAACGCCGCACAAATAGTTTTTTCGATTTTCCTTCTTCCTCGTTTATTTTTAGCTCCCATGAACCCCTACTAAGTGATTCCCGACTTTGTCTGCTGCGGCGTCAGAAAGTGCTTGGCGGGCATAGGATTATGATGGGTCCACTTCAGATACCCTGCCAGCGATCTTTTAAAAAAACCCTGCCAGCGGTCTTGTTTAAAGTGCCCTGCTAACGGTCGTATCTAAGGTGCCCTGTCAACCGTCTTGACACCGCACGCGCTGTCAATCGACCGTCATGCCAAGCGTTTTACCTCAAACACACTTTTGACAAGCTTCGGTTTTCCAAGCGCTGTGGTCGGCGCATTGATA
This sequence comes from Macrocystis pyrifera, assembly GCA_031763025.1. Taxonomy (NCBI): domain Eukaryota; class Phaeophyceae; order Laminariales; family Laminariaceae; genus Macrocystis; species Macrocystis pyrifera. The sequence continues at coordinate 11,404,105 of JASSKH010000015.1, forward strand.
GCGTTTTGTCAAGAGCTATTAATAGTGGTCACGGGTCTTTTTGTGAAGCACCTTGCCGCGTGTCTTACAACAAGTTGCCCATTCTTCGCTCTGGCGGAATCCTCCTGTGCCTGTGGTGGACCCCAGATGGTAGGATATGTGTCCGTACTCTACTTGCGCCCCCCCCCTCCCCTCGATCCCTGCCTCACCTTCCCCCCACCCTCCCCCGCCCCCGACGACCCCTTCCGCCGGCCCTCCTCGCCCCTCTTCTCTTGCCTTTTTGTCCCCTGCGAAACCACCGGTTGTTTATTTATCGAATTTATTCAATCCAATTTTGATTTCTTTAATTCAACTTATTTTTAATCTTCAAGACCAACTTCCGGAGAGATTTCGTGACCACCGAGGGGTTCCGCCGCATCCTCGACGCGTCCGAGGAGGAGCAGCTGGAGATACGCCTCCTCCGAGCAGGGGGGATGCTCCCAGGCACCCCCTCCCCGGCAGAATCCCTCAAGTCTTACCGTGGAAGTCCCAACTCCCCCCTTGTGCAGGGTATAGTAGCCGCCATAAAGAGGCTTCCCTTGGTGAGGAATGTCGCAGCGGCAGTGGAGGAAGCGCAAATGGCTGATGGCGGGAGGAGGAAGAGGAGAGGGGGCGGAGGGCGGGGGGTGAGGGGAAGGCAGCGGGTGGGAGTTGGGGCGGCTGCTCGGGTGGGGGCGGAGCAGGGGGAAGGGGATAGAGGTGGGGGGAAGAGCGGGCTGCGGGCTGGAGGGGGGGCGGGGAAGGAGGAGGAAGGGAATGGGGAAGTGGGGGTGGAGGTGGAGGAAGGGAGGAAGAGGGTGGGAGAGGAGGACGGGGGGGGGGGGGGCAGCAGCAGCAGCATGAACACCGCCCAAACCAGTACCATCTAAGCGACCAGCAGCACCACAAGTTGCCGTGGGTTCGTGAAGCCCGAGAAAAAGGGGACGCGGGGCTATCAATTGCAGCAGCAGCAGCAGCAGCAGCAGCAGCAACAACAACGACCACTAAAACACCACCAACAGCAATACCGATGACGACAGCTGCAACGACCACTACAACAACAGCGACAACACCACCACCATCGACTTCAACAGCAACAGCAACAGCAACGGGTTACGTCGAGCGAGCGCGAGTGGTAACTGCGGCGGTAAGAGACTGCCACGCCCTCCCCTCGCCAGTTGCCACCAACAACAAGGCCGGCAGCAGCATCGGCGGCGGTCGTGGTGGTGGCAGTGGCGATGGCGGTGGCGGTGGCGGTGGGGGGGCTGAAAGAAAACGAGAAGTCGACGCGCGAAGAACAGAGGAGCCCGCGAAGAGTTTGCTTGAGTCTGTGGTTTGGTCGAGGAAGGCACTCTACGGTGATTCTTCAAGCGGAAGTGGGGGGCACTCTGCTAGAGATAGTGGAGGTGGTGCTGGCGTTGGTGGAGGCGTTGATGGGGAGGGGGGGGTGCGTAGGGAAGGTCTGGGCGTGATGGGCAGCAGTCTCCGGAGTGCGCCGTGGCTGGCGTTGGGCCTGACAAAGGACAGCTCCGGCGATTCCAGCGGGGAGAGCCTCCGTGGGGTTAGCTTTTTGTCACGGAGCACGAAGAGCTGGGGTAGCGGCCGCTGCAGCGGTGATGTAGGTGGAATTGGTGCGAGAGGGGAAAGTGGGGGAGGAGGAGGAGAAGGAAGAGGGGCAGGAGGGGTGGGAGGGAGTGGAGGGGGAGGGGGGGGTGGAGGAGAAGCGTTATCGGTGGGGGGGGTGGGAAGGAGAGAGAAAGACGGGCGAGAGAGCGCGGGAACCGGAGTTGGAGGTGGAGAAGGGGTGGGGAGAGGAGGAGAAGGCGGAGTCGGAGAGGGAGGAAGAGCGGGAGGGAAGATTGTAAGCGCGGGGGAACGTGTAGATGGAGGATGGGCGGGGGACGTACTGTCGCTCTTAGGCCGGCCGTCGGCGCTGTCTTTCTCGGACGACCTCGCCCTCAGTGTGAGCACCAGTGGCGTGAGCACCGGTGGCGGCGCGACTACCGGTGACACGGTCAACACGGACGCGGTTAGCGCCCGCGAAAAATACTGTTTCTCGAGTGACAGCTCCGAAAAAGCCGGTTTCGGAAAGAATTTTTCGGAAAACGACGGCTTGAGAACTAAAGACTGCTTCGAAAACGACGGTTGCGGGAAAAAAGACAGTCTCGAAACTGCCGGTGTCGGAAAGACCGTTCGCAAGAACGAAAACGACGGCTTAAGAAGCGACTGGTTCAAAAATGACGGTTCCGGAGAAAGAAACTCTCCCGATTACTACGCTTTCGGGAAAGAAGGTTTCAGTAGAGGCAACTTCGAACAAGACCGTGACGGGTTCTGCGAAGGAAAGGAGTGCTTCACCCTAGAGAGCGGCTTGACGGGGGGAGGAGTCGGGGGCGGGTACCAGTCTGCTGCTGTCGTCGTTGGAGGGGGGGGCGGAGGTGCAGGTGGAGGCGGGAACGGTGGAGCCGGTGCGGGCGAGGTCCCACCGCCCTCCACGTTGACCGTGCGTGAGCATCGTGCCGGGAGATCACTAGAGGTGGCGATGTCCCCAGGCGAGGAGAACAATGGCGACGGTGGTGATATTGGTGGTGGTGGTGGTGGTGTTGGTGGTGATGATTCTGCCTTGGATACCGACGCAATGTCTCAGTCTCCGCGAAGGCTTCCGAGACTGACTCAGAGCGGCAGCCGTACGTTTTTCTCCGGTGGAGGTTCGGGTGGCAACAGCCGCAGCCGCCGCACCGGCACGAGTACCCCTACCGATACTGGTGCCACCGGGGGCGCGCCTGGAGTGAATGCACCCGTAGTGAATGCACCCGTTGGTGCCGCCGCTGCTGCTGCTCCTGCTCCTGCTACTGGTGTTGTCGCTCCAACTTCTGCTGCTGCTGCTGTTGGTGTTAGTGTTGCCGGTGCTGCTTCCGCTGCTGATGACGCTGGTGATGATGATGCCGTCGCCACCGCTAAAGATGGCGCCTCTACCGCCACCACCACAGCCGCTGCCCCCTCTACGACCGATAACGCAACCGATTTTGCAACCGCGTTAGTATCCGATCACGCAACCGATGACGCCGCATGTTTCACAATCGGGTACGGCATCGAAACGAGCGCCAACATCAGCATCGGAGCCCGCAAGGTCGCCATGGTGGAGGAACCCAACCCCGCAATCGGAAGCGAAATCGGACGCGGAATCGGGGGTGGAATCGGACGCCCAATCGATCCGGAAAACAGACGCGGAATCGGGGAAGGAGCCGAACGTGGAACCGGGGGCGAACTCGAACGCGGAATCGGGAGCGCAATCGAACCCGTAATCGGACGCAAAATCGATCGCCGAGTCGGACGCGGAATCGAGGGCGGAACTGCACCCGGAATCGGCGGCGGAATTGGACCCCAAATCGGAGGCCCAATCGATCCCGTAACCGGACGCACAATCGGGGGCTGGATCGATGGCGAGTTTGCACACGTATTCGGAAGCGAGATCACAGGCGGAATCGATGGCGAAATCGAACCCGTACACGGACCCGAAATCGGAAGCGGAATCAGAGACGAAATCGGCGACGGAAATGGGGGTCCGTTCGCTGTAGGGGCGGTGTTCGGAGCCTCCGCGGGCGGACCGAGCACGCTCGAGGATGGCTTGGAAGGGTTGGACTGCATCACGCCCTTAAGCACGGAGGACAGCCCGGATTGGATCAGGTTTTCGGACTGGATCATTCGCGAGGAGGGTGGAGGCGCTGGAATTGGAGGTGGGGGCAGTGGTGGTGGTGGTGGTGGTGGTGGTGGCAGAAGAAGGCAACGACCCAGCTGGAGCAGCGCCGGTAGCACCTGGAGCAACATTAACAGCAGCGGGGTGGAAGAGGGGGAGGAGGAGGAGGAGGAGGAGGAAGGAGATGAGTCGCCTCCACGGCCGGCGCAGCCGGCGCTTTCTCCCCGTCCGTCGGGCGCTGACAGGCCGCGGTCGCGACCTCGATAGCGATGGAGAAGGCGATCGCGAATACGATCGCGGTTAGCATTATATAGCTGTGGCGTGGCGATATTATCGCGCAGCAGGGGGCCAAGACTGGCCCCTGAGTACTCCTCTCCGGTTTCGTTTGTCACCTCCGTGCGGCGAGACCAGGGGGCGATTATGATCAACCATCTACGAATAGGGAAGGGGAAGAGCGTGCAGCACTACAAGTATCGCCATCCTTTGCGCGGGTTGTCGTGCACTATACTAACTGGTAGATCCTTACGTTGCGTATCGGATGCCTCCCCTACCCCACCCGCCAGGGCTTGCTTCGGACGGCTGATGCTGTCATCGTCATTGTTTTCGACGTTTCTCAAATTACTGCAAGTCTCAAATCGAGTAAACTACTTGGAGTTGAAGTCCGACGAGGCCTGGTTTTGGTAGGGGGGGATGAGGGGTAACCTCTCCTGCAACCTGTACATCCTACGGTTGCTCCTTAAGGTCCGGTAGAGCTACTGCTGCGGCCACTTGAATTGTGCTGCTTCTGCGTTTCATGTTTTACGAGTATATGTGCGACCCACCTCCATTCCCATCCACCATCCCCGTTGGGGCTACGACATGTTACACACTGGAAACGTGGGTTTCCAACGTCTCCTTTTTTTACCATGTTTTATGTTTTTGTTGTTGTTGCATTTGGTTGGGTGCGTGCTGTTGGTTTGTTTCTCGTTTCGGACGCAAGGGACATGACGGAACGGCCGCTTGACGACTGATGAAACAGTTGTTTCAAGTCACACCATAGTAAGGTGTGAGCGTATAAGCTTAAGGGCGATGGTGCACGAAGTATGGCAGCAGCTCTGTGACCACCGTCTGTGTTGTTGTCGGGCACAATGCAGCAGAGAAAGGGGCTTGACGATGACGGTGTAGCAAATAAATAAAACAAAGTGTAATAGTCGCTGTATTACCGCCGTCAGAAAGTTAAAGAGTTGATGTCGCACACGATATAGAACCGTGCAGAAGGTGAGATACCACAGCGCAAAATATAGAGGCTTCGTGATGATGAAATGGTGCTGATGGTGCTGGTGCTGGTGCTGGTGCTGGTGCTGGTGCTGGTGGTTGTAGCGGAAGCAAGTATCGGTGCTGAGTACACATTGTAGAGGCTTGTGATGCTGGTGATGATGATGATGGTGCACCACAAATGAAGTATCCGTCCTGTATGTGTTGGAAGCACACCGATATCAATAAGAGGCTTCGGCGACGTCGCAAGCGGCACACAGTAGGTGTCCATACGGCGGCAGGAAATATGCCAACTTGGATTAGACGGGGTTGAGGGGTGGTTTTCTCCACGCATGCTGGGCGGCATGAACAATTCCTCTTTTTTTCTTTTTTCTTCTTGTCTGGTGACGTCGAGCGTTTTTTGTTGTTGCACGACGAATCTGGGCGGAGGCGGTTATAGGGCGGGGGCGGGGGGGGTGTCTGCGCATTACGCGGATATGTGTCACCGATACAAATTTCCACGCGTTGATTATCACTTGTTCGAGAAAAAAGTTTTGTGTGTGTGTGAGAATGGGAGAATTCGAAGCCAGCAACAAATTCCTGGTTGGCCGATTTCAACGTTTTGCCCGAGGTCGCTTTCTGATTGGTCAAGATGCACGTTGTGTCAGTATTAGCAGTTTTCTAACCGGCGGATTTAACTCTTTGCCAGAGACAGCTTTCTGATTGGTCAACAATTGACCGTTGTGATCGTGTCGTACCGGCAGCTGTTTTCTGGTGGGTTAATTTGACCGTTGTGCCCGTACGTAAGCAGCGGAGTTCTGTTTGGTTGATTTGACCGTTGTGTCCTTACGTGGCAGTTTTTTTTTTTGTCTCTCTCTGATTTGTTCGTTTCACCGTTGTGCCCGTACGTAGCAGCAGTGATGGTCTGATCGGTAAATATGACCGTCGGGGCCAGGGGCAGGGATAACACTCTCGGCGTTGGCTTGTTCCAGGTACGTCTTATGAATACGTGTATATATTATTGCCGGTATTGCGGTAGGAACGATGAGCGGGCTGCTGTACGTGTGATGTTGAACGGACTACCGTATAACACGGGTGATGCGGCAACACACACACTCCTGGGACGAGCTTAGGGCCCGATTTCGACCAGACCATGGGGAGCCTGGTCGGGCACGCACAACGGAAATAATGGTGGAATTCGGAAATGTCTCGTTGAGACCTTGCCATAGGCGCGTCGTTCGTCGATTAATACTCTCCCCGTTGATCAGAGGAAACCAGCCTTGACATTGGTCCGAGGGGGTGTGCTGTCTTAACCCCTGGTTGCTATTTTGTCACGCTACAGGCGTACATGCGCTATCTATCAACAACCATCAACATTTCGTTGCTCGTAGGGGAGGGGGGTCTGTAGTGTGGGGTTGTTCCCGGAGTTTGATGCCCGTACGGAGGGGGTGGTTTTTTCGGGGGGGGGAGCGGTTTAGTTCGTTGCATGGCTCCTTTTTCTTCGGGGCGTTTGTCGCGGTGAAAGTTTCTCTTCGAAGGCGTGTTTTTGTCGGCAGTCTTCTGCCCGTGTCTGTGTTTTTTTTTTTCGCGGTTCCGACCCGCACCGCGTTTTTGGCGATTTCTCGTTGCACATTCCGACATTTCGGTTGGGTTCTGCGTTGTGGCGATTTCATCGTCCTACGGTTCGGTCCGATCCTGGCGCCGCCAGACCGAGCCCTACGGTTCGGTTCCCACAGAACCGAGCAGAACTGACCAGAACCGAGCCGTAAGACCCCCTTGCGGTTCCTTCGTTAATGCTGGCCTTCAGTGCAAGGGCTTCTTGCGATTCAGAATCGCGTTTTTTTTTTATCGGAACTTCTCACGGATCGATTCGGCTGACTCAGGAACCGCACTTGCAAAATTCCTAGGGTTCAGATCGGTTCCTTTATCCGACAGCGACAATTCTGTGGTTCGACCCGATCCTGTTCTGAGGCGGAAGCTATAGCCGAACCGAGCCGTAGCGAGGACGCATGCACTGCCCTGTTTTCTTGTGGTGTTTCTGGTATAGCAGCGGTGCGAAGTTCTTGTGTTGGGCACATCGCGAGAGAGAGGGCATCACCTTTCCCGCGGCTACGATTGGCAGGCAACGTAAATTGGTTATATACAGTAATTAATTGAGCGTTGTTGTAGTTTTTTTTTTGTGACAAACGTCCGTAGGGTTGGTGCTGTCGACGCTGGTGGTGCTGGCAGTGTCATGGTTGTTTCTCCAACAGAGAAGGTAGGTGCTAAGTGTGGTGTTGTAATCCTTGGTGGTGGTGGCGATGGTGGTTTTTGTGGACATTTATTTGTATTTTTAAAGTGCTGACCCTCTCCGAACTTTACCGCCACACGAACTTGTTGTTTTTCGTTGTTTCAATTTTCTGGTGTTATGACGGGATGCGAGCAGAACCGTTTCATCTGTTTGCGCCCTTCACTCCGGCTTTCGGCGAGAAGAAGAGTTCGATTTTTTAGTTTTTTTCGTTGGACGTGTGCGTCTGTTTCGTTTTTTTTTTGTCTGCTCTCTGCCTCTTTGTTTTTCGAGGGCACGGTGGCATAGTCGTACCAGGTTACACACTTTTTTTTAACGGAATGTTTATGGAAAAAATCGGAAAAAAGTTCAAGTTAGAAGAGGAAATATATATTGGATGTACAGCAGTACTTAGTCATTGTATCGGTTTAAATGAGAAACAAATTGCTAGCGAACGAAGTGAAACGGTCTATTGAATGGTTTATTTGGTAAATGCGCGATGATTGAAGACAGCGTGTACAGGGGAGAAAGAAAGACACTCGTGTGACCACGGCTTGTCCTGAAAGTCGCCAAGAGTACAAAATCATCGTGCGAGTTGAAACGGAAAGGAAAAAAAAGTTGATGACCGAAGCTATTAATAAAAGAACTTGGTGCAGGCTAGGCTGGCCAATATTTGTTTTTAATGTCATCCGGCCTTTTCTCAACCATTTGGACATTATGACTCAAAGTTGCACGCAGTGTCTTCCCGAGTCTACCGCGCTTTCGCCGACGTTGGAATTTTCGATTTCCGAGTTAGTTTCGGCAAGAAATATTTTTAGATAAATAAAGTAGAAAGACCATGCCTTATTTGGATGAGACATGAATACATCGATTAGTAGAGTCTATCGGGTATACGAAAGCTCAAAACTGTTTTGCGGATTTCACTGTCGGTGTGCATATTCCTTGAGGCATGACGAAACGGCCGATATCCTTACCGTCGCCTAATTCGTCGTGCGTCATGAGGTATGGCGTGCGTACGATTCCTTCTACGAAATCAAGATACTACTAGGAGCAGCACAAAATGCGAGAAACTCAGCCCAATAGGTTTATGTTCAAACCGGATCTGTTCTACGTTGTTCTTGAAGGCAAGACGAAGATATTACCAGCTGCATCTTTCGTAGTTTACGAAAAAAAAAAAAATGGTGCGGTACGTATGGGATCCCTGCAGAAGACTACATTATATCGAAGCACGTCTCAAGTTTTCAGCTGAGAAAGTACCAGACCATATTACACAATTGGTTTTGGCTAGCCCAGCTCGTATTTTTATACATTGAGGACATGATCTTTTGTCTCATTGACTCTCGTGTGGTACCAAGCCGGAAGCCAACGAACGAAATAAGGCGGCGTGTCTCTCGAGGGAACACCTTTAATGTACAACTTCTTCATGCACCTTTCATGCGATACACCTCTATTCGCCCCGAACAACCCCGTCGTTCTCACACAACTTGCAACATTTGAAACCCGGGGATGTACCCCGGATGTCCCCTGAGAGTTAAGACATGTCGGCTGATTGACTCTTACGCGAAACACACTAAAAAACTATTTGAACCCCTTGATGGAGGTGACGTAGTCGCATTCACGAAGCAGCTGTTGTACGTTTCACATTGAATTGACTTTCCTACATCGCTACGCGTACCACTTTGGTCGGTAACGCTGACCCTGTTTTGACGCTCAGGTAAGAACCGACAAGAGCCAAGAGCGCTGAGTTCGCACAGGTGTGTGTGCGATCATTTTTCACTGCTCGTTTTCTCGAACAAGGCAAGAGCGTGCCAAAGCCGAACACTATATTTTCGGAAGGCTCTCTCGACCAGATACTTTTCCGAAACCTCCTCGTTCGGTATTGACAGCCTTCCCCGTTCTGGAAAAAGCGAGCGCTGAGAACCGATCGCCCCCCTGTCCGACTACAACGCTTTTTACGTGAAGCCCTTTAGGGCTGTGTTCCCGGCCAGAGTGGTGGGCGTTACATGCCATCATCCCAACAGCGCAACGCAGCAGTGCTACCAATACAGAATAACTACGTAGTTGCTTCCGGGAACCGTTTCACTTATGTACGTATACGCACGGCCACCTCGTTCAGCTAAGACGTCAATTGAGTGTGAGCTCAAACAATGAGACCATATCCAAAAAACATCTACCCTGTGTCTGCGACTTGGCCCCTATGCCGATGGGGTTGGGCCCTCCGTTCAAGCAGAAGAACAAGCCTGAGGATATCCCGTGCGGGTGCATACCAGTACCATGGATGTCGCATGTGGCTCTGGTGGTCCTCGGTTGAATCCGCAGGTCCGGCCATCGCGAGGTTTGCCGGTGGTTGCTCTTCCGCTATCCTGAGCACGTGAGCTCCCTACGGTTGACGGCTGGTTTCTGTATTGGATCTTGGCTCGTGCTGAGGCGCGAGTCGGGTGCAGCTCACAAGCAACTAGGGCGACCTCCTGATGAAGCAGTCGGTGTCAATCCGTCGACTCCAGACACTGATGCTCCGGTGACACCAGGCGATGGGCTTCGGCAGTCCCTGCGCGACGATGCTCCGACGATCCCAGATGCTAACGCTCCGGCGATTCCGGGAGATGGTGCTCGGACAACCCCAGGTATTGATACTCCGATGTTCCCAGGAGCGAACGTAGATACTAACTTAGCGATGGTTCCATCAGATGATGGTGATCCGGTGACCTCAAGCGATACAGCTCGGGGGGGCAATGGTGTGTTGGTACCGGTGCGTTTGTTGGGGATTGGTATCGCCATGTTTTCCCTCCTCCGAGAGCCGTTTGTCGTTATTACGGGGGTCCATAGTTAACAGGACCAACATTTGTTAGTAAAGATACGTGAATATATAGGTTTTTATGTATGCCACAGGTCCTATTTACTATGGACCCCCGTAATAGTGTGTTGGGATGGCGTACTACTGTACGTTATAGCCTTGTACGACGGACATGGGCCTTATCGGTGTAGGCGAAATCCAGACACTCTGCCGGGTAGGTTTCCCCCGTTGCCACCTTGATAAGCGCGCTGTCGGGAGTGTCCTCGTGTTCGGATTGGCCCCGTGATGTCGTGCATCCGGTGCGACTCCACGGCCGAGGTAGAAGGATAGTTATGCAGAATTATGCCCTAGAGGTAATTCTGCAGAATGCTGGCCTCGAGGCGGATGACCACGCTCAGCTCGGGGCCAGCACCGCTGAAACACCTCGAGTGAGGGTATATCGCTAGATGACACAATTCATATAGATCAAGAGGTATCAGTTACTATTAGAAGAAAAGCTATGCGCAAGCTCATAGCAGAAGAAGAAGCAGTTTCCGATATACACGCCACATTTCCATACAGTATCCACTTCTGACATCCTGGGATCAATCCAGGATGCCCCCTGACGACCACAGGCCCCAGGCGAAACACCAGAGAGATGTGGCGACCAGCGGCAAAATAGTAGGAGGTGCGACTCCTCACGATGATTCCCCATGAGATACGCCAGTCCCTCGTGATGAATTCTCAGCGCCTAGTGGCGAGTTCTCAGCGTCTGGTGACATCGTCTTAGCCCCAGGTGACGACATCCCAGTCCCTGTTGGTGATGGTGTTCCAGCCCCTGATGATTGAATCCTAGCCCCTGCTATCGATTCCCCACCGCAGACAGATAATGGTCTACTATTACGGTGGACCGTAGTGAATAGGACCTATGGTACACACAAACACCTATATATTTCCCTACTTTAACTAACAACATTTGGTCGTAATTTCTATGGTTCCCCGTAATAGTACGTCATCTAGTTCCTCTCCGGCTGTTGTGAGAGGTTGCTCAAGGATCTGCATACGAAGTGCAGATCCTATACCCCCAAAAGATGTGCTAGATCATGCAGATCAGGTACGGGTCCCGCTCAGCAACATGAGCTGCAGTAGATCACCCAAGACCGGGAAGGTATCTTCTGCTCTTTCTTGAAATACCAGGATCATGAAGTGGGGATCGATTTTCTGTCCGAGGTGTGAGAATTTTCCAGCCCGTGGTGAAGGCGCTCCGGCTGCTGGCTATGGCGCGTCCCTCTCTCGGAGGTTGTTCATATGTTCCCATGCAGCATGTCCCGGATTTTTGCGAGCATGTAGAAGCTCCACCTCAGCGGCAGTACGAATAGCCTCCTCCGGCGTGTCGTGACCGCCGTTTAATATGAAGAGCAGATTGGAGGAAAGCCTAAGTGAGGCATTGTAACGGGAGTGGGAATTATTTCGGGGGGTCAAGGTTATTTGAGGGGATTGAAGTAGGCGTGAATAGGTCGCAACCACGGTCTTCTCGGGGACGCGTTGGGCGCGACTGGCAGCTGTACTAGTTATGGCGTTTCATCAGGTGTAAGGTGTGGGAGTTCGTTTGGACGGTCAGGCGCATTTGTGGGGGGGGGGGTTGGTGCAGATGTGACGATAACGGCAACCACGGCAAATACATCGGATGGCGGCTTTCTGTACTCCCTTGACAGACAGCGTCAAGGTGAAAGGCTTGCCAGAGAGAGTCCATGAAAATGCCTTGACGGGTAGCCTTGACGGCTAAACACCAGGGAACGAGCAAATATCTCCGCCTTTTTGTCCAAGTTACTAAAGCACCTGGTAGGTGTTTCCTGCTTTTACTCTTGTTGCAGACTTGTTCTTTCACAATTCTCCGCGTTTCGTGGTCTTCTTAGACAGCAGGGCTGGCGTTTCAGCGAGCGTGGGAGTTCTATAGGTCAGGCGTGTGCTCACTGGGTTGGCGTAGACCCGATCGTGGCGTTAGCTGGCATACCATACGAAGTATAGAGTTAAAACGGTCATACGCGAAATACGGCCAACGAATACAGTTCGCTACAACAGCGACTAACAGAAGATGGTCTGCTTTTTCAAACGCGGTCGGTGAATTTTAAAAGACCGCGCGTTTGCTTTCAAAAGTCGGGGTGTGTTTGCTTCCAAAGACAGTGTGTTTGGTTCCAAGTACAGTCTGCTTCAGGGCTAAAAAGGGCGGTGTGGTACAGCTTCCAAGCACGATATGTGTGCGTTCAAACCTTAGAGACGGTTTGCTGGCATTTGTAGGCGATTTCTCTGCTTGTTGTCAGCTTTCACAGGACGGCTTGTTTGCGGTCGAGACCGTTTGCCTGTGGCCAGAGACTGTTCTACCACGGGCATCTACACATATGTGGGTTCTCAACCGCTCGGAAACGCGAAGAAGAAGGCAGTTACAGCTTCGTGGCACAATATTACGAAGGAGACGTTTTGCGAACCAAGAAACGCGCGTTTTCGGTCGTAAACGGTTTGTGGCGCCAATTTCGGGGTGCGTGTCGCCAAAGGCAGTTTCTTCGATGTAAACATGCTCGGCGTTTTGCGGCGCCAATTCCGATATGTTTGTGGCAGAAGACGGTGTGTTTGATGCCTAAAATCACGGTTTTCGTTTCCGGTTTAGGTAGGTTTAAGGCCGGTGACAACCAGTCTGTTTCGTGCCGAAAACACAGGGTGTGCAGCGCCAATATCGGCATGCCCGTGGTCTGGGACGCTTCGTTTTTATTTTTTTACGAACAAAACATGGAATGCGGCGAAGGAATCGGTACGTTTGCGGCCAAGCCAAAAACGCGATCGGTGGCTGGCGCCAGTGTAGTTTCGTTTGCCGACAAAGAACGTGGCTTTGTGGGCGAATTACGGTTTGCGGTGGCAATTTCGGCATGTTCGCCGCCGACGACCGTTGCTTTGATGCAAAGAAGAAGGGTTGGCGCCGCCACTATCGGTATAATGGCGGTCGGGGACGCTAAGGTTTGCCGCCAGCAACACAACGTGCGTCGCCAATTTCGGTGGTATGTTTGCGGCCGGAGAAGTTGAATTGCCCCCATAGACACGGGTTATGGTGCCAAATCCGATTTGGTTGGGATCAAAAAGTAGTTTGCGGCCCAGTGCGGTTTACGGCGAAAATTTCGGTGCGTTTGCGGCCAAAGACGATTTTTGTTTGACCCTGAAAACGCGAGGCTTGACGCACTACTTTCGGTACTTTTACGCCCGAAGAAGGTTAGCTTGACCCCGAAAACACGGTTTGCGTAGCCAAATTCGGTTTGTTTCAGGGACAAAGGTGGTTTCGCGGCCGAATAATGTTGTCGGCAGCTATTTTGATGTGTTCGCGGCCGCCGACAGCAGTTGATTTGATGCCGAGAACAAAAAGGGTCAACGGCACTAATTTTCGGTATGTTGGCGGCCGGGGACAGTGACGCTTGGTGCCCAAGGCACAGCGTGCGCTCAACGTAGGTTAACATGACCCCAAAAACACGGTTTGCGTCGCCAAATTCGGTTTAGGGTCATTCTTATCGTTTTTTTTTCCTTAATTTCCATGTTTTCTTCGCATAATTTTGTAACTTTCCGGATTCTCCTGATTTTTTTTTTCCAAATGTGTGAAATTTAACAAACACGTTTTTTTTGCTTCTGGAGAATTTCCCGAAAACTGACAGAAGACGCCTCCGTATATTCTTATTCATCTCCAGTTATTTCTAAACTTTGGAAATTTTGGAAAAAAAAAAGCTCTCCGATGGGAATGAACCTTATTTTTGGAACAAAGGTCGTTTTCGCGGCCGAATATGGCTGTCGGCAGTAATTACGGTGTGTTTTGGCCGCCCACCGTTGCTTTGACGAAGAAACATAGGCTTAGCGGCGCCAACATCGGTATATTTGCCGGCGGGGACACTGCTAAAAACACAGCGTGCGTCGCCATTTTCGGTATATGTTTGTCCAAAAAAGGTCGACATTTACCCCAAAAACACGATTTGGGTCGCCAAATTCGAGGTGATCAGGAACAAAGGTGGTTTGAGGTCGAATATCGTTGCCGGCGGCAATTTCAGTGTGTTGGCGACCGCCGACTGCCTTGATGCCGAAAACAATGGGTTAGAGGCACCATTTTTCGGCATGTAGCAAGCAGAACCTGAATTTTTCTGGCGGGTATCTTTGGAATTCAAACTTTGCGTTTCCATTGGCGTAGGTTTTATTTATTGGCGATATTTTCGTCACGGCTAAGGGGACATTCAAGAGCCTTCTCAGGTTGTCGGGCGTTACGTTTCGGGGTTTGGAGCTTTGGGGTCAAGACGGTGGGGTTAGGGAGCACCTTCCGCAACCATCTTACCTATTTTGTTACGTGTCGTACTATCACTGTTTCCGGGGGCCATAGTAAATAGGACCAAATACTGCTAGTAAAAAAATGTAAATATATAGTTTTTTGTGTGTACTGCATGCAGGTCCTATTTACTATGGTCCCCCGTGATATTATTATTCCATTTGCTATCTGGCAATTTGCAGCTCTTAAACCTTACTCCAACCATACCAACCAATGATGCCATCCACATATAAAGGGTATAGCTGTATAGTGTAGGATCAAATGCCTTGAAACATGGAAAGTGCTATCGATCAAACCGTAAACTTGCGGTAACTACAACGGGGGTACATAGTTAATAGGACCTACGGTATACACAAAAACCTATATATTTACCTATTTTTACTAACAAAATTTGGTCCCGTTAACTATGGACCCCCGTAATAGTCATTAAACGCAACAACAACGTAGACCAGGCAAACGACAAAAACAACTTGAAAAAAACAAAGAGCGAAAAGCATCCAATGAAAATCGACGAGCAGTGGGAGTGCTGAACCCTATGCGCGACAAAAAATAAAGGCACGTACCGGGGGGGAGAAGGGACGACACCTGTGACCACGGCTTGTCCAGAAGATCGTCGAGGGTAAAACCTCCTACGAGTGGGCTGGAGAGTAGAAGTGATGATGATGAAAAAAAAAAAAAAAAAAAAAAAAAAAAGGGTCCACAAACAAAAAAAAACGTCACGCCCCACTTTTTCTTCTACTACGGTATTTGCATCAGGAGGTAGCAAGCACTTGTCCAACCGATACGCAGGATACGAAAAGTAGACAAGGCAGGAAAAGAAACAGCCACGGTAGAAGTATACTGTAGCGCCACGGTTCGGCGGCCTTCACGAGCAGGAACAAGCAGAGACGGCTACTCCATCACATCTTACAGTCCCAGACAAGGGGGAGGGGGGTGGGGGGGGGGGGGCTATAAAATCGGTTACTTTAACATTACGGGGGACCATCACAGTAAATAGGACCAAGTATTGTCGGTAAAAATAGGAAAACATGTACTTTTTTAGTATATACCATAGGTCCTATTAACTATGGACCCCCGTAATAGTGCTGCGCACAGTCCCGTTTAGGGGTACAAAGCACACTCTAATTCCAGGTGTTAGGTCCCCCACATGGACGGGGACTGCGGTCCTAAAAGGGTCTATGTCGGCCTGAAAGTCCTGACAAAAATCCCAACCCACTTAAATTCTCTATAGTTTCAATTCCGACACTTGCATAAAGTAGCGATGAGTGTGTGGCTCTGTTTTTTTTTTTCTTTTTGTTTTCGTGTGACCCTGAGAGACAGGGACCACTTTGTTTGCTCATCTTGCAGCATCGCCACGCTGTTTTTCTCACGCTTCGGACAGGCAATTATTAGATAAAAAATCGATTTTACCGCTTTACTTACTACTTAATACGTTGTCTGTAAATGTGTCAAGGCAGATCTATTCCCGATTTTGTATGATCTACAGCAAGCAGCAGTATCTTACAAATATTACCTTGGACAGGGTATAATCCATCGATCTTTGACGCCTGTATGAATGGGATATATACGAAGTTCAACTCAGCAGGTATAATACCTTCATTCACTTTTTAATTTGACGTCGTCGAGGACACGGGTTCGAGAGTCTCACTTCGAACGTCTCTTTTACATACATACAGAAGTAACGCTTGCTCGTGCGTGCTTAGAGTCATATCTCCCTGGTTCCGTTGGAAGGTTCGAAGCGAAGCGGGTGGGTTAGGCACAGCGTATACGGCCGTAAATATACGGTACCGACTCCCCAAAGATCCCGCCGTTCAGAGGGGGGGGAGATAGAGAGTGTTATAAGGAATTGCCGGATAGAGCCGTAAATATCTGATGATATAGATAGATAGATAGATAGATAGATAGATAGATAGATAGAGTAGATAGAGAAGGTTAGATAGATAGATAGATAGATAGATAGATTAGAGATAGATTATAGAGAGCTAGATAGATAGATAGATAGAGATAGATAGATAGATAGATCATAGATAGATAGATAGATTAGATAGAGATAGATAGATAGATAGATAGAGATAGATAGATAGATAGATAGATAGATAGATAGATAGAGAGATAGATAGAGATAGATAGATAGATAGATAGATAGATAGAGATAGATAGATAGAGATAGAGATAGATAGATAGAGAGAGATAGAGATAGATAGATAGAGAGAGATAGATAGATAGATAGATAGATAGATAGATAGATAGATAGATAGATAGAGAGATAGATAGAGATAGATAGATAGAGATAGATAGATAGATAGATAGATAGAGAGATAGATAGAGATTTAGAGATAGATAGATAGATAGATAGATAGATAGATAGAGATAGATAGATAGATAGATAGATAGATAGATAGATAGAAGATAGATAGATAGATAGATAGATAGATAGATAGATAGATAGAGATAGATAGATAGATAGATAGATAGAGTAGATAGATAGATAGAGAGATAGATAGATAGATAGATAGATAGATATAGATAGAGATAGATAGATAGATAGATAGAGATAGATAGATAGATAGATAGAGATAGATAGATAGATAGATAGATAGATAGAGATAGATAGATAGATAGATAGATAGATAGATAGATAGATAGATAGATAGATAGATAGATAGATAGATAGATAGATAGATAGATAGAGATAGATAGATAGATAGATAGATAGATAGATAGATAGATAGATAGAGATAGATAGATAGATAGAGAGATAGATAGATAGATAGATAGATAGAGATAGATAGATAGATAGATAGATAGATAGAGATAGATAGAGATAGATAGATAGATAGATAGATAGATAGATAGAGATAGATAGATAGAGATAGAGATAGAGATAGAGATAGATAGATAGATAGATAGATAGATAAGATAGATAGATAGATAGATAGATAGATAGATAGATAGATAGTAGATAGATAGATATAATATATACCAGATAGATAGATGGATAGATAGACGATTGATAGATGATAGATATATAGATGGACAGATAGATGGACAGATAGATAGATAGATGTATAGATATATATTAATAGTAGATAGATAGATATAATATATACCAGATAGATAGATGGATAGATAGACGATTGATAGATGATAGATAGATAGATAGATAGATATCCTCCCTACTCCTCTCTTCTCCCCCTGGCGGCTTGGCGGTCTCGCAGGGCGAGCTTATATCGGTGCACCCGGCGCGAGATCGCGACCTGGGTGGTCACCGATATGATCTGGAAAATATGCTCCTTACAAACCCCTTTTCTTGCTAGAGATCCCCCGTCCGTTCCTCCGATGATGCTCGTTGCCAGCTGGTCAATGAAATCGCTGCCTTCCTTCCCGAGGCGTCCAAAGCTTTCCACCGCGAGGGTGACAAGTTTATGGCTGCGCTGCGAGGGTGATAAGTTTATGGCTGCGCTCGTCGAAGGACACTTGTCCTGCACGAGCGTAGTGGTTGCGCTTTCGCGCCTCGGAAGTGGAGGCAGCTGATCCGTCTCGATCAGCGCTGCCAGCCCGCATGTGGACTCTCGCTTGGGGGTCTGCGTGCGTGATGTCGAGGAGTATCGCCTTGTTACGGTACTCTGACGACGTAGCGTCTCGGAGGCC
Organism: Macrocystis pyrifera; assembly: GCA_031763025.1. NCBI lineage: Eukaryota > Phaeophyceae > Laminariales > Laminariaceae > Macrocystis > Macrocystis pyrifera. The sequence continues at coordinate 11,422,067 of JASSKH010000015.1, forward strand.
TCCCCTCTCGATCACTATATCCATGCGGAGGTTTCTATCGGCATTGAAGGGCGCTCCGCTTTCCGTTTGATGGCGGATGGACAACCGCTTGAAGGTGCGGGACAGCGCGTGGACTGGCGGCTGATGCTGGTTTACCTGCGCGCCTGCTCGGTGGCATGTGCGCGCGTGGCGCGTGGTGACATCCGTCGCTTCGCAGCAGGGGCACCTCGTCGCTATGGGCTCCTCCATTCCCAGAAAGCGCCGTCCCATAGACACGAACTCCGAAGCCGGTATGATTCGTGCCGTGTCCACAGGCCTTGCCCTCAAACAGGCGACAGCGCCTGGTCCCGATAGGCTCCGTTGCCGAGCCTTGGCAAGATCTCTGGTTTCGATTCCCCCGAACACGTCGTCCCGACTCGACGGGCCTGCTGCCTCGGGAAGCTGGTCCAGAGACGCAACGTACCGTTGGTACCGTACCCGGTTTACCTGTTGCCCCAGCTTGTGCTGCGCTTTGTGGGAGCTGATCGTTTGGGCTTCATGTGATGGCAATGCCTCCATATCAGACTGCTCTGAGACTCCTCCCTCGTTCGCGCGAAACGCCCTGTTCCGCCAGCTTTCCGGGACCACGTTCGCCATTGCCTCCTTCGATACCCCATGGATGTCACGGAGGTCCCTGACGCTACTCTATATGCGGCGAACGAGGTCCGAATTGGGCAACTCCCTTCGGACTTTTCCCCCCAATGGGCCGGAGAGGTCAGCAAGGACCTCTGGCACCGTCGCCACTAAGCTCCCGATGGACGCTGACATTCTCCTTGATTCAGCCGATGACAGTCCAAACCCCCCGGCCCCTGTGGAGAGGCTCGCCTGCGCTTTCTGGTGGGGCTGTAGCATCAACCGGTTCGCCCGGCATCCGTGCGCAAAGAACGGCGATTCGTCCGCTATCCCTGGAAGCTCGAGAAGGTGCTCGAGCATCCATATTGCGCTATTGTCTGCCCGCTGACACGCGGGTAGTGACAGCTCCGGGTCCATTACCCGCTCAATGTAGGAGGTCCGATTCACCATTGAACTGGTGGCGATGAGGTTCGCCGACTGTTTGTCCGGCATACGCGGCAGGATGCGCGCGAGTTGCTCTGCTCCCCCATCTCGGACTATCTCGACGGCGCTGTTCACCGCGAATGTATCAGTGCCTATGGGCACGCCAACCACCTTTACCCCACCCCCTTCCGCAATGCGGACACCTATGCCCCCCAGAAGTGCTATCTCTTCCGACGTAGGCACATGCCCTTTTGGAGGCAAAGCAACCGTCTTGCTGGGGTTAATTGCAACGCCTATTTCGCACAGCTCGTGCTGGAGAAAGGGCACTACTCTCACCGTGTCCGGTGTAATCTCTGATATACCGATGCTGATGTCATCGAGGTAGGCAAAGGCTTCAACACCCCGGGGTTCAAACTCCTCACGGACCCGTTTGAGTTTTGGCAGCAGTGGCATGCAGAACAGCGCCGGGCCCATGGCATCCCCTTGCTGCACTCCACTGGAGCAGTCAATTTTACGCCGCTCCCCCGAGTCCATCTGGAAGAAAGTAGGGGCGGGCCTCTCGCCGTAGCATTTAGCAATGAACGGGGTGAGCGCGGGCACGCAAGTGGCCGCCTCGGCAAGTACTGCCGTCCGCTTTACAGTATTAAAGGCGTTGGAACAGTCGGTTAGGATGAGCCAGTTTCTTGCCTCATGGTGCACCCGGGCGTGTAGAGCTACCTGCTCCACCCCCCTTCGAACCCCTACCCCAAACTGTCTTGCCTCACGATTAATCTCTTCCAGCCGTGGCCGCCACTGCCGCATAGTCCCGGCTGCTAGAAGACGTCTCCATGTCATACCTACACATACGGGGCGACATTTTCCCCCCAAGGCAGTGAGGTTGGACTGCAAGAAGAGCTGCCAGAATTCCGGCGGGAATGCACCGGGGTCGTCGAAGATCCGCCTCCAAAAGGCCTCGATGCTAGCGCCAAACTTCTCGCGACCGAAGCCGGTCCTGATGACCGACTGCAGGTGTGAGAAGCGTAGACCGTCACTCCCCGCGCCTGATAACGCATTTCGTGAGTTGATGACGTCGAGGGCCACCTGCGAATCGAACTCTTGCTCTGGACACAAGTTGGGAACACTTCCTTCCTCCGGTTCCGTGGAGCTTGCTGCCACCGCGGCCGCTGCCGACTCGGAGATGGAGGCACGATCCTCCCCCGGGAATTTGGCTTTCACCCGCTCCCATGTCACCTCGTTGCCGGGCGCTCGCGCTTCCGCGAGAAGACAGCGTGCTGCTACTGACACCCCGCCCGAGTGGCGACAGGCTGACGACGCTCTCTCGTACTTAGCCGCGTCTGTGGCTTCGTAGGTTGGGCCCCTAAGCCGTGTCGATGCTCGGCTGGTGTACTCCATCAACCACGGGAGAATAAGCGTGATGTCACCACGTTCGACGGACGCGAATCTCTCGCGTCGCTTCACGCGGCTGTCCTGCGAGTGTAGCAGTGCTGGCACGATGTACCACAGCTTAATGGCCCTCAGGAGCGACCTCGGCGTCTCTGAGTGTCTGTTTGGCCAATGCGCACCGAGGGCGTGGTTCAGGAGACCGAGCACGTGGGTGAGAAGCTTGGCGTGGACAGTAGCTAGCCCCGGCTGTACCTTAACCACGGTGATGAAACGTTGTTGGAGCTGTTCAAGAGAAACATCATCTAGTAGCCCTGCTATTCCTAACGAATCCTGGTCCCACGGGTAGCAAAGCTCTTCCCTCCGTTCATCGTAGTTGTTGTCCTGCCTTCCTCCAAGTCCTGCGACCGTAACACGGAGTCCAAGATCAGCCTGAACTGCTGCCTCCAGTGATTCCCGTCTCCCATGGCGGGCCATGCACCCTCGTGTAGCGCAAATGAGTTGTGCGTGTGACCCACTCCTTCGGATAGCTTCCACCACACACCGCGCGTGCATAACGTGCTGGTTTCCACACGGCAGCCCTACCACTCGGTGCCCCCGAGCGATTGCCGATCGGCATCCCCGCACATCACGCCGTCTTGACTGGCGCCAATGAATGCACGGAGTCGCCCTACGCTCCCCGATGCTGATCCTCCCCCCTCGCTACCTTCTCCTTCCCTGGGGAGTTCACTCTCTTCACCACCGCTCCCTCTCGATCCAGGATCCGAACGAAGCTCGCTGCCCCCTCTCGATCCAGGAGTCGAGGGCGACTCGCTGCCTCCTCTCGGTTCAGGGGCCGAGGGCGGCTCACTTCCGCCGGGTCGAGGGATTCTTTCCCGGTTCGTGACGGCTCCTCTCCCAGTGCTTCTCGCTCGTGACCCCCTCCCAGACCCCCGCGGTCGGCCCCGTCCGCCTCTTGTGCCACCCCCCTCCCTGGCTGCGCTACCAGGTTCAGAGGAAGTATCTCCAGGTGTTGCTGGGGTGGCGCCGGATGGTGTCATGGGCACCCTCAAGCGTCCCGATGGCGTGACATCCCTGTCTCTGGATGTTCGAAGGTTTTCCATGGCTACTACAGCAGCATTTCCCTGATCTGCCTGCCCCCATATCCGCGAGTCGCCCTCCGACGCCAGAGCTTCTCCTCCCAGCGGTGTCGTTTCTGCCGCCGGAGGCAGAGGCTGCGCAGCACTTGGACAGGAACCTCCAAAGTTTGCCCCCATTCCACTTTGGCCGCCCTCGAGCGAGGGCGATGCGCTTCCAGCTGATCTAGGAGACGTTGCCGCCGCAATTGTTGCAGAGGCGGTACTGGGCCTTGCCTGAGGGATCTCCACTTGTCCCGCTAGCGCGGCATCCCTACCCCCCTCGGTGTGGCGGCTTTCTATGGCACTCCTAGCGGCGCCTCCCTGCTCCACCTACCCCCTAGTTTGCGGACCGCTTTCCGCCGTCGGGACCGTTTCCTCTGTTGTGGACACCGCCACCGTCGGAAAAGGAGTCAAATCGTCCCCTACCCCCAATGCGTTTTGGGCCCCGGGGTCCACTCTGCCGTCGGAAGAGGAGGTAGCGCATCACCTGCTTCCCGCACGTTTAGTACCCCGAGGGTGCACCTGGTCAGGGCTAGGCTGGATGTTGTCCGGGGGGTTCCCACTTGTCCCGCTGACGTAGCGTCCCTGTTTCCCGCGGCCTGACGATTCTCTATGGCATTTCCAGCACTGCCGCCCTGATCGTTATGCCCCCCTGTTGATGGCTCGCTCTCCAGCGCCTGGCCCGTCCCTCCTTGCGTGTCTACCACTGTCGTCGGAAAAGGAGGCACCACGTCACCTGCCTCCAATGCACTTCGTACCCCGAGGGTCCACCTAGGCAGGCGTTCCTCCCATTCGGCGTGGAGGCCTGCCAGAAACTCCTGGACGTGTGGTGGGATGTAGATCCTCCGGTTTGGGAGTCGGAGCATGATATCCCGTGGTCGGATGGCGTGCGCGGCAAAACGCTCACGGTAGTCGGCGGCGGCCGCTTGCCATTCCCTCGTGCGGGGGAAGCCGAGATACGCCGCTCGAGGCATGCCCAGGGCATCGCTGAACAGGGAGCACAGCAGGAACGAAGAGGTTGGGCTCCTTCCATGGGTCCTCACCATGTGCTCGAACGTGGGGTGATGACCAGTCGTCACATAACTGGCCGGTACCAGATGGGTGCCCTCCTCCTCAAGAAGTTCGGAGAACTGCAGGGCACCTCCTACTGCCGGCCACCTTCCCCCCGGCCGGGGTCTGGGAAGATCCTCAGTTAACTCTGCCGGATGGGGAGGTCGGGTTCTTACCGGCCATTCAGAGCCACACTCGACGCATGGCTGCGGGTCTGTGTGTCCACATGCGAGGCGTTCCGCACGATCCAGCATGCAGCCGGCGTGGACCAACTGTCTGTTGTCATGGTCACAAGTGATGGTTGTCCACAGATGATCGACCTCTGGACTCCTGTCTGAGTTTTGTATGTCCTCACCGCAATAGATACATAGGCCTGCTATCGCGGTGTCCCTTGTGGTCTCACTCTCTCTGTTGAACCTGGAGCGGCGCCTCTCTCTTCAGGCTGCCCCCTTGCCACCGGTTGTCCCCCTGCGCTGAGTCCACTCGCTCCGGTGGGGCCGCCACCGCCGTCGGGAAAGGAGGCAGTGCGTCACCTGCCTCCAGCGCCCTTTGGACACCGAGGGTCCACCTCGTCAATCGTCCCTCCCATTCGACGTCAAGGCCCGCCAAATACTCTTGGACATGAGGTCCAATGTAGAGCCTCCGGTTTGGGAGTCGGAGTAATATGTCCTGGGGTCGGATGCCGTACGCTGCGAACAGCGTCTGATAGTGGGCGGCCGCCTCTTCCCATTCCCTCGTGCGGGGGAAATCGAGGTAAGCTTGTTGCGGTAGATCCAGCGCATCGCAGAATAGGGAGCACAGCACGAACGAAGAGGTTGGGCTCCTCCCCAAGGCACTCACCATGTGCTCGAACGTGTTGTGAACCCCGGTCGTCACGTAACTGTCTGACTCCGCGCCGAGGTCACCCCGCTCAAGGAGGGCGGCGAACTGCAGGGCACTACTCACCGCCGCCCACCTCCCCCTCTGCTCGGACATGGGCAGCCCTCTGGCAAGTTCCGCCGGGTGGGGAGGCCTACCCCCCTCCGGCCACGCAGACTGGCACACTACGCAGGACCTCGGGTCGGCATGTCCGGTCCAGCGATTCGATCTGCCCGGTCCAGCATGCAGCGTGCATGCACAAACCCTCCGTGGGCGCACGGGATAGGTATTCGCACGTGGCTGCCCCCCGACTCTCCAGCAGAGTCATCTAGAACCTGGCCGCAATAGGTGCACGATGTTTCGACGTCATCTCCCCTCCCTCCTTGCTCTTGTTGGCGGCTTTCGTCCTGGCTTGTGGCCTCCTCCATACCCGAATTCACCTATCGCCAGAGGATTTCCAACTGACGCTGTTGATAGGCTCCCCGGTCGGAAGCGCGGTCGTACCTCAGATGGATCCTCGGCAGAATTTCCGCGAGGAGGAACGTTCTCCGCCGCGACGGTCCTGTCCCTTCCCGAATGGCCACCCCAAACCGGTCGTCTCCCCTATTGCCTGCCCCCTCTACGCTTTCAACGGCGCATCTCCTGTGGACGAGCCAACCGGAGAAAGAGAACCTCTCGTCGTCTTCCATATTCCTATCGCAGACTCCACATAGCGCATACGGTTGTGGAATCGTGCTACGCCAGTCCCAAGAGAGGTTCTCCTCGTCTCGCGCTGTGGTATTCAGTGTCCGATCCACCCTTTCGGGCACGATGTGGGTCCTGCTCCGAAGGCGGTTCTCGGCAACGGTGACCCTGTTCACTAAATCGCGTTCGTCCTGTGTGTCCGCCGACCTGCCAATGGTACGAATCTGTTGTAAGAGGGGGTGTAGGTCCACCTCTTGTTGAACTTCGTGTAGGGCGGGGTTCGGGCACGTGACTAACCGTGCCTCGCCGATGAATCTGGCTCGAGGGATTGCGTCCTCGCAAAAGCCTAGAGCGCAGCGGCGATGCACGTCGCACGAGCAGGACACCTGTACGCGTTCAGTCTCCTCAACCAGTCCATGGCAGATACTGCATAACAATCGTTCACCCCTCTCGCCCCCTGTGATCCTTGTGGATGCCCCCCTTCTCCTCTCGGCCGGCATCTCCTGCCGCGCGATCGCTAGGGCTTCTGCTATGATCTCGTCGCTGTGCTGACGGGACGCCATCCCGTCGGCTTCACCATTTGTTACGGTCGCCCGACACGTCGGGCAGCGCAGGTCGGCCCCTGCCCTAACACGAAGTGCGGCGTAGCACGGTAGATGCAGCCGGTGAGAGCAGTTCCCTAGATATACCATCGGGGCCACCAATGCCTCGTAGCATACGCAGCAGTCTTCCGAGGTCTCCTGCTGGGGCTGCCCTCTTTCTTCTGGCGTCTGCAATGGTGGCCGTGGTAGAGATGGCGGTGGTTCGGACGTCAGCGCGGGTTCCGAACTTCCTCCATCCTGTGTCGATGCGCACGTCGGTTGTAATGAACTTGGTGGCGCAAACTGCGCCATTCTAGCCGCTGACTGTGTTGACGTTTCGAGCGCAAGGATCACGTCCGGGGTCAAAAGTGGTGCGCCTGTCGAGGGACGGGTAGTTGTCGGTAGCCGCCGTGGCGGGGGTGGTGGCGACGGCGTCGGACATTCCATGGCGGGTACTCCAAGCGGAAGGGGGCTCGTCAAGGGAGTCCCCGCATCCGTTGCCGTCGGTGATTGCGTAGTTTCTCGCGCCCGCTGTGCTGAACGGGGTGTATCCGGAGATGGTTCCGGCGACGACGGTGCCGTCTCCAAAAGTGTTATCGATGACGAAGACTGCGTCGTTGTTGGCTGCTGACGGGAGGATCCGTGGAGCGGCTCGGTGTAAGGTTGGCGTTTTTCTTCCTGCTCCGATGATCGTGCGACGACCCTAGCGGCTATTCGGGTGCGCGCCCTTGTCCTGGTGGATATAAGGCCCTCTGTTGGTACCCTCCTCGTGGCCCGCCGCCGTTCGTCTATTGATATTACCGCCCTTGTGGACGGTCCGAGTTGCGCCCCGCCCCGTTGGGACCTCTTCCGAACGTAGTACCGCTATTGGTGCGATGGAGGCTCCCTCTCACTTCTACCCTATCTCTCTGCGTGCTAGGCGCATCGTCCTCGTGCGGCGTCTCCTCCTGAACGGGGGGGGGGGCGACCGCTCTTGGGTCTTGAGAGCCCTGCGCCGCCCCCATTGGTAGCGGAGAAGGAAACCCTACCCTAGTGCGAGCTCCGTCATCGATGAGAGCTGCCCCGCACCCCAGCTGGCTCCTCAGAGGTGTGAGTCCGCCCAAGCCTCCCCTCCGGACAAGGCTCCCAGCAGCAACACGAACGTCTTGAGACATCGGATTTAGGTCCCGGGAACCCGGTTCCGCACCCGGCGGTAATGGGGGAGAAGACCTCACCCCACTTCGAACGACATCCTCGACGGGAAGTGCACGGTACCCCTGCTGACTCCTTGCGGGCGTGCCCCTCCTCCAAAGCCCCCTCCGTGCTAGGCTTCTCGCTCCACGACGTGCATCCTGCGACCCAGGGCTCGATTCCAGAGAGCCCGATGCCGCATCCGGTGCCATCTGCACAGAAGGTCTTATCCTGTTGTGGGCACCATTGCTGACCCGGGGCGACAAGTACCCCTGTTGGTGCCTCTCCGACGTGGATCCCCTCAAAATCCCGGGCTGGGCGAAGCTCCGGAGTCCCCTGTTTGCCCTCCTGTTCCCCGTCGGCGTTGGCCCACCTACTCTCACTCCCAAACTAGCTCTCGCCGTAGTGCTCTCATTTCCCCCGTGGGGTGCCTCCTCCGGAACGTGTTCAACATCCATTGGGTCGCTGGGCCTTTGGCGTTGCTGACCACTCCTTGCTCTCGAACGGGGGAGAAGGCAGACAGCTCTTGGGTTCTGAGAGCCCGGTGTCGCCCCCAGCGTCATCGGGGGAGGAAGCCCTACCCTCGTAGGAGTTGCACCGACGTTGAGGGCTGCTCTTCCCCTATTGTGACCCCTCGTAGTTGAGGGCCCTCTCCGAACAGAACTCCCCGCTGCAATACGAGCGTCGTGAGACCTCGGGTTCAAATCCCGGGTGCCTGGTATCGCACCGGGCGGTAGTGGGTTAGAGGGCCTTATCCGGCTTTGAGCGCCACCTCCCCTATTGTGACCCCTCGTAGTTGTGGACCCCCTCCGAACAAAGCTCCCCGCTGTAAGACGAGCGTCTTGGGACCTCGTGTTCAAATCACGGGATCCCGGTAACGCACCCGGCGGAAGTGGGCTAGTGGATCTTATCCGACTTGGAGCTCCGCCGGCTCTGTTGTGACCCCTCGTAGATGTGGGCCCCCTCCGAACAAAGCTCCTCGCTGCAAGGCAAGCGTCTTGCAACCTCGTGTTCAAGTCCAGGGAGCCCGGTATCGCACTCGGCGGCAGTGGGCTAGGAGGCCTTATCCGACTTTGAGCGCCGCCACCAGCGGGAAGTGTACCGTGTGGCGAGATAGGGGCGCATCTTCTTTCCTCATCCATTGGCGAAGGGCTCTGTCGTCGTGTGGTTCCCCTCCCTGCGCATTGAGCAGTGTTCGGCGACCCGTGGCGTCCACAGAGGCTGTTTCCGGCCTGAGAGCCTGCCATCAATCGAGAACCACCCTCCCTCCTATCTGTTCTAGTACTCCACGCTCTAGCACTGGCTATGAGTTCTGAGAGAGTCACTGACGGCTGCGGGCGATGGGCCTGGACGGTTGGTGCTCTGCGAGGTACCAACGCCTGCTGGCTCCGGGTATCCTCGGTAGACGTAAACCGAAATCGCTGGTGCAGGCGCATCGACTCCTCTGTTGGAGGGGAGGTAGCTCGTCGCCGGTGCCCCAGGATCCCTGGCCGGATCGAGGGTGGAGAGGTTGTGATGCTCCCCCCAGAAGGAGACGGGGGACGGTGCCTTGGCCGTGAACTTGGTCGGGGCGAGGGACGATCTCCTGATGCTGTCCTACCCCCGCCGGATCCCGATGATGTGGGGTAAAGGGGGGACGTTTCTCCCTATCGTCGTCGACCGTGAACGGTTGGCTCGGGCGTCTTGCGCCCCCTCTCGATGCGCCAACGCCGTTCGGTATTGAGTATCATCGGCAAAGGTAACCGGAGGTCGTTGACGCGTGCGTGCCGTCCTCCCTGACAGAGGGGAGGTAGATCGTTGCCGGCGTCCTAAGAGTCCCGGCTGAGGTGGGGGCAGAGTGGTGATAATTCTTCTTCCCGAAGGCGATGGCGAGCGGTGCGTCGAACGCGCCTGTGGGCGCGGTGAAGGCCGATCGCCTGATGATGCCCTATCCCGCCGGACCTGGAAGACAGATTGCAAAAGTGGTTCGGTCTTACCCCTCCTCGGCAGTGGCCTTTGCGACGCCTGCTGTTGGAGGCCTCCCAATGTAGGGGCTGGTCTCCTCCCCGCACTCGTCCTTACCGGGGTATTAATCCTTCGTCCGCGTTCCACCTGCGGCGGGGTCACTGCTAAGCGCATTGTGGCTGTCGTCGACGGCAGACCCTCACCTTGCTGCTCCCCATCCAATCCCTGCTGTTGCAGCCCCCCTATCGCGAGGGCTGGACCTCCCGTCTGGGGGTTCGCACGCCTCGCACGCCCTACCGGTGGCGTAACATCTACTAGACACCTCCCGTCTACTGCAAGTGCCTGACCCCCCTCTTGCTGCATCTCGCCCGCTTGTTCGCCCCCTACCGACAGTGGGGCCATCGCAGGTACTGCACTAGTCGATACGCCTGTCTCTCGCTGCCCAAAACAGTCGGTTTCCGGCCCCGCCCTTCTCGGCACGGGGGTCGCGACAAGGATCCTTGGCTGCATCCATGCCGGGAGAGTCCTGCCCCGCCCTCGTCCGGCTGGCAGTGGGCAAAAAGATAGGGCTGTTGTTGCACTTGCGGGTTGTGCCGCCATCGCAGACACTGCACTAGTCGATCCGCCTGTCTCCCGCTGTCCGAAACACTGGGTCTCCTGCCCCGCCCCGGTTGATTCTTGTTGCTGCAACCCTCCCGGGACGGGGGTTGTGTCAAAGATCCTTGGCTGCATCCATGCCGGAAGAGTCCTGCTCCGCCCTCGTCCGACTGGCAGTGGATAAAAAGATAAAGCTGTTGTTACACTTGCGGGTTGTGCCGCTGTCCCAGGTATTGTACTATTAATAGTCGATACGCCTGTCTCCCGCTGCCCAAAACAATCGGTTTCCGGCCCCGCCCCGGTTGTTTCTTGTTGCTGTAACCCTCCAGGCACGGGGGTTGCGTCAAGAATCCTTGGCTGCATCCATGCCGGCAGAGTCCTTCCCCGCCCTCGCCCGGCTGGCAGTGGACAAAAAGATAGGCCTATTGTTGTGCTTGCGGTTTGTGCCGCGGTTTCTACGGGGAGGTCGCTGCCTTCCGACATGACGGGCACCCTCACGGACACGAGGGTGCCCACACTTTCGCAACCCTAAACCAACCAACCCCCCTTTGGTGAGCGTGATGCGCACTTAATTTTATTCCGTGACGGTGACGATTGCAGCTTCTTCCTCTTTCTCCTATTGTAACGTGTCCTTCTCCTAGGGTTCTTGTATATTAACCCCTTCTTGCCTTTCAGGTTCGACGCACCGAGTTTCCTCTCCCAGTGATGCGGGTATGTAGATTGCTGCTGCTGGACTCTCCCCTACTCCCAGCAAGACGATAGCCTCTGTCAACCTTCCTTCCCCACGTTCATTTTCCCCCAGCTCATTCCCAACCCTGTTTCGCCTCTCCTCCCTTCTCTCCCGAACCTCAAAACCCGTGCCTAGCCCGTAGGAAGATAATTGCGCTGCGTTTAAATTTCGGCTTTGCAACAAACACTGCCGATCGTGCTTGGTCCGTCTGCTCCGTTTTATTTTATTTTGTAACCGGTACCAGGTATATTTTAATTATTTTTACTTTTATTTATATCGGCGTTCCTGTAACCCCTTACCTCCTCCGCCACACTCTCGTCAAGCTCCGCTGCAATTCCTGAACCCACTCGAAGTACAGCAGTCTATGCGTACGACCAGCGTAAACCTTCCTGGTGAATGATCGACGATACTCGTATTAATAGAAGAAACCGTCGTAAGATGAATTAAAAAAATATACCAGGTTGGTTTACCACCGACCGCTTACCGACTGCTGCTGTTGTAGATTTTCCTTCACCCCCGTCCTCCTCCTCCCTTTTGCGCTTCGAGTTGTAGATATAGATAGATAGATAGATAGATAGATAGATAGATAGATAGATAGATAGATAGATAGATAGATAGATAGATAGATAGATAGATAGATAGATAGATAGATAGATAGATAGATAGATAGATAGATAGATAGATAGATAGATAGATAGATAGATAGATAGATAGATAGATAGATAGATAGATAGATAGATAGATAGATAGATAGATAGATAGATAGATAGATAGATAGATAGATAGATAGATAGATAGATAGATAGATAGATAGATAGATAGATAGATAGATAGATAGATAGATAGATAGATAGATAGACAGATAGATAGATAGATAGACAGATAGATAGATAGATAGACAGATAGATAGATAGATAGATAGATAGATAGATAGATAGATAGATAGATAGATAGATAGATAGATAGATAGATAGATAGATAGATAGATAGATAGATAGATAGATAGATAGATAGATAGATAGAGTGGGGGGGGTATCTGAGATGTGCAGCTACTATTATTATATACTTTACTTTATAAGCTCTTGATCAGATTATAAATAAAGGTGATCGTCACGGCACAGGCTCGCTCTCGCGCGTCGATATTATACAGCTGAAATAAATAGGTATTTTTGTCCATCTCACAGACTCCAGCACCAACAACAACCAACGGATCGCGCGGTGTGGATATATATGTATCTATACCCACACTATTATTATTATACAGATCACCATCTACTTGTTGTACGTATATATTACATCATCTACCATAGGTACAACAGCAGCAGCAGTATAGAATATAACAGGACCTGGTCCTGGAGGAGTCGATCCTATGCTTGAGTACGCGGGTATATTTTTTGCCGTTGTGATTTTATACCACAGATAGATACCTCCTGATACCTGGTACCTGGTACCAGGTTCCATGTACTAACTACTGTACCTGGTAGGTAGCACCACGCTGATGACCTGGTCCAGGTACAGCAGTTTTTTAAAATGCAAGAAGAGCCATACGAATATATTTTCAAGCAGATCCCAACCCGCCAAGATGTATGTATGCATGCATGTATGTGCTGCTGTTGCCGGAGCCGTGCCCTACAGATCTCATCCGGAACAGACACAGCACAGACCGCGCAGATCATACACAAATCAGTCATAAGTCTGCCCCAACAGATTTATCTAGACGACATGATGAGATAATGGGGGATCTGTGATCTACTACTGTTCGTAGCTATTTATAGCTCTGATTTCTCTCTATATATCTGTAATATCTGATGTGACCAGGTATGCACAGACAGCTACACAGCAGTACGGATCTCCGCCACGCAAAGTTTTTTTTGCACACCACAAGCCACAGAATTATTAACCCTTTTAGTACCGCAGTCCCGGTTTGGACAACAAACAAGTCTAATTCCAAGTCATTTGTCCCCAGAACGGGACTGCGGTACTAAAAGGGTTAACGAAGAAAACGAAATAACACTACAGCTGTTCGTTGCTGCTGCTATGCACTACTACTATTAATAATACTACTAATAATGCGTGGGCTGTCTAAAACGCCTTCTTGTCCTCATCCTTGCGCCCTGTGACCTGCGACCCACTGGTACTGGGTAGCGTAATATCAGGCAGGGCAATCGCCGGCGTACGGCGTACTGCTGTTTGTTGTATATATATATACCCTTTCCCTCTGGCGGACCCTGGATCACCCTTGGGATGTTTCATACCTGGTACGTATGAGCAGGTCGACATCGAGCGTCGTTAAGCGTCGATGGGACGGCGGTATAATCGATGGATAGAATGAAATTTTGGGAGTACAAGGTATTTTTTGAATTTTTTGTACATACCGCATTCTGTACCTGGTATAATAAATGCACGAGACACGAGGTGCTGCCTGCTCCATTTCACACGCAAAAAACGATTTTATAAATTTTGAAAAACGATTTGAAAAAACAGAGCAAGCAATCGCATCGATGGTTCTTTAAGCGGCGACTCAACGTGGTTCTACCACTTTGTACGTAAATATAAGGAGTACTTTAACACTGATATTAATGTTCAAACGGTATGTATATTTATGGACATAGCCGGGAGTAGATTGGATAAGGTATCCTAGCCGAGACAACACCACACACAACCCAGCCAACCAACATCACCTCCGGGACCCTCCCGGTACACCTCTCGGCCTGGTTTGCATTGGAAGGAACGTGCGTGCACCGCACCTCTCTTGCTCTACGAGGAACACCGTTCGCTTATTACGGGGAGGCGTGGCGTAGCGTTTGCTGCTGTGGCTCGGTTGCCAAGTGCCTGTATAGAAAAAGGTACGAATGGTTACACGAATTATTGATTTTGATTTCGCCTCCTCTCCTCCTGCTGCTGCCGCTGCGGCTGGTTCTCGAGCCGAGTGTATCATATGCACCGCCCGATTATTATTGTCATGCCGCTTTTCTGTTTGGCAGTATACTCTCTCCGGGACCAGCCAGCCATGAAAATGGACAACATGCCACGACATACACGGCCATCTCGATCTCAGGATGCTGCCTTATCCTGTCACGTGACGTGGGTACGCCGAGAACGGCCCGGTGCTCCCTCGGCAAGGCTTTCGGAAATGACCCGCAAGCCATTATCTCGAGGAGCGATTTCCCTTCACGAAGTTCTGCTTTGTCCAACATCAATGCCGCAGAGGGGCACCTTTTTCTTGAAAACTTTTTACCGATCCGGATATAAATGTAAGGACCATTCGATCGTTTTTTTAATAAACAACCGTTGTTTATATTTACGTCTAAATTGATTTAGTATTTTTACCGATCTGGACAGAAATGTAAGGACCATTCGATCCTCTTTTTTTATAAAAAAACGTTGTTTATATTTACGGCCAAAGTGGTACTGCCCTTTCCGAAATTGTCAAGATCTTTTGAATGTCTGTACTATTATCAACGCTTTTAGGACTGTAGTCCCATGTTGGGGACAAACCACTCAAATTCTAACTAGTTTGTACCCGAACCGGGACTGCTATTCATAAAAGGATTGAGATCATGACGACGGTCCTTTTTTTTTCCGGACATACATATCCTCGAAATGCCGACTCAAACTGCAACCCATGCCATGAAAAGTCATCCCCGCAGCCGATACCCGTCGGGCCGCTGCAGACTCAGGCTACGTCCACGATGACGAAGCCTGATCCAAGCCGCCATCAGAAGTGGAGGTGGGCTAGGCTAGGACAGCTCGTTCGAACACGGCGTACGACGTACGTAAAATAACCGCGGAGCAGCCTGTGTGGGAGAGAACCGCAGCAGACGTTTCGTGGAGGTCGCAAGTAAACCCGACATGTAAAATCACGAAATGTCGAAGCGCCTTCGGTACGAGAACGTACGAGCGCTCATGATACGGCGGTGTATAGAAACAACATTTTCTGTATACCGTAAATGCGAATGCACTGCTGCTGCTGCTGCTGCTGCTGCTGCTGCTGCTGGTCTCCTGCAAGCCGTACGCACAACATATTATGACATACGCACGTAGCATCAGCATACCGTTCATCATCGTATCGTACACACAAGATGGAGGCTTCATGTGAGAACTGAAGGAACTATTGACAATATCACCCGGGTGTGTACCATATGTATATGTAAGCAATAACTGAACACTATTTAATACGAGTATATACGTACACGCAAGGACAACCAACAAATTCAACTTGACGGAACACCATTATTACCGTTCATTGAGCTGCAACGACGGCGACAACCTGACGCCTTCATGAGCAGCAGGCACCTCGTATGCATGCGCGCGCACTACTGCGACTGCTACTGCTACTTACTGCTGCGATTTTTGTTGTTGCGTGTTACCATATATTAATAATACCAGCACGTAATAAACACAGGTAAATCAGCGGTATGTGCGACCCGGGTCTGGATTTCTTACTTGGGACAAGTGTTCTGCACTACGACTAAAACTCCAGTATAATGATAACTGCGTCGGAATTGTTTTTGGATTTCCTTTAGAATCAGCCTACGCAGTCAGTGACTACGTACGTACACCGAGCGTATACGATACTTACGACCTCATGATACAACCGCCGCCGCTGCTGTCGTACATGAATGTCACAGCAGTAGCACTATTATAGCAGCAGCAGCAGCAGCAGCAGCAGCAGCAGCAGCAGCAACAGCAGCGTCTCCCAGCTTGCTGTCATAGGTTCCGATGCAAGCGGCAAGCGAGTTTTATCGAACCCTTCGATCTATTGGTATGCTGTGCTGGTATGGTATCATACAGCAGAGCAGTAAAGTAGCTATGTTGTGTCGCAGGTATAGGGTATGCGCCAGGCAGGCAACAATACCGGCACTATGATAGCGGCAACCGGCACTAATTACTCCGCACACTCACTACCTATCTGTTGAAGCCCATCTGTGTGCCAAGCAATTCCACAGGCGCGAGGAAACCGGCACTGTTCAACCGGCGGGACCACTACTACTGCTGCTGCTGCTGCTGTGCTTCGTACAGCAGAGCAGCAGTTAGGGCCCCGCTATTAAGAAACGTCAGTTTGGCGTTGAGGGTCGATGCCTTATTTGTAGGCACACTCCAGCTGTATTTTTTTAAGAAGAAGTTTCTCCTTTGTTTGGGCTTTTTTCAACCGCTTCATCATTTTCTTATTTTTATCAAGGGGATTTTGGCGGCAGGGGATATCATCAGGTTATTTTTAAAAAAATAAAAAATGCTAGAAACGACGGAAAGCAGGCAAAACCTCCACATCCACACTGCGGGAAGAGTCCAGGGTGTGATGGGTATTGGGTGTTGTACAAAGAGCTATAGTCCGCGTTTCTTATTTTGTTCGGTGCTTCCGAATAGGACTTCGTTTCTCATATCGTGTGGGCGTCGACCGCTTCTGTTTCTTATGCTATAATTCCCTATCTTGCCGGCCAGTGTGAGCTACATTTCGAACGCCAAATTCCTAATTCTTCGTGAAAAGCCGAGCCTCAATTTCTTACAGACATCTTAACACAGTGGGTGCCCGGTGTTGAAAAACGTCAAGTTGGTGTCCAGGCTCAATTTCTTATTTTTTTCCGACCTCGATCCAACTCTATTATATGGGATTCAGAGTCGGTCCCACTGTTTGAGCTGTCTTAACCCAATTTTCTTGTTGTTCGTGCCGATCTGAGCAGATTTTTCTCAATACGTACGCTGTTTCCCAACTGCGGGCGCCCACTTCTGCTGCTTGCTGTGGCGGGCCTTCACTATACCACTCAGTCCCGAAATAGATGGACCGTTGGTATCAAACTAGATGTACAACTGATCCTTACATTTCGGGACAGAGTGGTTACCGGTACATTTTGTACTGATATTGTACCAGCTATGTACTTATTCGAGACAGCACTATTAATAGTACAAAGTGTGTGTGTGTTTTCACATCATTAAACCATTCCTCCTACCCGTCGACATCCAGCACGACCAGTGTCTGCGCCGAATCTCCGATCCTGGAGAGATACAAGCCCTGCGGTCACAAGCCTACGACAGAGCAGGGATACAAACAACTGTCTGTACATTGTTATGCAGCAAGCAGAGTAGACAATGGAACTCCATATCATCGCACTGGATACGACAGGCACGACGTACACATTCAATAAAAGAGAACAAAGTAAAGAAACAAAAAAAAGAATAAAAATAGAAAAAAGATACCTATACGTGAAAAAAAAAGAAAAGTAAACGTCGTGCCCTCCCGTGGGAGATGTGGTAGACAACACCGAACGAGCCTACGGGTATTCAACAATTCAACAATACCACCACATAGAAACAGAGTTAAGGTTAAAAACGAAGGGAAGTAACAGGCATACAGAAACACAAGAAAAAAAAGAACACCTTCCAGGCAGCCGCAGCATTTGAGTAGCAGACAGGTTCTACCTTTTACACATATTACGGGGGACCATAGTAAAGAGGACCACATATTGTTAGTAAAAATAGGTAAATAGATAGGCTTTTGTGTGTACCGTAGGTGCTATTTACTATGGTCCCCCGTATTAGTGGTCGGTCCGGTTCCTTGATACCCTGTCTACCGTCTCCGTCCTGCGTTCGTCAATTTTGTCCCACCCCCGGAGATGATGCGTCAGACAATTTAAAACACGCAAAGCAGACTCGTCATCCACCCACGAAAGAAGACCTTTTGCATAAGGATGAAGAAGGAAGAAAGACAGAAAGTAAAAGAAAAAACGAGGAATTCCAGGAACATTACGGCAAAAAAAAGAAAGGAAGATCACGTTCGAACTATTAATAGCTGCTGCAGCAGCAGTTGGCGGTGCGAGTAGCATAGACATGTTCCTGTCACTATTGGGCCGAATGCCTTGCTACCCTGTCTGCCGTCTCCTTCCTACTTTCGTTCACCGCGGTTTCCCTTCTACTCCTCCTGTTGCCCCCCCCTGCCCCCCATCCCTTGGTCAGGTTTCCTTCTACTCCTCCTGTTGCGCTCCCCTCCCCCCATTCCCCTGGGCTCCACCCACGGCGGATGCGCGGCGCTGCCTGCTCAGCTGTGCCTGATCTTCTTGCAAGGTACCTACCTGATATATCTCAGCAGTGTCAGTACACAAAATGTCAGTACTTTTCTAATTTTGTCCAACGTCGGTATGTGTAGACAACACCTCGGTACGCACATATATACGAGTGTATATACGAGGATAGATATTCACGCGGTCAAGCAGACACGGAAGTGGAGCCGAGCCGATTTTACTCTTTCCCGGGTAGGGGACAGGGGATGGTGATGGGCCCGAAGTGCAGCAGTGCAGACTCGCCCTAAATGTAGCACGGCCCGGGCAGAAACCCTTTGCCTAATGCAGGGCAGCCCGCCCAAAAAGTCTCCTCATCTGGCGGATTATTTTGGCGATTGGCCGAGGCTGAACTTTCCGCCGCCCAAACAACGAAAAGCCTAAACACCCTGCGGAGCCGCGCGGCCGCCCTTGCCGGCCTCGAGTTCCCCAAAGTTGCGAACCTCGGACGGGTCATGATGTAGATCATGATCTATCTGATCTGTCTACAGTAGATTGTCTAAGGGTCATTATTATCGGAGAGCGTTTTTTACCGTACTTTTCCATATTTTTTTCGCGCAATTTCTTTTCAGATTTTCCTGATTTTTTTTCCCAAAGATGTGAAAGATAACTTTCCTGATTTTGTTGCTTGTGAAGAATTTCACAAATTGTGACAGAGCGCCTCTGTATCTTGATGCGTGCACATGTCCAATTATTTCCAATCTTGAGGGAAATTATGGAGAAAAAACCGATAAGAATGGGCCTAATTCCTCATGTGCCGCTGTGAAAGGTTGTGCGGGAACTGCATAGTACAAATCCAACCCTGGAAACATGCGCTACGTAGACAGATCATATCGGTTCTACGGGTCTCACCCGGCAACATGAGCTGAATCAAGAGATATCGGGAACGTATCCCCCTTGAATGATCTAGATCATCAGGAGGCAATCAATGATCTGTAGATGATCTATCGAGGTGTGGGAAGTTGTTGTTAGGGCTGTAGGGTAAGGGCTTATGTCTACGGTCAGTCTGGGCCGACGTGCACGGTTGAAGTTGACCACCAACGACCTGCAGTTTTCGATTTGCCGAGGGTGTCCGTCCTGCAGTCAGAGTGCAAGAGAGCGGGTCTGATCGACACATTCCAGGTCGCGCCCTCGCGTTTCGCTCCTGCATTTTCCTGTTGGTCGTTATGGTCTGATTTGTCCAAGCTGACCTTTCGGCCGCCCGGGATTTTCGGAAAACAAAAATGGAAAAGTAACGAACGCCGCCAAAACACACCTCGGAGCCGCACTCTACCGTCCCTGCCACCTCAAGGCTCCCAAAGGATCGGTTTACGGTTAGGGTTAAGATTAGGTCGGGGACCGGTTTCTACATGAGCCGACGTGGAAGATCTCAATTCACCGCCGGCGATCTGCAATAGATATTCCGCCGGTGCGTCTTGCATTTAGGCGCGAGCTCGTGGAGTCACCCTTCAATGCCGGATGGATATATAGGCGCCGAACTTCTTGACGTCTGCGGTCAACTTTCAATCATGCACGTCGGCACAGACCAATCCGACCCCCGCCACGCTTGCCCTAAAATGCAGGACGATTATATAGGCAGCGAAGTTCTTGACGGACGTTTGTGGTCCATTTGAATCTTGCACGTCGGCCCAGGCCAATCCGACCCCAGCCCTGGCCCTAGCCCTAGCCCTAGCCCTAGCCCTACCCTTAACCCTGACCCTAACCCTGACCCTAACCTCAACCCTAACCCTAGCTGCTATAAGGATTACCTTGGGCTGGGTAATCGATCGATCTTTTACCGCTATAGCTCAGTAGGTGACACCATCACATTTATTTGGCGTCGTCCAGGTCACGGGTTTCGAACTTCACTTCGAACGTTTTTTTTTTTTACAGATAGAAACGCTTGCGCGTGCGTCCCCCAAAACACGTCTCTCCCTGGTTCCCCGGGCAATGAAACGAAGCGGGTAGGTCAGCGTACAGACGTATACGGTTCCGACGCCCCAAAGATCCCGCCGTTCAGAGGGGGGGAGAGTGCTATAAGGATTACCCTGGGCTGGGAAATCGATCGATATTTTACCCCTATAGCTCAGTAGGTAGTACCTTCACATAACCCTATCCCTATCCCTATCCCTAACCTTAGCCCTAACCTGAACCCGATCCTTTGGGGCTCGAGGTCCGCAGGGTCAGCCGCGCGGCTCCGTAGCGTGCGCTTGCCCCCTTTGTCGGACTTTAGTCCCGTCTTGGGGACAAAGTACTTACAATTTGAGTGTTTTTGTCCACCAAACCGGGACTGCAGCTCGCCCTAGACGGCTCAAGAGCGAACCTGGGCGGCCGAAAGGCCACAGCCTCGACCGCTCGGACAGACAAAAGGCGTCCGTCACGAATTTCGTTTTTTTTTGCATCCCCGTCCTGTGATTTCGAGGCAAGTCGACCCCGTGAGGAGTTTAGTTGCACTGCGTGCTCGAGACATGGACGACCTGATGTCCGGTACCATCATGGGACTTACAATAGTGCGGCGGGGAACATGCAGTCGTAATCAAAACCCAGCGTCGTGTGTCAACACGGTGGGGGTGTAATAGTACTGTGTTAATAAGGTGGGCTATTATTAATAGTGCTCGCCCGTAAGTAGGCGTTCTCTCACGCTACCCGCGGTACTATCTTTTAGTTGGACGATTGGTGATGCCACCGCGCTTGTTTTTCATGTTTTTTTTTTTTTTTCATGTTGTGGTCGATTGTTACTCCGGGGGTCCGTAGTAAATAGGACCTACGGTACACACGAAAAAACCTATACATTTACCTATTTTTTCTAACTATATTTGGTCCCATTTACTATGGTCCCCCGCAGTAGCTGTAAGTTTCGTCGTGGCGTGGCATCTCGCGCTATATCTGTAGGACGACGGCCATAGCATCCAAGCCTCGGTCATGTTACGGCACACGTACCGTTGATGCGGACGTGGGTACGACTGCTGTGCCTGGTGTATACGCAAGTAGGTAGTCCCCGCGGCGGGCTGGTGCATCCCGCCTTCTGCTCCTTACCCTCATGGAATTGCACTGCAGGCAAACAGGTATCTACTGTAAGTCTAGTTCCAAGTCATTCCTCACCAAAACGGGGGGTCCGGCCCCAAAGGAGCTAACGAGGGTGTACCTCAGGAAGATTGAGGCAGTAAAAAAGCGACACCGCAAGTGTCAAGCGGTGCGGGAAAAATGCTGACGGTTTTTGCGGCTCCATCCGGCCGAAAGACGGCGAGTATAATGGGACTATGAGGAGTGCTGACGGCCGAACTACTGCGAGTACTGGCAGCGCATCCGTCCAAACTACTTGCGGGTGCCGGCATCACCCGCGCGGTATTGAGCCTCGAAATGTTGTGTGTGTCCGAAATGTTCGGTTTCACTCTGCTGATATATCTATATTTTTCGTTTTTCATGATGCGCAGCGTCGAACGAACCCAGAACCCCCCGAAATTCTGCGAATATTCGCAGTATGAACAACATGTCGAACCCTACACAGTAGTTTGTACAGATAAAAAATGTCGGTACTCGCAGTATCTCCAGTACCCCACCCCCCCCCTGCCCCCTGAACACACTCAATGTTTTGTCTGCTGTTGGAGAAATCTTCGGTCTCATACCTGATACTTTTTTATTTTTTTCATATACGGCAGTAGTAGGCGGTGTCGAATCCAGAACCCCATAAATACTGCGAGTACTCGCAGTATGAACAGCTGTAGTATTCGAACCCTAAAATGGTGCCAGTACTTGTAGTACCTCCAGTACCCCCTAAAATACTTCAACGCTTTTTCTGAGTTTCGACGAATTCTTCGTTGTCATACCTGATATTTTTTTTGTTTTTGTTTCCGTGACATGCAGCAGTGTCCAACCAGAAATAACGCCAAAATACTGCGAGTACTCGCAGTATGAACAGCTGTAGTAGTCGAACCCCAAAATGGTGCCAGTACTTGTAGCACCTCGAGTACCCCCCCTAAAATAGTTTCAAGATTTTGTCTGAGTTTCGAGGAAATGTGTTGGACAAAACGCTTGATCTTCGGTCTGACGGCTGATGTTTTTTTTTTGTTTTCATTATATGCAGCAGTGTCCAACCCAGAAAGAACCCCAAAATACTGCAAGTTCTCGCAGTACGAACGAACGGCAGTATCGAACCCTAAGTTATTGCCAGTACTCGCAGTACCTCCAGTAAAATTATCCCTCCCCCCCCCCCCCCCCCCCC
Source organism: Macrocystis pyrifera (assembly GCA_031763025.1). Lineage (NCBI taxonomy): Eukaryota > Phaeophyceae > Laminariales > Laminariaceae > Macrocystis > Macrocystis pyrifera. Next base: position 11,444,446 of record JASSKH010000015.1, read on the forward strand.
CCCCAGAAATTCAAGGTGTTGTACGTACTCCCCACTACTGCGAGCATTTGGTTAAACGCCACCCGCGGTATAGAGTAAGGCATGTAAACCGGGGGAGAGAGCAAACAAATGTGCTATGAACTGCTGTGCCAGGTATATGTTAATACGTTAATACCTGGTTCGTACTTGGTTAAATGAAGAAGGAAATAATCCCTTAGCCGCGAAGTACTGACCGGGAAATTTCTTCGAAATTCGTCTTTGCGAAGGTTTGTGTGAAGCCTCGGCTCGGCCTGCTACAGGCAGGTAGTACGTACGGGGTGTGCAGTTTTTATTGGCGTCTAGGAACATAATCTATCTATAATAGTCCGACAGCAGTTGTTTTTCGTGTTTTTTGTTCGCGACGAACTCGCTACGCACCACTCCAGGCGGAAATAATAAACCTAAGTCTAACCCTTTTGGCACTGCTGTTAGAACAGCAGTCCCGCTTTGGGGACAAACCAGTCATATTCTAAGTAGTTCGTCCCGAAAACGGGACTGACTGCGGTCCTATATAAAAGGGTTGCAACATGAAAAAACAATACCAGTATTTCCTTGTATTTTCGGCCAGAGTGATACCTATCTAATACCAGGTATTTGTTCACCAGGTATATACCTGGTATTCTGGTATTATTTATTTATAAAATTAGAAAACAACAGCTATTATTAAATAATAGCTGTGAGATGGAGGGTTTCGTTTAAGATCATTTTTGCAAGCTGTTTGTGATACCAGGTACACTTCGATCGCGCGAGCTATTACGTAGGACCATAGTAACTAGGACCTACGGTACGCACAAAGACCTATATATTCCCTATTAATGATAACATTATATGGTCCTATTTACTATGGTCCCCCGCAATATTGATACGGGCTTTGTATGCACCTGGTTTCATTTACCTGGTATCCTGTGGTATCTCGTATAATATCTATATATATATATTCTGAATACCGTGACACGTGAGATAGAGATGATTTTCTGAGCCTATTTTTCTCGAAAACAGTGAGAGCACATATATGCGTGCGCACAGCGATGTTGATGGGGGCTTTGGAAAATATTATTAATAACGTTTCGTCGACATGAACACGGTTCCATACGCACGCACAGCTTCCCCTTGGCGTTTGCGCTCTCCCCCCTGTTTTTCGAGAAGTCTCTCTTGCCGAGAATTTGTTCGTCCCACTGGCAGGGTGCAGATTGGTACCCAGGGTCATGATATGTTTATAAGTCATGAGAGGGAAAGGCTACTGCTGGGATTGGTACGTTCATGCCGTGTGTGTACGTAAAGAGTGGAACAGGACACCAAGATAAGAACACGAGCAATATATAAGAAAGACAGGGGTTGAGATTTTGACCGGAAAATAGGAAATTCGGGAGTCTTCATACTTTTAGAATTAGTGTACGACACACCCGTTCTCAAATTACGGGTAGTATATGACATCTCACTCTCAATCTTCAAACCCACAATAACTATCGATATCAACTTATCACAATACAGGAAACCGGCGCAGTAATTTTGGTGGCGCCAAGGCCTCTTTTGTCAATGTCATTCCTGGATTTTTTCTTGGGTAATTTTTTTTTAAAAAGCTCTCCGACAATACAAAGCCTAGCACTCAAGATAACAACACCAACCACAACCCTTCTCTGGGACGATTTTATCTTGGGACGAAGTTTCGTGCGGGATTTCTCTGCGTTTAGGGGGGGGGGGGGGGGGGCACACCAGCAGAATGGTGGCCCTGGAACGATCTCGATCTTGAGGCGAGATCTTTCCATGTGCGCATTCGCTCGGCGTTTGCACCTTCTTCCCCATTTATTTGTCTGGAGGACCATGGTTGGAATTCGCCCGAGGGGGTGTGGTATGGTGGGTGTTGTATCATTCCTGCCGCTGTACGAAGTAGTTTATTTGGGCAAACTACCTCGTATGGACGCGATGTCTCTGCTGTGACCACGGCTTGTTGTGCAGAAGATCGCTGCGTGGCGCTGTGAGTTGGATGATTGGCTGACTATAAGTTGCCGACTACAGCAGTAGTAATTGATTGGCTAGGTATTGCAGTTCGTAATGCTGGGTTGCGTGCGGTTGATTGCTGTCTCCTGCATCTTCGTATCGGACTGGAGCTTCTCAAATGTTGCCAGGTATACGAGCACTCGTATGTGCCGTATGTATACACTACATCCTCCGTTAGTTGGCTTTTCACGATGAGATTTTTTTACGGTGCGGTGTGTGGTGTGGTGGTTCGGTGGAGTTTTTTCCCGCACCGCACCGCACCGCACCGTACGATTCAAAAACTAGGAATCAGAACCAAACAGCACCATTCGCCAAACACGTCAGGAGACAGCAATTTCACTCCTTGACAGACAGCAACTTTGCCTTGGCATGCCTTGACTGACACGGAACCCCTAGGTTTTAGTGTCTAACACTCGGCCCTACTCCCTTGGCAGCGCACGTTTTTTTGCTTTCCTGACATACACATGTCTCCAGACATCTTTGCCGTTCGACTCTCCGCGAAAATAATTACCGTGAAAACCTATTCATAGGCACTTTAAATTCATGTAGTTTGCTACTCGGTGCATATATTTGCGGTGCAGGACGATTTGGACCGGTTTCAACCCCCCACCGCACCCCACCGTAGATAGATACAATTTTGAACCCCACCGCACCGCACCGCCGTGCCACAGCAGTAGTTTCTGCAAAATAGAAAACCGCTCCGCCGCTCTCGGTGCTTCACCGTGAAAAATGAAAAGGTGTTCTAGGGATTTTACCCTGGGCTGGGTAATCGGTTACTCTTTTACCCCGATAGCTCAGTAGGTAACACCTTCCTTCACATATGACATCGTTCGACGACACAGGTTCGAATCTCATTTCGAACGTTTCTTCTATTGTTATAGAACTCTTCCACGCGCGGTCCCTAAAGGCTCAATAATTATCTCCCTGGGTTCCCCAGGTGGTATTGAAACGAAGCGGGTAGGTCAACGTACGGCCGTATACGGTACCGACGCCCCAAAGATCCCGCCGTTCAGAGAGAGGGGGGAGAGTGTTACAAGGATTACCCTGGGCTGCTGGGTATTCGATTGATCTGTTACCCCCTATAGCTCAGTACGTAAGTAGTGTAGGTAACGCCTTCACAAAAGGTTTATATAGCCTTATGTGGCGAACATACTGGCCAGGTCAATCAAGCAGTAGATTGCTACCGCCAGTACATTTTGTGCCTGTGTCCAGGGCTAGAAAACGAGCGCCGAGAAACGATATCACCTACCACCGTACCTCTGTGCGAACGAAGCAAAACCAGAAAGCATCCTATACATACCTTATATCCCTTAAGTCCGCACAGCCCTACCGCCTACCGCCTATCGCTTAGAGCAAAACCTCGCACGAGGGTTAAGCTGAAACGAACCTGGGTACTGACGTATTGACTGGGTTATAGTGCAAGACTTAGTGATGACCAGACAATGAAAACATAATACTTGACTTGTACGTACTCCTGGCTGAAATGTGAAGAAATATTTAGCACGGAAGTTACCGGAACAGAAGTATTTTTGAAGTATGTGTCGAACCATGAAACGTGAAAAACAACGTTTGGTTTTAAACTTCAAACAGTATTAATTAACGTATATTGATGTTCTATATTTTCGATTTTTTTCGATTTTTTTCACCTTGTTTTTTTTTTTTTTTCCATCCATCCAATCTTCTCCTTTCTTTCTTATGATCCCTCCCTATTGTTCGTTGTGGCAACTATTACGGGGGGCCATAGTAAATAGGACCAAACATTGTTGGTAAAAATATAGAAATATATGGGTGTCTGCGTGTACCGCAGGTCGTATTAACTATGCATTGTCCCCCGTAATTTTAATGATACGAGTATAAGATATAGGATCAAACGTGTGCAGGCCCTTCTCCTTTATCCTATCATATGATACTCGCGTTGCATTTCATCGCCCGAGAAGAGTTCAGCATTTTCTGCCTCCGTCGACTAACACGGCAACTACTGCTGTAGCGGAATATTCTCGTGGGGAGTGCAGCGAAGCAAGAAGAGAGTATGTATGTGTTTGAGCAGGTTCTGCAATCCGGGAGGTAGGATCTTTAGTGGTGTTTTTGACTTGAAAATTGGCTGTTGATAGTGCGGTCTGCACTTCGGAATCGTCCTCCGCAATTGACAAATTTCCTGGTTCGATTCAAACGCGGCGCAGCCGCGTTTATGGCCCGTTTTTGCTGCGGTTTGGGGTCAGGGTTAGGTTAGGGTTAGGGTCAGGGGTTGGGTTGGGTCTTCGCCCGTACCTTGATCCCATCAGGAAGCCAAATACCTGAACAGCCTACCAACCTGAAGATCCTACCTCCCAGATTGTAATGGAACCGCATGTGTTTTGTACGTACCAAACAAGTGTAGATCGGAACTGATGTAGGTCTTATAGTCGGCATACGTACGTGAGGTATGCAAATGACGTGAACTACACCATTTATTGGTTTCAGCGGCACCCAAACGAATACTGCTGTATTGTTACCCTTTGTGGTGAGCTGGGCAGACGAGCAGGCATCACAGCAAGGGTCTGCCAAGCTGTCGAGCCAACAGCAGTGTGGTTAGGTATTCGGTGTTGTTTTTGTGGTGGCGAGACGGTATGGTATGGCGGAGGAAGGGAAAGGAAGGGGGAGAGGGATTACGAAGAACTGCAAGAAGAGAGAGAGAGGGTGCCGCACACTCCTCCGACCCAGGCATTACAAGAGACATGTCATTGATGGAGAGGCTGGACTGGAGATGAAAATCGAGATTACCCTCAGCGCGATGGAAGGAAGGGACACGCAAGCGTCGAAATAATTGAGGACATCGCGCTGCTTATACCCTCGCCATAATGTTTATTAAAACTATATGCGTCGGACCAAATCTGAAACATGACGAAATAGTACCATAATAATTATTAAAATGGCTATTAATATTATTGGTACAGAAGCATTTTTTTCCGGAATGTTGATTTTTGTTTGTGAGATTTTTGTATTGTTCGAAAACAACAGCTGCTATTAATAGCTGAGAGATCGAGGGCTACGACGAAAATCGTCTTCGCAAGCTGTGTGCGATACAAGAAGACTTATACTTCGATCGCGCGTAGTTCGCGTTTTATATGGCCTCATCATGCAGGACTAACTTACATCCCGTATTGAAACATGAACGAACATGACAGAATCGAAGGCACTTATCAGGGGGGAAGAGGGAAAAGGGACCACACCTACTGTATGCAGCAGCAGTTACTGTAGATTATTACTTGTGACCCACGGCTTGCCCAGAAAGCCTCTATAAGACTGAAACCTTCCACGAGTTGAGGACTCGACCTGTGTGCAGGAGGAGCGCCCTGCACGAAACTTTGTGCAGGATGCGGGTCTTAGTGGTTATTGGTCAAGGCGGGTCTTTCGGCCGCCCGACTTTTTTGTTGGAAAAACGTCACCTTAACACGCTGCGGGGCCGCTTGACTGCCCCTGCCGATCGCGAGTCTCCCAAAGGGTTCGGGTTCGGGTTCGGATTCGGGTTCGGGTTCGGGTTCGGGTTCGGGTTAACATTAGGGTTAGGGTCAGGCCTGGGGTTGGGTCGGTCTGGGTCCATGTGCAAGGTTGAAATTGACGACACACGCCCTCCACAAAGTTTTGTGCAGGCAGCTCCTCCTGCACACAGCAGTGGGAGCCCGAGTTGAGAGGAAACTAAAAGAAGAGATGGCCGAAAAAATGAAAAGCCATCTGAAACATGTGGAAGGCACGATTGAATCGTTGAAAACAGGGAATGGGGAAAATGGTAATTCATACAGCAGTAGTTGACGACGGGTTCAGTTGGTTGAACTGGGAAAACAGAGGCAGGGAAGGAAGGCTGAGATAGAGGACGAAATGCTATGATTATTATTCATAGAAGCTTTGTCGAATTGTTGAAACATGAACAAACCTGACAAACTCGAAGGCACACATCGGTTCGACTACGAGCTCTTGAGGTCTAGCAGATTTATTTTTTTTCTTGTTGAGGGATGGGGGGGGGGGGGGGCGCAACAGTTGCAGTACTGACACTTGGCACCGCTATTGACGAGGAGAGTAGGAAGGAGACGGCAAAGGGTGTGTGGCTAGGTTTCCGGATCAATTTTCTAGGAGACGCGCACCCATCCATGTTACTGCTAACTGTATCACCGTCTGGAGTACGATGTTCTCTTTTTTCCCGCTTCTCTCTTCCTTCTTGCTTTTTGCCTTGTCTCTCGCTTTCTTTCCTTTCCCTTCCCCGCGGTCCACATGCCGGCATCTTCCTCTCCTTCGTGTTGCTTCGTCCGTGCAGCAATCTGTCCTTCCTGAGTACGTATGTATGTATGTATGTATGTATGTATGTATGTATGCTTTCCGTCTATTATTATTAATAGCAGCTTTTGTGATCTCTTTGCCTCATTTGTATCCTGTTTCATTGCAGAAGCTATTTACTAGTAGCTTTATTGTCTTTTTGTTCTTATTTTTCTGGTCTTGCTTGGGTTGTGGTGTTCTCGTACCCAGTACGCTGGCACTTCACTTACTTGGCAAATTGCGTGTCCCTTGAATTTGCGATTTCTTTTTGTTTTTGGTCTTCCTCTGCCTCTCAGTCTGTGACCACCGAATTACTATTAAAACGTAGTAATAGTGGTATCTCTCTAGGATAAGGAATCAAGACAGACACTGACTGGGTGCTGATGAAGCTGGGTAGAAAGGGGATGGTTTAATGCGAAGACAAAACACACATGTATGTCGGGGTGAAGAACCGACGCGCGTGTGACCACGGCTTGTTCAGAAAGTCCCCGAAGCGCCGAGACAGCAAAACATAAAACTGAATACGTACGAGTTGTGCTGGAACTATTAATAAAAGTGATGACCAAAAATATGAAATACAATCTGGAACATGACGCAACAACTACATAATATTTTATTAAAATTATTGAAATATTTATAGAAGCATTTTTTGAAATGTCGATTGTTGTTTTCGGGATGTTGAAAACGTCGACATGAAAAAAAAAAAACATGAAATTCGTTTCAAGTTTTCGAGTTTATGAACATGTTATTGTTCCAACTTTGACGGGGTGATATATACCCGACAGGTACCGTACTGCTGCTGTGTGCACATGCATGTACATCTTGGTGCCCGGGTATGTATGCCTTCGTGTTTGACACGTTACGTATAATGTATAGCATACGTCGATCAGCTGACGCCGGAACTTCGTGGAAGGAAACCGTCGTTTCCTCGCATGATGAACGTTGGTTGATCGTCTTTGTTGTCGTATTAATGGTGGCAGTTTCTATTGTAGCCGTTCGTTGCGGCTTCTCTTGGGTCGGTATCGAGATCGAGTCCCGGTCTGTACTGCTGTAAGGTCTCATTTACAACGCATCTTGTCGGTGATCAATCAGCACGGGGAGATAGCGCCGCTACTATACATAGTACCAGGTAGTAATTAAGTCCACCTACTACCTGGTATCGAACCGCTTCGGGGCCGAGGTGGAGCAACCCCAAACAAACCTCAGGTACGGGCCTTGTGTCCACCATCTATTATATTTGGTGGTGGGAGCGCGCATCAATCAGCATGTCGCGCACCTCTTCACGTCGTTCGTTTATTTGTATAGCTTGGGTGCCGTCCTCATCAGCCTGGGGTGCTTCGTGCGACGCGACGGGATGCTGTAATCGTCCCCTTTTGTAGACACGTTTCTCCTTCAAAGTCCCACTGAGTGCGTGTGTGTGTTTTCGCTCCGGAGTACGGCAGCAGCAGCAGCAGCAGTAGCCCGCGACAGCAGCAACTTCGTTGAGAAAACTATTATTTGTTTTTTTTTTTTTCGCCAACGAGACTCGCGGCTTGTTGGGGTGTCAACGTTGAGCGTACCAGGTCGGCTTTAACCCTTTGTAAGAGTGCTGCGGTCACGTTTTGAGGACATACTACTTAGAATTTGACTGGTTTGTCGCCATCACTGGACTGCAGTCGTAAAACTGTTGTATGTATGGGATTGGTGTTCGTTGCTGAGCACTATTAATACTACGTTTTTGGCGTATATTGAAAAAAAGATGAAAAAAAAAAAACAGCCTAGAATCACTATTAATGTTGATATAAATACCTCCCAAAAATCCTGAACACATGCTTATGTACATGTAGCGTACTGCTGTACTCGTCCCAAGACCATTTCCAGGACAGAGTATAAGAGAGGACCGCAGGCACCACGAGGACAGGGCACGGCGTATGGTTTCGTGGCGAAGGAGATACTGCTGTACCTCAACGCGGTAGTAGTAGTTGTTGTTGTGCTGTGTTGGTTTCACAGTACGAGCTCGATGATGTATTATTATCAATAGTACAACATTATTTTCCACCCCCGTGTGTGTTGTTAACTTTGAACCTTTCTTTCTACCCGTCGAGAACTGCCATGGAAGCGAAAAAAACGCATAAAAAAAAGCTTCTACTACTGGGGACCATAGTAAATAGGACCTACGGTACATATTTCGCTATTTTTACTCGCAATATTTGGTCCTATATGGCCGGCTTCCCCGGTGGCTTGGTAGGTGGTCCGCGTGCCTATCAAGATCAATTTCGTGGGTTCAAGTCTCACCGAGTGCATGCTCATAGGGACTTCTCTTGCATACAAATTGATTAGCGGAAAGCGCGAGAGCGTGAGTTAGCTACATTCGATGAAAATCGACGAGCAGTGGGAATGCTGAACCCTATGCTCGACAAAAACTAAAGGCACGCACCGGGGGGGAGAAGGAACGACACCTGTGACCACGGCTTGTCCAGAAGATCGCTGAGGGTAAGACCTCCTACGAGTAGGCTGGAAAGTAAAAGTGATGATTAAATATATATATATATATATATATATATATATATATATACGCCGGCGTCCCCGGTGGCTTGGTAAGTGGTCCGCGAACCTATCAAGATCAATTTCGTGAGTTCGAGTCTCACCGAGTGCATGCTTATAGAGACTTTTTCTTGCATAAAATTGATTAGCGGAAAGCGCGAGAGCGTGAGTTAGCTGTACATTCGATGAAAATCGACGAGCAGTGGGAATGCTGAACCCTATGCGCGATAAAAACTAAAGGCACGTACCGGGGGGGAGAAGGGACGACACCTGTGACCACGGCTTGTCCAGAAGATCGTCGAGGGTAAAACCTCCTACGAGTGCGCTGGGAAGTAAAAGTGATGCATAAAAATAAAAAATAAAAAAAATAAAAAATTACTATGGTCCCCCGCAGTACGAGTATGATATGTGCCAGGTATGTATCATGGGCGTACGTAGCAGCGTAGGAAAACAAGAGGCAACGTACGGTCAGCTAGCTACCTGTACGTATTGCGATTGCTGGTAAATTCGCTGGTAATTTACTTGTAATTTAATGGTATTTTGCCGCAGTCTGACTTCCCGCGTTTGTGGCTCGACGCTACCTTGGCTATTATCCTGTACTGCTTTTGTCATGCCAGGTATAACCCACACACCCACACACCAGTACCATCTGGTACAGGTAAGAAAACGACCAACAAGAAAGGCAGGCTGAGATCGACAGAAAACTATTGAATGTGGGAGTGGTTACACGGAAGTCTTTGTAAAACGCGATCCATTTTCAGGTAAGAATTTCAGCCTGCCAGCTGGCCCAGCTTTCCTGTTTCATATCACTACTGCTGTAGGTCTCTCGTTCTCTGTATACCGTTATGTGCTGGTGGCCCAATATAAGCTCGACACGTATTTTTTCTTGGCGTAAACTACAGCAGTAAGTCAGCAGCAGGTCTACAACAAAGAGACTAAACGAGCCCACACTCCTAATGGTAAGGTCAAAGATTCAAAATGAAACACAAAACAGCAGTATAGTGCGGTGGGATTTATGGACGAACTTGAAGCTTACGAAAAGCGATTTTTTTTTTTTTTTTTTCAATATTTTTTGTTTCTTGGTTTGAGTATACCCCCCCCCCCCCCCTGCCTGAAAAGTTTTACCAGTATGTAATACCAGGTATATGGGAACAACGGAATGAGCACCCAAATGTTGGAGGTGTCTCTGTTAGGAGTAGGAACGGTGCTCCGTCTCGAAACGGAAGCGTGGTCAATGGTCAAACGAGTAGTAAAGCGAGCACCAAATGAGTACGCCCCCCCCCACCATCTCGAAAGGGACGCGTGGTCCGTGGTCAGTAGTCAAATGACTAAAGTGAGCACCAAATGAGTACCCCCCCCTTCCCTACTTGTATAACTAACTCATTGAAGCTGTCATCCATATGCAAGTCCGTCTCACAGGCGGTTCTTAGTGGTAGGATGCAGCTCACCCTTCGTGAGACTCGCCGAACACCTCACGGCGCTTCGCGGCGCTTGGCGCAAGCAGTGTCTGCCAGGTCGGTGAAAACCCGACGCGCTCCGTCCCGGCATTGTAGGGATGCGAGGGTCTATGGTCATGCGACTACTCGTACGGCCAGGCATGATATCGAGTTTGCACCCCCCCCCCCTCTCCCTACCTGGCTGGGTCTCGAAAATGGGTATGAACAGCGAGGTGTCGGGGGCGTTTTACGTGCACCCCTGAGTCAGTTTGCAGCTCAGTTGGCTTTCTTCGAAGCACAATGTCCTGCCAACGACGCCACTTGTTAAGACCGACGCCTTGTATCCCTGGACAGGTTTGCCTATTAGGCCGGTACTCGTTGGTGCTCGTGTGTGTTGTTTGCCTAGAGATGGAAGGAGAGCAGCTTTATTCCTTTTGTGTGCGCGCAGACTGAGACCCAAGCTCGTGCCTCGCTGTGAAAGCCCCTAGTTTTCCATCTAAGATACGCCTCCCGAGTACTATAAAATACGACGCCAATACTTGAACCTAGGTAACTACCGGGCTTTCAACCTCATTCAAGGCGGTAGCATAGCAGTAAGTCCAGCCAACTCTTAGCCGTACCTATCGGGGTACTGCTTTGCCACGCCCCCGCCTGTCGGGGTGCTGACCTCTATCAGGACGACAGGCAATTCCACGACCTACTACTGTACAAACACATACCGCTCTGTCGCGAAATATAGTGACCGTTTATGTACTATTGTTAAATACGAAAGGTTGTTATCATTAGCGACAGGGTGGCATCAGGTATTAATTACACACGGCAGGTATGCACAAGGTTAACCATTTTAGTGCTGCGTGCGCGTTCTGGGAACAAACCTCTTGGAATTAGAGTAGTTAAGTCCCCAAATTGGGATTGCAGTACTAGAGGGGGTAAGGCCCCCCTCCCCTTCGGGACTATGGTTGACTTGAAATTGCCGGAGGTGTCGCGAGCTGAAAAGAAGGGAGGACACAGAGGGAGGCGTTCGTTCCCAGCTAGGTGCACTCGTGCGTATACAGTCACCGGGCAGGAACGGACGACATGAAAAAAAAAGCCTCTTGAAAAGCTAAAGAAGAAGAAGGAAAAAAGGGTTGTAGCCACCCGTCGAGTAAAACCGGCAAAAGTATCATTTGTATTACGTACAGTAATATTACGGGGGACCATAGTTAATAGGACCTACGGTACACACAAACACCCATATATTTCCACATTTTTACTAACAAAATTTGGTCCTATTTACTATGGCCCCCCGTGATAGTATATACCACCACCTCTCTCCCTAAATTAAACATGGAGACTGTCTTGTGTTTGTTCGAACCGGTACTCGAAAACTAAGTGTGGACAGGGGTTTCCACTAGCTCTCCGTGGCGCTGACGAAAACAAGAAAACTGTTTTGATTGAATACCAGATTACAATTTTTCTGTATATTTAGGGACAGCAGTGATCGCTAATGCAGTTCTGTGCATGTTCAGACAGCCTTAAAAGGGTGCGGTCTCGCCCCGGGGCAGGGTGCCATCGTTGATTCAGCGCTCGTTTTATCTCATCCCCTCAATCACGGGGGACCATAGTAAATAGGACCAAATAATGTCAGTAAAAATAGGTAAATATACAGGTTTTTATGTCTACCATAGGTCCTATTAACTATGGACCCCCGTGATAGTACTGCTGTCCCGGTTTGGGGACAAACCGGTCAAATTCTAGGTATTATGGGGGTCCATAGTTAATGGGACCAAATTTTGTTTGTAACAATAGGTAAATATATAGGTTTTTATGTATACCATAGGTCCTATTAACTATGGACCCCCGTTATAGTTTGTCCCCAAAAACGGAACTGCAATCTTGAAAAAAAAAAAAGCGTTAACAACGACAAGAGGTGCTACAGCGGTCGAACACGATACTTATATATATATATATTTTTTTTTTCGGATGGCTTTCGGCCGGATTATTTCCGAAAACAACCTCCGCTGTTCGGTTTTGGCAACCTCTCCGTTCCGGAACTTTGGACGTCGCACCTCTCCTGTGCGGTGACCCTCGTCCTCACGGTACCGGGTGCTACAAGTACACGGGTGCGCACCCCCGAAAGAAAAAAAAAAAACGACAACACACTCACTCCGTTGCAAGGTCATCATGAAGATCAAACCGGCGGAGGGGGGGATTTCTGGACTGAGTTATGAATCGCGAGACTTGTTTTTCGTTTTGTTCCGCTTGGTTTTAGTACACCCTCCCCCCCCCCCCCTCATTGAAGCTGTCATCCATGTGCAAGTCCGCCTCACAAGCGGTTCTTAGTAGGATGCAGCTCACCCTTCATGCGACTCGCCGGGGACACCTCACGTTTCGCTTCGCGCTTGATGCAAGCGATGTCTGCCTGTTCGTTAAAAACCCGGCGTGCTCCGTCCCGACATTGTAGGGATACGAGGGTCTATGGTCACACGATTCACGGCCATGCATGAGATCGGGTACATCTCTCCTATCGACTACACCCGCCCCCCCCCCCCGGCTAGTTCTCCAAAAAGGGTAGTGAGATTGCGTGCGCACCCGTGAGTATCACATACACCACAGCTTGCAAAGACGAGTTTTCGACGAAATCCTCGATGTCACAGCTGTTGTTGTTGTTTTTATCATTTTTTCATTTTATAATACAGCAGCAGGCGAGCCCGCGAGCGCCCACTTCGTCACTGTGCGTGATGAGAACGGTTGCATTTTCATGTTTTGAAGCGGCAGTAATGGCCACGCATACATGCCGTCGTCTTTGAAAGTTTGGCGTGCTTCTGCGCTTACGCCGGCCGCAGGCGCCCTCGAGCAGGCCTCCGGAAGGCCCTCCCCGGGCGAGGTCGAGGCGGGCGGGCACGGTGGCGGAAGAAGCAGACGAAGATGTCCACTTCGCGTTGATAGAAATGTCTCGGAGCGCAGAACGCTTTCGGAATTCCAGTGCTGCGATGACACGCCCATACGGACAGTCGGTTTCACTAGCAGTATCACACTTTTAATAGTGGTATTATACCAAGCTTGCAAGCATGAGTTTTGAGGTAAATTTTCGATCTCACAGTTTTTTTTTTTTTTTTTTTCATTTTTCTTCGTGTTACATGTTTCACGTAGACCGAATGTCACACCGCTCTCTCCGGAAATGTAAGGAGCTGTTAGTCTTCGTATGAAAGTTAAACATAACCTTGCGTTTCCGGGCAGAGCGGTAGAAAGGGTGCTTTTACTGTAGGTGGATGGGGACGCACGGCAGTATTGCAGTTTTGGTGCGCAGGGGTCGATGGGCACACTTGTTGATTTATGGATCGCGAGTCTCCAGTCTGAAAACCTGGAGAACAACATCTATCAAGAGGACGATCACTGCACAGCACGTACGTACGCATCATGCCTGGTAATCTGTAAGACGGGCAGGCTAAAGTGCACAGAGGTATTGAGAAATTGGAAAGCTGTTTTACCGAAGCTAGCACAGTAGTAGCCTGCACCCACACCATTTTCTTAAATATACGAGACCCATGGCAGCCTAGCCCACAGCTTGCCTGTTTCTCACTATTCGCATTGTGTTCGCCCTGCACATTGCCTGTACTGCTGTACTGCTACTGCACTGTTGCCGTACGGCCGCTCCGGTAGTGCATGATAGTGATTAGCCCTCGAATGGTAGCTGCTATTATCAGCGTCCCACTCTTGGCGAGAGTGTGAATCTTAAGGTCAAAGCAGGAGTCAGCCTGAATCAGCTGCAGAGAGAGCCTATCGTGGGTAGGCGCGATTCGACGCGAGTCAGCAAGGGATGACAGGGCTGCAGCCTTGCAGCGGTCAAGATGCAAGGCACCAGCCGTTGTGGTGGTGGTGGGGCGGGGAGAAAGGATGTACTCACTATCATGCATGGTCGTAGTCGTATGACCATAGACCCTCGCATCCCCACAATGCCAGGACGGAGCGCGTCGGGTTTTCACCGACCAGGCGGAGGGGGTCGATAAGAGCCTGTTGTGTGACGCCAGATTTGAGTTACGACTATGATACTCGTGTAGCATTACGGGGGGTCATAGTGAATAAGACCAAGTACTGTAGGTGAAAATAGGGAAATGTATGGGTTTTTGAGTGTACCGTAGGTCCTATTGTCCCTCGTAATAGTAGTAGTAGAAGAGAGAGCGAAAAGTAGGGCGAATAGAACATATGGAATGAGGGGGAAACGGGTCAGAGGTTGCAGCAGATATACATGTACGACTCAGCCGGTAGTTGGTGTTGAACAGTACCGGTACAGCAGTTCAGTACTCGGCGCGACACACGTGAGCTTCTTCCTGTAATGTAGTACAATGTCCTATTAATAGCACTCTGCCCTAGGCACCACTATATTTTAAGGAGGGGGGGGAGGTGTAGTTAATTAGTTTCGAAAAAGAGGACCAATATGTGCGGGGGGGGGGGGGGGGGGGGGGGGGGGGGGGGGGGGGGGGGGTGGGGGGGGGGGGGGGGGGTGAGTAGTATATTCGACAATCGAGCGACGCAATATTTGCAGGCACCGTTGAGGGGGAGGAGTGAAGTTTAGAAGTTTCGCAAAAAAGGACCGATGCATCAAGCAGAGGGGTGTCATTATTTAATTTCGCTAAAGGGGAAAGTATACATACACATGATGTGATTGAAGTGAATGCACACCATATGGCAGCATTAGTATTTATAGCTGCAGCGGTAGTAATAACGGAACAACTACCCCTCCACTAGTCCATTACAATTCGACAGAGTACAGCAGAGTGACGTGTCATGCGTGCTTTTTTGGTTTTTGGTTTTTCATTTTTGTGTTGGAAATGTTCACAGCAGTATAGCGGAGTGGTGGCTGCGTTCCGTTATTATTACGGGGGGCCATAGTAAAAAGGACCTACGATACACACAAAAACTTATATATTTACCTATTTTTACTAGCAACATTTGATCTTATTTACTATGGCCCTCCGTAACAGTACATGCCGCCGTAAATGAAACTGCCATGGTATGCATTAATAGCTGCAAGTATACAAGTATTATGCATATGTCCTCTTTTGCGAAATTAATCAATCGCACTTGCCCCCCCCCCCCCCCCCCCCCCCCCCCCCCCCCCCCCCCCCCCCCCCCCCCCCCCCCCCCCCCCCCCCCCCCCGTTATTTACACACGACTCAGCTATTTATAAAGTAAACACACACACACAAAACTGTGACGACACTTCGACCGCGCCCACTTCGGGTCTTATAAGGCTGCGCACTTCGGGTTTTATAAGGCTTCATACCCCTTCATGCAGGGTATGTATGTGCAGGCAGATACAGTCTGTATATCATAGGAGGGAGACGAAATCTTCCTCAGAAGCTGCAGAATTCAAGGGGTGGGTGTATAGTATATTTTTGGGAAAAGGCAAAGTCAGCTATTTACGGGGGACCATAGTAGATGGGACCTACGGTACACACAAAAAACTATATATATGTTGTCCTATTTTTTCGAACAATACTTGGTCCCGTTTACTATGGTCCCCCGTAATATTTTATCAGATCGAGAATAACGTCGAAACTCATCTTGGCTGCTATTACGGGGGACCCCTAGTAAATAAGACCAAATATTGTTATTAATAACATGTAAATATATAGGTGTTTGAGTGTATCGTAGGTCCTACTTAGTATGGTCCCCCGTGATGGTAAAATAGGGAAACATGATGGTTTTTGTGTGTACCGTAGGTCCTATTTACTATGGCCCCCCCCGTAACGGTACACAGCAGTTGGTCGAAGGTTTCGTCGAAGTTCATCTTCGCAAGCCGCCTGTGATCCTCAGATCTCGCGCGTGTTTTTTTTTTTTATTGGTCGCATGTTGGTGTCGTATTGCGTCACTCTTTTGGCGAAGTTTATTCTCTTTGAACCCGCCCGCTCATCCACGTACCCCCCGTCCACCCACTCAGGTACTTGCTTCTGCTGTAACGGTATAAAATGTTAATGTTGATACTCGTAAACCCATTCAGGACATCGAGAAATGCACCAGACAGCAGACTTACCTCATCGGCCAAGTTTCGTGCTCTGTGTTGTCTGTAGCTCTGTCTGTGTGCCCCAGGGTTTATATTTACAAGTACTGCTCGTTGCACTTGTAGGATGAAATATATGCGTATGCATCTCTTTTTTTTTTTTTTTCGTCGTGTGCGCACGAAAGGTCGTGAAACTGGCCGTAATCCTGCTGCGTGCCCCGATCGAGGGTCGTCCGGTTTGGCTCGGTCTCTACACCTACTCGACTCGTCGCTGTATGATACCCACCTGATGCACTGCACTTTCCTTGTGCTTTTCTAGTGATCCACGGGCAGCATTATGGCTATGAGCTTGTTTGAGCTCATCAACAACAACCACGACAACAACACTCGGTTCGGAGTCTCCGCACATTTAGTAGTGAAAAAATGCTGTGGGCCCAAATTGCCCTAGGAAATAGTTACTATCACGGGGGACCATAGTAAATAGGACAAAAATTCTCGTTGATAAAGAATAAGGAAATAAATATGTACCAGGTAGGTGTTTTGTGTGTACCGTAGGTCCTATTTACTATGGCCCCCCGTAATTTTATTACTCTTTTGAGAGATCCCCCCCAATAAACTCCTATTTTGGGGGGCCAAAGTTATAAACCGTTTTAGACTGTCAGTACTGCAGTCACGTTTTGGGGGACAAATTCACTCAATTTTTAAGTAGTTTGTCCCGAAAACGAGACTGCAGTCCTAAAAGGGTAAATAAAGCTAAAAACTTGTTACCGCTCTTTTATTAAAACCCGTTTTGGAACCAAAACCGCTCAAATTCCGAGTAGCTTGTGCACAAAACGGGACTGCAAGCACTAGGGTTGGGGTTAACTTCGTCTCAAGAGTTCGAAGGCGTTAAATAAGGATTGCACCCTGGGCTAGGCAATCGATATGTCTTTTAGCCCTACAGCTCAGTTGGTGACACCGTCGTCGCCTTTGTCGTCGTCGGCAGGACACGGGTATTCTCGCAGGACATTTTGGCCTGTAAGTTTCCAGATGCTCCAGATTTTTTTTTCGCGCTTTTTTTTTTTTTTTTTTTTTTTTTGTCGAAACTTCCAGGTTTTCCAGAATTTGTTTCGTCCGAAAAATGTGAGTGCGAAGCGTTCGTGATGTTTTTTTGTCCCTCCTGTGTTGAAATCCGCAGATTGTGACATAACGCCCTCCTTTTCTTGGTGCAGCATTCACAGATCGAGAAAATCTGGAGGAAAAAAAAAAACTCTCAGTTAATGTCGGCCCTTAATGGGTGACGTTTTCGGCCAGAGTGAGATGCTGTAGTTCATATTAGTATTTACCTGGCAGGAGGAAGGGTAAATGCTGTATTGGTTTCAGTGTCAAGAAGCTATTTGCTTAGTTTTGCGCAACAACGTTCGAGCCAAAGCATTGCGCACGTCGGAAACAGATCACGAGGTGCAGCAGATCGTCTAGACCGTACCCCTTTTCGGAGTGCAGTCCCGTTTTGGGGAGAAACCACTCCAATTCCAAGTAGTTTGTCCTCAAAGCGGGACTGCAGCACTCAAAGGGCTACAACCCGCCGTAATGATGTGATGTGTTGTATGTACATAGGTAACAGAGTAGAGTGCGGTTCCAACTGAGGAATTCCGTGCTAGGTTATGCAAGTTTGTTTTGTCTGTCTCACCCAACGTCTGTGACCACAGAATTATAATGTCTCTAGGGTAAGGAATCAGGACGGACCCTACTGGGTGTGCTGAGTTAGTTGGGTAGAAATGACGGACGATTTTGAAGACAGCACGGACGCGCACACACACCCGACTGCATGAGGTAGATGTCGCAGATCAGGACAGGAGCATCATCTGTCCTGGAATTGTCGAGATCATCAAGCTAAGTGGACATCGCTTATCTATCCGGTATGTGTGTGAAGCAGTATCACCCAATTTCTTACGTGCTGTCGCGTACGACGACTGCTGTTATCCCGGGGGAGCGAGCCGTCGCCGGCCTTTAAGACATCATGCCCGAATCACACGGCAAAAATAACACAACCCCCTCGAACGTTTTTTTTTTTCCCTCAAGCCGAGTGTCTCGATAGACAGATTTTACCCGTATACTTCAGTATCTGGTACATAACACGCAAGATAACACCACCCCCTCGCACGCGTTTTTTTTTTCGAGCGATTCCGCCACTGTTTTCGTTCCGTGGGGCAAGCAAGCACGCACGCACTCAGGCCTTGCTCTGGAGAAAACTGGCTTCAGAGAACCGTCCCCGGCGGGGTTGTGTTGTTATCTTGACCGCGTTAGGACGGCAGTCCCGCGTTGGGGATAAATCAGTCGAATTCCAAGTTGTTTGTCCCTAAAACTGATCTAAAGAGACTGCAGTCCTGAAAGGGTTATAATTTTAGTGTTTCATGATATGTGTACAGTGGGCGCCCGCACTTACTGCAAGAAACGCTAGGTTTAGAAAAATAGGCTCAGATCGGCACGAGCAATAAGAAAATTGGGTCAAGAAGCACAGCTAAACGGTGGGACCGGGTCCAAATCCTATATACACTAGAGTTGGCTCAAGGTCGAAAAAAGGGAGACATTGAGCCTGGACACCAAATTGACGCTTGCTAGCACCGGGCGCCCACTTGCATACCAGGAATACAATTTACTTGTGTATATCTTGAATATGATACTCGTGTTCATATATACCCTGCAATAACTTTAGTTTGAGCCCGGTACGTGTACCACATGGGTCAGCTCGGACGAAAAGGACAGATGTCCTACACTACCCCCCCCCTGTTAACAATTCCATTCCGGCTCGGACGAAATGAATCGATGTCCTACGCTATCCCCCTCTTGACAAATCCTTTCCGAAGCATAAGCATGTCGCAGGCGGTCGGAGGTTGTAGGGTTGGGGCTACTCACGCAGGGCTGAGATTTAGCGTCAGGTGTGTCTCAACCTTGTTGTCGAAGCTGGGACGATGTTTCAGTAGAGCGCACCGCTTGTTCGACTCCATGGTTGAAGCGCGCTGACGTACGAGACAAAAGGGGACTATTATTACGGGGGTACACAGTTAATAGGATCTATGGAGTACGTAAAAACCTATATACTTCCCTATTTTTACTAACAATATTTGGTCCTATTTACTATGGTCCCCCGTAATAGTAGTGCTACGCAAATGTTATCGATTGGGCTAGGGTTAGGGTCGGGGCATCTCACACAACTGAACCTCGACCATATTGTCGAATAAGTGATACACTCCCCTCTGCTTTTTACCGACCGTGGTGGGGATGGGGGGGAGGAGAGCCTGCTATAGCTGCGTGACCCCGGGTCTGAGTTGCGACAATTACGGGAGACCATAGTAAATAGGACCAAATATTGTTTGTAAAAATAGGGAAATGTATAGGTTTTTGTGCGTACCGTGGGTCCTACTTACTATGGTCCTCCGTAAATAGGAAGGAAAGAGAGCAGAAGGGGAAAGATAATACGTGCGAAAAGAAAAAGAAAAAGAAAAAGAAAAAGAAAAAAGAAAAAAGAAAAGCTTTGGGGTCCATCGTGGATTCTGACAGCTACGAACTCCCGCAGTAGAAACAAAGCCTCATCACATGCTCATTCCGATTATTTTGTCAGGCGGCCGAAGTTACGGGGGTCCATGGTGGACTCTGATATTTATGAACTCCCGAAATAGAAACAATGCCTCATTACATGTTCCTTTCATGCTCATTCCGACGTTTTTTTCTCAGGCGGTCGGGGCTAGGGTTGGGGTGTGACGTGAAAAGTGTATTCCAGCTGTGTTGTCGAAGCTGGGCCAGGGTCCGTGCAGTACATACAGACCTCCGAAATGCTCCCGTGTTAATGTTTTCCAACTTTCAATCTGTCTCAATTTTGCATTGTTGTTGATGGCTGGAAAATTGCAGGGTGCTTGCTCGAACGGGCGAGGATTGACTGCCGCCCGAGATCTTCGGGGGACAAAACCGCGCGCGGGACAGAGAGAGAGAGAGAGAGAGAGAGAGAGAGAGAGAGAGAGAGAGAGCGATACAAGCGTAAGGGGGCACGGCCACTCACATAAGCACGTACACACCTGCCAAGGGCGGGAACCTATTATCGCTTCTGTGGTCTTCTGCTTCGGGCAACGTTGCTTTTGTTGTGTTGTCGCAGGGTGGCGGGGGGGGGTTGGAGGCGTTAATGGCGTTGTTTCAGCGCTAGCGTCGTCGCCTTGAGTCTAGGTCGCGGCCACCAACAAGAAGGCGGTCTTGAAGAACGCGCGGGGTAAAGCCTAATCTACGCATCAGAGATCAAGTTTATTTTGTCGGGTAATTAAATACCCTGCACCTACGTAGAGGTCGGTTTATTCACATCCTAAATCTAGGGGCTGGGACTGTTTCCGCGAACCGGGGGAAGGCGGAAGGTACAAGACGGGCTTCGAGAGCGTGCGGGTCGCGGGCAGGCTCCAACCCTAACCAGGTTGTAACCCGAACCAGGTTATCACCCGAGTCAAGGTTAACCCGAACCGAAGGTTTGACACGTTTCGACCATTGCAGTACCCCGAAGTCGAGGCACAGACCCGCGATAAGAAACCGACCACCCCCCGCGAACTGGGAGAAGACGGAAAAGGTTATCCTACCGTCCCCGAAAGACAAGGGATTCCCCCGCGAAGTGGGGGAAGGCAGGAGACATCATGGCCGAGGACCTGGGCGAGAACTCGGCGACGTGGGAGCCTCTTTCTTCGGTGGACTACTTCATGCTGGGCTTGGTGGGAACCTTTCAGGCGGCGGCGCTGCTGATCTGCGCTCACCTGATCTGGTACCGGCGATGGCCTCCCTACGTGACCAAGAACGTCAACATAGTCGTCATTACCGTGAGACAGTAGGAGGTTTTGTTTTGGTGGATGCGCGGACGGACGGATGTTTCGTGAGGGGAGGGGGGGGGGGGGGTTAGTGTCTTTTGGTGAGAGAGTGTGTTGAAGGTGTTGGTAGTGTTGGGGGTAGCGTTGGTAGTGTTGGTGGTGTTTGCGGCGGTGGTGGAAGTGCTGTCGGTGTCATGGTTTCTCCGAATGACTCGTTAAATGATACACTTTCGGGTTATCCTTGCGTTAAATCCATTACCTTCGTGCTCCGTTTTTTTTTTTTTTTTTTTTTTTTTTTTCTGTTGTCTCCCTGCCGCTGTCTTTTTTTTGTGTGTCTCTCCCTCTTGCTCTGCATATGCATGTGCTTTCATTTTTTTTTGTTGCTGCGTTTTTTTGTGTGTTGTGTGTGTTCATTAGATTTTGTCCGGCGTGCTGTGGACGGTGACGAAGGCAATAGAGGCCGGCTTCATCAAGAGAAGGGTGGGCGACATCCTCGCAGCTTGTGACTTCGAGGTGTGACCCTCTTGGCTTCATCATATCTGGATTGCACTAAAGAAATCGGGATTTAATATAATGTTGACTCGAATTTTGCTTGAAACCCAAGAAATTCGTTTTTTAATGCCGAAATTAGTTGTAGGAAGCGTGGCCCACACACCTTGGGAATTGAGCGCTTCCGGCTCGACGTTGCTCGGAACACAGCAGTTGCTTTTATTTGTTTACGGATGATAGTGTAAGAAGCGCGGGCAACATAAATTTGACAGTGTCGTTGAGAATTTTACGGTCAATTTTTGGTCGAAAACATGTCCTGTACCGCGGTATGAGGGAACCACGTTTGAGCACTGAAGTTGCTGCTGCTGTCGGAAGCGTGCGCCAAACAAATTGGGAGGTATCGCGTTTCGGCTCAACCTTAGCTC
Organism: Macrocystis pyrifera; assembly: GCA_031763025.1. Lineage (NCBI taxonomy): Eukaryota > Phaeophyceae > Laminariales > Laminariaceae > Macrocystis > Macrocystis pyrifera. Next base: position 11,466,422 of record JASSKH010000015.1, read on the forward strand.
GAAGCGTAGAAAAATCGTTTCTCAATACTGACATTAGTATAGCAAGCGTGGGCCACGTAAATTGGGAGCTACCTGGTAGTAATCTTCTGCTCGAATTTTGTACGAAACATATGAAAATGTGTTTTCAAAACTGAAAGTATAAATTAGTTTAGAAGGCATGGGCACACAAGCTGGGAGTTGATCATTTTCAGGTCGGTTTTCGCACGAAGCATGAGAAAATCGGTTTGTTTCACTGAAAATAGCGTAGGAATGGTGGGCGAGATCCTCTCAGCGTGGGCGAGATTTTCTCAGCGTTGTGACTTCGATGTGCGGCGACCGCCATCTCGCATCCTCGCGCGTGTTTTAAAGAAGTTAGGGCGGTATTCAAGATGAGTGGGAGTTAAGAAAGATGGCCCAACATTTGCTCAAAACATGACAAAACTCTTTTGTGAGTACGGATTTTTTACGGTAGGAAGGGTGGGCGGCATCCTCTGAGCGTGATGGCTTCGAGGTGCGACGGCCGCCTCCCCGCCTCGTGCGGCTGTTGACACTTCTGTACGGTTCGTGACATTTCTTGTTACCCGAACAGATGGGTCGCCTCTAGTTCCATGTAGTGGACGAGTAGAAGAACGGTTTAATGTGAAAACACACACAATACACTGTTTGCCTCAAAAACATTGGTGCAGTTTTTCTCAAGGGGTTAAGAAATTAGTACTCGTAGTTGAGATTTGTTTACTCGGCTTTTGCGCGAAACGTAACGAAGGTATTGTCTGATGGATTGAATTAGTGCAGGACACACCCTGCCTCACATCGTAGGAAAACAAAGAACGAAGAAAAAGTTCAGCGAAAATCAAGCGGAGCTCGCACTTTGCAGCTTCACAAGATGGGTTTGCTCAAAGAGCCAACAGCAGCGGTACAAAATTGTCTTGTCGCAAAGGAGCCGTCTTTATATTTTTTGGGGTCCGTTTGTTTTTTATTTCGCGAGGCGAGACGGTGCTGCCAGTATCAAGCGGACTGCCAGTATACTTTCGCACGCATACAGTGTACGGCTACGTTATTGCTGGTCCCTTTACTGCAGCACCGGCTGCCCGCGGTAGTTCCTGTGACATCGCTTGGCACCATAAAGATGGGACTGAGCAGTGTGGTATTACGGAGGGACATGGTCAACAGGACCTACGCTACACACGAAAACCTATATATTTACCTATTTTTACCAACAATATTTGGCCCTATTTACTATGGTCCCCCGTAATAGCGTGCGGAGTCTATAGTGTCGGTTGCCGCGGTAGTGCCTGTATTGTTGGCTGGCGCATATCGTGCCTGCACTATGGAGCGACCACTACAGCTGTATTTTGATAATTTTTCCTCAGTCAGCCCATTACTACGGGGGGAGCATAGTAAATGGGACCAAATTTTGTTGGCAAAAATATGTAAATATATAGTTTTTTTTTTTGTGTGTGAACCGTAGGTCCTGTTTACTACGGACCCCCGTGATAGTGTTTTACCTGTTCGCCGGAGAGGGTACAGCAACAACAACCGCGTCAGGATACCGGTTGCCTCCTCGTTTTCGGCCAAGCGACAGCCCTAGCTAGCGTTGTTGTGTTTCACGACAGGGTTGCAATGGGCACACCGCTGGGCACAGCAGGTGTGGAAGGGTGGCGAGCTTTAAAACCCTTCCCTTTTGGCCACGGCAAGAACAACAATCCGGCGCCGTCTGCAGTAGCGTGGATGCATACCAACGAGGGGCCATAGTAAATAGGACCAAAAATATTGTTGGTAAAAATAGGTAAATATATATACCAGGTTTTTGTGTGTACCGTGGGTCCTATTTAAGTGGTCCCAAGTAATAGTAAACAGGACCAAATATTGTTAGTAAAGATAGGTAAATATTTAGGTTTTTGTGTGTACCGTAGGTCCTTTTTTGAGTGTTCCCGAGCAATAGTAAATGGGACCAAATATTGTTTGTAAGAATAGGCAAAAATATAGTATCGTAGGTCCTGTTTAAATGGTCCCAAGTAATAGTAAACAGGACCAAATATTGTTGGTACAAATAGTTAAATACATAGGTGTTTGTGTGTCCCGTAGGTCCTGTTTAACTGTTCCCCCGTAATAGTAAAGGGGTCCATAGTAAATAGGACCCAATATTGTTAGTAAAAATAGGTAAATATATAGGATTTTGTGTGTACCGTAGGTCCTAATTACTGTGGTCCCCCGTAATATTATTCGCAGTCACATTGTTGTACTTTGTTTCCCGTCCGCTGTGGGGTAAAAAATGTAGCGACCTAAAATGTACTGCTTCGTACCAGTGTACGTATTTATTGTCGCTTGCCTCGGTTGTTCCTTGACGTGCCCGCAGAGATTCTTGGCGTGGTCGACGCTGACCGTGCATGTGGTGGCGTTTTTCATACGTATCTACCGAATGTGGAGAATCTTGATCAAGCACGATGGGAACATGTGGCGAACAGAGTGAGTGCGGTGATCTGAGGACAACTCTCGCTGCGTACCTGGTGCGATAGAACCTCTCGCCGTTGATAGTAATTGGCGGATCAGTCGTAAAATGCGGTCGCAATGTTGTGTGCAGCTGGCGTGTTGTGTCCAGTCTATAAAACATGCTGCCCTATCCAGCTATCCGACCGCGTATCCGGGGGTTACAGTAGGTTCCGAGGTAAGAGTGTTTCAGAGCGTTCTGCGTGCCTCTCTGCTGACTTCAGACGTTTCAGCCACAAGTACATGGGTAACGTCTGGTTATGTGCAAACCTGCTGGTCACAAAATAGGCCATCCTCTCATTTTCGCAGGCCCCAGTTTACGTGTCTGTCTATTGCATAAAACCTCATTCTTTTTTGGCAGCTTTCACTGTTAAATAGTACCTTTTTTTTTTTCATCCTCCGGCGGATTGGTAAAAATAAAGCATAAGCTCACCACACTTCCCACGTTCCAACTTCGCGTCGTGTGTCAATTTAGCCCATAGCTCCCGTTGCAACATCCGAACAGGCTGCTGTTACCCCTGGAGTTTGGGCACGTTGGCCCGACCTATCACGCATTTTTTTTTTCACCAGCCGAAATAAAAACAGCAGCATATCTAATCCCAGTATCCTTTACCGGTACAATGGTTGATTTCCGCAGGCACCAGATTTTGTGCCTTTCTAGCATATGCCTCATTCCTGTGGTGGCTACCTGGCTGCTCCCTCGCACCGGGTTCTTCGACGAGGTGGCCAACTCGTGCGCAACGACGAGGGTTTCGATGTACCCCACGTTGGGGATGAACGCGTTGGGCCTGTTCGGCATCTGCTTTCTATGGTGAGCAAGTTGATTTTGGTTGGCATGATTGTGTGGCTTTGTTTGTTTGCTCGTTTGTTTGTTTGTTTGTTTGTTTGTTTGTTCGTTTGTTTGTTTTTTTTTCATCCTTTTTTTTTCTCTTTTTTTTTTTTTAGTCATTTTCGGTTGTTTTCGTTTGTTTTTTGTCGTGCTTTTTTTTTCCTCACGTCTTGGTGGAGTGTTTTTTGTTGTTAGCGTTGTCCGTTTCGCTCGGCGAGCGCAAAGTAGTTGCATTCTCTGTTTGTTGTCAGTCCAAAGAGAGTATGCATTTGACCAAAAGGTGTGCTCGTCTACGTATGGTTCTCCCCCCCGCCCTTGGAGTGAACGCCTCGGGGCCGTTCGGCATCTGTTTTTCTGGCGAGGAAGATGGAGTGATTGTCATGTGTTCTTGTGTCTGGATCTGTCTTTTTGTTTGCTGTTTTTTTTCGTTCGGTCAATTTTGTACCTGGATCTGTTTTTTTGTTTGTTTGTTGTTGCTTTTTCGTTTGGTCAATTCTTTTGTATCTGGATCTGTTTTTCGTTTTTTTTTTTTTTCGTTTTTTTTTTTTTTCTTCCGTTTTTCGATCAATCTTATAGTTTATTCAACACGTACGGTGTGAGTAGTGTAGAGCACACCTTCCTCGAACAAGAATCGGTGATTTGTTGACCCTTTTAGAGGAGCAGTCCCGTTTTGGAGACAGCCTCCTTAGAGGCGTTCTTAACGACACTGTGAAAACTTGCCAATTTGGCAAGCTTTCAGAAATTTGGATTTTCAAGTCTTGCTAAAAACTCGGCAAATGAAATGGCAAAAGTCCAAATTTCCTGAAAATTTGCCAACAAAGAGCTTGGGGAATATTCATGAGAAAAGCTTGGCACAAAACTTGCTAAATTGGCAAATCCTAATTTCCAAAAACTTGCCGATATGTCAATTGTTTCTGCCATATACGTGTCGTTAAAAAACGACCCTTAGAGTTTGAGCGATTTGTAAAGGGACTGCAGTACTACAAGGGCTAGGAAGCTTTCACCACCGCAACGAAAAAATTAGTAAGAAAAGGATCCGACTCCAGAATCACGCAGTTTGTCTCCGAAACGTGTGCAGCAGTGTGGAGTTCTTCGTGGGCGCGTCGCCGTACCGCTGTGTGCGGCTACATACCCCACCCCTGCACGTGTTCACTCGGGTCTTATTTTGTCCGCCACAGGTTCGTGTGCGTGAGGCAGCTCAAGTCGGTCAGGAGGCAGTTCAACGAGTACGACAACTTGAAGCGTACTCTGTTCTACATCACCGTTGCGCTCCTCAGCTACGCCTTCGTCGTGGTGGTCCTGCTGGCGGGTCGACACGTCACCGTGCGCAGAGTGTCCATCGTTTGTGAGTGTTGCCTCTCGCGTGGGGCGAAGCGGACCTGTGCAGGTGTTAACCTACACTTACTGAGCCACAGGGGTGAAATATCGATCGAATACCCGGCAGCCCAGGGTAATCCTTGTAACACTGTCCCCCCCTCTGTGAACGGCGGGATCTTTGGGGCGTCGGTACCGTGTACGGCCGTACGTTGACCTGCTCGCTTCGTTTCAATACCACCTGGGGAACCCAGGGAGGTGTGGTTTCAGGGACGCAGGCAATCAAGCGGTGTCTATAACAGAAGCTTTCGAAGTGAGATTCGAAACCCGTGCCCACGACGACGTCATGTGTATGTGGAGGTGTCACCTACTGAGCTATAGGGGTAAGAGATGGATCGATCACCCAGCCCAGATTAATCCTTCACGACAGACCCCTAAGTGCCTTCGGACCAGTTACTAATTCAGATACAGTAGGGGTTCCTATGTAATGCCGGTGCCCGATATAGCTGCCGGTCAAGTCGCTCGGCACGTACGTGGGTTGGTCAGAGGGTGGTAGTGTGCGGAATACTGCCGGGGCCCGGTGTGATGTGATTGCCGGTGTATTGAGGTCCCTCTATAATGCCGGTGAAGCCGCTTGGCATAGAGGGCATCTGCCAGTGCGGCAGCGTGCGGAATAGTGCCGGTGCCCGCTATATAATGCCGGTGTATTGGCCTGGTAGCACATACCGACACTATCGTACATAGATGTAGAGGGACCACTACTAGTGTAGTCTGATATCGCGAGCGAATGCGAGTTTTTCTAATCGCGACGGCGCTGGTAAACTAGAGACGCCTTTTAAGAGATGAACGGAGCCAGATATTAATAGTATTTTTTTTGTTTTTATTTTTTTCCCAACAGGAGTTCTTGACGGCACAACTATAACTCAGCGGGATGAAACAACCGCCGTAATGGAAGCTGCGCCGGAATATCTACCGCAGTACGATCGTCAATTTTTTGTATCTGATCTACGTCCGATTTTGTGTATTGGTGGAATAATTGAAGCACCTCCCGCAGCCGGTGTTCTGATACCCCCCCCCCCCCCTCCCCCGCCCTCCCTCATTCTATATACGCTCTCTTCTATGTATCGCTATCATATCGTATTTTCTCTTTGCTTGTTTTCACTGTTTACCAATCTAGACGGAAGTATAAGCAACGTTTGGTACCCATATTGAACCTCTAGCGACCCTTATATTTCCATCCAAACCCCCTGGTGTGAGTTTCAGAGCCGATTTTCTCTAAACAAGGCGGGGGGGGGGGGGGGGGGGGGGGGGGGTGTGTACTCGATAAGAGAGATGTGCTCGATCTCATGCACGGCCGTAGTCGTATGACCACAGACCCTCGCATCCCTACAATGCCGGGACGGAGCATGTCGGGTTTTCACCGACCAGGCAGACATTGCTTGCACCAAGCGCGAAGCGCCGTGAGGTGTCCGGCGAGTCGCATGAAGGGTGAGCTGCATCCTACTAAGAACCGCTTGTGAGGCGGACTTTCTTGCATATGGATGACAGCTTCAATGAGTTAGTTTAATTCCGGTGTGGCCACTTCCAGAGACAGCAATGGGAGTACTATGTAACTGCCTCTTGGGTGCCTTACCTTGAACACTACGTGATACGATCAATTCCCTTGTGCAGAGTAAAGGTTATTTACTTCGCACAAATGATCTAACTAGACGACCAGCTGTGGGCGACCGCCAAAAAAAACAAAAAACAAGAAACAAAAACGGTACCCTGGATGTCTAGCTCACGTAGTGAGCGGCATGTTTTACAGTGTCGTTGCCAACCGACGCCAACCCAACCCATATATAATATATGGGGGGGGGGGGGGGGGGGGGGGGGTACACTCAGCTAAAACTGGTGGCACTGGAATCGTGCGGTCCGCATATTTTTAATTGATGCATTTCTCGGCGTTTGCACCCTCCGCGCCGTTTCGTCGAGGAAACCAGCTAGTAGTCTCGGTGACATTCGTCCGAGAGGGTGTGTTAGTCCTGCTTGTTACGTACGTACGCGATATGCACGTGAGACTGCCGTAAGTGCTATTATTAGGGGGAACCATAGTAAATAGGACCAAATATTGTTAGTAAAAATAGATGAATATATATATATATATATTTTGTGTGTACCGTAGGTCCTATTTACTACGGTCCCCCGCAATAGTAGCTACCGTAGCTATTATGATAGCTTCACAGCTGCGGCACGAAAGGCGACCAAAAATAAATAAATCAGAATCCGAGGGTGAGTCGGGTAGGGTACGTGTACCAAAAGTGCGCCGGCCGGGGCTGCCTTTCCCTACGATATCGAAGAGGTTCGGTGCGGCCTCAACGCCCGCCCTACCGAGCGCTCCCGTTCGGTGCCGTGCGAACTCGATACCGGTGCACCCGACACTGCGGTGTGTTCGGTACGCCCACCGAAAGTACTCGGGGTGCGGGTATTCTTCGTTTACGCTACTGAACACACATTTTGTCAGCATCCAACGAAATATGCTACCAGGCATATATATATATATATATATATATATATTTAAACATACTATTGCTGTAGGTGTGTGTATGAACGTACTACCAGGCGCATATATATAGAACTACTTACTTAGATCTCGATCTCTGAGCGTGCTCGGTTGGTACATCCCTGGCCTCTCAGAGCTCCCACCTGGAAAACGCCTCCTTTTGTTACTTGCCGGACCCTTCCGGCGGGTCTTTGTTTTCTTAACTTCTCGTCGTACTTTCAGTCGTTCTTTCCTTTTTTCTTCTTTTGGTTTCGTGTGCGTGCGTGTATATGTAATACATATACCTGGTACTTGCTGCAGGGCATCGTTCAGTTGGTCGCGCCAAGCCCTTCTTTTGGCCCTTGACCCTTTCGGGGAAAACTGTGTCTCCCGCCGTGGATAAGACGGAAACGTTCTAGTAAGAGAGGCGTTTTCGGCCTGTACCGTACCACACCTCTCTCTCCCCTACTGTTAACTCTTGTAACGCTGCAGTCCCGTTTTGGGGATAAACCAGTCAAATTCCAAGTAGTTTGTCCCCACAATCGAGGCTGCGGTCCTGAAAGGGTTGACATATATACTCGTTTATGAGTGAAGGGGAGTGGTGGATTGGTTGGAAAAGCTCACCCTTTTGCTGCCTGCGCTTTTCCGTTTCCGTTTTCCGTTTCCGTTTCCGTTTTCGTTTTCGTTTTCGTTTTCGCTTTTTTTTTTTTCTTCTTTGTTGAGGACTGTCTCGTCAGACAGAGTATCTATGTGTGGATAGAGCGTCTGCTACTGCTGTAGACCGTAACCTGTCACGATCTAGATCATCTGTTAGATCCTAACCTGCCGCTGTGAGGCGCTGGACATGATCTGTTTGGTACGTAAACAACCCAGGAAAACGTGACCTAAATCATGCAAGTTATACGGCTCCTACCCGACCACATGAGCTCGACCATACAGATCATGCAGATCAGGAGCCTATCTGCCTTGCAACCTTCAGAGCATCAACTGGGAATCGATGACCTCCCCGAGGTGTGGAACTATGCCTCTAGCCAATCAAGAGCGTCCGTTTTTTTTTTTTTTTTTTTTTTTTTTCGTTGTGTTGCTCTTCATAGCGCCGCCCACTAACCCCACCCACCCTGCACGTCCATTTTTTTTTGCTTGATTTTCGCGGCAGACCCTGTGTTGACAACGTACATCTTGCTTTGGGGATCGATCCGAGAACCGTTCACGAAGAAAATGCTCGGGGACAACGATTACCTCTTGTCTTTCACCAAGGGCTTCTCCGAATTGCCGTCGCCTGCGCAGGTACCGTTTGCTGGTGCCGACTGTTTGTTTGTTTTCGAACGACCCACAACATATATATATGCTGATGGCCCGGGTTTTATAACTGCAGTTTAGGACGGATCTGTTCGGTTCGAAACATGGCCGGTCCGGCTTTGGAGCGGAGAGGCCCATCCCAATCCCTAGTTTTTATGTACTCATAGGGTGGTTTAGTTTCGATTTTCAACGTTTACTTTCCGGGACTATGAATTGTCCCATACACCTGGACCAGTCGCCAACTTCATACCGTATACCACGGAACAAAGCACCCCGCCTCCCTAGACAACACACCCCGATGCGAGGGCCTATGGTCATACGACTACGGGCATGCATGGTATCGAGTACCCCCGCCAACGCCCCCCACATGAGCTGTGACATGAAGGAGTTTGGTACACTAGTTAGCAGCGAGAACACAATCGCTATGGTAGGTGATACGGTATATGGTGGCCATAGGCGGCGAAACAGGAAGGGGATAACGTTGGCAACAATTTTCTACCTGGTATGTATTACATGGAAACGATGCAATGGGCGCCCAGACGTTGGAGGTGTCTCTATTAGGTGTAGGAACGGTGCTCCGTCTCGAAAGGGATGCGTGGTCAATGGTCAAACGACTCAACAAATGAGTACGCCCCCCCCCCCCCCCCCGCCCCCCCCCCCCCCCCCCCCCCCGAACCCCGCACACGGTACTCCCATTGCTGTCTCTGGAAGTGGCTAGACCGGAAATTGAATTAATTCATCGAATCTGTCATCCATGCACAAGTCCGCCTCTAAACCGCTTCTTAGTAGGATGCAGCTCACCATGCATGCGACTCGCCGGACACCTCGAGTTTCGCTTCGCGCTTGGTGCAAGCAATGTCTGCCTGGTCGGGGAAAACCCGACATGCTCCGTCCCTGCATTGTAGGGATGCGATGGTCTACGATCATACGACTACGGCCATGCATGAGACCAAGTACATCTCTCCTATCGAGTACACCTCCCCCCACACACACACACATGAACGCACCCGGTGATACATTTAGACCGTCAATTTATCACCGGGGGTGCGTTGGATAACATACCCCCTACGGAGACGGTGCGGCTTGAAACAGGGTCGAGCTCCAAAATTTGCACCACGACCTGGTGGATGCCGTTCGCCCACAGCACTGCTACTACTCCTTCTACCGTGCCCTACGCCCCAACCACCGGCACCGGTAAATAGGTTCATGACCAACCACGGGATTTTGCCGCGTGCCACTGTAGCGCTATATCTCGAAAACAAACCGGTGCGCGATGCCACGGTGTATTGTCGTGCGGGGCGTCGGCTAGAAACAGAGGTCTCGCATGATTGTGTCGGCAGTTTTGTTTGTTTGTTTCAGAGGAGCAAGGGCCTCTGAGAGGTGCGCGATCGTCGAGAGTTTTGGCACCATTGAATCCCTATCGTGATACCTGTAACCAGAGCAGGCGGGTATTTACTGTAGGGCTCCGGCGCCTGATCCGTGAAGCCCAACGTGAACTGGAAGGCGTGTTGCACTCACGAGTCGCAGGCGTGTATCATAGCCCCCCCCCCCCCCCCCCCCCCCCCCCCCCCCCCCCCCTGTTATATATATTATTATATATGGGTTGGGTTGGCGTCGGTTGGCAACTACGCTGTAAAACATGCCGCACAAGGGGGATGATCATATCACGTAGTGTGCATATGGTGAGGCACCCACGAGGCAGTTACATAGTAACCCCAGTGCTGTCTCTGGAACTTGCCACACCAGAAATTAAATCAATTCATTGACGCTGTCATCCATACGCAAGAAAATCCGCCTCAAAAGCGGTTCTTAGTAGGATGCAGCTCGCCCTTTACACGACTCGCCCAACACCTCACGGCGCTTCGCGCTTGGTGCAAGCAATGTCTGCCTGGTCGGTGGAAACCCGACGTGCTCCGTCCCGGCATTGTAGGGATGCGAGGGTCTATGGTCATACGACTACCGCCATGCATGATAATGAGTACACCCCCCCTCCCCCCCCCCCACAGCCCCGCCCCCCCCCCCCGAGAGCCGCTGGAGGCAAACAAATGCCACAATTGCGTTAATGAACGCCCGAAAACCACCCAACCAAGTGTGTCGAGACATTTCAAAACTGTTTTCGACCTTGAGCGAAAGCGAAAAAGGTGCAAAAGGCGCCTCAATACCCTTTCCCGCCTCCGGCGGGAAGGATATGCCCCAACACGTTTTTCGCCTGCTGTGAAAAAAAGTTGGGCAGAGCGAAACCTCGTTTTGCGCTGCACGCAACATGCCTGCCGACGCCTGTTGCACCAAACAGCAGTTCATTCCCACCCCAAAGTTGCGCCGGCGCGCAAGAGCTACTTCATGCCCTACCGGTAACCCAGTTCTGCGGCATTGCAGCAAGGCGGGGATATTTTCTGTCATCCCCGGTTTTGAGGTGTAGGCCTTAACATCACCGGCAGTATTGCGTGGGAATGGAAAAAAAAAAGCAAAAGATGGTTTCAGACCGGAGCCTCTCACATGTTAGCACACCCCTTTTTTTTTATCACAAACCCGTTGTTGCCGGTATCACCCCCCTTCGTTGTCGACCCCCTTTTGCTATCACACCCCCTTGTCATCACGCAGTGGCCGCAGTCAGGCCGAGGTCTATCGAACACTACTTAGCAAGCATTGCTGCCGTTAGGAAACCCCCTTGCTATCACCCCCCCCCCCCCCCCCGTTCCCACACCCCCTGGCTGCGGGGCTCCCGTGCACGTTGCCTATCACCGGGGATGCTGTAGATAGCACCCCCCCTCCCACAATAGCACACCCGGTGATAACATCTTTAAAAGGCCAAAAGGCCGTCACCAGGTTGTGCTTTCTTCTGTTATACGGTACACTGCACGATGGCCACTGATGTTCGTAGTTCCGAAATATGCCCCCTCCTCTGTTGGGGCGCAGCGGCCAGACCTATCCCCTAGTTTTTTGTTTGTTTTTTTTTTTCTGTAGCTTTTGCTCTGGCTCCATCTTTTGCAGGTACTTGTGCTGTGCATGGGGTTCGTTGCCGCCAAAATTGCGTGTGTTTTTTGTTGATGACTTATGTTGTAACAACGTTTTCGATTATCTGTTGATGTCGATTATCTGCTGATATCGCGACATGCTTGCTTTTTTGTTCAAGCCTTTTGCTGCGAGGCCAATTGCTGATCTCAAATTGTCGTCAAGAGTTTAAGATTTTGATTTTGATTTGTTAACCCTTTTGGTACCGCAGTCCCGTTTTGGGGACAAATCACTTGGAATTAGACTGGTTTGTCCCCAAATCGGGACTGCGGTACTAAGGGGGTTAACTTTGAAATTTGGTTTTGAGATTTGAAAGTGAGGTCTGAATTTGACAAGTGAAAGCGATGTTGAGATTTGAAGTTGTGTTTTGGTATTGGTCGTAGCTGGTTTGTTCTACAGCATTTCGCATGAAGGATTGGTTATCACGCGAACTGCTGTTTTTTTTTAGCCGCTTTTGATGTGGAGTTGTGTTGACGATTTGTTCCCTTCTGTAATTTTCTGATCTGTTTCGAAGCTTTCTTTTGGGGGGGACGCCGAATATTTGCTCACTTGCTCGGTTCCTAGAGCTTTGCTGTTGCTTTTCCGCCAACGTTTTTTTTTTTTTTTTTTTTTTTTAAATTTTGTTGCACATCTTTATCGTGTTAACTGTTTTTCGTTTCAATGTCTTCGTTGACACGCCAGTAACTTTTTTTTTTGTTGACATTCAATCAAAATAGACTCATCAAACTATTACGGGGGTATATAGTTAACAGGACCTATGGCATACATAAAATCCTACATATTTAGGTATTTTTACTAACAATATTTGGTCCTGTTTACTATGGTCCCCCGTAATACAAAAAATACACACCTCTCAGCTGTGATATCGAGAAGTTCGTCAACACTCAATCTATGCAAGATTTGTGTGTTACCTCGACCGCGCGTGGTTCGTGTGGGTTGTGTGTTTTCTCATGAAGGACACACCGTAGGTCGGTGGCTCTCCCGGGTGATCGCACCGGGGTTAGCAGGAGCATTTCACGAAAGACGATGAGCCTACATTTCGTCTGCGCCTGCACAACTGCAGCGAACAAACGCTTGACATGCCTCGAAAGTATTTCTACAAGAAAGCAGGAAAGAACGTCAGCTGAGATCCTCAACCTTTCGGTGGACACTCGTGCGACATCCGGTACTTGGGGTCGTCGTGTTGCCCTGTCTCTATCGCTGATCCCACCTGCGTTGTTGCGGCCCCTCTCGCTTTTCGCCAGTTGCCTCATTTACGTCTCACTCGCTTTTGACATCGCCCCTAAAACCAACCCGTTTTGGGGACAAAATTACGTTTTTTAGGACTGCAGGTCCCTTCCTTGTAGGGACAAACCAGTCAAATTCTAAGCGTTTTGTCCCCAAGACGGGACTTTGCGGTTCTAAATGGGTCAATATATATTTTTCGTTTATTGAGACCGGTTTCTGGATCCCCATAAACCTAAAAAAAAAAAAAAAAAAAAAACGTGCTGGTATGCGTGTTTCTGCCCCCGTTTCGCGAAGTAGTGGGGTTCGTGAATCCAGACGAGTGTTCCTCATGATCGACAGCGGTTCTTGATTTTTTTTTTTATTGTCTTTATTTACTCCTCCGGCGGAGCGGTAAACGTTATAGGGTTTACGCCGTCTTTGAGCGGTTTGTCCCCAAAACGGAGGCTGGATTAAGCCGCCCGCCCTGAAAGCGTTACACTCACCACACACACATTGAAAAACGTACAGCAGTATGTGTCAATTTGAAGGCTTGGTTGCAGCCCCTAAATAGAAAAGCCTTCGTATTAATGTTAATAGTACAAACCCCTATCGGGTATGTTGGGAACCTCCCCTATTTTTGCCGACTATCCCCTGGAGATAGCAGTGATCCGTCCTCTTGCCTTGAGGTCCATGCGGGGCCGGTTGTCGTTGTGCTGTTCTTGGACTCGCTCGATTTTGCTGTTCTGGAATAGAGGCAGGTTCTCTCTCGAACCCGCGGTTAGCGCGCATGGTTGAAACAGCATCGTGTTCGGATGGGCGGTGCCATTGCAATTTCTGGGTGCAGGGAGAACGTCGAACAAGGACTCTTTCGACGGGCTACGGCAGGCAGCATACGGCTAACACGTGTTTTCTCTCGCCTTTCTGCAAGGGTCTAATTGCGAGCCAGCAGGATTTCACGGGTGAAGCACTACTACGGGTATAGCGGCCATAGTAAATAGGACCAAATACTGTTAGTAAAAATAAGGGAAATATATAGGTTTTGGTGTGTACCGTAGGTCCTATTTACTACGGTCCTCCGGAGTAGTCGGTGGGTGCCGTTATCCAACTATCTGACTTTAGTGGACTGGTCGGCTGGTGAAGCCAGCTGAGGGCCAGGCGACTTGCCGACTTGAATCAGGGGAGAGGCGGGAGAGCCGAAATTAGCCCCCGCTTCCTGCCGAGGGGGCTCCCACCCGATTTTTTTTTAAAGGAATAATCTCGCGATCAACAATCCTTCCTGGAAGTATGGAAACACAGTAAGTCGGATAGTCGGCTCTTCAGAGGAACGGCTATTACGGGGGGCCATAGTAAACAGGACCTACGGTAAATACAAAAACCTACATATTTCCCTATTTTTACTAACAATATTTGGTCCCGTTTACTATGGTCCCCCGTATTACGATTAGTCCTACTGGTAACTAGTTGGTGGCTTCGCCCTTTTAGAGCTGCAGTCCGGCTTTGGGGACACAAAACTTGAAAAAGTGACCGCTTTGTCACCAAAACGGGACTGCACTCCTGTTACGGGGGTCCATAGTTAACGGGACCAAATTTTGTTAGTAAAAATAGGCTAATATATAGGTTTTTATGTACACCATAGGTCCTGTTAACTATGGACCCCCGTAATAGAAGTAGGGCTGAGTCGTCCCGACTGATAGCTCCACTGATTGCTCATTGAGTACGTGACGCTTGACATCGCTTTGGTTTTTACTTTTTGTGTGTGTGTGTGTGTTTTGTTTTGCTGGTCGGGACAAGCGCGGGGTTTTCCACGCTGAAAAATGGCGGTGCCACAAGGGCAGCACGGACGAGCAATAGTCGGGAACGTTATGAATCGTCTGCTTCGAAGTGCACGGCGACTTTTTTTTTTTGCCGTGCTCAATGCTTCCGAAACGTTCCTTGCTCTTCAAAAATGCCTTGTGTTACGTGACGGTTTCCTATTTGTTTGTTTATTTTGTTTTGTTTGTTTTTTTCGTGTGGTGGTTGCGGCCGTTGCGCGTGCAAAACAAACCGGAAACAGCTCAAGGCCAGCCTGGCGGAACAGCTGTCCGTGGACCAGCTGAGGATCGAGTTCAGGCGCTACATTGAGACCAAAGTGGCGCAAGAGCTGGTGGACTTTTACCTCGACTCGCTCGACAGGGAGGAGGTTAAGGACTTCTTCGAGCGACAGGTGCGGCGCTTGGTCCATCAGGGGGAATCTACAGCAGGCTTTATGGTTTTCCCAAATTGACAGGTAGCGTAAGGATTTTCTGTCGTCACCGGTATATCCGTATTGCACACAAAAGTCTGTAAACCATTTTTTCGGAGAGGTGCTACGACGGGAGACTATAGTAAATAGGACCAAATATTGTGAGTAAAAATAGGTAAAACACACAGGTTTTGTGTGTGCCATAGGTCCTATTTACTATGGCCCTCCGTAATAGAGCGGTGACGCTTGATACGATAGAGGAAGTGCGTGTCGGCCCCAAAAAAGTTCCTGAATGACGGGGCTCCTTAAAACCCAAAATCGTCGGAATAATGCGATTTTTGTTTTGCGATTTTTTTTTTTTTTTGTGTGTCCCCATGCCATGGGGAGATTATTGATCAACCATTGCGTTTTTGGGTTCCTTAATTCCTTAGAGGACCGCAATCCCGTTTTGAGTACAAACTATTACGGGGGTCCATAGTTAATAGGACCTATGGTATACATAAAAACCTATATAGTTACCTATTTTTTTTCTAACAGTATTTGGTCCTATTCACTATGGTCCCCCGTAATATTTGAATTTTTGAGTGGTTTGTCCCCAAACCGGGACGGCTTTTCTGAAAGGGGTACTGGTTTTGAGCTCCTCTATTTACGGAGGCCATAGTAAATAGGACCTACGGTACACACAAAAAAAAAAAACCTGTACATTTTGCCCTATGTTTACCTACATGATTAGGTTTTGTTCACTATGGTCCCCCATAAATAACGGGGAGCCTGAAAAGGACAAAGGTGCACCTCTAAAATATTGATGGTAACTGTAGCATGCGTTGGGTGTCCAGAGGACGGAAAAACCATCTGCTTTACAGGTGCGGTAATATATATATTCACCGTCTCTGTAGCGCGGAATACTTTTATCGCTGCGAACCATGGGGATGGTGACGAAACCGTTGTGCTTTTTAACGTTTTTTTTTTTGTCGTTTGCGGTTAGATTAAGTTGTGTTTTGTTTGTGTTTGTGTTTGTGTTTGTGTTTGTGGCATTTTTTTTTTTTTTTTTTTTTTTTTTCATCCTCCGGCGGATTGGTAAAAATAAAGCTTAAGCTCACCACACTTCCACGTTCCAATTTCGTGTCGTGTGTCGATTTAGCCCATAGCTCCCGTTGCAACAGCAGAGCAGGCTGCTGTTACCACTGGCGCTTGGACACGTTGAACGGACCTGACTGGCCCCCGAGAGAGGCAGGTACGGTGGAGATAGCCACCCGGCAAGTGTTACTTTTTGTGTGCGTTTTCTTTTCCGCCTTGCCTTTTCGTTGACGTCTATTTTTTTTGTGCTCCTGTGTTCCGTGTGGGTGTTTCGTTTGAGATTTGTCTGGGTTGTATCTTGTGTTTGTACGTGCTTGTTGTTCGTGCTTATCACGGGCGTTGTGCTGCCGTTTCACGTCTTGCAGGCTGTGACAATGCGTATAGTTCAGCGGTACATCGCGGAGGGCGCTCCTGACCAGGTGGGCCAACGTTGCAACAAAGTTTAGTACCAGTACTATTACGGGTGAACATAGTAAATAGGACCACATATGGTTAATAAAAATGGGGAAATGTATAGGTTTTTGTGTGTACCGCAGGTTCTATTTACTATGGTCCCCCGTAATACAACAGCAGTACCAGTATCAGTATCCGCGTGTATCAGTACCAGTACAGGATCAGTATCCTTATCAGTGCCACTATCAGCGCCAGTACCAGTACCAATACCGGTACCAGTATCAGTACCAGTACGAGTACCAGTATCAGCGCCAGTACCAGTATCAACCCAGTACCAGTTACCAGTACCAGTACCATATCAGTACCAGTATTATACCGCGCAGTAGTACCAGTGCCGTGCTTTGGGCATGGCGTACTGGGCAGAACTCGACGGCATTTGTTCAGCATTGGGCGTGCGGTGCTCTCTGAAGTACTGGATCGTGATCGGCATTCCGGCCACATCCTACTCTGATCTGAGCCACCTGGTACGTGATACAAATTAAAGTTGCCTTTGGTCCTGTGTAGGTGTTTTTGCCTGGGAGGTTTAGGTTTCACACCAAAAAATGTAATTGTTTCGGGATGTTGCCGCCAGACCCCCCCCCACCGTCTCAGATATTATATATGGGTTGGGTTGGCGTCAGTTGGCAACGACACTGTAAAAACTGCCGCTCACTACTTGAGCTGCTGCAGACCACCAGGGTGCCGTGCTTTTGGTTTTGTTTTGTTTTTTGGCGGGGTCAGTTACATCGGGTGGTCGAGTTATATAATTCGTGCGGGGTGGCGGACCTCTACGACGCTCGAGGGGAATTGTCGTATCGCGTAGTGTTTACGGTGAGACACCCACGAGGCAGTTACATAGTGCTCCTACTGCTGTCTCTGGAAGTGGCCACACCGGAAAGTAAACTAACTCATTTGAAGCTGTCATCCATATGCGAGTCCGCCTCACAAGCGGTTCTTAGCAGGATGCAGCTCACCCTTACATACGGCTCGCCGTACAAACACCTCACGGCGCTTCGCGCTTGGTGCAAGCAATGTCTGCCTGGTCGGTGAAAACCCGAAGTGCTCCGTCCCGGCATTGTAGGGATGCGAGGGTCCGTGGTAGTATGATTACGGCCATGCATGACATCGGGTACTCCCCCCCCCAACCCCTATATTATAAACCTGGTATATATAGGTTGGGTTGGCGTCGGTTGGCGACGGCGCTGTAAAACACGCTTCTCACTGCGTGAGCTAGACAGCCGGGGCACCGTTTTTTTTTTTTTTTTTTTTTTTGCGGTTACCACGGCTGGCGGTCAAGTTATAGATCATTTTTGTGCGGGGAGAACCTTTGGTCCGCACAAGGGGGATGATGGTATCACGTAGTGGGTATATTATATGGTGAGGCACCCACGAGGCAGTTACATAGTAACCCCATTGCTGTCTCTGGAAGTAGCCACACAAGAAATTAAATCAGTTCATTGATGTTGTCATCCATACGCAAGAAAATCCGCCTCAAAAGCGGTTCTTAGTAGGATGCAGCTCACCCTTTACACGACTCGCCCAACACCTCACGGCGCTTCGCGCTTGGTGCAAGCACTGTCTGCCTTGTCGGTGAAAACCCGACGTGCTCCGTCCCGGCATCGCAGGGATGCGAGGGCCTATGGTTATACCACTCCGGCCATGCATGATAATGAGTACACCCCCCCCCCCCTCCTCCCCCCAATAATCACGCCATTTACGTAAACTGCACCCTCCCTCCGACATTAACGCGTTCCATCTTGAAACCTTTTTTTACTCGGAATAAACATCACACCGCTTTCTAGGTGAACATCTCAGAATATTGCCGGGAAGCGGTCCTGGCCACGGACGTAACTGCCTACGACATATTCGACGGCGCTCGATCGGAGGTTTTGGACGTCATGGAGGCGAGTTCAATGCAACTATATCGAATCCGATCCGGCTGCGATGGCTTGTCGGCGGGGGGGGGGGGAGGAGACGTTCCGATTTTTTTTTTCCGTTCCAATCTCCTAAAACAGACCCCTATTTGCCAGGTACCCTTTCGATGGTATTCCGTTATACGGGAAGATTTACCGGATAACAAATGGGGCAGTATGGGGCAGGCCCGGCTACTGTAATGCAGGTCGAGCTAGGCGCGTGCAGTTACTTACAGAGATTGACGTCTTGTCTTGTTGCTTCCCACTTTCCTGGCTCTCAAGAGTGTTTTGAGAGCAAGGGGGGGTTTCATGTATATATATATATATATATATTTTGTTTGGCGCGTTTCATCAGAAACACGCCTCCTCGACAATATAGGGGAACGGGATCATGAATGCCATGAGACCCCGCTACTACAGTATCACTATTTTTTCATTGTTTGTCGTCGTCCTTCCGTACGCATTTTACGTGCTGATGCGGCGTCCGGAGTTGTTGAGCCGGAGCAAGGGAGCTCTTGGCATCTGCATGTCGCCGGTTGCACCAAATCATGGCTCTCTGCCATCCCCTGGGTTTCCAAGCGGATATTATTCTGAGTCCGGTTTAGATTTTTGTGGCTGGTCGTCGGGGGGGGGGGGGCATCCTGAGTCCGTCCCCTGGCTTTTCAAGCGGGCATTCATGATTTACGTGGTAGGTCGTCGGGAGGATGTGCTGAGTCCGTCCCCTAATTTTCCGAGCGGGTATTGGTCCCCTGTATTGCGTGCGCGGTGTTTTACCGCCTTTATTGCTCTGCACGCGTTGGACAGATCACGACATATCTGTAGATCATACAGATCATACAGATCGTATCGATCCCAACCTGCCATTTTGAGGTGCTGTGCAGTACCTGTACGGCGTAAAATTCAACCCGGGGAACGTTTTCTACTGCAGATCGTGCAAACTATACGGCTTCCGCCGGGCAACATGAGCTGTAGAGAGATGCTGCAGATCAGGAAGGTACCTCCAGGAAAGATCTATTAGATCATCAATGATCTGTCAATGATTTATCCGATGTGTGTAGTACGGGGCCAAACTACTCAGCCTTAGACGCGGACTTGTTTTTTTGGGGGTTAGCGCCGTTTTCGTCGGAAAGCTTTTTTTTTTTCCAGATTTTCGATGGTCTTTTTTTCGCGCAGCTTTTTTTGTTATCTTCCAGATTTTTTTTGCTTTTTTTTTTAAATGTGTGAAATTTAACGTTCCTGAATTTTTTACTTCTGAAGAAACCAAGACAGAACGCCTCCGTAACGTGATACAAAATTCCAATGTTTGGAAACTCTGGACGAAAAGCTCTCCGATAATAACGGCCCTTCGACTGCAACATGACCTACTGCCACCAATCGTTTTGCTGCTCGCCCGCACAGCTCAGTAGGTGCTTGATAACACCGCATCTCTTTCGTCGTCGCGGATGCATTACATGCGTCCCCAGAAAGAAGGCTAGCAGCTTTGAAAGTGCTTCGAGGGTTTTATGCGACTGCTGAAACACTGCCCCGAATCAGTTTTTTGTGGCCATTGCGAAGGCCCAATTGCTACCTTTGAAACGGTCGAAGTACTTTGTCTAAAAAATTTCAGCTTTTTTTTTTTAATCTTGACGAATTTTCAGTCGGTTTCGTGTGTTTCACGTGACGCCTGAAGCGTTGCCTTGAAACGGTTTTGAGCGGTCATTGTCACGGCACAATTGCTGCGTTGCGGCGGTTCGCAATGGTTGTTGAAACGTGGTTTCTACCGCAGAGGTATTGTTCCATAAGTTGGGAGTGTTTTATCTATAACGGCTGAAGAGCTCCTTCGACACGGTTTTGAGTGGCCATTGTAGCGCAGAGTGGCCGAATTGGTGCTTTGTCACGGTTTCGAGTGGTTCGTGGAGACGGTTAAAGTGCTTGTCTGAAACGGTTTCTGGTGTTTTCTTTCAGTCAGGGTTTCGTGTGACGGCTGAAGCGTTGCTCTGAAACGGTTTCGAGTGGTCGTTGTAGCGGCGCAATTGCTACAACGGTTTCGAGGTGTCAATGAAAACGATGAAGTGCTTCTTGGAAATGTTTTCCAGTCGTTCGTTTTCGATGGCTTCGAATGTTCCATGTATCGGCTGAAGTTCTGCATTGAAACACGGTGACCATTGTAAAAGCCTAAGTGCTAATCTGCGTCGGGTTTGAGTGGGCACTGAAACCATCTAAGCACTTGTCAGAACCGATTTCTGGTTTTAACTTAGTCGGCTTCGAGTAGTGCATGTAACGGCTGAAGTGCTGCTTTGAAACAGTTTCGAGCGCTCCCCGTAACGGCCCCCTTGCTGTGGTTGCCTAAGGTTCGAGTGAAACTGCCAAGAGCTGTTCTGAAACGGTTCCTAGTGGTAAATGTTCAATAGATTCCGAGTGTTTCGCGTGACAAGTGCTGCTTTGAAACGGTTTTCGAGTGGCCATTCTAACGGCCCAATGGCTGTATACGTTATTTTGAAGGGTTATTTAAGCTACCAAAACACTTAACCGGGCATACGAAACGGTTTATAGTGTTGGTGTTCAAGCGGCTTCGAGTGCTTCATGTCACGTTTAAAGAGCTTCTCTGAGAAGGCTCCCGGCGAAGGTTGTAAGGTTGCAACATCGCTATCGCTACATTGAAATGTTTTCGAACTGTGTGTCTATTGGCCAAAGTGCTCCTGTGAAACAGCTTCAGGTAGCCACGACCATATTTGTCATGTGGTCATTTAATTGTCTCTGGGTGGTAATTTAGTATGGTAATTTGAGTCTCCTGTGAAACGGTTTGTGGTGTTTGTTGTAAAATCTCCAATCTGCTGTTTTGAATCAGGGTCGCATCGTTCGTGGGACGGTCAAAGCGGTGCTCGCAAGCCGTTTCGGCTCCGCAAGTTTACCATTGTTCGCGATTTTGCCATATCTGTGGTATCCATGTGAGCGCTCTATTCCTGGCCCGACCGACCGACCACCTTCTGACACCTCAAAAGCTGACACGCAAAACGAATAAACACACCTGGTACTATTTCTCAGACGGACCTTATGCCGAACGTCGTGCTAGTGTGACACGGTTTGGAGTTTGCTTGTTAGACGGACGAATCGGTTCTTTAAACGGTTTCGAGAAGCGCATGGACCGAGCCGGTCTCCTGAAACCGATTCGGCTACGAACGGTGACTAGTACGGGGGTCCATAGTTAATAGGACCTATGGTATACATAAAACCTATATATTTACCTATTTTTACTAACAATATTTGGTCCCGTTAACTTTGGACCCCCGTAATAACAGTTCTCGCAGTGACACAGTGCATCCATTGCTGCCTCTTGGAGTTGGCTACACTTAAACTCTAGTCAAATCATTCTGCGCTCTCATCCGCAAGCAATATTGCTCTCTCGACAGCGATGCTTAGTATTACGGGGGTCCATAGTAAACAGGACCATATATTGTTAGTAAAAAAAGGTAAATATGTAGGTTTTAATGTATACCATAGGTCCTATTAACTACGGATCCCCGTAATAGGATGCAAGCCACCCTTTCGTGCGACTCGCCCAACGCCTTACGCCGCTTCGCTTGGTGCAAGTGCGTGTGCCTGGGCGGTCGAAACACGGCGTGCTCCGTCCTGGCATTGTAGGGATGCGGCATGCGAGGGTCTATGGGCATACGGCTACGGCCATGCATGGCAACGACACTTTTCTTGTCTTTTCGTCCGACCACCTTCAACCTTGAACGACAAAAGACAGTAAAAACATGGGGCTACCGTGATGCCACATTCTTCGAAATTCGCACCTCGCATCGACTATCGGTTTGTACCTCATGGTCTAGATCTTTCGGGGCAGATGATCTGTATAATCTGTGTGATCTATGTGATCTGTATAATCTGTGTGATCTAACTTATGTTGCTGGGTGGGAGCCGCATGATCTGGACAGGCTATCGTGCACAAGCTCTCACAACTGCAAGTTAGGTTCTAGACGATCTAGGATGTGATCTGTCCGGCATGTTATTGTCACATTTGGAACAGCCGAAGCGGTATCCTGGAACCGCTCCCGAAGGGATATTCACGGCCTCCCACCCCCGCCCCGCCGCCCCCTCTTCCTGTCCCGACCCGCTTCAACGCTTAAAAACATGAATTGAAGCAGACGAACTTCCAGAGAGACTTCGTGGCGACCGAAGGCTTCCGGCGCATCGCCGACGCATCCGAGCACGAGCAGCGAGAGCTACGCCTACTCCGTGCCGGGGGCATGCTCCCGCCCACCCCACCCACACCGATCTCCCCGTCCTCGTCACCCGTGCGCTCTGTGCTCTTCAGAGCCGTAAAAAAGATCCCCTTGATACGAAGGCTAGCGGGCGCGGGTGCTGGGGCTACCGTTGGCGACGGAAGCGACGGAGCTAGCGGGAGCGCTGCCGGGGTGAGCGGTAGCCCAGCAGGGGCTAGCGGAGCGGCTGTTGGGGTTAGCGATAGCGCTGCCGAGTTTAGCGATAGCACTGTGGGGGCTAGTGGCGGGGCTAGCCCCGGGGCTGGTGGCGGGGTTAGCGGTGGGGCTGGTGCGGCACGGACTAGCGGCGGGGTTGGCGGTGGCGGTCCTTCGGGGGGAAGGTTTCGACGCGGTCGCGTTCACGCCTCCCAAAGTCTCATGGACAACCCTGTTTAAACAAAGAGAGGGGCTGACGCAAGCGGTCCTCCGGAGGGAGGATTTGGACGTGATCGCGTTGTGAAAGATTCCCCAGGCTTTTGGGGGCAACCCGGTTTAAGCAATTAGAGTTTCGGAGCCGATGAGCGAGCTAGCGGGCGGGCAGAAGGGGCGTGGGTCGGGGAATCGGGGGTGGGGAGGGAAGGGTGACTACCTAGAGCGGGCGGGCGGGCGGAGGGGGGGGGGGGGGGGGGGGGGGGGGGGTGACCGGGATTTCAGCCGCGCAGGCAGAGTATTTATTTTGTGTGTTTGACGTTTGCGCCACGTATTCGCCCACGCGGTGGGGGGTGCGGGCTGTGGGTTTCATAGAGAGCGTGTTTTGGAAGGCTTGTAGCCGAGAATCTCGTATTGCTCGAGGGCGATGACGCCCCCAGTTGGTGATGCCCCAGGCGAGGATGCCTCTCATCGAAGGGAAAACCTTCAAAACCATGTTGGTATTTTAGTTTCTTAAAGCGTGGGGATGGAGCTTCACTCGTCCTCGCGCTCGAAAAAATCGGACGAGAGTTCGAAAATAAGTCGGAGGAGAGGCCGGAAACAGATCGGATGAGGGTAAGGGATTTTATCGGAGAGGCAAGGTTGGCAACATTTCGAATCGGAGGAAACCTCGGAAGTATTTCCGAGAAAGGGTTCTCGGATGATGTACCGAGAGAAATAACTTCGGAACATTTAGGAGGAGCTCTCTCGCTGTAGTCCCTACGAGTTTCAGCGCTTCGAAATGAGAAACCCGGGTACATGCCGTAGGGCCCGGCAACCTGTTAGCAGACAACGAGTGGGAGAGAGGGACCTGGCCCGGGAGCGTCTACCGAAGCCGTGCGAGATGCAAAAATTCAAGGGTGTTGTTAGGTAGGGTGTTCATACTGAGGAGGCTAGACACCCTGGGTAGGACCTAAATAGCCAGGGGGTCCATAATGCAACAAATGCTGCGCAGTATGCGAGACGCTCATGGCGGGCTCGATTGTTGACGCGAAGGGTCCGCGCGGGTGTCCCAGGTGTTTCCCAATTCGAAATTCGAGTAGGGGAAATTTAGGGAGTTTGGGTGCAAATCAAAAGGTTGCGAGAAGCGCTCGCGGCGGAATGCGTCATATTTTTTTCACGAGGTGATGGTCGCAGACCGCACTCGAAATGAGAGCTGGCGGCATCTCTGTGGCTTTGGGAGCAGCTCGAAGATTGCCAGAATCTTTGTGGCGGGCTCCGTCGTTTTGACGCGGGGATGGCCAGTACCTTATCGAAACGACCTGGACGCCAAGTTCGCATCATGCCGAAAGCGACGCTCGCTTTGGCTTGCCTTCTGGCTGGTCGTGGCAGTACCTTTTTTTTTGGTTTGGGAGGAACTCGAAGATTGCCACGGGGGGTTAATAGCACATTTTACCTCCAGTTCGTGTGTTGCGTGCTCATTGAGCCGGAGACGCCGCTTTCGGGTTTATTAGCGCGCACCCCGTGACCTCGAGGTCGCGGTAGTTTCCAAGGAAGTTTTACGTACAGTAGTAGTCGTTGGGCTAGAGCCAATCACATGTGCTACGGAAAGCTTGCCCCTTACTACTGCAAAAATATATTTATGGTTGTTCATGTAGTACAGCAGTAGCGCAAGAGCCAATCACAGCAGTTGCTGCGGAATTGCTCTACCCATTACGTCCCGCAGTTTATGGCGTGCGTGCGTGCTCCTGCCGTCGTTGTACAGTGTGTAGTGTAGCCGCGGTGTCAAATCAGGCTCAGTTTATGCCCCTCTCCTTGCTGGGATGAAGGGCGGGGTACAGTCAGTATGGCTTGTGGCTGGGGGCAGGCTGGGGCACAATCAGTATCACATGTAGCGCTCTCTTGTATTGTGCGTCCTCAGCAGTGTACCGAACAGTCGACCCCCCCCCCCCCCCCCCCCCCCCCCCGATTTATGGGAGCCGGGTACGGCGGCACTGTCATTATGACATTTCTCACCCTTTTACTATACGTCCTCAGTAGCTCGCCGAGCATTGCTATTTCCTGGTGGTGGAGCTTTTTCCCGCTTTTGAAAGGTATGCATTTTTTTTTTTTTTTTTGTGTTAATTTGTTTCGGGCCTTTCTCTCACCTCTGTGTTCGTGTTGGTGCGTTGTTGGTGCGTGTGTGTTTGTTTGTTGGTTGGTCTGTTTGTTTAGTGTTTTCGTGACGTTTTTTTTTTTTTTTTTTTTTTTTTTGGTTGCCTGGGAAGTAGGTTTCGGCGCGGTTTGCGTCGGACTAGAGATTGTGCAGGCCTCCTGCTTATTTTTTATGCCTCCCTGCCATTCGATGTGGTGCGCAAATGACGCGCAAAAGCTTGTGTTGAGAGATGTACCGGTGATTGGGTAGCTTCCCAGTGTCGCTGGTGTTAAGTGTGATCGCGTGTCGTGGTTGATGAAGTCTCCTGTTTTTTTTTTTCGGAAATCCGTTCCGCGCACAGAGAATGTTTTGGAGATGTCACCGAACAGCGATACAGTTTATCAGTCGTCTTGCGTTTTTTTTTTCATGTGGATGGGTTCCGTCTCGCGGTTGATGAGGCCTCCTGTTTATTTTGCTAATCCCCTAGCGCGATGTGGTGTGTAGACACCGCGCGGAGTCTGTTTTTTGGAGGTGGTGATACGTACAGCTTCCCAGTTGTGTCGGCAGTTTTTCGCTTGCGTGGTTTGGTGCCGCCTCGTGGATGAAGACGCCTCCTGTTTATTTTATAAACCCCTTGCGATGCTTTCGTGCTGCGCCGACAGCGCCCAGGGTCTGTTTTTTACGCCTGCACGAAGAGTAGTAAATCTTATCCTATTATTTGTTTTGCTAAGCCCTTGCGTATTGCGATGCGTTTGTTGCGTGGGCGGCCCGCAGGCTCAGCGCTTGGGGCGCACAGGTGTGCGATAGAATCCCCACTCTGCGTGGTAGGCGCGGCCGCAGTCGCCCCGATTACGCCCCGCCCCTCCCTCCCCGAGGACACGCTGGTTTTCTTTTTTCATTTTATGAGTTCCTGCCCCCGCTGCCAATTCCCTTTTTGCTTGATATAATCTATTTCCCCTCTGTATGATGGGCACTTGCAAAAGTCGAGGCCATCCTATCTCAATGTTGTGAAAGTATAGGGCGGGGAGGGTTTTGGGAGAGATTTTTGGTGAAACCTCGGCCTCGGCCGATATATAGAATCCGGTTGCCAATTTTTTTTTGGTGTTTCTATCCGGGAGGAAACCAGTACCAAGCGCGACACGTGACGCCACACTTCTAGGGATGGCCTGGTTGAGGTACTGCAGCTTCGCTATATCAGCCCGCTTGCGAAGCTTGGCGGCGGCCGACGTTGGCTGTGTGTGCGTGTGTTTTTTTTTTTGTCTTTGTGTTCTCAACGGCCGAAACACATTGCATCAGGTGCTGCCCCGTGCACAAACGCCTGGGGTATTTACGGCGCGCGACCTTGATTGGTTGGAGCATTTTGACGTGTGTCATGGCGGTAACAATATCATCCTGTAAATCTAACGGTGGTTGGACTAGATCTGGAGCTGTGGCCTTGGTTGTAGTAGCACTGTATTTTCGTGTGTCTCGCTATGGTAGCTGCCGTTTGAAAAGGGTTGGATTAGACTTTGGGCGTTCGCATGCTGTAGTTTGGTTGTAGCAGTACTGTACTTTCAGTTGTCTCGCATTGTTTATCGATTTCGGGTTTAAAGTCGTACAGCATATGGATGTGCCTGATGTTATATGTAAAAAAAACAGAGACGTAATTTTCCCTTCAACATCATCTTCACAAGCTCGGCGTGATGGTACTTCGATCGCGCGTGCGATGGGGTGTGTAGGCTTATGGAGCTTTTTGAGTGATCTCCAAATTCTGACAGGTTTTTACGCAACGAACTCGCGGCCTACAAGGTACCAGGTATTCCACCGGCAGGTGTGCAGCCCAGGGGTTGATGCTCGAGATCGTACTTATCAAGTCTTCTCGATGCACATGCGGTGGCTGGAAGTCGTACATGCCTCGTAAAATGTCTGCTCTTCTTTGTGATATGACAAGTTTATCGCCACCGAGATCGCACCTACCTGTGTTTGAGCAGAAACGGGGGCCCAGCGCGGGTGATTCAGTCTCTCTTCATTCACCGGGATAAGAGAGCGATGCACTTGCTCCTAAAGCCCATCTAATCTCCATCTGAGACCGCAATGCCAGGGAGTAAACACCAGCGAAGGCTGAATCCACGGCCTCATACTGAACGCTCACAGGAGATGGATACATGAAGCTCAGACAGAGTGATCATCGAGGGCACCCATAATCTTCCTTTATCTCCCCTACCCGGTCCCGAGCAGTTGTCCCTTCATTGCAGTACTTGCCAATTTTCAAAAGACCGAGGATCCCTAAGAGTAGACCTTTTGTGTTTCCCTTGCGGCTATCGAATTCCTGAAGCCTAACTCGCACGGACTTCCCTACTTGAAAAAATTGAAGATAAATGTAGGTATGATTCTCGTGGACCCCTCTTCTGGAGGACCAATTCACGAGTGATAACTCTCTCCTACAAGCCCTCGTGATATGTTTCTTCCTGTGCCCAACCTTGCGACACCCGCATCCACACACACGATCGTACCCACCATACGATCGGATCGCATCGATCGGTCATCCGCTCAGCTCTTGGCATGAGCTCTGTGGCACTCAAACCAAATCGTCACCAGAATGCCTGCTGCATTTGCCTCCATTGACCATCGACCACGATGACTGCTGCTTGCGGTTGTTCTAGAACTACCTTTAGTACGTCGGGTGCCGTTTTCTTTTCCTCGCTGTACACCCTCGCGGTGCTTGCACACATACGATTTTTTGTACACCTCCACACGCCCGCATTGCATCGGTCCTCTTCTCAGCTCTCGGCGTGCGTCGCCTTCAAACCAAATAGTCGCCATGATGCCTGCTTTTTTTGTTCTCGCGCAACCAGGCCTCCGAGTTCGTAGGATCGACCATCGACCATGACGCCTGCTTTGCTCTTGTTTTCGTCCGTCGAGAACTACGAGTACGCCGGACCGCGTTTTCTTTCTCCTTCGCTGTACACCCTCGCGGTGGTTGCACACACACAAAGTATTGTACGCCCCCAAACACCAACATCGCATCGGTCCTCCTCTCAGCTCTTGGCATGCGTCGTTGCCTTGAATCGAATTCGTTGCCGTGGCTGCGTAGTGCTGTAGTATACGGTATACCTGGTATGCCGTTTTTTAGCTGTAAAACACGCCTCTTCAGTGAGAGAAAGATGTGTCGAAAGTCGAAAGTCGCACGTAAGGGGTCTATTAATAGTGCGCATCGGCGAGGAGGATGGAGTGCGCGGAAAGGCGGGGCCGCAATAAAGCAGCAACAAACGTTTCATTTCATTTCGTGAACCAAAAAAAGCGCGAGGATGTGTTATTATAGGTGCAATCAAACGTACATTGCATTTTGTCGCGGGTACCCTCCTCGGGGTATCTTACTGCATAATGCATACCTGGTACCAAATGCAGTACGATTACAGCACTCTGAGATTTTACGTTGTCACGAACAAACTGGATGTCTTTGAAGGGGGTGAAATCTAGCATGCAGCACGTAGTACCTATGATGCAGCAGCAGTAGATTTTGCTAGCGGGGCGGGGCACGGTCTGGGCCGGGGCGCCGTCTCAAAGGGGTGGAAGCAGAGACCGCCTCGGACGAGCACACCACCATAGAAGAACCGTATATCTACAGCAGCAGTGTCAAGAAACGTCAATTTCGTGTCCAGGTTCAATGTCGTATTTTTTTCCCGACCTTGATCTAACTCTAGGGTGTAGGATGTAGAGATGGTCTCACTTCTGATCAGCTGTGTTTTTTAACCGAGCTTTCTTATTTATTGTTCGTGCCGATCTGAGCCATTTTTTCTTCACATAAATGTTTCTCGACCGCGGGCGCCCACTGTATATATATACATGTCTATCATCTCTCTCGCCCCCACTGCTTCTCTTCCCTCAGGGGGAATGGACTGACATGTATAGCATATCATGTTTTGCAGACTTACAAACCGCACGGACGACACGCGAAGATAAAAAGCGACACGACATCGTGAAAGGGCCTTCTCCAGTCCCTCGACCGAGCAGTACGACAACAACAACAGTCTTCCTGTCGTTCGGTGTGCAGCCGTGGCCTTCAAACCTTGCCTTTAACAGGCTCGAGTGTCGGAGCGAGCTAACCATATCGACAAAAAAACACAACTGTTAGGAAGCAGCCGGATCCCCCCCCCCTTCCTGGCCATCCATTCCTAAGAGTTCACATCTTTGGTGGTTTCCCCTTAACTCTATCATATTTTCCCTCTTGGCTATCGAATTCCTGAAATTTAAAGCAAAGGTTATATCCACTTGAATGCTTAGAAAAGAAACGTTGGCAATAATTCTCGTGGACCCCTCTTCCTGAGAACCTACCCGCGAGCGATCACTCTCTCCTATATACAAACCCTCGAGATTTCTTTCCTCCGATGCCCGGCCTTGCGGCGCCCACATCCACACACACACGATTGCACCCCCCCCATGAGATAGGATCTCATCAGTCATCTTCCCAACTCTTAGAGCTGTGGCTTTCAAACCAAATCGTCACCAGGATGCCTGCTGTGTTCTCGTCCATCGACCATCGATCATGACACCTTCTTGATTTTGTTCTCGTCCGTCGAGAACTACGAGTGAGTACGTCGGACCGCATTTTCTTTTTCCTTCGCTGTACACCCTCGTCGCGGTACTTGCACACGCACGTAATATTGATTGCAAACCCCAATACGCCAGCATCGCGACGGTCCTCCTACCAGCTCTTGGCATGCGTCGTGACCTTCAAACCAATAGGTCACCGCACCTTCGTACTGGTGGGTGGTCAGTATCTATAGTATTTGCCGTTTCAAAGCTAGACATTGCATCGTTCCGGAGAGAACGAATGCGTGTCGAAACTTGAAAATCCTGAGGGATCTAGTGCACCTCGGCGAGAAGGACGGGCTGCATGGAAAGCCGGAGCCGCTAGCATGCGTTCGAAGGGCCGCGTGGAGTATGTTGTACGCCGGTGAGCGCAGTTGATCCTACATCCTATGATTGAAACGTCGAACACGAGTAGCACATCCTTTCACGTGACGACAGCTCGAGCCGTGTGTGCGCAGAATACGACTCGTCATGACACGAAAAGATTCGTCACGACACGTACGTAGAGATTCGTCACGTGTACGACGGGGGTAAAGGATTTGTCGCCAACAACATTTCGATGTGCAGTCTTTTATGCCAAACTCCCGTGTATCAGATGTCCTATGGCGAGTCGTACGTTGCCCTGTTGTGTCTATCTTCTCCTTGTCTCCCCCTCGACGGTAGTATCATCTCGACCTCACTGTTATGTTGTTGTTGCTTTACTACAGCAGTGCTGCTTGCTGTTCTACTGCTGCTGTTACGTTGATGAGTGGCTTCTGGCTTCTGTCGAACGTTTGAAAGGGACAAAATCCAGCATGCACCACGTAGCACAGCAGTACGTTGTGTTAGCGGGGTGAGGAGCGGGGCGGGGCTCCGTCGCAAAGGGGTTAAAATAGAGACCGCCTCGTACGAGCATGACCACCACATAATCACATGTCTATCTATCTGTCTATCTAGCATCCCCTTTCGCTTTCTCGCCCTCATCTCTCCTCCTCCCAGGGGAACAAAATTACATGTACAAACAGTCACAGTGAGTGAGCAGACCTGCGGCACGATGTCATGCGAATAAAACAAACGACTACAACTCGCGAAGAGCGTTTTCCCGGTCACTCGACGCATCAGTATCGCAACAGTCTTCCGCCTTTCGCGATCTATCCGTGGCCTTGGAAGCTCGCCGCTAATAGACTCCAGTGTCGAGGCGAGCTTACCGTATCGAACAGAAAACACGACTCTTAGGACGCAACCAGCCCCCCCCCCCTTCCCCCCTCTGGCCCTCTATACTCGAAAACACCTGCACACAAGAAGAACATGGGAAATATGAAAAACATATAGCGTTAAAATACACGAGTACTAGTTGATTGTGGTTGCACTCGGTACTGACGCGACGACGGCGAGAGGTATTGAGGAGTTCCATTGGCATTGGGATGTTTGGTATATAGCGAGGTATTGACATGTCGGGATTTGCATAATGAAATGCAGTGCCCCGATGTTGATCTTTCTTCATATTGGGTACTTTGTCCCGTCCTGCACCGGCCTGCTTCGGGTATGGGGCGACGATAAAATATACACGGTTTACATCAAGGAGAGCTGCCTACTTCACTTCGACCCTGTCCGTCTGCGCAAGGTCCTGCCATGTGCCCTGGTTCGTTCCAGCACGCCTAGGGGCAGCGGGCGCGACAAACCCTTTGATTAGGGGTGGTTAGAGAGTGCTCAGAGAGTGGAAAGGGGTATGAGTTATCAGGAAGTGCTTTTGGGCGAGGAGAGACGAACGATGATACAGCTGATGAGGATTTTGGATAAGCTGTACTCCAAGAGAATTATTCTGGTGCGCAACATCGTGCACGGCGAAGGAGTTTGGGCCGCGCAGACCGGAAGGGCCATCATGTTCGCGAGGGAAAGGGCCCGAGACAACGAGGTGGACCGTCGGATCTCGTCGGCCCAACTGATGATCAAACAGAGGCAAAATGAGGCGCACCCTCCACAGTCACAGCAGCAGCGTTCCTGCTGGACCGCGAACCGACACAGGTAGACCATCTTGGAGCTGAATGCACTAGCATCGCAGGCGGGCAACGGCAGCAGAAGCAGGAGCAGAGTAGCCACAGCAGCTCATGAAAAAGGAAGAGGTTACTGAGGAAAGGAGACGCGGAAGCGAAGAGGAAGAAATAACAGAGGAACTGGCAGGGATGAAGAGATAACTAGCAATAGGCAAGCTACCAGCCGCGAGGAGCGAGACCCAAGGCCCTGGCATAGGGAGGACTGCGGGAGATCAGAGAAAGACGGCTGGGACGGTACCACCACAAGAACCGAGAGTGCACGCAGGCATGTTTACCACTGCTGTAAACTACACACCACTCACCCACGCCCAAATTTTGGGGAAGAGCAACTGGAGGACAGTCAAAACGGTGCGACCACAAGGAGCCCATGCAGGTACGTTACCCACTGTAAGCCAGACTCGCTCACCCGACCCTAAATTGATGGAACTAGAGGAATGAGACGACGAGGAGGATAACGAGACTGGCGAGCAGCAGCTACACCAGTCTCTGCTACCGCCGCCACCACTGTCGCCGTCGCCGCCGCCGACCGCACGGCTGAAACCGACATCCGCGGTGGTTTTGAGTACGGAACGGGAGACGAACGAGCAGAACGCTATGCTAGTTGAAAGCCGTTCGAATTTGATTCGACAAGCTCTGGTATCGTACGAGAAAAGGAAGGGGGATGAATGGGTGGCTGAGGAGGAGGAGAGAAATGGAGAATGCGTGGAGGAGGAAGACTAGCAGGAGATCGAACAGAAGCAACAGCAGGGAGCAAGCAAACACAGGAGGGTGGACAAAATAGGATTTTCTGTGAGGCGTTTGGATCAGCATGGACGCCGGAGAAAGATGGCGCCTGGGAGGCGCCCTCCACCCCCGTTCAGCCCTAACTACCGCTACAAGCGTTCTTCCTGGTTGCTTCATTGCTTACGGAGAATCGATTGAAGTGTTTCTCGTGATTGAAGGTGACGAAGTAGTGCTGCTGCTCTTCACTGTCTACAACCACCCCACAAGGTTACGATGAACACCACCGACATTCACTGCGCTGCTGGACGCTCTCACGAGAGGTTCCACTCCGCAAAACGGGGAGCAGAAAGGGACCGTTCTTGAGAGAGAGCTGCTGGAGTGCAGGGAGTGCCCTTTGGCGAAGGGTCCTCTGAAAGGTATCAAGCAGTCCACGCACACACGAGCAGTTCAGAAACTCGCTAGAGTTTTTGTGGATTTGAGTGGGCCTAAGGCGGTAAATTCTCTCGGAGGGAACGGTAAATTGTCATCGTGCGCGACGATTGTTCACGATGTACATTGGTGTGCTTTACAGTCCACAAGTCGGACGCCGCACAATGTTTTTAGCAGTTCCTTGCGGATTCTCTTGCATATAATGTCCCTTACAAGGTGGTAATAGTCTGATCAGATGGGTTGGTAAATTTGGTGGGGGGGGTGGTTGGGGACCTGTGTAAATGACGAGATCTCTTCCCGTCGTGCAACTATCGGCTACTGCGTCGTGGTGGGCGGACGCGTCTTACCGACACTTTGAACCAGACAACAACGATAGCTAACCCAGAGAGCAGGTCGTCGCATGAGATGTGCCATGATAACCTCCCCCCCAGTAGTACTTACCCTCCCTCCATCCTGGCTACTGCAACGTGGAGAGGGAGGACAAGTCACAGGCGAACGTGCAGGAATGGTTTTACCCTGACCCTCCGCCCAATTACCCTCGGGACTCTATACCAGTGCCGACTAGACACCGCACTGTGGAAATTACGCCAAATGTCACGCGTGTTGCCTGCACCACCTGTATCTGCCCAGACAACACACTCCCTGGCCATGGAAGAGGGAGATCCGAGGCAGACGATGAGAGCACGTCGGATTGAGGTAGTGGGAGTAAGGCGGAGGAGCCGGACGACAGTCTGATTCACTTGAACGACCTCGACGTGACGTGGGGTTTCAACCTGGACGCGTTTTTGCGGGAGCGCGCATGGCAGGCACTCGTCGCCGGCGATACAGGTGACGGCACAGTCGAGACGATGAGTTCGTCTCGAGGAGGCGCCGTGGACGCCTCCTGGTCCCGGCAGGGAGGGCCGAGAGCGACCCGGGTGCAGCATCAGCCTCCAATACCGACCAAGGGAAGAATGAGGACCCACCGCGGTCCGTACGGGGAGGGAAGCACACGATTACATCAGCTGGGGACGGTTACCCACGACAGAACGGGGCCGGACCTGGGGTCAGAGCCAACGCCTGGAATATGACCCTGCTGAACACCGGCCGAGGTTAAACCCTGAGGTCACGGCCGCGTTGCTTGCGGTAGCGTACGAGTGGACTAGTTCGAGAAGTATCTTGGAGAGTGCATCCTGGGCAGCGGAGGACACGGTGGCCTTGATAGCTGGGGGACATGTGGTGGAGAACAAAGGGGAGTTGAGCGTGCACATGCCGTGTGGTTTCCCGGTAGACGTAGAATTGCCCCCGCTGTCCGTAGGAGAAGTATTGCGTTCTTAATATAAAGCGACGTCGCACTAGGCCATGAAGGTTGAGTTGAACGGTCACGAAACGACCGGTATATACGAAGCCGCGACAACGCCGCAAGGGCCGAAATTTGTGGACGCGAGATGGGTACTCACATACAAGACGGGCAAGGATGGTTTGTTAGCATAGACAAATGCTAGCTAGATTTGCGGCCAAGGTGTTAGCCAGGTGGAGGATGTAGGTTCCTTTTCAACGTTTGCACGACCCTCTCGTCAGCGTCAGCTGGACGTCTGGCGTCTGTTGCCAATGAACACGGTTTAAAGTACTTCCATTTAAACGTCGCGAAAGCTTATGTTCGCACGAAACTCGACGCCGAGAAATACATGAAACTACCAATTGGGTACGGTGATATGTCAGGAACGATCGTTCGCCTCAACTGATCACTGTACGGCCTAAATCAGGGTGAAAGACATTGGGCCGATTTATTGGTAGAGACCGTGGTAGAGTACATTATGGAGCAGTGTGGGACTGATCCGTGTGTTTTTCGCATGGTTGTGAGTGGCGAGGTAGAACTTGTTCTGGCCGTGCATGTGGATGACATCGTGATTGCAGGATCAGACGAGCCATGCAGAGATTTTCATGCCGCCCCCGTCACGAAATTTCCCACGACTAACCTCGGACAAACAACTCGGTACACTGGGTGTGCTTTCAAACGCGACTGGGAATTTTGGACATATTTTATTTCGCTGAAGGCGTTTCGCGAAAGCATTTTCAATCGTCTGACGTGAATTCATCTTCTAACACCCGGGCTTGAACAAGGGCTAAGAGAAGAGAGCGAGCCTGGAAGTGACTGGCCGTCCAGGGAGGTTGTGGGCAGCTTGGTGTGGCTGTCGACCATGACGAGGCGGGACATTTCGAATTACGTGCCTTGGTGAGCAGCTCTCACAGCACTGCGGAGGGGCATTGGAAGGCATTTGTGAAGATTATGGCATACCTTCACGGGACCAGGGGTATGGGATTGACATTTGTGCGGGGCTCGAGATTTCTCGTGACTCCACGTAGTGATACCGACTACGCCGATACGTCCAACGACAGGCGCTCGGTATCGGGGACGGCTATTACCCGAGAGGTACGGCCGTCAATTGGGCAAGTAGAACGCAGAGGTGTGATACGTTGTCCACTGCAGAGGCAGAGTACGTTGCCCCGGGTGAAGGGGTGAAGGAAGCTTTGTTTCGAGCGCAGTCTCAGGTTTTTATTTTTGTCCAGAGCGAACCGGATCGTGTGTCCGGGGTTTTGAGAATAATCAGGGGTCCATGGCGTTGGCTGAAAACCCTCTCAGTTCTGCTTGGAGCAGGCACATTTGCGTGAGCTTCCATGATGTTAGAGAGCTACTTCGCACGAAGAAGATCAACGGTCAGTTTGCACCTTCACAAGAGCAGCACGAGAATATGTTGGCAAAGTTCCTTGTTGCGACCCCTTGTGAGTTTCACCGTAGCTTATTATTGAATACCTGGTACGCCGTTTGCCGTTGTGGGGTGAGCATGGGGTATCAGTATTATTCGATGAGTGCCATGTTTGGGTGATGCGAGGAAAAAAATTCAGGTCACTACCCCGCGCTACTTCGAGGGGCATGAGGGAGTAAGGCACCACTTGACACTATATTTCCTGGCTATGGTCATCGTTTGCAACGCGGCTGTTGTTTCATTTGCAATGGATTGGAGCATATGCAATATACAGGGTGTTTTGACCCCGTCGCCAGGTTTTCAACTCCGGAATTGTTCTCAGATGATAGGTCCTAGTTTGTCTTGAACGTTTCTTCGGTCTCGTCCCTGCTGTGAAGGGCCAGGGAGGGTGTTCAATTGGATAGCTCTGGCACGGATAGGTACATTTAGTAGAGTATTACATACACCTTCGCAGGCGGTATTTTGGAGAATTGGCTTCGGATCGGAGTATCGGAGGCTCCACTCTCTCTCTCTTCGTTCTGTGTTCTGGAGCAACGACTATATATAGGTTCATACAGCTGCGGGGCGGTCAGAGAGCATCCAGACACTTCAGGCTACGGACAGACATCTGTCAATATATCATGCCATTATAATACTGCCGATCACGATATAGCACGCAATCATCGCTGCTAGTATCACATACCGTAAGGCAAGAGCTGAAGTTACTGTCGCACGGTGTAGATTGAATTGTTTCGTTTTTAATGTGGGCATTGTATGTGTGTGTGGCAAAATGTCAAGTATACGTGGATAATATGATTGGAATAAGCCCTGTACGGCAAATGGAAAAGTGATAGTTGTGATAGTTGTCAACCGATAGAAATTGCCCACCACAGTAGATTGTGTACTGCTGTGCCCATCGATGGTCATTGCCGGCCAACACACGTAGATTGTGTTGGCGGTCTATCGATAGCGACTGTCTACCACAGCAGCAGCAGTACTATGTATATTGTTCAAGCTCTCCATCGATACGCAACCATTGTCGGCGACAATAATTATTATACCCTTCACCCGGGGACTACCGACGGCTGCTGCCCGAACGGTGGTGGGGAAAATGATTCTGGGATATCGAAACACACTACCGACGACATTGTGTTGGAAAACGTTCCATTCGATGCCGCATACCGCAGTATGCTTCTTCAATAGAGCGTGGACAGCATCCAGGGGAGCCACCGGCCTACAAGGAACTACATCTATTAGTAGAATACGCGCGTTCGGCTTACTGTAACACTTGTAGAAACAAATAAAAATGGGATATATACGAAACGTACTATTAATACGCAGCTTGCAAAGCTGAGTGTCATTAATAAGTAATTAATCAGTCGAACTCACAGCTCACGTATTTCATAATTTGTAAAATACCTCGGCTGGCTTGAACGGAAGCGCGCAAACCACAACCTACCCTACGCCCACGCGCTTGCCAAGACGACTCCGAGACCATAAGAGTCGACGGTGCCCAGGCGAAGGACACTGTTCGCTGGTTTCGTGGCACGCATGGGAGAAGAGCGACAGCCGAGGAGGGTCACGTTTGGGTTGATGATCGCCGATGATCGGGGGTGATGGCTACTCCTTTGGACAGGATAAGGAGTAGATGGGCCGCCTCGAGGAGGACCTGAAAGAGCTCGGCACCAGGTCCGAAGGGAGGCACGAGGCAGAACAAAAAGCCGGCAAATGGTTTCGAGTGGTTGAGGACGGGGCGGAGGCTTACATGTGGACAATGCATGATGTGGTGAGCAGCGATGCGGCAAAGCCGCATGCGATGGCTGCAGCCGCAGCTGCGTCAAGGACAGTTGACCCCAATGCGTCTGGGGAGGGGCAGGGGCAGCGGGAGAGGAGGGCGGGAGGGATGGTGGTCGGTTCTAAAGATTGACGACTGGGTGTGGTTATCACTGCTGCTATGATACCTACCTTTCTAGTACCGACGTCGTACAGCAGTAAGGCCGCCCGGACTCTCTCGCCTTCCGTATGCCTCCTTTTTGCCTGCTTTTCGTTTGGGTTTTTTACATTTATTTGTCTATTTATTCGAACTTTCTTTCTTTATTCTCCTCTCTTTCCTCTCTCATTGTTTCCTGCTTCGTTGATCTTTGCTCTTTCGCCTTTCTTGTTTAGCCTATCTTGAACGCTCGTACGTATTCATAGCGACGTTGTTTCAGCAGTATGATATATATGATGCTTTGTGCCGTACTGCTGTGCTTCGTATTTTATGTATCTTATTTTTAGCTGAGGTGGTCTTCCACTCCAGAGTTTTCCTAGCCTGTCCTGCGACCACATACTCTATTCGTGGAGATGGCAACAGCAACAACAACCGACCAAAATTGGAGTCGCGCATTGTTGTTGTTGTTGTGGAGTAGCTTTGTGACCACAGAACTTGTATCTCTTCTAGGATTGTAAGAATCGGCACGGACACTGGTTGTGCTGGATGTCGACGGGTAGAAAGAACGGTTTAATGTGAAGAAAACAACAACAACAAGAACGCAGAGATAGTACGTTGCCACGTATGCAGTAAGCACAGTAGGCAATGCAACGCCATGCCATCATACTGGATACGACAGGCACGACATACACGTTCCATGAAATAGAGAAACGAAACGAAACAAAGAAAAAAAATAAAATAAGACAAATCGAAGGAGAAACAAGAAAAAAATATAAGAAACAAACTGTTGTGCCCCCCCTGCAGGGGATGTGGCAGACACTTGAAAAGAACGAGCTGGAACAAAAAAAAGGAAAAAGAAGATGAAAAACACCACTACTTGTAAACAGAGTAGACGAAGAACCAAGCAGTGCAAGGGAAAATAACAGGCAAACCAAAGCACAAAGCATCCTCCAGGTAGCGGCAGCAGTTTGTGGTACGAGAAGCACAGCCAGATTCTCCCTGCTAGTCCGCCTGGTACCTTGCTAACCTGTCTGCCGCCTCCGTCCAGCGTTCGTCAATTATGCCCGGCCCCTCGGCGTCGGACTATACGAAACAAGCAAAGCAGGCTCATCATCCACCCACGCCAAACGACTCTTTCAATAAGGTTTATCAATCGAAGAAAGGAAGAGAAAGAAACAAAATGGAAATCACAGAGGATCAGCGCAAGAAAAAAAAAGAACAAAAAAAAAAAAAAGAACAAAAAACTAAAGGAAGACAAAGGAAGAGCACGTTCGAGCCAGCTGCACCAGTTGGTGACACAAGTAGTATAGGCATGTTCTACTTCCTAGTCTGCCCGGTACCTTGCTACCCTGCCTGCCATCTCCTTCCTACTTTCGTCCACTGGAGTTTCCCTTCTACTCCTGTCCCCCCCCCCTCTCCGCATTCCCTTGGTTGGGTTTTCTGCCACTCCTCCTGTTGCCCCCCCTCCGCCCATTCTCCCTTCGACACCACCCACGGCGGATGCGCGGCGCTGCCTCAGCCTCGTGCCACCACACCATGAACCGTTCGGCTGCTTCGAGGATCCCCCGGTACCGCTTCCCGCCTTTTTTGCGGCAGTGGACCACACACGCACAGCGCGGTCTCAACTCCAAACACCAAGGGGGCAAGCATTGGGCTCAGGGACCATGGGTGGGAGTCGAGAAATATATATACATAGGCGTTTTTCTTGGGCGAACTACAATAAAAAAAACACTTAATAATAGTGAGAAAATTTAGAAACACGAATGCTGGTCTCGACCGAATTTCGTATTCGGGAAATGTACGTTCTATATTGACTTCAGTACATCCGCTGTCAAATTTCTTATTTTCCTGCCATTTACTTTTGCAGTGGGCTCCTTTACCTGTGTTCTGGTAGAGGGCAGGATTCTGTTGTTTAATGTTAAAAGTCGACTTCAAGTAATAGTGCATATCCGCTCGAGATCAAGTCCGATTGCAAAACGGTTTTTCACGTTGGATTACCTGGTACTTTCCGCATAGACTGGCTGCGCCGGTATATTTGATGCAGGAGAAGGGTTGTGGGGGTGTCGTCACAACGATAGGAAATAAAAAACATAGAAAAGACATTCTGTACGACTGCAGCTAATTTTGCTCTAGAATTTTATCTCTGACGACACAGAACGATCACACGTACATGAGATACTCACCACAACGTGTCCGAAGGAAGTGGTATCTCGTAAAATATACCACTATGTTAAACATGGACACATGGAGAGTTGTGTGGTGGTGTAATGACGAAGTTCACTGCATTTTAGACAACACACACAACGCAGATCTACGTCGTCCTCGGCTTCTCCAAGAAAACATATTGCAATACACGGGAAGCACCGAGACGTGTCTTAAGAAGTAGACGATTTCAATCGAAAAAAGTATCTTCAGCAGCAGCCAGGGCTACACTATATCCTGCACGTTAGCCCATGTTTAACGTCAGTGGCAACTAAAGATATCTGCCTCTGCGACCACGACAGCCATATTTAGATCCGTCGTACGACCCACGGACCAATGGGAACTTGCAAGTAGGAAACTCAATTTTCCTCTGCGTTCGTTTGTCCCTGGGCGAGGGTCAGCAGGTACGATAGGTCCTTGCTCGTCCAAGCATGGGTCCAGGGTCGATCTGAGACCATCCACCCTTGCGTTGTGCGCACTCCTGGCAACTTCCGGATTTCTCCATCGGTGTACGACCGTTATTCCCTCCGCCCCCCCCCCCCATGGCGATAGCCACCCGCAATGCGAGGATTCACATCTCCACCCCTGCCCCCATCCTCCCAGCCACGACGATCGGTGACGCCAACGAATCCCGCATTGAGGGGTTGGGAGTAAACATTCGATGCGTGGCAACGGCAGTGCTTAACTCTTCAACGGTGCTTGCTGCATCACCCCCCTGACGACCCCGCCGCGATTTTCATGATCGTGAGACATGCGCGTTTCGCAGACACCGAAGCATAGCTTTGTAGTTGGCTGGCTATCTTCCTGTTGATAGAAAATACGAAGAGGGTGCAAAGATGCCGGCGGTACCCAAGAATATGAGGGGAGCAGCAAGAAGGCAAGAACAGTGTTGCCGCGACAGCGGTGATTAGTTGTGGCCCGAAAACGACTTCGAAGCGTTTCCGCCGATTTAAGTGAGCAGCCAATCTTGTGCATCCAAAAGGTACGCGCATTTGACCCAGTTTACATATCACATTATAGAAGTTATATTACTACATTAGTACCGCTATCTATTTGTTCAAGAAAGCTAGCTAGCCATCTCCCTGCCAACAAGAGCATTCCCCCTGCCTTCGCACGATTCGTAACCGCGAGCAGGCTGCCAACACACGCACCGAAGTGAACAAGCCTCTACATGTCGTTTCGATAGTTATACAAGCATCTACACCCGCCGCTTACCTGTATATCTCTGTCGCCTGGTCGCATTAGACCCGCGACTCTGTCGTCCTGGCCAAGGGCGAGACCGATCCACTTGTTGTCTGCTCTGGCTCCACCTGCAGCGTCGCCACCTCCGGCATCAGAATTATCTGGCAATTGATTTGAAAATTATGCGGTCCACGCCAGATGAGCGTATAGGACAGTGAAACCGAAGTCTCAATCACACGCAAGGGCTACACAATATCGTTCGCTAGCATCAGAAGTGTCAGACTCCACCATACGCAAAAAAGTAGAATGCTTACACGCATGCCGCCATCCTCACGCTAAAGCCCCAGCAAACGACCAATGACTCACCTGATCCTTTCGCGGTGTTCCCGGCAGGAAGGTCCTCGTTGTTGAAGTCGCCATTGCCTCCGCTCCATCGTCCAGCGGTGGCTTGTAAGATTCCGCCTGCGGATGATATATATGCCCCGCAACGCTAAATAATCGAAAGAGGCAGGTTCAGGAGACTCTGGCCGTGTTTTGGCCTGGCGTACCTCTCCCTCCCCCCCCCCCCCCCCCCCCCCCCCCCCCCCCCCCCCCCCCCCCCCCCCCCCCCCCCCCCCCCCCCCCCCCCCCACCCCCCCCCCCCCCCCAACAAACCCTCATTCCTGGGCAGCACGCTCGCCTCTACGGCTGCATCAAACCCCTCGTCACCGTCTGCTGCGATTTCCTGCAGGTGGGCGGTTGGGCGCCGGTTCGGGACGCTGCGCCTTGGCCTGTGGCAGTGGATACCGCATGTCGTTCCGTGCAACGTTTGGTCGTCGCTTGCCTGGCCTTTCATCACACAGGTATTGGCGGCGACCTGGCGTAAGGGACGAAATCACCTAGTAATGTTTCGTTCATGATCGTGACAGCTCCCCACAGCCCGACCAGCTGCGTCCGAGCTTCCCTGTGACAGAGAGCTTCACTCGCGGAGAGTAGGTGATGCTGTACAGGCACACCTGTTTCGCCGATAGGGCGTAGACGAGATCTGTTTCGCGGAGAGGGGCGTGGACGAGGGCGGGAAGGACGAGGGTACTTCTGTGTGTAGCACTTGAGGGGCACTGGGTGTTGCGGTTACGTATTACAGTACCGACATATTCGATGATGACCGGCCACCGTATTTCCTCGATACGTTTCAAACCAGGTGCCAGGTCCTCAGGTTCAGGGAACGAAGAGGCGAGGAGATGGCACACTTCGAGTCGACCATCGCTTTGCACAGAACGATCGAGATGGTGGTATTATAGAACCTTAGTCTTGTTGTGTGTCGTTGAGACGAGCGCTCGTGCAACGGCAGAACGGAATGGCACTGTTCGGCAACTGCTTCCCCAGGAGGCATGCCACCGTAGCGGCGTGTTACCGAGACGAGTATGCTACCAATTTCAACTCTAGCGAGCGGGTGCAAGTACAAGGTATTCGCTGCTTCTACGCCGCAGTTGTTGAAAATCTGCGCGGCACCCGCTAGGATGGCGGTACTAGTCAGCGCAGGGGGTCCATCGAGCAGAAAGGCGGTCGCCGTGCAAGTTGGTGCACAGACAATAAAAGAGTTCAGGTACTCCTGCAACATAAAAAGGGACACAGGAAAAAAACGTACCCAGATGTTATTTGTCACGGCACTCGCGGTTGGCTACGCTCACTTTGGTCGATCCTCAAGAGCAATAGAGAACGTCTCCTTTGTGAACCTAGAAGGGACCCTCTGCAAGTGGAAGAGGAGGGGCGTGCCGTGCTGGCGGGGTGCAGTGATGACCGCCCCTTTTAATTCCCCGAATCGACCGTCTCCCACCCGCGTCTACACCAAGAACCTCCTTCTTTTCCACCCGGCTGTCGCTCTTACGAAGGGCATGAACAGCATCGGCGGCGGCGGGGGGGCGAACACGATACTCTGCAGGGACTCCATCTCCAGCTTTTGGAGAAGAAGGGCCGGCTGGATCACGACGATCAGCTCGTTCTCCATGTACTAGCTGATCCCCGTTGCCTCCGTTGCCTCCTGAAGTAATTGGGCGGTCAGCACAGGAGTCATCTGGGGATGGGTTCAACAAGCGAGACGGACGACGGACGACTGGTAGAGGCGATGTCGAGTTTGGTAGAAAGACAAACTGCGTCACTGGTTCTGACGAAACAGGCAAGTCTGCTGCTGACCACCGTCATAACACTGCTAAGTTGGTAGTTGTTTTGCTGTGCTCTGGATCAAGCGTGTATCGTAAGAACAGAGTAATACAAAGCGCAGTTCACCTGTGAATACAACAGAATGGAAGGCTTCAAGCCGTTGCCCCCGTAGATCCTGAGTCTGGTCTCGTAGGAGAGTTCGAGCTGTCTGGTCGGTTGCTTCCTGCTGCTACCGCTGCATGGTCTGCTGCTGTTGCTTCTGCTGTTGCCGCTGCTGCTGATGTGGTTGTTGTTGTTGTTGTTGTTGTTGTTGTTGTTGTTGTTGTTGTTGTTGTTGTTGCTGCTGCTGCCACTGCTTGCTGTTGATAGTGCTGGCACTGGTGCTTCTCTCTGTGTGTGTTCTTCACATTAAACCGTTCTTTCGACCCGTACAACCAGTGTCCGTGCCGATTATTCAAGCCTAGAAGAGATACAAGTTCTGTGGTCACAAAGCTACGCCACAGAGATACTACGTTGCCACGTATGTAGTAAGCACAGTGGGCAATGCAATGCCATGTCATCATACTGGATATGACAGGCACGACATACACATTCCATGAAATAGAGAAACGAAACGACTCTTAGCCAGGAGCGGCACCACTGCTGGTCCATGACCCTGCACCAGGCGGAGCACCAGACCCCCAAGATCCTGAGCCCGCCGTGGCGTCAGAGTTCCATGCCCCCCAGGCCTGCACATGACGAGGGTCTCAGTTCCCTGAGCCAGGCGCGTTGTGGTGATTATTCCCCCCAGGGTAGGAATTAGATACACCCTCTGAGCTGAAACCTTGCCACGCACCCCACGCACTCTCTCTTGTGCTAGTTGCAGTGGGAATGTTCACCATGGACACCAGATCTAGGGCTTGGTTCGAGCGTCTTGTCGTAGAGCACAGGCACCTTGCGAACAACCTTGTTGTTGGTAGTGCCCTAGAACCAGCTGCCATTGATGATGTTTTGTAGGATGCAGAGCTCTACCGACTGGTTCGTCCAGTTTGTTCCTCGATTCAACAGTAATCAACAACACCCGCCGTACAATACAAAGAGTTCATAACACAAACGTGTCGCGGAGAGCCGTCTTGTAACAAGTCATCTGTGTGCCATCTGCACGGTAGTTGACTTTGGCATGATGTTGGTGTACAGATGGGACGGCGCCGAAAGGGTGCGATAATTTGCGGGCGATGGCATTGTGTACTGCCAGTATATTCTGTGTTGTTGGCCTTCCCCAGATCACCTGGTCACGTCGGGGGTGGAGCGTGGCGAGATATGAAGCTGTCGTATTTAATTTGCATACGAGCGCCGTGTACCAGGGGTCGTGCTGATTGTGGTGATTTATTCGTCGCAATATAGATACAACTATAATTACGATTTTTGAGGTCGTTGTCACTTGCTAGCTCTTGGCAGACAGACCGACTGATAGACAGCTCTTCGCAAACAGCCCTTCTTCTTTGAAACACCCGAACAGCCAAACA
This sequence comes from Macrocystis pyrifera, assembly GCA_031763025.1. Lineage (NCBI taxonomy): Eukaryota > Phaeophyceae > Laminariales > Laminariaceae > Macrocystis > Macrocystis pyrifera. The sequence continues at coordinate 11,510,879 of JASSKH010000015.1, forward strand.
ACCTATCTTCTTTCTTCTTCGCCAAACAGCCAATCAACCTTTCTTCTTTCTTCTTCCGCAAACTGCCAACCAATAGACAGTTCTTCGCACGGCGCCTAAAAGAGGCGTCTCGCCTTCGACGAACGGCATAGATAGGTGCAGCTGTCGGCGGCCAAGCTGCTGCTGTCGGTGGCGAACCTGCTGGTGCTGCAACCCCCGCCTCTCCCTTCTCCACGCCCCCTAAGCTCACCTCCCCCTCGTCGAGAGGCGCGTGGTCCTCGCCCTCTGGCAAGAGAGCGGCAACGACAAAGACCGACCTGGTGCCGGCTGTTGTTTGCGACCAGTGCACGGACCAGCACTTGGTCAAGAACTCCGCGCCTGTTGGCAAAAACGTGGCCTTCGCCACCTGCAAGGATCTCACGTGCGTGGTGGCGGGATCATCCTGACAGGGCAACCGATTGCGAGTTCTGTGCTCGCCCGATCAAGGAAGATACTGCCACGTACTCCCTCGAGACTGCTGACAGTGGTGAGTGTCTTATGTGTATTGTGCATGCTGTATGTTGCCAGTACGATTTTTTGGGGTTTTCAGCTGCCTTTTTGCATACAAACCTACGTCAAAGCGTTTTTTTTTTTTTTTTTTGACTCATCCATGCTCGTTCTTTCCCCTTCGTGCGTTGGGTCGGTTCCTCTTACACACAGTGCACGCGAACGCGCACATGCACAACTGTTCGCGGGACGTGAAGCACACGATTTCTGTGTGTACATGTTTTGGTGACCCAACGTACTCATTTTGCTCGTTTTCGGCTGCCGCTGCTGCTGTGCTGCTGCTGTCAGCGCCACGCCATGAGTGCTGCTGCTGCTGTGCACCTGCTTCTCCTGTGCACTCGCTGCTGCTGTAGTGCTGCTACGTTGTTGCCGTGCTGTGCACCTGCTGCTCCTGTGCACTTGCTGCTGCTGTATGTAGTGCTGCTGCGTTGTTGCCGTGCATCATGCTGGAAGCGTACATATTTTCGGATCGTCAATTCCGTAGGTTTTGCGATGGCGGCATACCAGGGTACATGCTTTTTTTCTTTCTTATTTTCATGTCGTTGCTATGCTGCTGCTGCTGCTGCTGCTGCTGCCAACGCTGCGGCGATTCGTTGCAGCTTCTGCTGCTGCTAATGCTGTAGCTGCTGCTGCTGCTGCTGCTGCTGCCAACGCTGCGGCGATTCGTTGCAGCTTCTGCTGCTGCTAATGCTGTAGCTGCTTCTGCTGCTGCTGCTGCTGCTAATGCTGCCGCAATATCCACTGAATGTTCGTATGTACTCGGATCACTGTTTTTCTTGGTCGTGTTTGTACCCAAATGGTTCCTTTTGATACGTGAAAAAATATTTTGTCGTTTTGCTCCTGCATTTTGCGTACGTACTGCAATTTCTCGTTTTTGGCTTGGTTATTTTCATATATATCGTTGCTATGCTGCTGCTGTGGTGCTGCTGCGTTGTTGCCCGACATCATGCTGCACTTGTGTATGTACATATTTCGGTATCGCCAATGAAATTCCGTAGGTTTTGCGATTGCGGCATACCAGGGTACATACTTTTTTTCTTCCTTATTTTCATATCGTTGCTATGCTGCTGCTGCCAACGCGGATTATTGTTTTTATTGGCCGTTTATGTACCCAAATGGTTTTTTTGATACGTTAAAAAAACATTTTGGTCGTTTTGCTCCTGCATTTTGCGTACGTGCTACTTTTTCTCGTATTTCGTATTGTTGCTCGTATGCTGCTGCTGCTGCTGCGTTGTTGCCGTACAGCATGCGGAGGTGGGTCTATAGTGAGGTACCAAAAATACTTTTCGGACGGCCTCGGGGTACATACTTTTTTTTCTCCCTTCTTTTCATATCGTTGCTATGCTGCTGCTGCCAACGCTGTGGCGATCCGTTGCTGCTTCTGCTGCTGCTGCTGCTGCTGTGCTGCTGCTCTGCTTTTAGTGCTGCCGCAATATTCACTGAATGTTTGTATGTACTCGGATAATTGTGTTTCCTGGTCGTTTTGTGGCGCTGCTGCGTTGTTGCCGTGCATCATGCTGGACATGATTTGTGTGTTTATTACACTTAAACTTGTGCGTGTGTACATATTTCTGTATCGTCAATGATTTTTTTTGTGGCGCTGCTGCGTTGTTGCCGTACATCATGCTGCACGTGATTTGTGTGTGTACTGTACTACACTTATGTGTGTACATATTTCTGTATCGTCAAGGAAATTACGTACTTTGCTGCTTCTGCTGCTGCTGCTGCTGCCGTCGTATAGCAAGCGATTACGTACTGCTGTTGTGCCGCTGTAGAGTAGTACAAATAATGAACTCTGCCCCCCCCCCCCCCCCTCCCCCCTCCCCCGCCATTCCCTGCACGCCACTCCCGCCCCGCGCACCCTATATGTTTACTTCGACCAGGTCCGTGGCAAGTGCTACAACTGCCGCCTGACGGACTCCACCATCAAAGACGGAGACATCATCATCAAGCGCAAAAAGACTCCATTCCATTTCGCCTGCTCCAGGGCTTCGCGGAATTCCGAAGCAGTACGCCAAACAGATTGTCGCCATCCAAGACGAACGAAAGGAAACAATTTGTTTCCCACATTTCCCAAAATCACGATTATTTCTTCCTACACATATCCAACGGGTTCAACAGCGAACAGATCCACATTCTGGGCCTCCCGCCTCGTCACTACTGCATCCTGGAAGACTATTTACATATCATGTCTCATCCAAACTCCTCTGCTGGCTACATCGAAATCGCGGCCGCCCAGCAACTATACAACATTTCCATAACCGTTGTCGTTGCCGGCACTGCTGCTTTCTATCCTGTCCCAAACCTTCCTTTAAACAACAGCCTGTATGTTGTATATCATCCACATGCCAAGCACTACTCCACTCTCTCCCCACACTGATGAAAGATGTTATTCTTATTATTAGACGAATGTCATTCTTACTCTTGCGTCACCCGATCTTACGTTTCACATTACATTCATAAATAAACGCGATTATTATTTGTTCTCCCCGAATCCGGAAAAAAAATAATTATTTATATTATATTTCCAGTACGAGTGTGCCCGAAGACGGAAAATAAATAATTCTCTCTATTTCCAGTACGAAATAATTAAATTGAAATTGGGGTCACATCCTTCACCGTTTCTTACACAAATACATTTAGTTTGGTTGGCTTTGGGCTATGTCGCCAGTCGCCAATTAATTGCAGTTATATGTACACGAAACGACGGAATACCCACTCCGAAGGAAAGCCTTGTAGATACAACTATAATTACGATTTTTGAGGTCGTTGTCACTTGCTAGCTCTTGGCAGACAGACCGACTGATAGACAGCTCTTCGCAAACAGCCCTTCTTCTTTGAAACAGCCGAACAGCCAAACAACCTTTCTTCCTTCTTTGAAACAGCCGAAATGCCAAACAACCTTTCTTCTTTCTTCTTCGCCAAACAGCCAAACAACCTTTTCTTCTTCTTCCGCAAACTGCCAACCAATAGACAGCTCTTCGCACGGCGCCCAAAAGAGCCGTCTCGCCTTCGACGAACGGCATAGATAGGTGCAGCTGTCGCCGGCGGCCAAGCTGCTGCTGTCGGTGGCGAACCTGCTGGTGCTGCAACCCCCGCCTCTCCCTTCTCCACGCCCCCTAAGCTCACCTCCCCCTCGTCGAGAGGCGCGTGGTCCTCACCCTTTGGCAAGAGAGCGGCAACGACAAAGACCGACCTGGTGCCGGCTGTTGTTTGCGACCAGTGCACGGATCAGCACTTGGTCAAGAACTCCGCGCCTGTTGGCAAAAACGTGGCCTTCGCCACCTGCAAGGATCTCACGTGCGTGGTGGCGGGATCATCCAGACAGGGCAACCGACTGCGAGTTCTGTGCTCGCCCGATCAAGGAAGGGACTGTCTCGTACTCCCTCGAGACTGCTGACGATGGTGAGTGTCTTACGTCAATTGTGCATGCTGTATGTTGCCAGTACGTTTTTTTTGGGTTTTCAATTGCCTTTTTGCATACAATCCTACGTCAAAGCGTTTATTTTTTTTTTTTACTCATCCATGCTCGTTCTTTCCCTTTCGTGCGTTGCGTCGGCTCCTCTTACACACAGTGCACGCGAACGCGCACATGCACAACTGTTTGCGGGACGCGAACGAAGCAACGGAGGATTCAGCTGTCGCCGTCACCGCTGCACCGAACGACGTGAGTGCTGCTGCTACTGTGGTGCATTTTCGGTACATGCACACGATTTCTGTGTGTACATGTTTTGGTGACCCCACGTACTCATTTTTTTCTCGTTTTCGGCTGCCGCTGCTGCTGCTGCTGCTGCTGCTGCTGCTGTCAGCGCCACGCCATGAGTGCTGCTGCTGCTGTGCACCTGCTTCTCCTGTGCACTCGCTGCTGCTGTAGTGCTGCTGCGTTGTTGCCGTGCTGTGCACCTGCTGCTCCTGTGCAATTGCTGCTGCTGTATGTAGTGCTGCTGCGTTGTTGCCGTGCATGATGCTGGAAGCGTACATATTTTCGGATCGTCAATTCCGTAGGTTTTGCGATGGCGGCATACCAGGGTACATGCTTTTTTTCTTCCTTATTTTCATATCGTTGCTATGCTGCTGCTGCTGCTGCCAACGCTGCCAACGCTGCCAACGCTGCGGCGATTCGTTGCAGCTTCTGCTGCTGCTAATGCTGTGGCTGCTTCTGCTGCTGCTGCTGCTAATGCTGCCGCAATATCCACTGAATGTTCGTATGTACTCGGATTACTGTTTTTCTTGGTCGTTTTTGTACCCAACCACCCTATTTATTATTATTGTAGTAATGATCTCACACTATAATTCCGTGAACAGTATAATAGTCTGTCCTCAAAAATATGTTGTGTTACTATTAATAGATGTCCATTAATAATAATTTCCGCAATAAGCAAATTGATTAAATTGTAAAATTAGGTAAAAATGGAATAGTTGTGATAAAACTAAATTATTTATTTTCCGGATTCGGGGAGAACAATGGTTCCTTTTGATACGTGAAAAAATATTTTTGCAGTTTTGCTCCTGCATTTTGCGTACGTACTGCAATTTCTCGTTTTTGGCTTGGTTGTTTTCATATATGTCGTTGCTATGCTGCTGCTGTGGTGCTGCTGCGTTGTTGCCCGACATCGTGCTGCACTTTTGTGTGTACATATTTCGGTATCGTCAATGAAATTCCGTAGGTTTTGCGATTGCGGCATACCAGGGTACATACTTTTTTTCTTCCTTATTTTCATATCGTTGCTACGTATACTGCTGCTGCCAACGCGGATTATTGTTTTTATTGGCCGTTTTTGTACCCAAATGGATTTTTTGATACGTAAAAAGAATATTTTGGTCGTTTTGCTCCTGCATTTTGCGTACGTGCTACTTTTTCTCGTATTTCGTGTTGTTGCTATCCTGCTGCTGCGTTGTTGCCGTACAGCATGCGGAGGTGGGTCTATAGTGAGGTACCAAAAATACTTTTCGGACGGCCTCGGGGTACATACTTTTTATCTCCCTTCTTTTCATATCGTTGCTATGCTGCTGCTGCCAACGCTGTGGCGATCCGTTGCTGCTTCTGCTGCTGCTGCTGCTGCTGTGCTGCTGCTCTGCTTTTAGTGCTGCCGCAATATTCACTGAATGTTTGTATGTACTCGGATAATTGTGTTTCCTGGTCGTTTTGTGGCGCTGCTGCGTTGTTGCGGTACATCATGCTGGACATGATTTGTGTGTATATTACACTTAAACTTGTGCGTGTGTACATATTTCTGTATCGTCAATGATTTTTTTGTGGTGCTGATGCGTTGTTGCCGTACATCATGCTGGACGTGATTTGTGTGTGTACTGTACTACACTTGTGTGTCTACATATTTCTGTATCGTCAATGAAATTTCGTACTTGCTGCTTCTGCTGCTGCTGCTGCCGTCGTATAGCAACGGTTACGTGCTGCTGATGTGCCGCTGTAGAGTAGTACAAATAATGAACTCTGTCCCGCCCCCTCCCCCGCCATTCCCTGCACGCCACTCCCGCCCCGCGCACCCTATATGTTTACTTCGACCAGGTCCGTGGCAAGTGCTACAACTGCCGCCTGACGGACTCCACCACCAAAGACGGAGACATCATATATATATATTACAAGGCTTTCCTTCGGAGTGGGTACTCCGTCGTTTCGTGTACATATAACTGCAATTAATTGGCGACATACCCCAAAGCCAACCAAACTAAATGTATTTGTGTCAGAAACGGTGAAGGATGTAATAATCGCGTTTATTTATGAATGTAATGTGACACGTAAGATCGGGTGGCGCAAGAGTAAGAATGACATTCGTCTAATAATAAGAATAACATCTTCCATCAGTGTGGGGAGAGAGTGGAGTAGTAGTGCTTGGCATGTGGATGATATACAACATACAGGCTGTTGTTTAAAGGAAGGTTTTTGGGACAGGAGAGAAAGCAGCAGTGCCGGCAACGACAACGGTAATGGAAATGTTGTATAGTTGCTGGGCGGCCGCGATTTCGATGTAGCCAGCACAGGAGTTTGGATGAGACATGATATATATGTGAATAGCCTTCCAGGATGCTGTAGTAACGAGGCGGGAGGCCCAGAATGTGGATCTGTTCGCTGTTGAACCCGTTGGATATGTGTAGGAAGAAATAATCGTGATTTTGGGAAATGTGGGAAACAATTTGTTTCCTTTCGTTCGTCCTGGATTGCGACAATCTGCTTGGCGTACTGCTTCGGAATTCCGCGAAGCCCTGGAGCAGGCGAAATGGAAGGGAGTCTTTTTGCGCTTGATGATGATGTCTCCGTCTTTGATGGTGGAGTCCGTCAGGCGGCAGTTGTAGCACTTGCCATGGACCTGGTCGAAGTAAACATATAGGGTGCGCGGGGCGGGAGCGGCGTGCAGGGAATGGCGGGGGAGGGGGAAGGGGGGGGGGGGGGGGGGCAGAGTTCATTATTTGTACTACTCTACAGCGGCACAACAGCAGTACGTAACCGTTGCTATACGACGGCAGCAGCAGCAGAAGCAGAAGCAGCAAGTACGTAATTTCCTTGATGATACAGAAATATGTACATACACAAGTGTAGTACAGTACACACACAAATCACGTGCAGCATGATGTACGGCAACAACGCAGCAGCACCACAAAAAAATCATTGACGATACAGAAATATGTACACACGCACAAGTTTAAGTGTGTAATCATAGACACACAAATCATGTCCAGCATGATGTACGGCAACAACGCATCAGCGCCACAAAACGACCAGGAAACACAATTATCCGAGTACATACAAACATTCAGTGAATATTGCGGCAGCACTAAAAGCAGAGCAGCAGCAGCAGCAGCAGCAGAAGCAGCAACGGATCGCCACAGCGTTGGCAGCAGCAGCATAGTAACGATATGAAAAGAAGGGAGATAAAAAGTATGTACCCCGAGGCCGTCCGAAAAGTATTTTTGGTACCTCACTACAGACCCACCTCCGCATGCTGTACGGCAACAACGCAGCAACAGCATAGCAACAATACGAAATACGAGAAAAAGTAGTACGTACGCAAAATGCAGGAGCAAAACGACCAAAATATTTTTTTTACGTATCAAAAAATCCATTTGGGTACAAAAACGGCCAATAAAAACAATAATCCGCGTTGGCAGCAGCAGCATAGCAACGATATGAAAATAAGGAAGAAAAAAAGTATGTACCCTGGTATGCCGCAATCGCAAAACCTACGGAATTTCATTGACGATACCGAAATATGCACATACACAAGTGCAGCATGATGTACGGCAACAACGCAGCAGCACCACAGCAGCAGCACAGCAACGATATACATGAAAATAACCAAGCCAAAAACGAGAAATTGCAGAACGTACGCAAAATGCAGGAGCAAAACGACAAAAATATTATTTCACGTATCAAAAGGAACCATTTGGGTACAAAAACGACCAAGAAAAACAGTAATCCGAGTACATACGAACATTCAGTGGATATTGCGGCAGCACTAGCAGCAGCAACAGCAGAAGCAGCCACAGCATTAGCAGCAGCAGATGCTGCAACGAATCGCCGTAGCGTTGGCAGCAACAGCAGCAGCAGCAGCAGCAGAAGCAGCATAGCAACGATATGAAAATAAGGAAGAAAAAAAGCATGTACCATGGTACACCGCCATCGCAAAACCTACGGAATTGACGATCCGAAAATATGTACGCTTCCAGCATGATGCACGGCAACAACGCAGCAGCACTACATACAGCAGCAGCAATTGCACAGGAGCAGCAGGTGCACAGCACGGCAACGACGCAGCAGCACTACAGCAGCAGCGAGTGCAGGAGAAGCAGGTGCACAGCAGCAGCAGCACTCATCAGCAGCAGCAGCAGCAGCGGCAGCCGAAAACGAGCAAAAAATGAGTACGTGGGGTCAGCTGCGGCAAACCTTCCACGGCATACCACGGAATCTTCCACGGCATACCACGGAATAACCTAACCCCAACCCTAATGCCGTGGAAGGTTCTGCCGCAGGTCGTGCCACGGCATGCCACGGCAAAAAAAAAAGACAATAATGTACATCCCTGGGGGCCAAAACATGTACACACAGAAATCGTGTGCTTCACGTCCCGCAAACAGCAGTTGTGCATGTGCGCGTTCACGTGCACTGTGTGTAAGAGGAGCCGACCTAACGCACGAAGGGGAGAGTAAAAAAAAAATAAACGCTTTGACGTAGGTTTATATGCAAAAAGGCAATTGAAAACCCCAAAAAACGTACTGGCAACATACAGCATGCACAATAGACATAAGACACTCACCACCGTCAGCAGTCTCGAGGGAGTACGAGACAGTCCCTTCCTTGATCGGGCGAGCACAGAACTCGCAGTCGGTTGCCCTGTCAGGATGATCCCGCCACCACGCACGTGAGATCCTTGCAGGTGGCGAAGGCCACGTTTTTGCCACCAGGCGCGGAGTTCTTGACCAAGTGCTGATCCGTGCACTGGTCGCAAACAACAGCCGGCACCAGGTCGGTCTTTGTCGTTGCCGCTCTCTTGCCAGAGGGCGAGGACCACGCGCCTCTCGACGAGGGGGAGGTGAGCTTAGGGGGCGTGGAGAAGGGAGAGGCGGGGGTTGCAGCACCAGCAGGTTCGCCACCGACAGCAGCAGCTTGGCCGCCGGCGACAGCTGCACCTATCTATGCCGTTCGTCGAAGGCGAGACGGCTCTTTTGGGCGCCGTGCGAAGAGCTGTCTATTGGTTGGCAGTTTGCGGAAGAAGAAAGAAGAAAGGTTGTCTGGCTGTTTGGCGAAGAAGAAAGAAGAAAGGTTGTTTGGCTGTTCGGCTGTTTCAAAGAAGAAGGGCTGTTTGCGAAGAGCTGTCTATCAGTCGGTCTGTCTGCCAAGAGCTAGCAAGTGACAACGACCTCAAAAATCGTAATTATAGTTGTATTTAAATACGAACATATAAGCGCAAGGCCAATAGACACATATAAAACTCGAGAATATCGCGATATTTGACCTTTAGAGCCAAATTATGTGCCTGACGAGTTTTATACGGACGTCGGGTGTAGGTGATATTTTCGCTATACGTGGTCCGCAACACACAAATATATGCTTGGGGTATTTTTACCCCAAGCATATATTTGTGTTCTCTTTTTTGTTGGTAGAGCCGAATTTTGTAGACAAGATTGGACACACCTCAGACACAGCCTGTCTCCTGTACTCGGTCATCCGATCATCACGACGCCGCCATGAGCAACAACAGCGGCGGTGGACGCGACGACTTGGTTGAATGCATAGGGCAGACAGGTTCTCCCGTGGTCGGGGACGGGCGGATGCCCGGGATGCCCGGGTTTAGCGAGGTATGTACATTATTGCCTTTTTTCGCGACATGCCGTGGCATGCCGTGGCACCACCTGCGGCAAAATCTTCCACGGCATCTTCCACGGCATACCACGGAACCCTCCACGGACCTCCACGGCATGCCATGGGACCCTAACCCTAACCCTAACCCTAACCCTAACCCTAACCCTAACCCTAACCCTAACCCCAACCTCAACCCTAACCTAGGTGCCGTGGGCATTGGGGTGCCGTGGGGGTTGCCATGACATGCCGTGGGGTTGCCATGAAGGGCCGTGGCGGTAGCCGCAGGGGTTGCCATGGTACTACCCATGGCATGCCACGGCAACCCCCACGGCGTACCATGGAATCCTATGCCACGCCATGGGATGCCGTGGTGATGCCATGGTATGCCATGGTCGGTACCATGGCAAAATGCCACGGCATGCCCACGACAAGGTCAAATAGTGTATAACCCTGGGTTTAGCGACACCAGTCCAGAATCCAGTGTTCCGGCTAGGCGTCTCGACGATGGAGTCGCCCCAAATCCATGCCCCCAACAAGCCGTGCCACCCACCCTATCCGGCAACAAGCGGGTAGCGGTCGGCGCGCCGGATGCCCGGACAGGAGGAGGAGCCGCTTGGCGGCCACTTCATGTCGGCGCCATCGCCGTAACATGGGTTCTGGTGTGAACTCTACCTACCACAGCAGCAGCAGCAGCAGCCATGTCCTCTAGCCCATGTGATGTACATACGTGCTTGACTTGCTGGAGGATGACGTGGACTGTCACCTAATTAATCAGACTCTTCATAATACACCCGAGTTTTATATCTCAGGTGCTTCTGGCAAAAAAGGCGATATTGAGTTTTATATCGAGGGATTTGCCAATACGGAAATCGCGATATTGAATTTGACGTAAAGATTCGAAATATCGCCCTCTCTTGAGTTTTTTATATGTCTAATATATTGCATTTTTTGGAGTACCTGCTGGCACTGGGCCCCTGGCACTCGTTGCACGGGTTTGGTGGAGGTTTTCCCCGGCGTATGGCAGACAAATTAAAGCGTTTTAAATTTGAAATTCAATTTGGCGTGTATTTCAAATGTTTAAAAATGGGTAGTGCTATTTGCGACACCAGTGTCGTAATTTCTTATTTGCGACACGGTGTCGCAAATAAGCGGCTTGTTTGCTACACCTCGTCACGTTCGCGGCACATACCTCAGATTGGCTCCGCACCGCCAAATATGTGTTGGCATGTTGCAGGGCCATCATTGAAGCCATATCGCATGGCCGAAACGGGCCAGGACTCGAGGAGATATCTGGCCTCTTGGTGCACCCGCAAAAAGTTCAGACCGGTGTCGCAAATAAGCCTTATTCGCGACACGCGTGTCGCAAATACCGTATTTGCAACACCGCGCCGTGGTTGCTGCACACGCTCCGGATCGGCAAAGCGCTACCAGTAGAGTCTCAGCATGGTGTAGGGCTACCATTGAAGTCATCGTGTAGCCACAATACGGGCCAGTACTCGAGGAGATATGGGGTATCCTGGTACAACCCGCAGAATCTTCTGGCTGGTGTCGCTGATAAGGGCCACTCCTAACGAACAAAAAAAATCACGATTCGTGAGATTTTTGTCGTGAATCGTGATTTTTTTGTCGTGAATCACGACAAAAAAAATCACGATTCATGACGCCAATTTTTTTAGCTTTTCCCTAAAAAAAAACAAAATCATGATTCGTGACATTTGTCATGTCTCAAAATACGCCTGATCAAGGCACTACGCAACCCACGTGCACCAACGGTATCCGATGGTCGGCATAGGGGCATGGCAGACTTTGCTTCGTACGCCGCTTGTGGGCAACGGGCGGCTACCCAAAGACACCGCTGGGCGCGGGCTAACGAGGAGGTTGTGGCCTCGAAATTTCCAGGAGGAGGAGCCACTGCTGGAAGACAAACGCGAAAATGACCTGGGGATGTCACAGGCCAGGCCGGGCCGACGGCCTGCGAGATGGAATCTCGCGAAACGAGCTTGGCCGACGGCCGGTGAAGTTGGAATCTCGCAGGCTGGGTCAGGCTTCGGCCCGCAATTCGAATATGTCACGGGCTGGGCCAGGTGCGGACGGCCCAGCCCGGCCTGGCCGTGCCTCACTCTCGAGAGTTTGCTCCACACCCCCAAAAAACGTTGGGTTTGAAATATCAGAACTTTAACTATTTGAAAATATCACGAAACGCGACGTTTTTTTTTTTCGGCTTTTTTCGTTAGAACTGAAATGTCACGGATCGTGATCTTTTGGCATGCCTAAAAATCACGAATCGTGATTTTTTTTCGGTTCGTTAGGAACGGCCCTAAGGCTTCTTTGCGACACGCGTGTCGCAAATACCGTATTTGCGACACCACGCCATAGTTGCCGCACACGCTCCGGGTCGGCAACGCACTACCACTAGAGTCTCTGCATGGTGTAGGTCTACCATTGAAGCTATCGTGTAGCCAAAACGGGCCAGTACTCGAGGAGATATGGGGTATCCTAGTACACGGTCAGAATATTCAACGTAGCTCTTCTACTATTAATACTACTGCTGCTGTGCTGCATACAACAGAGTAAACACACAAACACGATAGATAAGCTAGGAGTGCGAAAACTATGCATAACCCATCAGACTGCCTCGCCGACCAGGGCATCCAAAATAATCGGGAATTGACTGCGTAGCTGGACGAGGAGACTACGCATGATTTGAGTGGGGCAGGTCAGTGCGCACAATCTGCTGGAGTTGCGGGATGTTGGTGAGTCTTCCATAATGGTTGGGCTTCTCTCCGCAAACGTTCTGCCTAAACTTATGGAAAAACCTCCAACCCGCGCACCAGTGTGTGTGTACAGCATACAACAGCACGGTGGCAACTCTACACAATACTGCAGGGCATCGAAGGACACCTTCCAAGCAGCCTACGAACTCCACGACCTTCTACACGCGTTACACATACCGATTTCTTCGTCACCATGAACAAGGCGGTTAACCCCTCTGCCGCTTACATTGAACTCATGCAGTCCACTGTGGGTTTCTATTGTATGTTTCACAACCGTTAGAGATAAACATCGGGAATCCGTTTACAAACTACATGCTACGCATGTGCCCTATGTTAGACTATTAATATTAATAGTATATGTCAATACCTCAGCAGTGCGGATACTGCTGTGGACTGCTGTTGGTGCAACAATGCGAAGCCGCTCGAAGACGTGATCACCACGCTGGGTGAGCCTTTAGTTTACTGCTGTGGTATATTTTTTTAGATGCTTCGTGTGAGCGCTGATCAAGGCCGCGATGAAGCCCGTCTTTGCTCCAGCGGCATATCGTGTACACAGGCTACACTTCGGTCTGCGTGTGGCGCTGACGCGCGCTCTCCCTACTTCGTGCAGCAGTTCTTCTCCGCGGCGTGTCCGAGGAGTTGGAGTTGAGCTGAAAAACACGTCGAAACGACGTCCAGTTCATGTCGCAGATTTTATACCTTGCTTTATTATGGTGGACACGAGAAATACATGCATGTAATTTTTAGATGCTTCGTGTGAGCGCTGCTGTCGGCCGATCACGCCCGTCTTTGCTCCAGCGGCATATCGTGTACACAGGCTACACTTTGGTCTGCGTATGGTGCTGTCGCGCGCTCTCCCTACTGCGTGCAGCAGTTCTCTTCCGCGGCGTGTCCGAGGAGTAGGAGCTTAGCTGAAAAACACGTCGTTACGGCGTTGATCATGCAGAATTACTACCGTTTGCGACAGTTTTTGGTTGACACAAAATAAAAAACATACCTTTTTTTGGATGCTGCGTGTGAGCGCTGTTCGCGGCCGATCAAGCCCGTCTTTGCTCCAGCGACACGGTGTGTACACAGGCTACACTTTGGTCGGCGTGCGGCGCTGTCGCGCGCTCTCCCTACAGCGTGCAGCAGTTCTCTTCCGTGGTGTGTCCGAGGAGTTGGAGTTGAGCTTAAAAAACACGTCGAAACGGCGTTCAGTTCATCTTGTAGATTTGGTGCCGTTTGCGACACTTTTTGGTGGACACGAAAAACTACACTACTTTTATTAATGCTTCGTGGGAGCTCTGCTCGCAGCCGATCAAGCCCGTCTTTGCTCCAGTGTCACATCGTGTACACAGGCTGCACTTTGGTGTGCGTGCGGCGCTGTAGTGTTCTCTCCCAACTTCGTGCAGCAGTTCTTCTCCGTAACGTCCCAGAGGAGTCAGAGTAGTTGGTCTCAAAAACCCGTCGATACGAGGTTCATCTTGCAGATTTAATACCTTGCTTTATGGTGTAACGAAAAAAATATGTATTTTTCGATGCTTCGTGTGAGCGCTGCTCGCGGCCGATCAAGCACGTCTTTGTGCCAGCCGCACATCGTGTACACAGGCTGTTGATAAGTCCCAGGCGAAGAAAGATGATGTTTCAGGTTTTAGTATTATTCTCCCGGCAGAGTAGATACAGATGGAAGTGGCCCTGGTGGGGATCACGTACACCCACAGAAGTAACCACCAAATAATCTCATAATAAGCCAATATACCGAATAGTCATGAAACCGTCAAATACTGAACAAGCACATTCGAACACACTCCCTGCTTTTTCAGCAAAACGGCAATGACAATTCAAGATAACAGAACAAAACTCATCTCCATGATCGAAAACCAACTAAAATATTTCAAGAGGAAACCTGTACCTTACAAGCAAAAACCTCTTCCTCCTGTATTAAACTATTGCAGATCTCCTTTGCAACAGCTCAATGCCGTAAAAACAAAACAATCATAGAGATAGCTAAATGATAGAACTCGCGAGGAACCCCATTCCCCGAGACACACGTCTCCCTGTGCCCCCTACTCCCGCCACAAATTATCAGATCGTAGCTAACGCGAGATACCAAATATCTTTCCCCATAGAGTTTGCCCGGCGCTTACTATTCCCGAAACAATATCCGTTTTGTGTCAGAACCAAAAGAAAAACACTCCCTGTTTCTGGTTCAGTTCACTAGCTATCCTTGTTCCCTGAAATACTTCACCTTCCCACTCGTGAACCGAGATTTTCATCACCCTAAATCATGAAGAATCATATCCACAATTTTTCATCTTCCAACTCGCGAACAAGATTTCAATCACCCATCGAGTTCGGAAATACAATATTGGTGGTAGAACAACCCATCAAGAACCCTCCCTTGTTCTGCAACCAATAGACCTCAGTACAAAGACAAACGCCTGCCAAACTCAATGAAATCAGTATCCACCAATACCGCTGCATCTGCAATACACCTCTCAAGGTGCACCACGTACTCTTAATTCGCCAATCCGTCAACTAATAAATATCCGTCCCACCAGTCACCTTCTGGTCCTGTCTATACCACAAAGACTGTTTGATTTGAACACGAAAATATATTTATTTCAAAACTCCAGGCAAAACAAAAGGCTACGTATACCGTCGAGTAGACGATAGTATACCTCCGTACCATTTGCGACTTTCCCGGGATGAAAAAATATATTCCGTAACATTCAGAGATCCCTCATCAGTGGTAAACAATACATATCCCACATATCATCCACCACGTAGCCGACGGGAAGAACGATGACTACCACATAATTTTATCCCTAGCACGTCGCAAATGGTTTTTATCATATACGACTTAATAACCGGAACGAATCCACACCCAGTCGAAAATGACACATCTCCATTTGACGAACCTACAGTAGACGATACTATACCTTCTTCGTACAATTCACGACTTTCCCGGGACACAAAATATAACGCACACCATTCAGATCTCCGTAACCAGTAATAAACGATACATACCCTATATATCATCCAGCACTTACCCGGAAAGAACGATAACTACCATATAATTTAGCAAGGGTGTGTTCGGTACGGTACGGGTACGCTCGGTACCGGTATGGACATGGTACCGAACGTACCGAAATTCTCGGTAAGGGTATGGACATGGTACCGAACGTACCGAAATTCTCGGTACCGGTATGGGCATCGTACCGAATATACCGAGCTTCTCGGTATCGGTACGGTGTATCATACCGATACCGCCGGTAAGGGTACGGACATCGTGCCGAACGTACCGAAGTTTTCGGTAGGGTATAGAACTCCAGACCGAACGTACCGAAATTCTCGGTACGATTTAGAACTCCATACCGAACGTACCGAAATTCTCGGTACGGTATAGACCTCCATACCGGTACCGTACCGCAGATACCAGCGGTATTTGTCAAACCGAGCGTCGCTCCACAGCAGTACCATGGTATTGCCCATCAAGAATGTGTGTGTCTGCGACAGTTTTTTTTTTTTTTTTTTTTTGTCATCACATTCATTTCCAGAGTTCGATGGGCGCCTTACCACACCGGGTATTATTTGTCTTGCCTGAACGTCCACGACCTCTGCCTCGACAACGTCTGCCTCCGGAGGAGCTGGCGCCGGCGCTGGCGATGATGAGCTTTGGTCGCCAGCGGCGGGGTCATCATTGTCGTTGTTGCTGGGGGGGGGTGTTGTGGTGCTCATGAGGGCCGCTGTACCGATGAGGCAGGGTACGCTGCTGTGCTGCTGTGCTGCTGCGTGCTATGTGTGTGGCGGTACTGTACCGGCACCGGGTTGTCCCGAGCCTAACTTCCCGATTAGCCCGGGATCGGTACTCTCGGTAGGGTATAAGCTCGGTATCGGTACGTTGTGTCATACCGATACCGCCGGTACGATATGGACATGGTACCGAACGTACCGAGGTTCTCGGTAAGGGTATGGACATGGTACCGAACGTACCGAAATTCTCGGTACCGGTATGGGCATCGTACCGAACATACCGAGCTTCTCGGTATCGGTACGGTGTATCATACCGATACCGCCGGTAAGGGTACGGACATCGTGCCGAACGTACCGAAATGTTCGGTAGGGTATAGAACTCCAGACCGAACGTACCGAAATTGTCGGTACGGTATAGAACTCCAGACCGAACGTACCGAATCCTCTCGGTACAGGTATACCGGCGGTATTTTACCGCCGGTAGGCCTCGGTAGTACCGTACCGAACACACCCTTGTAATTTAGTATTCCCTAACACGTCGTAAACGGTATGTATCGACTTTCCTTTATCCGGAACGAATCCAAATCCGGTCGAAAAAGACATATCTCCATTTGTACGATCAAAAACGTATTTCGACCGACAGGTGTATCCAATCGCAAGAGAAAACTACTCCTCCGAATACCCACCAGAAGTACTAGACATAACCTCTCGCCCGCTAAGTAGCCGAATTACTGAAAAGCTCCAGCTGGCGAGATACCTGTCTGTCCACTTCACGACCTTCCCGCAACATAAATACACACTTGCCCACATACTCCCTCCAAACCT
Source organism: Macrocystis pyrifera (assembly GCA_031763025.1). NCBI lineage: Eukaryota > Phaeophyceae > Laminariales > Laminariaceae > Macrocystis > Macrocystis pyrifera. The sequence continues at coordinate 11,528,057 of JASSKH010000015.1, forward strand.
TTGAAATATGCGATATTAATGTATTGGTATTTGTCCAGTTGCTCTTCTGGCCTGCCGACATCGAACACGGAGCGCATCGAAGCGCAGTGGATGTCGTATTCGGCAGTAACATTTCTAACCAAAACACGAAAATACGACTTTTCAACTACCAGGTGGGGGACGGGGGGGTACTCATCACGTATATCTTCCAGAAAAAGAAGTCCAAACAATACTTCCGTACGTACGTATCATCTAGATTTATCGCACATTTCATACGTACTCGTACGTACTACGAATCAATTCACGAAATTTCTACCCTCGTCGTGAAAAGAAACAAACTTCACAAGGTAATAGTGGATCGAAGACCTACCATTACGAGTGCAGACGCTATCCCCTCGCCCCGCGTGTTGCTGGACCCATAAAAGGATCCAGCGGACGATCCAACCACGCCTGCCCCATCCACGACCTCCCGCTGCTGCTGCTGCTGCTGCTGACCTTCCGCGGCTGCTGCTGCTGCTGTTCCTGACCTCCCGCTGCCGCTGCTCCTGCCGCTGCTGCTGTCGTCGTGTGCACGCGACTGCTGTGTCACGCGACTTGTTGCCGATGCAGACGTGCCCTCCTTCGTTACTAGTACTGCTGCAGCAGCACCCGATTCCCCCCACGTCCGCTCCCTCGACCACTTACACACCGTAGTCGAGTGCGCGTATCACGTACGCGGCTTTCCCGACCATGCCACATGGGTGGCCGGGTGCACACGGCCTGGCTCACCTTGCGACTTCACGCGAAAATGTGCAGATATGTCTCCCATCCCCACAGCTCCCAGCCCCACCACAATCTCCCTGGGTGAGGTGCACACGTAAAGTTTCGCACGACTTGTTATCCTCCGTACGACTTGTTATCCTCCGTGCTACTCCCCACACGGAGGCGCCTACGGTTTTGTTGCTCCCACCGCAGGGCTTTTTCTTCTCCATTTAGCACGCCGTCGTATCTCCGGCCCACTCCAAGAGCACCAACACAGCTTCCGCTCCCTTTTCCACCGAGGTGGCCATCTTCCGCAGAAACGCGTTTACCCTCCCGGCTCCCGTTACCAACGTCGGAGTGTTCCGACGCTGGCGTTGAAGCATCTCTCCCTGCTCCAACTGCAGTAGATAGCTGTTGCTGTCTACCGGACCCCATCTGTGCCATCATCTCGAGGATCTCGGCGTGATTCGCCTTTCGACGCTCCTCTGCGTCGGCGGCCGCCCGCTGCAGCCCCTCGAGGGCGAGGCCCTGCTCTAATACCATACCCCGAAGATCTTCTACTTCGTCACCCATGAGCCTAGGTTGCCAACGTTGAAAAACTCTAGAGTGTTGATAAGTCCCAGGCGAAGAAATATGATGTTTCAGGTTTTAGTATTATTCTCCCGGCAGAGTAGATACAGATGGAAGTGGCCCTGGTGGGGATCACGTACACCCACAGAAGTAACCACCAAATAATCTCATAATAAGCCAATATACCGAATAGTCATGAAACCGTCAAATACTGAACAAGCACATTCGAACACAGGCTACACTTTGGTCTGCGTGCGGCGCTTTCGCGCGCTCTCCCTACTTCGCTCGGCAGCTCTTCTCCGTGGCGTGTCCGAGGAGTTGTAGCTGCGCTCAAATCAGTCGAAACGACGTTCATCTTGCAGAATTATTACCGTTTGCGACACACTTTTTGGTGGACACAAAAAAAAAAACATACCCTTTTTTAGATGTTTCGTGTGAGCGCTGCTGTCGGCCGATCACGCCCGTGTTTGCGCCAGCGGCACGGGGTTTACACAGGCTACACTTTGGTCTGCGTGCGGGGCTGTCACGCGCTCTCCCTAGTTCGTGCAGCAGTTGTTCTACGCGGCGTCTCCGAGGAGTTGGAGTTGAGCTCAAAAACCCGTCGAAACGAGGTTCATCTTGCAGAAATATCACCGTTTTCGACAATTTTTAATTTTTGGTGCCTTGAAAAAAACTACATCTTTTTAGATGCTTCGTGTGAGCGCTGTTCGAGGCCAATCAAGCCCGTCTTTGCGCCAGCCGCACATCGTGTACTCAGGCTACACTTTGGTGTGCGTGTGGCGCTTTCGCGCGCTCTCTCTACTTCGCTCGGCAGCTCTGTCGCGAGTTAGGGGACCCCCCTAGTTAGGGGATCCCCTCTGCATTAGGGGATCCCCTCCTAGCTTAGGGGATTCCCTCCCAGCTTAGGGGATCCCCTCCCAGCTTAGGGGATCCCCTCCTAGCTTAGGGGATCCCCTCCCCAGCTTAGGGGATCCCTCACGAGCTTAGGGGATCCCCTTCGACCTTAGGGGAACCCCTCCTAGCTTAGGGATCCCCTAGGAGGTTAGGGGATGCCCAACGACTTTAGGGGACCCTTGTCATGTGTATACTGTGACATAGCGTCTCCATTCAGTTTATCCTTGACAAATTATTGTGACAATTGGGGGATCCCCTAACACCATATGGATGATATCCCTATATCACAAATTATATAGGAGATACATCAAATCCCTAAGCCTGTTAGGGGATACCCAACAGGCTTAGGAGAGGTTAGGGGATCTCCTACTAGCTCAGGGGATCCCCTAGGATGTTAGGATGCCCTAACTCGCAACAGGGGGGGAGGAGATCCCCTAAGCTAGGAGGGGATCCCCTAAGCTGGGAGGGGATCTCCTAAGCTAGGAGGGGATCCCTTAAGCTAGGAGGGGATCCCCTAAGCTAAGAGGGGATCCCCTAAGCTAGGGGGGGATCCCCTAAGCTAAGAGGGGATCCCCTAAGCTGGGGGGGGATCCCCTAAGGCAAAAGGGATCCCCTAACTAGGGGGATCCCCTAACTCGCAACACAGCTCTTCTCCGTGGCGTCTCTGAGGAGTTGTAGCTGCTCTCAAATCAGTCGAAACGACGTTCTTCTTGCATAATTATTACCGTTTGCGACACTTTTTGAAGGCCAGAAAAGATGGCATTTTTTAGATGCTTCGTGCGAGCGCTGCTCATGGCCGATTGAGTTCATTTTTCGGCCAATACCTCGGGGTGGGTCCACATTACACTTTGGGATGCATGGGGCGCCGTCGGACGCTGTGTAGGGCGCGCTAGAAGGTGTTGAGTGGGCGGCAGTGCTTGGAAAACCTGACAATTCCGAACTTAATCGGATTAATTCCGAATAATGCAGGAACCTTTTTCTGTGGTCACAAAGCTACGCCACAGAGATCCTACGCTGCCACGTATGCAGTAAGCACAGTGGGCAATGCAATGCCATGTCATTATACTGGATACGACAGGCACGACATACACATTCCATGAACGAAACGAAACAAAGAAAAAAAAAGACAAATCGAAAGAGAGAAACAAGAAAAAAATATAAGAAACAAACTGTCGTGACCCCCCCTCGGAGGGAATGCGGCAGACGCTTGAAAAGAACGAGCTGGAAAAGAAAAGGAAAAAGAAGAAAAATAAGGACACCACTAGTCGTCGTCAACAGAGTAGGACTAAGAACCAAGGGAAACTAATAGGCAAACCACCAAAGTACAAAGCATCCTCCAGGTTGCGGCAGCAGTTTGTGGTACGAGTAGCATAGCCAGGTTCTCCCTGCTTGTCCGCCTGGTACCTTGCTACCCTGTCTGCCGCCTCCCCGTCCAGCATTCGTCAACTATGCCCGGCCTCTCGGCGTCAGACAACAAGAAACAAGCCAAGCAGGCTCGTCATCCACCCACCCCACACGACTCCTTCAATAAGGCTTATCAATCGAAGCAAGGAAGAGAAAGCAATAAAATGAACACCACAGAAGATCAGCGCAAGAAATAATTGAAAAAGGAAGACAAAAGAAGACCACGGTCACACCAGCTGCACCAGTTGGTGGTACGAGTAGTATAGACATCTTCTACTTCTTAGTCTGCCCGGTACCTTGCTACCCTGTCTGCCATCTCCTTCCTACTTTCGTCCACTGCAGTTTCCCTACTACTCCTGTCCCCCCCCCCCTCTCTCCGCATTCCCTCTGTCGGGTTTTCTTCCACACCTCCTTTCCCCCCCCCTCCCCCCATTCCCTTGGACATCACCCACGGCGGATGCGCGGCGCTGCCTACTCAGCTCAGCCTCAGCCTCGCTCTACTGCTGTAGTAGCACGGCCTTGAAGTCGACTGCTTTGCGAGTGCTGCTGCTGGATTCTGTTGGTACTCCTCCTGGCACTGCTTCTCCTCTACGGCGTCTGAAGCCTGACACGGAGAGCTCTGACTGCCTGGTCTGCTGCTGCTGCTGCTGCTGCTGCTGCTGTGCTGCTGCTGCTGCTACTGCTCTTCTGCTGATGATGTGCTGGCGCCGCGAGCAAGGTGCCGCTCGTACACGAAACTTGACAGTTAGTCCAGTGATTTCGGGGTGATTTCGGGGTGATTTCGGGGTGATTTCGGCCGCTTGGCCAATGTCATGCGCCGACTTCAACCCATTCAGAACTGCGGTCCCGTTATGGGGACAAACCAGTCAAATTCCAAGCATTTCCCCCCCAAAACGGGACTGCGGTTCTAAACGGGTACCTGGTATTGAGCATTGCGCCACATTCAATTGGTACTGCAATGTGTGATACGGAGCCCGCTCTAGGGTAGTGGTAAGGGTAGTGGCAAGGGACGCAGGTTGTTCTGGCAGCTGGAAAGCAGTGCTTCGCTTCTTCTGATTTAGATCTTCTTGTTGATGGCGAGAGCTGAGGAGGTGCTCTGGTAGAGAAGTGAGAGGTAGGGGGGTGGGACTCGACGCCCAGATATACTCGTCCCACCCCACGCCACAAGCTCTCCTAAATTCATCTTATCTGATGTACGCCTACAGAACTTTCCTATGGCTACCGGTCGTTCTTCTGTTAATATAAGAACTTCTCACTTGGTAGTCCTATCTGCGTCAAGGAACATTACTCTCGTCTAACGGGCTATCCGCCCTAGGGAACATTCCTAAGAGAACGTTACTCTCGACTAACGGAATATCCGCTGGGTTAATCCATTCTTTGGATTATTCTCGTATTCGTGAGACTACAAGACTGCAACGTATTATCTATATCTATAGCCCATGAACACTCTACTCATATCACATTAGCCCACCCTGAATAGTCGTATATGCAGACCACAAGATGGTCGGAGGGTGATGACAAAGTTCATCCCGAACGGCCAGAAAAAGGTGGTCGAAGATGCGGCTATTCGAAACAAAAGAAATGAGGCTATAGATCCCCCCACACCTCGTAATAAAACCCAAACACTACGAAGAGGGGGTGTTCGCTGCGAACAACGACGGAAAGGGAGACTAAAGGAGAGAGACACAGAACTCGTAGCAGAGGCAAAGGGGAAAATCACCCAAAATGAAAACAAAGAAAGACGAACGCAAAATGAGGCAGAAACCGAAAGCGAAGGCCGAAGAAGAAAACGAAGACCCAAATGAAGGCAAAAGAAAGACGTACAAGCGTTTCACTGGAGCCATTGTCTGGGGCCCAAGGAAGTACGAAAGGGTTGTTCGCTGAACCGGGTTGGCGAACGAGGAAACTCTAAAAAGAAGACAGCGATCACAATTCAAAAACATATATATATATATATCCGCTAGGCCCCATGCCTTGTCTTGTGGCGAAGGTCCTAACATGGTAGTCATCATGCGAGACAGAAGGGACACAGCTAGAGTGCTATGAGGGCTGCGTGTACTAGGGACTACTAAAACCGAGAGACGCAACAAGCAACGTGACGTCTCGGAGACCTGTCCGTGGTGTGAACAAAACCAGCAAACGTAGCAAGGTAGCCAACTCAACAAAAACAAACTCAAAGACGGTGGCGGCAAGAAAATCGCAAGAAAATCCGCAAGAAAATCGGCCTAATGCGTGCAGTTTGAAGTTGTAGATAGCGCGGGGCCCAAAAACTAGCGTGTGCAACTCGGTCAACCGGGGCGACATTAAACGTGGTGTCGTTTGCCAGAGGACAGAGGAGGTGTGCGGGATACCGGACAAGAAAGAAAGAAGAAGAAAAGGGAAAGAGAAAACGAAATACCATCGGGACCAGAAAACAGACAAAAAGCTGGACACAGGTCAGGAGAGATCGATCGTGTCCGAACCGCATATGTATGGCCGATAACTCAGCGGCCTTCCGGGGCTGCAATGCTATCGGGACCCTACTTGTCAAACATGGAAGAAACACGGGTGAGCTGGAAGCTCGATATAGTCTTAGCTCGAGGACCGTCTGAAACACGGGTCGGCGGAAGTCGACTAAGGTCAGAGCACAGCTCAGGCTACAACACGATTTTACCTCGGCGTGATATCGCCGAGAATTGGCTGTAGGCTAGTGGAGTACAAACACAAATGCAAATGAAGGTATCGCTACGAGTCAGTGGCCTGAACGTAAGGAGGTTACACGGAGCCGTAGGCGATAAGAAGAAAAACAAACGGGGGGGGTGGGGGGGGGGGGACGATGATACTCCCAAACACACCCAAAAAAAAGGAAACATACACGGCCTCGGATCGGTAGCCAACACGGGGTCGGTCAAGCGATACCGGTGGCGGTAGATGGAAACAAACACTCCCAAGAAGATGACTGCTGATGACTATTGAAGACTAACCCTGAAGAACTACTCTTAAGATATTGTAGACTAACCAGAACCAAATACCCAGAACTAACAAAAGACTAAACTAAGGCTAACCAGGGGGGGGGAGTGGAAACGGTGGGGGTTCCGCGGGACACATCAGAGTTCCGCAGCACCCCACGTGCTAGGCTCCCATTCCCATGGCGTTGAAGACACCACGATCCGTATACGGCGTTCCGTGCTGTAGTGTAGCGGGCGGGTTGGAGGTCGATCTTGATCGGGCCGGGGTCGTCCAGGAACCGGACGATGTAGGAGCTTCCCGGTGAAGACTCCGGCGGAGTTCCCGAAGAGGCGTCAGGGGGTGAGCCGTGGGCGACCTTGCCCAGCCACCAAAGGCCGTCGCGCGCCTTGTACCATATGTGTGCTCCGGAGGGTAAGATGGTGGTGCTGAAGTTGTGGAGCCAAAGGCTGCGGGAGACCAAGGCGTAGCCTGGAGCGAGGAAGATTTGTCCTTGAGATCGGGCCAGTTCGCGGTGAGCGGCGCCGATGCGCATCTGGCGGTAGAGGCGGTTCGTCTGGCGGTGCTGGGTTGGTGATCGTGACCAGTAAAGTAGGATGTGGCGCCGGAAGTGTTGAAGGTCCAGCTCGCGTTCCCACGAGGGGCTGAGAAGTCCAGTCCAGTGAGTCTCGTACAGAACGGCGATGACCCCGCCGCGGCCGCGTACGAGTTGATGGCCAGTGATCTGCTCGACCTCGAGGCGTTCCGGTGGAGGAGTGACGTTGTCGACGGTGACGTGGTAAGGGGGGGACTTGGCGGCAGAAGCTATGAGCACGTATGTAGTAAGGTCCGCGGGCAGATGCTTGGGGATGTCGCTGGTGTCGTCGGGGTTCCGGCAAGGTTTGCATCGTTGGACGGAGACGCGTGGTTTGGAGTCCCGTCCCGGGAGGTCGGATGGAAGGTCGAGGAAAAATAGCTTGTCGTGAAGGGGGCGATTGTCGGGGGTGTTTGAGGCGGGCGTCGGCCCTACGGCGAGGACCTTGAAGGGGCCATTCCAGTTCAGGGAAAGCTTCGTCTTGAGGACGGTTGCGTCGGTGCCCTCTTTGACGCCTTGGCGGATGGTTGAGGCGGAGTTGTAGACCCAAACCCAGCCGCCTACGGTGAAGGGGGGGGGATGCTAGGAGGGCGGCCATGATGGGCGCATTGCGGCGCTGAGGACGCGAGACGGTGAGTCAGTGTAGTTCGCGGACGAGGGAATAGGCGCGTCGTTGTCGGTCGGTGGCGAGGTTGATGTAAACCAGGTGATCGCGGTCCAGGCTTTGGTGACCGCCGATATTGTCGGGTTCGAAGACTGAGAGCGGGAGGCGAGGAAGGCGGCCCATGTGGATTTCGTTAGGTGCAAGCCCTGTGGCGGCGTTCACGGAATTGTTGTAGGCCGACGACACGTGTGGGAGCAGCACGTCCCAGTCGGTCTGCTGTTCGTTGCCAACCATAGAGAGCATTTGGGCCAGTACGTGGTTGACGCGCTCGATGCCGCCGTTGGTGCAGGGGTGGTAGGAGCTGGTGTTGACCTTGTGGATGCCAAGGCGTTCGTAGACGATGTTCGCAAGCTTGGAGGTGAAGTGTAGTCCGTTGTCGGAGAGAAGTGTAACCGGGCACCCCCAGAGAGGGATGTACTCGTTCAGGAAGATGTCGGCAGTGCCGGCGGCCGTGAATTGCGCCGCTGAAACGGCATACATATCGGCGCGGCGGCTGAAGCGGTCTGTGAAGAGGAGGATGTGGACGTTCCCGCGCGGCGTGAGCGGCAGGGGCCCGAAGTAGTCGACGCTGACGGTGATGCCAGGCCCGTTGGGCAAAGGAAGAGAAAGGATGGGCCAACGAATGGTGTGCCGGGAGGTCTTCCGCGCCTGGCATTGAAGGCAACGGCGGATCCACCAGCGGACGGAAGCGTCCATGCCAATCCACCAAAAGAAATGTGCCAACATGCGAACCGTTCGGGTGACTCCCAGGTGTAGGGAGGTGGTGGCGTGGCATGTGTTCAGCACCCAGGGGCGCATTAACATTGGCACGTAGACGCGTGGGGCAGAGGGGGCGGGTGGTGGTAGGCTGTTCCCGGATGAGGTTGTGGGTGGTCGTTGGACCAGGAGGGCGGTGTCGTCGTCGGTACGGTGTAGCTTGCTTTTGGAGGCAAGAGTGAGGACGTCCGAAAGTTGTGGGCGCCGGGCCGGGGGGATGAAGTCCAGGAGGTCGTGCGGCGTGGGGCTGGGGGAGTCCAACGACAGGAAGCGGATGGTGGCGCAGCACAGGGGCTCCGCGCGTTTTTCTCGCGCCCAGTTTTTTTTTTAGGTGTAGTGCTCGACGCAGGCGAGGAGGTAGGGGTCGTCATCGGGTTCGACGACGGGCTCAAGATGGGGCACTACCGGTGGTGTTGGTGCCGGCGGAGAGGGCATTGTTGAGGGTGTCGTTCTTTGCGTAGTGGGCGCCAATGGCTTGGGTGGCGGTCGGCGTCCTAACCGGTAGTCGGCTGTAGGCCGAGGGAGTCCCGCGGCAGCGGCGACGCGATGGCGGGTCCGAGAAGATATCAGACCTGGAAGGGCTGGTGTCGTGGCGCCAATGGTGGGCGGCGGAGAGACGACGGACGGCATGGAAGCCGAGCCTGGAGGAGCTCCGGTGTTCACGGCGGCATTCTCGGTGCCGGCAAGCTGTCCGGTGGTGGAGTCGCGGGTCGCAATAGGCCTGAGGAAGGTGTGGGTTGCGGGGGAAAGGGTGGGGTGCTCCGTACGTGGTCCGAGTAGGCGAAAGTCGCGGAAGTCGTCGTCGGTGAAGGGGAGCGGCTGGACGGTTGGGATGGGTCCGGAAGGGGGGGACACGAGCCCACCCAAGCCGATACCCGGGGTGGAAGGGTCGTTCGGCGCGAAGCCGCAGGGGCGGATGAGGTAGATGCCGACGGTGTCGGGGCCAGTGCGGCGGTTGCGTCCGGTGCGGTCGGCGTCGGTGGCTGGTTGGGGAAACAAGGAGAGAAAGTCGGCGTTGCCGTTGGCCGTGCCCTTCCGGTACTCCAGCGTGTAGGTGTACGCTGAAAGGAGCTCGAGCCGTTGGGCTGTCCGGGGGTACGGTGATCTTGAACGGCATGAGCGGGCACGAGCCGAACTCAGTCTTGGTGGTGGAGAAGACGTCCTGGAATTCGCAGAGGACGTTTCCCAGGTTGTTGATCACCGACGGGGTTCATCTAGAACCGTGCAGGTCGAAGTTGACGTCGCGTAGGTGTAACGGCAGACGTTCCCAGAGGTCGAGGAAGCTTTCCCGTTGGTCGGCGTTGAGGCGTGCAAGGAGTTGTGGGTACGGGGCTTTTGGTGCGGTAGGAGGGTCATCTGTCGATAGGCTCTGGTCGGCCACGGGAATGTTGTCGTGGAGGGCATGTACATCCGGAATTTGAGGGGGGTGGGGAGGGGCCAAGGAAGGGTGTCCAAGGGTGGAAAGTGGTACCTGTACCAGTGGGGAGTAGGAGGTTCCGAGGAGGTCGCCCGGCTCGAGATCGGTAGATCCAGATAGGGGGACCGTTTGGCATCCGTCGGAACGAAAATGGCCGTGTCGGAGAGTGGGTTCTCGCGGGGGAGCATGTTCACCATGTAGTTCCCGGTAAATGCTGGAGCGCCTGACTGGCGCGCCAGGTTGACCTTAACGAGCTTGGGGGTGGAGGAAAGCGATATAGCTTTGTTGCCGGCGAATCGGAGGTGGTAGACGTCGTCAGTGGAACGGTCGTCGGGAATGAATGCTGAGGCTCCGTTGGGGTCATGGTGGTTCAAGGAGAGCTCACCGCGGGTTCGCCGGGTAGGTTGGTGGGGGGGGGTGGGCTGTTGCTGGAGCGTGGTATACGAGCGTTGCTCGAAGCGCATCCAGCTGTCTCGTTTCAGAAGGATGGGGTGCTGCATGGTTCCTGCAGGAACTACGCAGGCCCATACTGCCAGGGCAGCAGTGGGGGACTGGAGGCGCATAAACTGGATGCTTAAGCGGATGGAGACGGAGGTGGAGAGGGGGTCTGAAGTGCCGAAACCTCCCCATGAACGGGGGGAACTGTGCCGTTCGCACGTATCGGTGGCTGCCTGGGAAGCCTTCAGTTGTTCCACCGCGGTTGCGGTGATAAACGACTGGGGCGAGCCGGTATCGAGCAGTGCCACGAGTTCGCGGCGCGTAGTGGCGGTGGGGCCGCTGTGCACGAGTACTTCGTCGTGAACGACGCGTCGTCGACGGTAATGATGCCGCTTGTAAGGCATGGTCCGTGTTCCGGTATCGGCGGGCGGCGGGGGTAGGGAGGTGGCTGTGAGTTGCGGTGTTGATGGTGGACACTTGGGCAAAGTGGCTGCTGGGGTAGGCGTCGGGGGTGGACGGCGGTAGGAGTGGCCCAAGTGGAGAGGTAGGCGGTTGCCATGGAGGGGTCGGGCTTGTTTCGTGGATGCCGTCGGCTGTGGGGGAGACCCGGGTGGAGTCGGTGGGGGTGGGTGTTGGCTCCGGGTCGTGAAGATGGGGAGGAAATGGAGGCTGGGTGGAGCAATTGGCGCCGAGGCTTTCTCGAACGTCCATCAGTATCCTGCCCAGCAAATTCCGACCACGCCAACGCGTCGGGTCACAGGCGTCCGGATGGTCGGCCTTGAAGCCTATGCCCCAGATGAGGTCGTGTGGGCTGGCCTCGGCGATGTGCTTGTCGCCGGTTGCCATTAGCTCCTCCCGTAGCTCCGGGTGTTGGCGGAACTTGGAGAAGTTAATGTAGAGGACGATGGTGTAGCGGTGTCGCTCCCAGACCATTTCGTCGAAGTCGGAAACGGTTCGCCCAAGTGCTTTTTGGCGGGCCGGGTCGCGGGTCGCTTTGATGCGGCGCTCAGTTGTGATGTTCCCGAAGAGCGCGGCCTTCTGCGCCATCATCGTCTGCTCAGCGCAGTTGTATGTGACGCCATCGTGTTCGATGTCGCACAGGTACCACTGCGAAAAGACCGAAGAGGAGTCCCAGAAGAAGTGGAAAGATGAGGCGGCCTCTGCGGTGACGTGTGCAGATGATGGCGTCTTTTGTGTTGGGGGTGGGGGGCGACGATAATCTTTCCTATCGCCGCCTGGCGTCGACGGAGGTAGAGTCAGCAACGATCGAGCGGTGCTGGCCGGAACCCTCGTGTTCGCGGGGGAATTGCTCGGCAAAGCCGAGGTACCGGGGCGGTCCTCGCCGGGGCTTATAAGCCGGGCGGGACGACCCACAAGCGCCCTATCGTCCAACTTTTGGAGAACAGGGGCATACTCGCTAGGGGATGCCACACCTGGGGTCCGTGTCCACGCTTTGCGCGAAGCAGGCGAGGAGGACGGGTCAGGGGGCTCAGGGCAGACCCTGGTCGACGTTGGTCGCGAGTCTTCCGTATTTAAAACGGGACTGTCCCTCGAGGCTCAGGGACAGCGGTGGTGTCAACACCGTGGCAGCTGGAGGAAGCCCGTCGTTCGCGGGTTCAACGCTGTCACAAGCGCGCATGCTGGAACATGCGCGTATGGAGCGGCCCAGTATGAGGCAGGCTCAGGGGGCGGTGGCCCGGTAGACGAAACACTAGTTTCGTGTGAACCGGAACCGCTGGTAGCCGTAATCGTCGAGACGTTTCCCAGGGTAGCAATGTCTGGGGTCTCGGCAACAGTCGGCAAGCAGCGTTGCTCACCGCCAGAAGACGCCGAGTGGAGCATCCCGGTGGGGCTCGGCGTCTTGGCCTCCTCCCGCCCACACCTCAAGGCAATCACTTGGGCAAGATGATCAGTGCTTGAACAAGTGGCTGTGAAATGGGCTGGGGTAGGGGGGGGGGGGGCATTGGAGGGCAGGGGTCGGGGAGGCGTGATGCACGTGATTTACTCGTGCGTCCTGGGAGCCTCGGGTGCTCGCAGTAGATGCTGTTGGTGGAGATGCGGCAGTTGCTCCACCATCGGCTTGTCGGTTGGTGCGGAAGGTTCCCGGCTGCCGTTGGTTCGGGTGGGTACCCGAGTTGGTGCTGCCCATCCGCATGTTCGCGGGGGCGGCAGGTGCGGAAGTATTGGTCGCAGGGGTATGTCAACGCGGAAGACGAGGGGGCAGGCTCGATGCGTTGTTGTTGGAACTGTTGCCCTGGCGACTGTCGGTTGCCGTTGTCGTATGACCGGCCGTTGTTGTGGCGCCAGTTGTCGGAGCGCCCGTTGTTGCCGCGGTAGTTGCGGGAGTGGTTCTGGTTGGAGCGGTTGCTGTTGTAGTTTCCGCTGCGGTTGTTGTTGTTGTTGCCTCGACGGTTGTTGTTGTCGTAGCGGTTGGAGTTTCGCTCCAGGTTGTGCTCGTAGTGTCCACGGCGATATAAGAGCATCCTCTGCTGCCATTGGCGCTAGGCGTGTCCAACTACCGGGCTGAGGATGCCGAACGTGTTGCGAAGCGCAGGGGGCAGGTCTTCATACTATGTCCGTGCCATTGCAGTTGGGGCAGTGGTCACCGTGAGCTCGTAGGGCTTGGGCACGGGCCGAGCTCGTCAGGAGGGGTGTCAGGAGCGGTGGGGTCTGAGGGTCGAATGTGGTCGTGACCATGTATACCTCCTCGTAGTGTCGCAGCGGCCAGTCCGCCTCGTCCTCGCAGAACGGGTCGCGCCCCTGTTCGGCCACGTTCATGACGAACGGGTTGGAGGAAGACCCCCTTGTGTTGGTACCTGGGCCACGCGAAGTTTGCTGCCGCGCTGGGGTCGGTGGAGAGGAGGAGTACGTGACGAATCCGCCGGAGGAAGTCGCGTGGAAGCGGTGCCCGTTGATTGCCGGCGTCTTGTTGGTCGCCAGCACTTCGAAAGCTGCCCACATGTCGGCAACCGAGGAGAAGGGCTGCGGGGTGGTCATGAGGCGCCCCGGATAAAGCGTGGGCATGAGGGACGGGTATTGGCTGCCCGTAGTGCCGCGTACAATCTCGATGACCATGGCATCGCTCGGCTTGAAGACCCGTTCCGTGCCTTGTGCGACGGACACACGTTCTTTAAAGGCACGGACGAAGGTCGCGAAGTCCGTCAGATTTGGGACGCCGAAGGTGTGGAGCTGCTCGAAGGCGCGGCCCTGGTCGCCGTCGTCGAAGTGGTTCGTGAGTAGACGTAGGAGCTTCTTGAATGCCGACGGTCCGGTGTTGTCGATGGTGAGCTCCTGGCGCACCTGGACGAAGAAATCGTCGATGAGGCGAGGCAGTGGCGATGTCATGACCTGGGGGGACGAGAGCGCCTTGCGGAAACACCTTTGAAGTGGAGCATCCCATCCCACTACCCACGGAGGTGTTTCAAACGACTGCTTCTCCGAGTCGTCGCACACTATCAGGATCTCGCCGAGGACGAGTTTCACGCTGGCGAGGAGCATGCCCAGGTAGACGGCGGGTTCCACATTGTCCGGGCATGGAAACCGCACGAGCGCAGTGAACTTGCGCATATCGACCCCGGCGTAGAGGCGCCGGACACTACGACGTTCCGCGTCCGTCATGGGCTCCGTAGTGGCTTCTGTCCTCAGGCTAAGTGCTCGTGCGGGGGGGGGCGCTGTCGTCGTCGTGGGAGTTGTCGAGGTGGAGTGGGACGGTATCGCCGGCGGCGTCTCCGTCGTGGGGCGGGTGGTTGGGGGTGTCGGGAGAGTGGGTCGAGGCTCGGTTGGGTTCCACACGTAGCCGCGGCCGGCGTTGGAGTGGAAATACCGTAGCTCGAGTAAAAGGGTGTGGGCGGCCCCGATGAACTCGGACGAGGCACCCTCGGTGGCGGCGCGGGCCAGAACGAGGGTGATCGACGGGTCGCAGTCGGGTGTGAACAGGCGCCAGACGCGATGTGCCGCTATCGAGACATCCGAGGCTATCGGGTCGCGTGTACTCTGCATCCAGCGGAGCTTGGCGTCCAGGAAAACCCAGTCATTGGACTCGAAACCGAACGTCTGCGGTTGCCTGTGCCCAGTGGGCATGGGGGCTGGCGAGGGTTGGGTCGGAAATGGTGCCTGGGACATTGTGGTCCCAGTTTGGTTTTGGGGAGGCTGGTGGGTGGTGGTCCTAGACACCGCGGCGGACGTAAAGGGTGGGTCCGGGTGCGGAGCGAGCGGCTGCGATTGCGTTGTGGTGGTCGCGGTCACAGCTGTAGTCTCGTAGGTGGGGTCGAAAGGGTTCGAAGAGGGAGTGGGGGGGGGATGGCGGTAGCACGAGTAGGAGGTCAGCGCTCTCTTTCGCGAGAAGGAGGAGCTGCTCGTGGTGGGCTTTGAGGGCCGCACGGCGCTCACGGAGGGCCGTGGGATCGCCTTGGTAACGCCCCGGATGGAGAGCAAGGGTGGAGGCTTCCTGTGCGGAGACCTCCGGTTTTATGGTAGGCACGGCACTGGTCGTACCTGCTCCCAGTGGAGAGGATCCCGGTGTGGTGGGGTGTAGCGTGAGGTCGCTCAGAATGGTTTCGAAGCCGGGGGTGTTGTCGTCCGTAGCGCGAGAGGCCCTTGCGGCATACCTCGCCTCGCGGGGGTTGGTGGCGTCGGGGGAGTGGGCGCCGGGCATGTTGGTGGAGGAAGCTTTCTCGGCCATGTTTAGGCGGGTGGAGCGCTTGTACTGGGGCGGGAAGAGGTTTGGTGGAGGATGGAGAGGGCGGGTGGATCCAGGCTTGGATCAGGGTAGGCGGCTACAATACCAACAAACCGATCTAGGGGAGAGAAAGGAGCGCCGGTAAGGACGTACAGTAAGGACGTACGATAGGGGGTGGGGAAAAAAAAGGGGGTGTGCCACGATTTTAGTGCCCGTCGGGGGATATTTGTATAGTTGCGGGCATCTAACTAGCGTCAGGCGCCTCGCGTTTGATTGACGGTAGTCGCGCCGGGGTCACTCAAGTGATATCAGTTGAACAGAATTGAACATAACTCCGTCTGAAATGCCCAATGTTCGTAATGATAACAGGGCGTGACGCTTACTGAGCGTGGGCAGTGCAAGACCTTTCGTTGGGATAAAAATAAGAGTACCCGTAAAGAAAATGTGAAGGTCGAGTCGGGGCAAAAAAAAATGCAGCATGCCGGCACTATTTAGTAGCTGCACAGAATATCGGGCGATTCCCTAAACGGTGGGCAGCTTGTCGTTCCGTGGCAAAACAGACAGCAACCGGTGCATTTCGGGGCGTCGTGAGGTCCGAAACGATGTGAGATACGTAGGGTATCGTAGAGGCAACACAAGTGGAAAACAAAAAAAATAAATAAATAGACCCCGGTACGTAAAAATGTGGAAAAGGGTATCATTCGGCTCCTGTGGGGAGGTCCAATACTCTAATCCGCCGCGAAAAATTGTATATTATTTTGTTTAATTTGGCCAGCATTTAGTTCATCTCTTTGGAACTGATCACTGCCCGGGCCACAGTTATTATGTTCCATATATGAGCAGCAGGCAGCTGCTGGTTTTGTGAGAAGCTGGACAAACAAGGGATAACCAGATGATATGTTACTCGTTTGTGTAGCCTTTGTAATGTTACAGTTCTAGGCAGCGTGTACCCTGCATATTTGTAAAAGCGGGTGGGGATGGGATGCGCTGGAAAATAACACCTGTAACAAACTTGAACAGTGTCTACCCTGCTTTGGCTTAAAAGTCGGGAAAAAAAAACAAAAAATAAAAAACAAAAGTCGAAAGCGAAACGGGAAAGGGAGGGAAAACAAACACGACGACGCCAGATGTGATACGGAGCCCGCTCTAGGGTAGTGGTAAGGGTAGTGGCAAGGGACGCAGGTTGTTCTGGCAGCTGGAAAGCAGTGCTTCGCTTCTTCTGATTTAGATCTTCTTGTTGATGGCGAGAGCTGAGGAGGTGCTCTGGTAGAGAAGTGAGAGGTAGGGGGGTGGGACTCGACGCCCAGATATACTCGTCCCACCCCACGCCACAAGCTCTCCTAAATTCATCTTATCTGATGTACGCCTACAGAACTTTCCTATGGCTACCGGTCGTTCTTCTGTTAATATAAGAACTTCTCACTTGGTAGTCCTATCTGCGTCAAGGAACATTACTCTCGTCTAACGGGCTATCCGCCCTAGGGAACATTCCTAAGAGAACGTTACTCTCGACTAACGGAATATCCGCTGGGTTAATCCATTCTTTGGATTATTCTCGTATTCGTGAGACTACAAGACTGCAACGTATTATCTATATCTATAGCCCATGAACACTCTACTCATATCACAAATGCCCATTGTCCATTATATTTTCCTAAATATTGTCCTCGGGTGTGTATGTTTTCTGCTTCTCCGTTTCTTCCTTATTTCCATTCTTTTCAAGTTAGTTATTTCTTCCTTTTTTCTTTCTTTTTCCTTGTTGTGTGAGTTGGAGGGTACACAGGTGGCCACTGGAGTACCTTGAGAGCGTACTCTCGTGGACCTGAAGCAAACACCTTGAGCCACAAATCTCAAGGTCGATCATTGCCTAACGTGAACATTCACAACGTCCCTGGATTGTCGAATGTACGCGTCACAATGTACTCAGGTTCGGAAACGTACCAGGTCAAGGTGCTGTGTTTTTTGTTACACAGCTGACAGCACAACAAAAATCGAAATCGAATCGAGAAACAAACCACAAAATGAAAAACGACGAAAACAAAGCAAAATCATGAAATCCGGGCAAAAAAAACGAAACACGAAAAAATACCAAAATTGTTGGAGAAAACTGATATGTACACGAAAAAAAGTACAATGAAAGTGGAGAAGACAACAACATAGACCAAGTGCAGTGCATAGGCCCACAGCAACACATGTTACAACAACTTACGACAAGTCTTGTTGTATGGTTGACAACGTGATGTTTTCCCCTGTATATATACATTTTGTTGTTTTATCTTTCGAATTGGGTTGTTATTCTTTTTCTCTGAGACGTGGGAGGGAGTTTTCCATTGTTCGGCATGCAACCGACGTCACTGACGGTTTTCCATGTTCATACCGACACCCTGTTACTCCGTGTAACAGCCTCTATTACTCCATGTAATAGTCCTTTCTAATACTCCATGTAATAGTCTTCTTTATTACTCCATGTAGTAGTCCTCTCTATTACTCCATGTAGTAGTCCTATTACTCCCTCCCTTGGGCCCCCTCGACTGGGGCCTATTACTTTGAGGTCTCGGACGACCGAGTACCCCAAATGGTCATTCGACCATTCCAACTCCTGACAGTATTCAGATTAACAGAATGTTGTTACTTCGTAGCAACTCCTTTCCTCCACCTTCGAAAGAAAAGGGGTGGGTGGGCGGGAGAAACTACGGAAATTCTGGTAGATTGACCTTCAAATTTTTCAGGAAGGTTTTGCTCTTTATCACGTAGTTCACTGGTCAGCTGAGGTCGCGCGCTTCCCGTTTTGAGATTGCTGTGCTTGTCGAACTGTGTGAGAATGATTTCGTGTGCGAGCTCTCTTCTTGTTCACCAGGTATCTAAATATTGGACTCATCAATTACATCGTATTTTTTTTTTCGACGTCCGCTTAAACTGCTCAAGCTTAGTTTCGTTTCGGCTAGTCCCTTACCTCCTCAGGGATACACATAAAGTATGTGCGTTGGTTTTCGCTTATCAATCATAGAATATTTCAACCTCTAAATTTACAATTCGCCCGTTCACAACAAAACACGGATTGTTTCTCGATCTGTTCCAGAGTCTCCTCACAAGCCTTCCCTTTCTGGTCTCCCTCGCTGTTTTACACTGCACAAAACCGACATTATATGCGGCACATGAGCTACACGCAAAAATCACCCTACACGTACGTTAAAATTAAGCAAAACGTGAAACCTCGGTACATAGGACGTTCGGGTTTGGTACTAATTTTCATAGTTCTAAAAATAATTCCGGGTCTGTTCTGCAACAAACGAAACGTTGCCAAAAATAACACTACAAAATATTTTGATAAAAAGATGCGATCGACGCAAAACTCACGTCTTGCACGATGCAAACATCATTATTGCACATACATACCTGGTAGACGGCAAGTCGCAGTTTAACTACCCATTGCCAACTTCATGCCCCTCTTCCCCGTCCCCCTTCCTTCTTCTCAATCATGCCAACGATTCAGTACCCCTCCGCAAGCCCCAAATTTCCTTCGTTCAATATTCCATGTTATATTTCGTCAATATATCATACATACAACAACATAGTATCATACATCCAAACAACAAGCAGTATACAGTTAATAAAAAAATGTGTCATGGGGTGTTGGAGAAAAAAAAACTCAAACAATCGATGCAAGAACATCCACAAACCTAACGACGCCGTCACATGTAACTAAAAGTTCACGACAGGACGTCTCACAATCGAGGTGCACTTGTTACGTTACGCAAGCGTTGCGGTACACGTTTTTCCTGTCGCCGCAACGTGCTAAGGTTGTGGTTTCGCCACAACGTCCCGCAAAACGTATACCCAAATGGCCACCTGTGTAGACAACAAAACGTCGAAAAGGGCCAGCGAAACTTCGTTCCAAACGTGGGTGAAGTCTGAGATGCTATGTTCAGAGGCTCGGGACGAACGCGAAGTTACCCCAAGCAGTACTTGATGTGCATATATATATATGTAGTTTTTATATATAAATGCACAAATAAACCGATGCTGTGGAATAGAAAATTATCAGATTTTATGTACTGCTGTGTACTGAAATTATTAATACGTCGTAGGTGTTTTTCGAAGCACGAGTCGAAACCGTGTCCTCGACATCGTAAAAAATGTTCATTTGTTACTTCGCATTCCCACAGATAGTAATGTACTGCCAGGGTAGACGAGTTGTATACATCACTATTATTACGGGGCACCATAGTAAATAGGACCAAATATCGTCAGTAAAAATAGGTAAATATATAGATTTTTCTTCAGTACCGTAGGTCCTATTAACTATGGTCCCCCGTAAAACTAACCGGTACCGGTATTGCGGAACTGCCGGAGTTGAAAAATCACCAACTACGAAGTACTACATACCTGTAGTATTTATGGTGTATCCTGTCCAGGGGGGAGCAAAACACAACCCGTCTTGACCCAACTCGCTCACTAAAACTTGCTGCAACTGTTTTCTTTTTGGGCTGCCCCTTCTGCGCTGCAGCATTTCAAAGCCTCCTTTACAAAAGCTGAGGCGGACTGGCTGGATTGTCGCCGCTGGACACAAGCACAAGAAAACATAATAATTAAAAACTGGACACGGGGCGCACTCGCTAGCTAGCGGGCTTGACAACCCCGGAGAAGACATCTTACGCGCTTGTTGCTGCTCCAACTTTCGAACGCCCCTCTTCACAGACGTTGTCGTGGGGAGCTGGCTGTGGGCACAATCACTTCGGCTGCAGAGACGACGAAGCAGGAGAGAGTGGGTGTACGAGGCTGGAGGACTTGGAAGCCTCAAAGAACACGAAAAACACACGGAGTCGCCTTGCCTTACCACTTACTTCCTTTGCTCTGCTCTACCTCTTGAAGGTCTCTGTTTATTGAGGCTGAGGGGGGCTGCACATAGGCACCCCGAAAGTGGAAACATACTGGGTACAGGAGAGGCGGGGGCGTCCAGGAAGTCCAAGAAAACACGAAGGGCGCGGGCGCGGAAAGGGGCCTTCCTTTAGCTTCGGCTCGAATCGTGGTTCTTGCATGAGGTCTTCTTCAGGACGATGTGTCGGTGAGAGCAACAACCCCGACTGGTTATCGACGAATGTAGTGTTTACCGTACTCGATATTACGGTGGTCCATAGTTAATAGGACCTATGGTATACACAAAAACCTGTATATTTAACTATTTTTTCTCGCAAAATTTGGTCCTATTTACTATGGTCCCCCGTAATAGCTGGGATTGCTACCGCACGACAACACTACTGGGAATGCTTTCTTCGAATTCGACGGGCGACTGAAGTTGTGCCAAGTACAACTAACTACAGCAGTAGTACTACATACAGCCGCATCGTGTGTGTGTTCTTCACATCATTGTTTTTCGTTTTCTACCCGTCGACATCCAGCATACGTACCCTGTGTCCGTGCTGATTCCTCAGCCTAGAGAGATACAAGCTCTTCTTACAGACTGCTGTGGTCCCAAACTACTACGGAAGGTGGTTGTTACTAGTAATTGGTGGTAATGAGGCGCGACCTCAGCAATACCTGCAGTAGTCATATCTGCGATGCATCATGCACAACATTTGTGCTCAACCAACACGAACGAACTTCTACTACTGCTGCTGCTGTACCTACTACCTATACGCCGTCGTTGGTGGATCTCATAACCGTAAATATTCTTGGCATCATATATATCCTGCTCTTGAAAAACACAGACAGCACAGCAGTAGTACGGACACACCTGTTATAAATACCAGGTACTGGATTTTGTCGTGTGTATCAGGTATCCTGGTATTTCCACCTCGAAATCCGGCATATTAATTTGACGACGAAAATATGTACTACTGCTGTGTGACCACAGAACTGGATGTCGACGGGTGGAAAGACAAGACGACAAATAGACACACATGATATATATTTTTTCTTTTTCTGTTTTTCCAACAGCAAGTGGTTTCTGGTTGAAATTCGGCATAATTAATTTGAACACGAAAAATCTGCATCTGAAAATATTTGTCCAACAGCAGGCGCTTCTTTCTCGTAGCAGGTGCCACCACTACTTACTTGTACTGATGTACGACATCTACATACAGCAGCTGTGTTTCTCCAGCAACAAAAACAGCAGCAGCAGCAGTAGCAGTGGGACGCACGAGGCCAGGGTCTGTTCGTCAGCCCCAAGCACAGGTAGTCAAGACACCCAGACAATCGATGAGTTGATGATTTAGGTCGTTTATTATTGTCTCCCAGCAGTGGTAGGGACAGCAGAAGTGACATTGTGCGTCATCCCATAACACCCAGATGTCAAGAATCACATAATGCACAATATGCCAATATCCCGAACCGGCACGTAACTGTCAAGCTAAAGAGGCACAACGAACACCCTCCCTGACTCTTTACGTAACAGTTACGGACCGAGACAACAACACACAACTCCATGACCTAAACCACCCACAAACAAAAAAATCGAAAAGAAAGAGGAAACCCACCCCTGTGAGCAAAAACCTCTCACTCTCCCCACAGAGAAATATTGCAATTGTAGACGATATTACAATATATCCACGCCGAAAAAATAATAAAAACTAAGGTGAAAAGTGCAATGCCAGAGATCGCGGAGAACCCCGTTCCCCCGGACAAAAGTCTCCTTTTGCCCCCTACTCCCGTCATAAATTCTCAGATCGTAACGGTAATGCGAGATAGCATACGTCCTTTTTCACTTGTAAAATTAGAATTTATCTGGCGCTAAAGTTACCCGAAAAATAATAGTCGCTACCCAGTAGCTCCTAATAATCGAATAAAGATACAATAAAATGCCGCTACTGCTGTCGACACGAACAGCTTAAGCCCTCCCAGCTACGAAAACTATTCGATCGTTCGCAGAAAATATTTTATGTTCCACTTTTCGCCGATGCGAACAAGTATTCGCAAAATGATACTGTTGGCAGAACAACCAATCAACCATGAATATGCTCACCCTCCTTTATTTTGCAGGCAGTAGTCTACTGCCAAAAATAAAAGATACCCGCAAAATTCAATATGATCAGTAGCCACCGCCAATACTATCTACGGTTTCTCCACCCTTGCAATATAATCAGTAGCCACCGCCAATACCAGCAATACACCTCACCTCTCTTTGGTGTATCAGCGTACCCTTATTTCTCCGTACCGCTACGAGTATGCATTTCATTTCTACCAGGCCCCATCTGGTCCTGTCTACACCAGAAAAACACTACAAGTTTTTCGGATTTACAAAGACTGTTTGATTTGAACACGAGAATACATTTCGAAGCTACCAGGCGAAAAAGGCTACGTATACCACCCAGAACGAATCCCAGATGATACATCGTCTACTATCTACGGTTTCTCCACCCTTGCAATATAATCAGTAGCCACCGCCAATACCAGCAATACACCTCACCTCTCTTTGGTGTATCAGCGTACCCTTATTTCTCCGTACCGCTACGAGTATGCATTTCATTTCTACCAGGCCCCATCTGGTCCTGTCTACACCAGAAAAACACTACAAGTTTTTCGGATTTACAAAGACTGTTTGATTTGAACATGAGAATACATTTCGAAGCTACCAGGCGAAAAAGGCTACGTATACCACCCAGAACGAAGAATCCCAGATGATACATCGTCTACTATCTACGGTTTCTCCACCCTGGCCGCAAATAAATAGACCTCACGTTCGACCAAAAAATAATAATTTCGATCGACAGGTGTATCCATCGTAAAATTAAATTCACCATTCATTCCTACGAAATCACACCATGATGACCAAAATAATAATTTCGATCGACAGGTGTATCCATCGTAAAATTAAATTCACCATTCATTCCTACGAAATCACACCACCATGATGACCAGACCTGCCCCCTCCGCCCCGCGATGTTGCCGGACCTTGCATGAAGCTCCGGCTGACGAAATACCCAGATCTGCTCGCTTGTTGCCACCCGGACGAAACCCCATCGTTATTTGGTACTGCTGCAGACAGTCCACGATTACCCCACGCCCGTTTCCTGCCACCGCTTTTTAACAGCAGCAGAATGCACGCAGCTCTTATGCCGCGCGACTTTGCCCCACCTAACACCCCCCGGTAGGGTTGCACACGGCTGGCGGCCGTGCGGCTTCTCGCGGGATTCGCATGCAGACATGTACCCTCGCTGAGCGATAACCCCATATCTGCTGCCTCCATAACCTCTGAAGTGGAGTGCGTACGGCAAATAAATGTCGTACGACTTGAAGTCCCCCGCTATCAACACACGGCGGAGGTGCCTACGGTTGTCCGCCGTAGGGCTTTTAGCTGCAGTGCCCCTAAAACGCCGTCGTCTCCACCTCATCATCTCCGGGATCCCCCACAATCGCAAACACGGCCTCCGCCGGCGATCCATCCATGTCCGCCGGCGATGCGCACTTGCTGCTCTCGTGTCCTCTCCCACCACACCTTTCGCAGAGCTTTGCAGTGCAACTAGTTGCTGTAGTGGCCCGCAGCCTTGCACCGGAAACACCCCCCCTTCGCTTTCCCGGCTCCACCGTGCCATCGTCGGAGCGATCCAACGATGGCGACACAGCATCCCTCCCTGCTGTATCTACGGCAGGTAGCCCCTGCTCCCTGCCGGACTTCCGCTGTGCCTTACTCTCTCGACTCGTTCTCAATAGAGTCGCCATCATCTCAAGCAGCTCAGTATGATATGATTTTTGACGCTCCTCCGCGTCTGCGGCTGCTTGTTGTAGAACTTGGGGAGCAAGGCCCTGCTCCGAGACTACGGCTCTAAGATCATCAAGTTCATCCCCCATGATGAGGCTGCGTCGGTACCAACGACTCTCTAGAGTGTTCGTCAGCCCCAAGCACAGGTAGTCAAGACACCCAGACAATCGCTGAGTTGATGATTTAGGTCGTTTATTATTATCTCCCAGCAGTGGTAGGGACAGCAGAAGTGACATTGTGCGTCATCCCATAACACCCAGATGTCAAGAATCACATAATGCACAATATGCCAATATCCCGAACCGGCACGTAACTGTCAAGCTAAAGAGGCACAACGAACAGGGTCAGCGTCGCTGTACGCTCGGCGGCTCGGCTTGTCAATCTAACCCTTGAACCCTTTGTACACATCTACAGCAGCAGCAGTGTTTCTCCAGCAACAAAACAGCAGCAGCAGTAGTAGTAGGACACACGACGCCAGGGTCAGCGTCGCTGTACGCTCGGCTTGTCAATCTAAACCCTTGAACCCTTTGTACACGTACTCGATTTTGTCCTGTGTTGGTTTTGAACTCGAAATTCGGCATAATAATTTCAAGACGAAAAATCTGCACTCGACGTGCTCTGTTCAAGAGAGAAATTCTCGTAGCAGGTAGCAGGTGCCACCGCTACTACTGATGATGTACGACATCTACAGCAGAGCTTCTCCAGCAGCAAAACAGCAGCAGCAGTAGGACACACGAGGCCAGGTCAGCGTCGCTGTACGCTCGGCTTGTGTGTGAACCCTTCGTACATGTGTTTCCTGGTCCCGAACTCATAATTTGAAGACGAAAAATCTGCAATCTGACGTGTGTCCAGCAGAGCTTCTTCTAGCCGTGCCACCACTACTACTACTACTGCTGTACAACAACTATTATACAGCAGATACTCTCCTGCTTCTCAGTCCCCTCATCAGCAGGAGGGTGGGCCTGCAGCATGTCTCGGGGACATGGCCCGAACGCTCGTTGCTGTGGACAGGCACAGTCTGCCTACCTACGAGTACTCGTAGAGCTAGCTGGGTTTCAAAATATAATGTGTTGTTGGTTCTGTGTTTTTTCAACATGGCCCAGCACCATCAACATGTGCCTACGCACGTTGCCACACCTAGCTCGACCTGCTGTGAACGACTTACCACCGCACCAGCACCAGGAGGTCTGTTTTTGTGTGTGCGCGTCCACAGAGCCCGCCGGGACTGGAATTGGTGCGGTGTGCGTCGAGGGCGGTGGTCAAACGTTGCCCAAAAAAATGTTGAATCACACACACACACATACAGAAAAACTCAAAACAAGGCACCCCACGCTCGTATCCGAGCCGCTATGAAGAGGCTTTTTTTTTCTTGGAAAATTCCAAGAAAAAAAAGGCTCGCCCGCTTTTTGCGCGCTTCGCGCGCCTCATTATTATCATTATTAATATTAATAGCAAGTTTTTTTTTTCACCGTTTTTTGCGTTTTTTATAAAACTACTATCGTTGTAAACACCAAAACATCTTTTACAAGTCGGCGTCCCCGGTAGCTTGGTAGGTGGTCCGCGTGCCTACCAAGATCAATTTCGTGGGTTCGAGTCTCACCGAGTGCATGCTCGTAGGGACTTTTTCTTGCATAAAAAATTGATTAGCGGAAAGCGCGAGAGCGTGAGTTAGCTACATTCGATGAAAATCGACGAGCAGTGGGAATGCTGAACCCTATGCGCGACAAAAAATAAAGGCACTTACCGGGGGGGAGAAGGGACGAAGTGACCACGGCTTGTCCAGAACATGGCTGAGGGTAAAACCTCCTACGACAGTTAGGCTGGAAAGTAAAAGTGATGATTAAATAAAAAAAGAAACAAGAAAAAAAGTCTACTGCTCGTACGGCCGAACTACTACTGTAATACTACGATACAGAGAAAGTAGATCGCAACGCAGTACTCGCAAGCCGATTAGGCAACGCATTGCGGTGCCATCGTCCTGTGTACGACGAGCACACCGCACACACGCCAGCAACCTACAGTAACTGAACCTGGAAACACCTTTTGTCGCCACCAGGGCCGACCCTGTCATCGCGCAAAATCATCGAAGTTGATAAAAACAAATATCGCGTTGGATCAGTGTTCCCTACAACAGCAGTAGCTCTCTCTCCTTTTTTCCCGTCGGGACATCCATTACACCCAGTGTTCGTGCTTATTCAACAGGTATCACGGTGACAGAGGTATAGCCTAAGCTGTGTGGTGACAAAACTACGGGGCACAGAGCAGTACTGAGAGTAGACAATGCAATGCCTCACCATCGTACTGGATACGACTAGCCCAAAATACACATGACGTCAACCCGTTATAGACACACTCGACGAGAGAAAAAACGAAAGACAAAATAAAGGAAATTAAGAAGTACGACGAGCAGCAGCTCGTACCAGGAAAATGGGTAAATTTCCACCTTCGGGCAGTATACTAAAGAACGGACTAAGTTGTTTTGTCCGACTGCAAATATATCCACATGACCGCATAAACAAGAGGGGAGCACATACTGCTATTGTGGGCGAGGGTGTCAATAGCCTGCGAGTTGTAGTTCGTGATATATGGAGATTGCTCGTATTATTTCGACAGGCGTTTTCTTTCGCAGGGACATCATTTTCCTGTGGTAAAGGCCTTATATTTTATAGCCAGACTATGTATCACTCAATACCCAGAGTAAATCGACTAAACCACTATTAATAGGCGTGATAAAACAATCACATCAACGAGGAGAAGACGCCCATGGCACTCGTTTTAGTCTGCGAGCCGTACGATACTGCTACTGCTGTTGTAAGAAAAGCTTGGTAAGGAACACTGCTACTATATTAAGCTTTTTGGAAACGCTAATAACAGGAAATAATTTACTCTCAACGCAAAATCATTTTTCCACGTTGATTCGTTTTTCGAGAGGAGGAAAAAATGATTTTTTTTCGTCCTTGAGAACAATACGAAAAAACCCTTGGCTCGACGTGTTTGAAAAAAATATTGTTCCTCCATTAGGGAGGGTAAAAATTTCAGAACCATAATAATACAAAAAAATGGAGACAAGATACCTACTACTGCTGTACCTACATATATCTATGCAGTAAGAAAAACAGGATATTCCTCAGGATTTTTCCCGCGGGATTTATACTCTGTGCGGGATTCGGAATAAACCCGTGATCCCGTGATGAAAGTGAAATCCCGTGCCAGCACAATCGCGTCCCGCACAAATTCTAGTAGACCGCTCCCGCGGCACGGAAGAGGGTAGATCCTATACAGCTAGCAAATCCCGTTCCCGCACAAATGCGTCCCGCCCAAATTGCAATATCCCGTTCCCGCACACAAACGTTCCGCGGAAAGAGAGACAAAATACCAACCCCCAACTGACCGTTTTCGCCTTGTTTGCGGACAGCTACAACTCCCCACAAGAGCCCATAACGAACGACGTTGGGTCACGTTCCTTGCGAGGTTTGTGAAGGCGTTGGATGCACCAAACCACACAGCAGTCGAAGCCGGCCAGAAATCCCACGGTCCCGTGGTAAATGTAAAATCCCGTATCCGCACAAACGCGTCCCGAACAAATTATGATATATTTTCCAGCTCCCGCGCCAAGGAAAAGTGTAAATCCCGTTCCCGAACAAGCACGTCCCGCGATGGCCACAACCCACCAGAGCAACCGTAACCTTGACCCTATGTCAACCAGACAGACCAAACAAAGCTCGATTAAGACGTAAGCTCTACGGGCAGAAGCCAACATACATAAGGTGTGGGCTCTGTCCGCAGCTATTAATAACTCTATGTCCGGGTTCAGTTGGGAGGGCTTAGGTCCGGATGAGACCAGATCGGCGTGGGACTAATGCGCCTCTCCTCCGATCCCACGTAAAGCGCGTTGCATTGATCTTCAGCAGATGGGATTATTACGGAGGACCACAGTAAATGGGACCAAATTTTGTTAGTAAATACAGGGAAAAATATAGGTTTCTGTGTGTACCGTAGGTGCTATTTACTATGGTCCTCCGTAATAATATTATTTTGTTTGTTTTTGGTCTTTTTAGCGGGTTATTTTGTTTTTTTTCCCCGCTCGACTTCCGGAGATGACCCGTCATCAATTATCAGTGATACTCGTATTTTAGTGACCATAATGGTTGATATTCACCTTGATCAGCGATATAGATATCCCAAAGCACCTGCCATTTTTTTCGTTTTTTTTCGTTTTTTTTTTATTGGTCTTGGTACATTTTGTCTATAGAAGATCGAACGGAGGAAATCTGGGGTTTGTGGAGAGGTATTGTATCGTTGGCATGCTTGGACAGAGGGGATGGGCAAGATGTGCATAGAGGTGATGACGTGTGCAGTTAGTGGAACTAGGGAGACAGTCTGGGAAGGGTTGACACAGCAGTGACGAAGAAGACCAGTGAGGAAAAGACTTGGGGGGGGGGGGGGGGGGGGTAAGGTATATGGTAGGTGTCATGCACAAGTTAGCAGTCTATATCGGGTGTGTGTTATATATGCTACTGTAGGTTAAGTGTGGATAAAATCCAGCACTTACTAATAATAATCTTAGATTCAAGAGCAAAACAAACGGTTTAATGTGAAGAACACACACAGACTACTCCTGAATAACAATGCTGTCAATAAATAGATAACAGCGCGCAGTCGGTTTTCGTTCGTTATTACTAGTAATAATACCTGGGTTTATCTCAACACCTGAAAAATACTTCAAACACTATTATTCGATTCCCCCCCACCCCCCGTCCCCCTGTGAATAGGTTGATTTTTTGTTTTTCGTTTGGTGCTGTGTGGTTAACCCTCTTAGAGCTGCAGTCCCGTTTTGGGGACAGCCCAGTCAAATTCTAAGTAGTTTGTCCCCAAGCCTGGACTGCGGTTCTAAATTTCGCACAGCAGTCCCGGTTTAGGGACACACTATTACGGGGGGCCATAGTAAATAGGACCAAATATTGTTGGTAAAAATAGGTAAATGTATAGGTTTTTATGTGTGTACCATAGGTCCTATATTAACCATGGACCCCAGTAATATTAATATTACGGAGGACCATAGTAAAGAGCACCTACGGTACACACAAGCCCATATATCTCCCTATTAATACTATAACAATTAGGGCCCGTTTACTATGGTCCCCCGTAATACTTGGACTTTGCGAAAGAAACGGGACTGCAGTGCTAAAAGCTGTCTGTGGTTTACCAGGTCTGATTGTAGTCCCGGTTTAGGGACACACTACTTGGAATTTGAGTAGCTGTGTCCCCGAAACGGGACTGCCGTACTGAAAGCTGTCTGTGGTTTACCAGGTATGATTAACCCGTTCTACGATAGAGGTAGCACATTTCCGCTGAGCGGTTTTTTCTGAATGAAGGGGGTTCCTTGGAGCCCATCTTAACGGGGAACACTAAATTTCGTTCAATCAGATGTAAATTAAATTAAAAAAACAAAATCTAGTCAAATTGAAAGAACCGAAAGTCCTCGATAAGATGGACCCTTAAATTAGATTAGAAAAAAATCAAGTCAAATTGAAAGAGCCGAAAGTCCCCGTTAAGATGGGCCCTTACCCCAAAATCGTTGGAATGCCAATCTTGTTTCGAAAAATGACGTTGTTTATTGTTGGGCCGTGGGATTAGAGCCCATCTTAACGGGGAACACCAAGTTTCATTATTTTGATTTTTTTTTTTCAATTTCAATGAATTTTAATTTGATTTCGAAAAACAACGTGTTTGTATCCTATCGAGAAACGGCGCACTCGTTGTCACACCAAAAGGAAACCGAAACAACCTTGAATAACGCAGCGCGTCACACAACACCCAGCCGACAAACAGTGACAAGCGTAGACGAGAGCGAAGGTTCGCGTTGTCGCGTGCGCGCCGCCGCCAGCATCTTGTTCTGTTGATTGATCTCTAAAGGTATAGGCGCAGCTGGCACGGGAACGCGTGGTTGACTCCAGGCAGTAACACGGAACTCCTCTTATATTATATCCGAGCTGTCGAGTGACAGCACATGCATCGTATGCAGGTTATTTTCCAACAGGTTGCGGAATAAACCTCCCGTTTATCCCCCCGAATATCCGACTAATTATCCCTGTCCTATAACCCCGTATCAATATATGGAACTCCCTAATATTAGATATAACGTCTCCGTCGTGTTTCTGAGCACAATCAATATCCCCCCTGCTCATTATACACGACCATACTTTAATATCCCCCCAGCCCTGTACACTGCAATGTACGACTCCGCTGGGTGGAAACATCTCAATATTATGACCAACTCATATGAAATTCAGAAACATAATTTCACTCAGAACCAAAAACACTATCCAAACCCTCCGACTCTGAAAACATTTACTATGGACCGCACACGCCCCCAGCGCTTCAAAGTCTCTCTTCAACCTTACCCAAAAACTTCTCCCTCTATTTCATGAGGAATTAATGGAAATCATGTAAAAAATCACAGTAGTCATACTCATCGAAATAAAAATTAAGCCAAGAAAATAAATGCCAGAGATCGCAAGGAACCCCGTTCCCCCGGACAAGAGTCTCCCCTTGTCCCCTACTCCCGCCATAGATACACAGATCGCGACGGTAATGCGAGATATCATACGTTTCTTCACTTGAATTTTACTTGACGTTGAAACTACTACAAAACACCAAAAACTCTCGAAATCCATCACCAGGAACGAAATGGTATCATCCTCGGAATTAGCCAGGGAAAAAAAAAACGGCAGCATCTTCGGATTTGTACGTAGTTCCGACAAATCCTTCACTCTAAAATAACATTAAAACCTTCTACCTCGGAAAAACCGCGTCAAATATTCATCAGAAAATCCCGGTGGTAACAAAACACCGTGTTGTTGAGCGGCTTTGTCAAGAAGTCTGCATGCTGTTTCTCCGACTCTACATGGGTAATAACAAACTCCCCCTTAAAAATAAGCTCCCGCAAAAAGTGGTGTCGTATGTCGATGTGCGCCGAATTCGACGTGCACACTGGATTTTTTGCCAGATGCCTTGCCCCCTCGTTATCCTCGAAAACCGTAATGCATCTCTCCCCAAACCACGGAAAGATAAACTCCATACATAGCGCATGAACATTGCTTCCTTGATAGTGTCTGCCAGTGGTACATATTCGGCCTCAGTGGTTGAGAGTGTGACGCATTTCTGCGTCCTAGAAAACCAGCACACACACGCCCCAGCACACATGATAGCCCCACCGGAAACTGATCTCCTGTCAGTGGCTTTGTTGGCATAGTCTGCATCTGCAAAAGCTACCAGCTCAAGCCCGCTACCCTTCTGGAACGTAATGCCGAAATCACTCGAAAAAAATACGTACTCTAATATACCGACTGCTGTCCTCCAGGGTACTTCCCTCGGCCTATTCGTGTACCTCGCTACCGCCCTCACCGCGTTCGCAATATCCGGTTGTGTTTGGTTCGCAAGCCACATCAAGCACCCCACCAACTCGCGCAAAGGCCAATCACCCACGGGTTCATCCTCGTCAAACTCCTCGAGCTTCACACCAGTCGAAAGCGCGTTATTCTTCCCAGAACTAACACCAAACCTCGCCGCGGTATTTTCAGCGAACGCCTGCTGCGAAATCGTTAAAGTACCAGCATCTCAATCCCTCGAAAAATAACAACCAGCATACCACCGCAACTCGGCCAGATTGTTGATCGGCACAAGGTTGTTCAGGTCTTCACAGAACTGATCGCATCTAGCCTTGAGTCCTACAGCAAAAATATCATCCACATGAACTACCGTTACACGGTACGAGCCCGACTCGACCAACCTCATTACACACGCATCAGCGGGGCTCTGCTCAAATCCTAGACTCTTCATTGTTCGTAGAGTCCAAGCCTGGATGCCCTGACCACCACGTGGTCTGATGAGTTGCTTTATAATCGTTGTATTATAGGACAGAGGAGGGGAGAGAGAGCGGAGCCTAGCTCGTAGCTCGGAGCAGAGAACGGAGCAGAGAACGGAGCAGAGAACGGAGTGCTCAAACTCTCCTCGTGAACACACGGCATAATTCATAATAACGCCTGCGAAGATATACACAACCCTCTACAACTTGTAACCGTCGCTGCTGGAACGATCCAAACGAACACCCTCCCTGGCTCTTCACAGCAGTGACGAGACCGAAAAGACATTCAAGACTTGCTAGGACCTAAGAACAGCCAACGACAGTCCCCCAGGAGGAAACCCGGCCACCGGGTCAAAACCCCCTGTATAACACATATACTCCAAACCATTGCAATTGAAACAACGGCCGCATTCCAAACGATGACCATGGCCAGAAAATAAAATGCCAAGCGGTGCCCTACTCCCCCATGCCCCCAGAGTAGCGCAGGGTTGGCGACCTGACAAATTATTCCTCGCATCACTCAAACATGGTACTCATCGAATAATGCTCATACCCCTCACTCGCCCTCCAAAGGCAGATTCAACAAGAACCTACGATGAGACTTAAAAGGGGTCGCAGCAAGGGATTTCGTCAAAATATCCGCGTGCTGCTCTTCCGAAGCTACGAACTGAATGTCGATCTTCTTAGCACGAAGTAGCTCTCTGACAAAATGAAACCGCACGTCGATATGCTTACTCCGAGCAGAACTAAGAGGGTTTTCAGCCAACGCTATGGCCCCCTGGTTATCCTCGAAAACCCGGACACATGATCCGCTTAGCTCAGGACAGACAAACGACAACACCGCGCCCGTAAACAAAGCCTTCACCCAGGGCGACATACTCTGCTTCTGCTGTCGACAACGTAACACACCTCTGCGTGCTACTTGCCCAACTGACGGCCGCACCCCCTAGGGTAATTACCGTCCCCGATACCGAGCGCCTATCGTTCGACTTATCCGCATAATCAGCATCACTATACGCAGTCAAATCCAAACCCGAGCCCCGTACAAAAGTCAATCCCATAAACCTGGTCCCGTGGAGGTAAGCCATAATCTTCAAAACTGCCTTCCAGTGCCTCTCCGTTGGGTTGTGGGAGTGGCGCGCCACAGCACGCACAGCGTTCGAGATGTCCGGCCTCGTCATGGTCGACAGCCACATCAAGCTGCCCACAGCCTCCCTGTACGGCCAGTCTCCTCCAAGTTCGCCCTCCTCTCTTGGACCTAGTTCCACACCGGGGGTCGCGGGGATATCAGAGGATGAGTTAACACCAAAACGATTCAGCATGTTCTCAATGAACGCCTTCTGCGTAGTCTCCAATGTCCCCAGTTCCCAGTCGCGTTTGAAAGCACAACCAGTGTACAAAGTCAATTCGCCAAGGTTATATTCGTGGGAAATTTCATAGCTAGCGCGGCATGGAAATCTCTACATGTCTCATCCGATCCTGCGATCACGATGTCATCTACATGAACGGCCATGATCCGTTCTACCTTGCCGTCCACAACCATGCGAAACACACACGGGTCAGACCTACACTGCTCCATTCCGTACTCTACCACGGTCTCTACCAATAATCCGGCCCACTGCCGTCCGCTCTGCTTTAGACCATACAGTGATCTGTTTAGGCGGACGATCTTTCCTGACATGTCACCACACCCACCGGGCAGTTTCATGTATATCTCGGCGTCGAGTTTCGCGTGAACAAAAGCTTGTGCGACGTCTAGATGAAAAATCTTTAAACCATGTTCATTTGCAACAGCCGCCAGAATTTTAACTGACGCTGACGAGGGAGTCGGTGCAAACGTTTGAAAATAATCTACATCCTGCACCTGGCTAAAACCCTTAGCCACAAGTCTGGCCTTTGTCTTTACTATCAAGCCATCCTTATCCGTCTTGTAGGTAAACACCCACTTCGCACCTACAGGTTTCCGCCCTTTTGGCGGTGTCGCGGCTTCGTACGTACCGGTCGTTTTGTGCCGTCCAACTCAATTTTCATGGCCTCGTGCCACGCCGCTTTGCATTCAAAACGCTCTACATCTGCTACGGACTGTGGGGGCCGTTCTACGTCTTCCGGGAAACCATTCGGCATGCACACGCTCAACTCCCCTTTGTTCTCCACGGCAGGTCTTCCGGCCATCAAAGCCACTGCGTCCTCCGTCGTCCAGGGCGTACGATCCAGCATACTCCCAGGCTTCGTCCACGACTCGTACGCTGCCGCAAGCAGCGCGTCTGCGGTCCTTTCATCCATCCTTACCTGGTGCACAGCAGGTTCACCCTCCAGGCGTTGGCTTTGACCCCGGGTCCGGCCCCGTACAGTCGGGGGGAGCCGGCCCCAGCTGCTGAGCTCGTGTGCTGGCCTCCCGGACAGGACCGCGGGGGGATCCTCACCGTCCCCTTGCCCGGTGTCGGAGGCTGATGCTGCGCCCGAGTCGCTTCCGGCCCTCCCTGCCGGGACCGAGGAGGCGTCCACGGCGCCCCCTTGAGACGAATCCATCGTCTCGGCTGTTTCGGCCCTCCCTGTCGGGACCGAGGAGGCGTCCACGGCGCCCCCTAGAGACGAACCCATCGTCTCGGGTGTTTCGCCGCCGGCCTCGCCGGCGGCAGGTGCCTGCTGTGCGCGCTCCTGCATAAACGCGTCCAGGTCAAAACCCCACGTCACGTCGAGGTCGTTCAAGTGAGCCAGACCGTTGTCCAGCTCATCCACCACCCCCCCCCACCACCTCGATCCGACGTGCTCACGTCGTCTGCCTCTGACCCCCCCTTTTCCGTAGACAGGGAGTCATTCGCCTGGGCAGGTACAGGTGGTGCAGGCGACACGCGTTGCCAGGTGACATTGCGCGTTATTAGCACAGTGCGGTTCTTTGTCAGCACTCGTACTGAATCTCCGGGGTAGTTTGTTGCCGGGCCGAGGTAAAAGCACTCTTGCGCTTTCGCCTGTGACTTGTTTTCCCTCTTCACCTTGTAATAGCCAGGCTTGAGGAAGGGCAGTAGTACTACCGGGGGGGGGTTACCATGCCACATCTCATGCGGCGACTTGCTCTGCGGGTTACCTGTTGTTGCTGTGCGGTTCAAGGCGTCACACGCCCAGTGGGACGCTTCCGTCCACAACGACGTCGTGGCCGGGAGTTTCGCGCCAGGAAAAAGCTCTTGAGCCTGGATTCGGCCCGCCATTGCGGCGGTCTCTATCAAACCTAGCGCGCGCTCTGCTACTCCAATGAATTGGGGACTGTCGGCCGTCGTGAATTCCTGCTTGATCCCTCGTGATCTACACAGGTCGCCAAACTTTCCCCCGCGGAATTCACCACCCCCATCAGATCGGACGATTACCACCGTAGAAGGGACACCGTCTGCACGAGAATCCGCAAGGAACAGCTCGAACATTTCCGCGGCGTCCGACTTGTGGCGCATAAAGTACACCCTCGTATATCGTGAAAAATCGTCGCGCACGATGAGAGTATACCGCTTCCGCCCGAGAGACTCTACCACCTTTGGTCCACTCAAATCCACAAAAACCCTCCCGAGCTTCTTATCTGCTCGTATGTGTGTGGACTGCTTGATACCTCTGCGGAGACCCTTTGCCATGGAGCAGCCTTTGCACTTCAGCAGCTTTCCCTCGAGGACAATCCCTTGCTGCTCCGCGGTCTTGCGAAGTAGTGCCTCGTGGGAGTGTCCAGCAGCGCAGTGGAAATCGTTGATGTTGATTGCAGACTTGTTGGGCAGTTGTCCCGGGGCGAGTACAGCACAGGCGTTTTCCCCACAACTGCGGTCGAACCGGTAGCCGTATAGGCTGTAGAGAGTCCCACTCAACGGCAACACGATCGAACGCTCCGACTTGAGCCTGATTACAACCCCCGTGGGGCGCCCTTCGAAAGTATGGCCGTTTTTGACCAGAGTGGGCAGCGAAAATAAGTGGTAGCGGAGATCCGGCACGTGCGCAACGTTCGTAAGCAGCACTTGCACGGGACCGTTTCCGGACCGAAAGACAACACTCACGTCACCGTAACCTTCGATCGCTCAGGTGGATCCGTCAGCGATTCGGAGAGTCAAGTAGCATTCTCTATAATTGACCATGCAGTCAGCGGAGGGCGTCATGTGAGTAGACGCACCACTATCACATATCCAAGCCTCGTATCCTACCTGCCAAGCAGACTCCCCTTCACCCGAACCATCGCTCCACTTGCCTGTCTCTTCGGCCTTGAAAGCTGAGGCCTGGACCGTACCTTTTTCCGGGTCGTCGTCCCTTGCCCCATCCTTACTCGTCACCGCCATGACAGCTTCTTCTTTCGATGAGGGGCAGACATCAGCAGCGTGCCCCAGCCCGTTGCATCGACTGCATCGATCCGTGGACATGGGACAGGCATCGGCAGAGTGCCCGCGTCCCTGGCATCGACTGCATAGCTTCGCCGTACACTCGCTCCTCCAATGGCCCTTCTTGCCACACCTATGACACTTGACCACTGGATTACTTCCGCTGGCGGCTTTGGCGTCGTTACCATTGCCACCAGCAGCCGCGGCCGAGCCACCACCGTTCTCGTTGGAGCATCTACCGCCTCGTCCGTGACCCCGTCGTCCACCTTTTTCCTTGCCATTTCCTCCACCTTTCCGTCGACCACCGCCACCGCCGCCGCCGCCGCCGTACATAGCATGGCCTGCGTGGCCAGCGTTGGACCCCTTTTTCCTGTTTCCAGAAAGTCGGGGATGCCGTTCTCGAACAGCCTTGAAGATGTCATCACGGCCGATGCTGTCACGTGATTCCAGGTTCCGAGCCTCCACTTCGTATTCGGCAGGCAGAGCGTCAATAAAGATGGTGTACAGCATGTGGTCGTCTACTGACGTTCCTGCTGTTCGCATTTCCGCGGCAAGATCCTCGATCCTGCCATCTCCTCGAGCGGGTTGCTCCCCGGCGCCATCTTAAAACTGTTAAGGCGTCGGGAGAGGTCTGATTTGGCCCCCGTCGTCTAAGGGCCGTACCACGCAAGGAGAGCGTCCCACGCTTGCCTCGGCGAGGTACACCGGTGCAAAATGCTTTTATCGCTCTTGCTCTTGAGGGCCGTCGACAGGAAATTCCATGCCAGTGTATGCCTGTGCACACTTTCGCGGCTAAACCCCCTAGCGCCAAGCATCGAGTTTTCGGTGTCTAATTCCCCTACGGGAATGTACTGTGGTGGATCCGACACGAAAGCAGACAAGAAACCAACTCCTTTGGCGTAATACCGAGCATCTCTTGTCCAGGGGTTGAACTCAGATTTTAGCCCACTAAACGAAGGCACAGGAGTGTGTTTGAAGGCCAAATGGCGCGATAGAGGCAGATCAAATCCACCACCCAACTCACCGCCAGGGTACGCACCCCATCCTCCTGTCCTCCCATCCTGGTCTGGATGACCCCTCGGTGGGCCAACCTCGATAGGCAACGCAGTTCCTCCGCGTCCAGTTGCTCCCAAATCTGGCGAGGCGCCCTCACGCAAAATTTGTCTCTTGTTCTGTTGCAATCTCTCTTACAGCAGTGGGTACTGCCCCTTGTGGGCTCTCCCCTACAGCAGCGCTACTCACAGCGCTGCCGGACTCCGATCGGCCGTTGTTCCTCATAAACTCGGCCATCATGTCCCTCATGGCGTTCAGCATCGACGCCTCTCTGTTCTCCATCGCCAACTTGATCTCGCGTCCCAGCGTTTCAACGTCACTTGGGGAGTCGCGCTCTTCTTGAGCCGATCCCTTCGAGGGCATCGTGGGCTTCTGGTACCAGACCTCAAACGTTCAAGTACACTAGTGTGTTCGTAGAGTCCAAGCCTGGATGCCCTGACCACCACGTGGTCTGATGAGTTGCTTTATAATCGTTGTATTAGAGGACAGAGGAAGGGAGAGAGAGCGGAGCCTAGCTCGTAGCTCGGAGCAGAGAACGGAGCAGAGAACGGAGTGCTCAAACTCTCCTCGTGAACACACGGCATAATTCATAATAACGCCTGCGAAGATATACGCAACCCTCTACAACTTGTAACCGTCGCTGCTGGAACGATCCAAACGAACTTTCATGTGAGTGAGAAGGTGGTTGTGCCACGACCTCGACGCTTGCTTCAAGCCGTAGAGACTGCGATTCAACCTGGCTACCTTACCAGACATTTCGCCGCAGTCAGGAGTTAGTCGCATGAGTACATCCTCATCCAAACTCGACTGCACGAAGGCCTGCTCAGCATCAAAATGACACAAATCCAAACCCAACTCGCACGCAATATCACCCAACAAACGGAAACAAGACGCTGCAGGCGTCGGAGCAAAAGTCACAAAGAAATCAATACCCTCACGCTGCTTGAAACCTCGTGCCACCAGCCTTGCTTTCGCCCGCACCACGTCACCATGCGCGTTGGACTTCCAGGCGAATACCCACTTCGCCGAGATGACGTTGAGCCCCTCTGGTTGCTACGTCGCTCCAACCGTCCCCGCGTCCGCCAGCCCATGGTACTCCGTGTCCATCGCCTGTCTCCAGATGGCCGAATACTCGTCCGCACACGCTTCAACATACGAGTTCGGCGTCGAAAGCTCGCTCACCGGGCGTGCGGGAAGGAGAGGGTTCTCGCGCGGTGGGGCTTGGTGGAAACGTACATGGCCTATACCTTCCCGCGCTGCCATCAACCCCAGCAGCCCATGCCCCATAGTCTCGCGGTTCCGCGCAGTCTCCCCTCTTGTCCGCCCCCTCAGCACATCTCCACCTTCCGGGTGTCGCCCAGCTTCCCCCCTGGCCCGATTACCCTGCACACCACCACCACCCTCCTGGTGTCGTGCGGTCTCCCCCCTAGTCCGCCCTCCCTGCACAGCGCCACCGCTCTCCTGGTGTCGTGCGGTCTCCCCCCTTGTCCACCCCCTCAGCACATCGCCATCCTCCGGGCCCGGGATATAAGAAGCCAGTGCCCGGGCAGCACGCTGCGAAAGCTGTGGCTGCGGTGACTGCTGTGGCGGCGACGGCGATGATAACGGCGGCGACGGCGGCGGCGGTGACGGTGGCTGTAGCAGCGGCGGTGACGATGACGGCGGCAGCGACGGCCACGGTGACGGTGGTGGCGGCGGCGACGGCGACGGCGGCTGCGGTAGCAGCGGTGATGACGGCGGTTGCGGCGGCAGCAGTGGAGATGGGGGCGGTGGCTCGGGCCATACGTCGGGACCCCTCAGAGGCTCCGGCGCACCCGGCGGCGGTGGCGACGGCGACAGCGGCGGCGGGGAGCTCTCCTCCTCCGAAGACAGTACACATACGGTTTCCTCGGGTGTTGCCAAGTGACGTCACGGGAGAACGACCTCCGGCCAGACATCAGCAGGATCTTGCTGCAGTCAGCTGCGTGGTAGTTGCCGCCGTTGAGGTAGAAACAAGCCTCCGCCTTCGGCTCGGTCTTCAGGGCCCTCCTGACGTGGTGGAAGCCCGGCTTCAGAAACGGGAGCAACCGCGCAAACGGTGGTCTCCCGTAGAATATTTCGGTACGGCGAGTGCATTTCCGGCTTGTCCCTTACCCTCGCCGTCATGTTGATCACATCGCTCGCGTACACGCATGACTCAGCCCAGAGGGGCTAAGTCGCCGGCATCCTCGCATCGCCGAACAGGCGAGTGGCCTCCAAGCGGGACGCCGTTGCAAGCTCCAGCGTCATGGCAATCCGTCGCTCGACCACCCCGTCATGCTTCGGAGAATCGACGGGCGTGTACTCGCGGCGGATGCCGTGGTGGTTGAGCAACTCCACGAACTCCGCCTTGGTGAACTCGGTGCCGTTGTCCGAGCGAAGGCACTCCACGATGGACGGCACACCCTTTGCGTTGATGTCGGCCAGGAAACCAGCGAAGACCTTCGGGACGTCGGACTTCCGCGTCAAGAAATACGGCCACCCCAGTCGTGAGTAGTCGTCGACGATCATCATCAAGTACTGCGCACCGCCAGCAGACGTAGGCTGTTGTCCCGACAGATCCACGAACAGATGCTCCAGAGGCCTGGTAGAACGGCGCTCGGTCGTCCGGCACCGCCATCCTCCTCCC
Source organism: Macrocystis pyrifera (assembly GCA_031763025.1). Classification (NCBI taxonomy): domain Eukaryota; class Phaeophyceae; order Laminariales; family Laminariaceae; genus Macrocystis; species Macrocystis pyrifera. The sequence goes on from JASSKH010000015.1 coordinate 11,567,726, forward strand.
TTTCGCCTCAGAACACGCAGCACACGGAACCAACTCCCCAACAACCTTAATGCCCATCTGGCGTGCCGTCTCACGGAGAGTGTCAGCATGGGAGTGGGCAAGGGCAACGTGAAGGTCGTTAATATCAATCCTCCTCATTTTTCCAGGAGCCAAAACAGCGGCAGCAATCGGGGTCTCTACAATCCGCGTGGCGTCTACGTATGAACTCGCGTCCCTACGCACGAACGACAGCTGCCCATTCAACGTGCGAGCTCCCTGAGCATCAAGTGTCACCGCGAATTTCAACATTACTGCATGAAGCGAAAATAGGTTGAAGCGAACACCGGGTACGTATGCTACGTCCATTAGCCTAACTTGAACGTCGCCCTGAGAGCTGTGCATCACAATTGGAATCTGGCCGAAGTACTCTATCTTCAGTGACATCATGTCACCGACCACCAAACTGCTCTTACCAGGGGGAGGGGGAGTACAGTCTACCATACCAAAAGGGTTACCAGTCACTGAAAGGTTGCTCCCGAATCCGCTACCCACTCTTCTCTCCCATTAACCCAAAACTAGTCATCAGTCGCCTTGCCTTGGTGCGCAAACTGCGCGGTGAGGAAGTGCGGATCGAACTTAGGTGAAGGGTTGCCGTTGTTCGCTGGGCCAGGGGAGGAGGAAGTGCTGAAGGAGGGTTGTTGTGGCGGGGAAGCTCTGGCCGAAGTATACCCACCACTGCCGTAGGGCGTCTCCTGCAGCCAGCCACCTCCGTAGTATGTTTGTTGGGCGGGTTGAGGAGAAGCGGCACCCGGGATAGCGACGTTTATTTGCGCGGGAGCTACCTGGCATTCCGCGGCGTGGTGGCCCGGTCTGCCGCACCGGAAGCAGGGCGCTTGCGCCTCCATGACGTGCTGTTCGGTGGGGGACCCCAGCCAGCCGGAGTCGCTACGGGCGGCGGGGGCATCGGCGGCAAAGTCCCTGGTGGTGGGTCGGTAGGTACCCAACCCATGGCGGGGACTACTCCGCCCGTACCGAAGGGGTCTGGGTCTGAGTCATCCCAACGGTACCTGCAGGCCACGGAATCCCAACGATATTTGGGGCCGGTTATCCCCCCCGACGAAGCTCCTCCCCGGTTGCCACGTTGCTGATGGGGACGGTGCTGCTGCTGCTGTTGCTGGGGCTGCTGCTGCTGCCGTTGATGCTGCTGCTGCTGCTGGGGTTGCTGCTGCTGATACTGCTGCTGCTGCTGCTGCTGATACGGTCGCTGAAGCTGCTGCTGTTGCTGCTGCTGATACTGTCGCTGAAGCTGCTGCTGCTGCTGCTGCTGCTGATACTGCCACCGCTGCTGCTGCTGCTGCTGCTGCTGCTGATACTGCCACCGCTGCTGCTGCTGCTGCTGCTGCTGCTGCTGCTGCTGCCCGTCCTTGAACTCCCGCCTCTCCTGTTCCTCCTTCCCCCTCTTGGACCCGCGCCTCCGCCACCGGCAGGCTGCGCACCTCCGGGGTACAAGGCATGCTGATCTACCACTCCCTGCACGCCCAACGCCCTAGAAACCATCTCCTTCTCTACCTTGTCGTTTGCATACGCGTCACGGATGATCTCATCGATCTCGGAACGGGGGATGGAAGGGCGGGAAATAATTGACTTGCTTTGAATAGTATACAAAGATGAGAGGTTGGTAACTATGTGACGGTTCACTTCCTCTGCACTCTTACCACATGCCAACATCGCCAGCACATCTGCTGCCTTGTCCACCCTTCCTAGGAACAGCAAGGGGTTCTCGTCCTCAGCCATTCGGATGGTATCAGACTATCTCCTTAATCTCTGTGTTGCTGCTATCGTCTTAGGCATGTAATAATCCTCCAACTCCTTCCAAGCACCACTCGGGGACATTGCCTTCTGCATCCTGAACTCTGCCATATCGTATCCTGTCATGGCCTCCATCATCAATCCATACACCAATCGCGCGTCCCTAATCTCCTAGGGGGAATGTCTGGAGGCTAATTCCTCCGGCGAAACCCTCATGTCGCCTACCATAATTGGGTTTGCTGTGCTACTGAGTACATGCAAGCACCCAAGCGATGATGGGTATGCCAAAAACTTGCTACGCCACATGTTAAAGTGGGCCTCTACACTATCGAACTTCGGGGGTCTCGACTGGGACAAACTTGGGCGGTACAAAGAAGGTAATGCCATGCCTGATTGGGCCTCCAGCCCAGATGTCGGCACAGTCGACGCTGCTTGTTGTCTTCTAGGAGTTCCTTCTCCTCTCGTCCCCCCACCGCCCCCCCCCTTCCGTTCCTGCTCCCTGCGGGTCCCTCTCGGCGCGCAGTCTCTGTTCCTCCATCGTCCTTTCCAGGACCTCTATTTTCTTCCTCATCTCTTCTATAATCTTTTCACTCTCCACGCTGGCTTCTTGACTGGGCACATCCTCGAAACTAGGCATGCTTAAGCAGGTTCCCACCTCTCTAGGTTGGCCTTGGCCACGCTTGCCAATAGAAGATCACCGGACTCACTAGTGTGTTGATTGGTCTCTAAAGGTATAGGCGCAGCTCGCACGGGAACGCGTGGTTGACTCCAGACAGTAACACGGAACTCCTCTTATATTATATCCGAGCTGTCGAGTGACAGCACATGCATCGTATGCAGGTTATTATCCAACAGGTTGCGGGAATAAATCTCCCGTTTATCCCCCCGAATATCCGACTAAATATCCCTGTCCTACAATCCCGTATCAATGTATGGAACTCCCTAATATTAGATGTAACGTCTCCGTCGTGTTTCTGAGCACAATCAATATTTTCGTTTTGGTGGCGCAGGATAGGAAGCTATCACTCTCAGGATGTCTTGGGTGGGCGGAGGGAGCCCTCAAGCGCCACGTGCGGAACAACAACGGTGGTGCAGCTATCGAGGTCTCGAGCTTATCTTCTGTTTTTTTGCTCGTTTGCTCGGTTTTCGTGATGGTTGGCCGATCGCGCAGGCCGAAAAATTGGGCTTGCGGCCGTCATGATTTCTTTTGAGGCGCCACCGCCGGGGTACGATGTGCTATGGTCTGTGGCCGTAGGCGCGGCTATTGCTCCGGTCGCCAGTCGTTGAGGTTCGTGTTTTATCGCCTCGACGGTGGTCACCGAAGCGGCCAAGAATCACCCCAGACTCCACCGGGGGTGTTGACCCACCATGAAGATGCTACATCAAGGCTGATCAACTCCCAAATTCGAAACTGAAATTAGAAAAATCACACGAGAAAAGTCCCAAAAGACTTTCCACTCAAATTGATTTGTTCTAATTTGCCCCTACGAATTTTGCCTGGTCGTTACTCTCCGGCCAATCAGATGCAAACTAAATAAGAAAAAAAAATCGAACCAAATTGAAAGGACCAAAAGTCCTCGATAAGATGGGCCCTTATTCATGGAGATGCCATTTGATTTTTGCTGAAGTTAGTTTCCGGGTGAGGTATGTTGCTCCTTAAGGTCAAGTGAGGCGCCTCAGAAAATGTAGGGTGAACGCCTATCGTAGAACGCCTCGATTTTTGTCCGCACTCGGTGATGTTGTATGTTGAGGATCATTTCCCTCTGCCACCCCACTACAATATTGATCGTTGTTAATGTATGTTGTTATTTTTTTTCACTTGATTGATGTGTGTTCTTGGCTATTTCCCTCCGCCCTCCCGCCATTTGTTGATGTGTGTGGTTTTTGACTACTAATATGTACATGTACCTGTATTAACATGCGTGTTCGTCCTCATCATGGTCTTATCATTTCTGTTTTTCCCTTGATACGGTTATGAGAGCATTAATTGATTGTACCGGTACACACCGCTCCCTCCCCGTCCACCCACCCACCATGCAAGGTTTTTGCGGTGACGCGCATCGCTTAACATGGAAACGTTGGTGGTGGGTGATGTTGGTCATCATGGTGTGGGACCAACCAGCCACCCCACGCACCGACCGCCGCACCCAGCAGCCCGCCTACTTACCCACCAACCCACACCAACTCATACCAACCCAGCCACCATACAAGAGTTTTGCGCTGACCCGCACGGGTACAACCTCAATACTTTTGTCGGAGCACAGAAAAAATAGAAGAACCGCAAACGCAGAAACTTTATGCAGTTCGGAGTTTGACCACTTCTAGGAGCCAGTCGCGTTCGTTCTTCCCACCGTTATTGTGAGCGTTAGGGGTTGGTACATGCATATCATAAGAGGAATCACAGTACCATTCTCTTGCGTGCTGGGTTAATCCTTCCGTGAGCGTATATCGTGTGCGCGTTTTTTGTTCTACGGCAGGAGAGTTTGTTACTTTATGTTTTCCTCTCTTTGCTATAGAGAAATATGAGCTACGTACTAAAACACACTGGTATTAACTTCACCCGCACATTTCGGTCATCGGTTCCGCGGCACTATTCGTACCCTAGATTATTTTACGGGTGTGTTCGGTAGGGTATGTTGGTAAGTGGGATATTTCTGGTGGGCGTACCCTGCTTACCGCAATGTCGGGCACCGGTATCGAGGTCGTACCGAACCTACTGAAACGGGTCCGGTACCTGCAATGACGTCGTACCGAACTCACGGAAGTGTTGGGTGACGGTATCGAGGTCGTACCGAACTTGAAGAAGTGTAGGGTGCTGGTAAGGATTAGTACCAGAGTCGTCTGTAGGATTCTGAAGCCGTACCGAACCACTTCGGTAGGGTAACTACCGCCGGTTTACCCTTACCGAAATTATCCGATACCAGTATTAAGGGTGTTCTGAACCCACCGAAGATTCGGGTACCGGTATCGAGTTCGTACCGAACCTCACCGAAGTGTTTGGTAGGATATTCAGGCCGTACCTCCGCCTTACAGAGAGCGCCAGTGGAGTACGTGTTGACCGAGCAGCAACGAAACCAGTATACTTTTGGAGCGTACTCTAACCGAACAAACACACCCTTGAAGTATCTATCTATATATTTCGCCCCCATTTGTGCTAGTGGTGGTAACATGTTGTGTTCCCTTACTGTACATTTACGAGACGATATGGTAACATTGCTACTATGGCTTTGCCTTCTCTGCTGGTGTTGGCGTTGTCGTGATCTTAGACGGGTTCGGCCGAGGCCTTGACGCGCGTGTTTTCTTTCCTAGGAGAGGCAAGGAAGTTCCTCCACAAAATTCTCCCTCGCTTCTCGCGACGAGAGATTTCATTGGGTAGAGAGATAGAGTAGAAGTGGGGGTGGTTCTCGTAGAGGAGGACTTTTCCCTCCCTGGTACGTACTCGTAGCGCTCTGGATTTGTATTCCCGAACGTCAATCAATATGAATGCCATTCATGATGTCGGGTCGCGTAGACCAGACGATGATTAACGTATCTTCAAGGTTGGTATGTGTGATTGGGTATTGACGGCATCCACGTGCCCATCTACGTGCCCTGTTCTCCAAAGTATAACCAGTATCATACCGCCATTTTCGTAACGTCGTCATTTTTATACCGTCTTTCGATGATTCAAGGACAGCAGTATGGGTGATAGGTATAAGTATCAATACTAATATTACCCGTTAGCATCGACAATTACGTAATGTAGATCCTTCTAGAACCACAGTCCCGTTTTGGAGACAAACCACTCAGATTTGAAGTAGTTTGTCGCCCAACCGGCACGGCCTTCCTAGGATGGTTAATAGCAACGAAACGAAGCCCCCCCTCCCTGTGCGTGTACGTACGTATCTGTACAGTCCTAGCTTTCCTGGTTCTAAGCCAACATGGTCACTGTCAAACGTACATACATCGTGCTTTGGTACAAAAAACAACGGCGTGCTCCTTCAGCCTGCACGCGACGAACACAGGAACAGCTCCAGCTTCGGAGCCCTACTAGCTCTACCCTTGGAGGATTCGGTTCTATTTGATGTAGCTGGGAGACTCTGCGTCTATGGTTTCGGAGTAGATCTGTGTTCCTGGAGTTCTCGAAGCGCGCAATCACCGGTTCTGTACCGCTACCGTGTCTATGGCACATGAGGTACATGCTTCACCTCTTTAGTTCCGACCGGAAATTTCCCTCGCAGTTCAAGCACTTGTGATGATCAAGCTAGACTAACTTCGCACGGATTTCGGCGCGAGCAGAGAAAAATGCCTCCATAGACACGCCGTCGGTGTCCAAAAAGGCGGTGCTTTGGCAGCGCGCGAGGCACGAAGGTCACCGAACGGGCGGACGGAGAGACGGGGAGAAACTCACAACCGGTTAATATTTGTGCCCTCTGCCCGAATTTTCTGGGAAGTCTCCTTGCACCCCACAGTCGTCCACGGTGCATAGGCGACCCTCTATCTTACGTAGACAGGGAAACCAGAACGAGCTCTCGGGTTTCCCTCTGGCTCCTCATTACAAGCCAAAACATGAAGCAAAATGTCCATGAATGTTCACGGCGCTGTGTTTTCTTACGGCGCGGCGCGATTCGGTGTGATACGGCTGTCAAATACTAATCTCAGCACCGCACCTCACCGTACGATTTCTGAAAACAGGATTGCCAACACCATGGTCAGGTGCTACACTACGAAAATACTTGAAAGTAACCGTGGTAATATGCGTACACCCGGAAATCCCAGAATAGACGAGCAACGAAGGGAATACTGGAAACCCAAAAAGATAGTTATACCTCAGGCCCAATCTTCGAAGACAAAAGCCGTAAGTCAGACTTACAAACCGAGCGTATATAGCGAGGAATAAACGGGCCACAGGCCAATTGGTTTTGGAGTAAGACGTGCGAAGCTCATTGGTCTTGATTATTTTTTTACGTCTTAGCACGTCTTACATTCCCTGTAGCCCGTTATGCATTCGTCTTAAACGTTTTAGACGGATGTAAGACGGGCTAAGGCGACGTAAGACGCGCAAAGACGAGCGCAAGACGCTTTACAACGTGTTTAGACAAGCCTTAGACGTGCCAAGACGAATCTGAGACGTTCTAACCCTACAAAATCGGAACAGTACGGCTATTTACCCAGCATATATACCAGCAGTACACATGTAGGTCGTAAATCCTACAATAGTACAACGGTGGTAACCCTAGCGAACACTTCCTCAATGTCCCTGATTTTTCACGTACATGCTATGCTCGATGCACCTCCGGCTTGTTTTCTGTGCAGAAAACCCAAACCCCGTACGAAGAAGCTTTTCAAGGAACAACGTCTACCCGACGGCACCGGACACATCCCTGAATCGTGCGCAGGATGTGCGTGTGGCTGCGTTCACAAATCTTGCCCCACCAAGCGATGCTGAGCATATGCCATCGTCCGCTAGGGATGCAGAGCAGGCCGGACGGAGAGAGGGAAGGAAAATGGAGCCAGAGCTTCGTCAGACCAGATGGGCGACGTTCGTAGTCGGGAATATGGTCTCCACCGCTGTCGTCATCTACGAGATGACTCAGCTGACCGTGTGTTTCGATGCATTCGTCGGTGAGCTCGACGACGAGCAGCGAAACAGCGCTGATATAGCGGACCAGGTAGCGTTCGAGGCTGTGCTCACCCGCGACATTGTGATGTTCACCCTGGGGTTCAGCGTGCTGGTCGAAGTCGTTACCGCGATCGTCCTGTCCGTGACGTACGAGTCACCCCTAGATATGAAATCCGTGCACAAAATACCCCCCGATGATTTGCGGAAGTGCTACGCAAGTATGATTATGTTCTTCTTGGCCCCTTTTTCGTGGGCGTTGATTTATTTGCTCGGGGGTATTGCGAGCATATTCTACTCGTTGAATTCATCCTGCGAGGGTAAAGGGGGGGCCAGTCTAGAGACGTACCTGCAAGTCTCGGGAGTTATTATGGTGTTTGGCGGCCTTGCATTCCTAGCAGTCTCAATATTTAGTGTTTGGTTATCTTGTGAGCCTTGCACGACGCGTGCCGACATGCGTTGCAGCACCGCTAGGGAGGCAATGAACAAGTACATCTTGTCGAAAGGCTTGTTCATCGATACGTTTTGGATGCTGCAAGGTGTGGTGTGGTCGTACCGAACAGGGTCTTTAAACCAGGATGTATCCGTTATGTTGGGCTTTTTCAGTGTTTTTGGGGAAGGGTTGGCAGCCTTTGGCAGCGTCGCACTAGGCGTCGCCGATTGTTGTGGCGGGCTTCTGCAGTAAGAGGCGGGCGCTGCGATATAAGGGTAGCACCCATTTTGTTTCGTTCTGAGCCTCCCTGCTTGAGGAGCTCCAGACGACCAGCAAGTCGAAACTGACATCGAGAAAATACGCTGCATCCGACAAACACACTCATAAGCCTATGAAGTAAGTAGTACATCGCGAAAGATTCTGCTATAATTCCATTTGCCATTTGATAATGTGCAGCGTTCGTTCCAATCACACCATCCACGGACAGAAGGACAGCTACAGTACAGCAAAGTCTAACCACGTAATACACACACGGAAGGGGCTCTCAATCCCATGACCTCTTAAAAGCTCTTACCGAAACAGTGCACAACACAAAAGGGATACTTTGTAGTCCCTACGTTCAAGAGCTCCGTCGGTCAGAACAACCGGCCCAAAAGTACGCCCATTGTCGCTCCCGCCAGGATCACCGTCGACCTCTTCCGCGTCTTGTCTATATCGCTCAACGCTCTTTAACTCATAGAATTGTGTGATATTCATTCGTCTCTCTGATATACGTTTGGCCAAGCTTCCGCTTCAAAGTTGTCGGGTCGGGCCGTGTCATCCCCTCTGTGTTGAATCAGGATACAGTCGTACTTGCGGTGGGATACAGCATCACGGTTGGTCGAGCCTACACAGTTTGGGAATCTCGTGACAGATGCGCAGACAATTTGTTGACACGGAGCGTTTCGGTAGTTATTGCTCATGTGTACTTCGTACATACAGAGCGTATTCGTGCCACCATTTCGTTTTGGGGGACATGCTCGTCCACAGCAGTGTTACGACGCTATTGTTGCGTGTGCTCGCCATGGAAGCTTCAGAGCACGGACAAATGCCGAGAGGTCTTTACTCTTGTGTTGACCAAGAGCACCAATGCCTGCTTACAATCTGCCTGCCTGTCGGACTGTAGGCATTCATTTTCTCACAGTATAATCAGTACAACAGTAAAAACACACGAGTATCCACGCGCAGGGACTTTCTCGTCGTTGTCTCGTGCACCATCATACGTAGCCATTTAAGATTAGTGTTTATGCTATCGAATCAAGTGACTCGACGAGGCGCTGTATAAACACAATGTGACACCGAACTCACGCCGTTGTAAGAAAAGCGCTGTCGTTTGGACACGCACATCCATTAGCACTATGTCTGATGGTAAAGTATTTACTGTATGTATGTTCGACATTAATCAAGATCCGGGGTAAGGCCTAGTATATTCCAACTCACCTAAGCTCAGAGGCAGTAGCAATATCACGCACAGTATGTGCCGTATGCAACAAACAGACCCGATATCATGCCAATATATACTTATATGTGGACGAAATACGTTGATTCACGGCTTGAGCCACAGCAGTGTGAATTATCAGTGTTTGTTCCAGGGAATGCTGTTATAACACATTGGCTTTTTACTTCGGTGATGTCGACGTCGTCGCAAAACAGTCCGCTTCCCTTTCCAGAGAGGAGATGCGTATTCCTTGTAAACACGCGGCAACTTATTAGAGGGTATGGGCAGGTGAATTTTCTCATTATAATTCTCATCCGAATCATCGAAACCACCGTTGGGACCCCGAGATGGCAACCGTGTCAACGGGTAGCCATTGCGATATCAACCGGTTACGGGCAGCGTGTGAGCGCCCAGAAGAACGGGTAGGATCATGCTCCGCCCGTGCCGTACGATTCCTTGCGGTGTATCTCGGACATCAATCTGTATCATCTCCCGTTTAACGCTATGGCTGTTGTTTCGATCGTCACCTTTGATCGTCAATTTTGTCCTCTGATGTCCCAAGAGGGACAAATAACGACCTGCTTTACGTAGCGCGGATTCATTAGCGTACACGTCGAAGGCACACCCGATATAACGAGACGAGAACACGAGAAGAACGTCAAAAATGCTGTTCGTCTGCGTCATATAATGATTTTTTCCATTTTTTGTGGCCCATCTGCGACAGCTCTTATGATTGGTGCTACCGTATGGGGCTACCCCAATTTTCAGTTGGGGTCCCTCGGGCGAGAGGCTGTGTACTTCTCACTCGACTCCAATTTCGTGTGTAGGCGCAGTGCAACGAACAGGTAAGAACAAGAAGCCGCTGGGGGTGCATGCCGCGAAACCGAATACACGTTTTAGCTTAAGACAGCAAACAAGCAGAGAGGTCACTCATCGTAGTGTTTCTGATCGACTGAAAACAGAAGGCCTACAATTGACGCCCCTCGACCACAGCACGGCCCCTATGGTAGTTGCCTTCCACCCGGGTATCTCTCTTAATACCCATGTCGTAGGGAATGCGCGTTCGTCGTTGTTAGGTGTCACCAGTTCGTGTCATTTTGTTTCGTATGTCCTTCGAAGAAGGGGGACCAACTGTTGTACAGGCGAATCATGTCACGGTAGATAGAGTGGGTACTGTAGTGGACCTACTGTACCTATCGCACCTACTGTACCTACTGAGATTGATCTCAGGCTACGGTAGAGCGGGTACTGCTGTCTCTATTGTTATCGGGTTCATAGCATGAGGAAACCCACATCTGACCCACACACCCCACTTCGAGACGAGTATCCCCGCAACGAAGTTGACACTCCCACTGGATACGAATATGACGTCGAACAAGGACAGATCGGAGTTCAAACACTGCTAAACGAATATTAGGCAGTTCTTCAGCCGAGGAGCTCCACCAGTGGGAAACAATCAGGACCTAAACGCACGTACATTATTGTCTTTTTTCGCGACATGCCGTGGCACCACCTGCGGCAAACCTTCCACGGCATCGTCCACGGCATACCACGGAACCTTCCACGGACCTCCACGGCATACCGTGGGACCCTAACCCTTACCCTAACCCTAACCCCAACCCCAACCCTAACTCTAACCTAGGTGCCGTGGACATGGGGTGCCGTGGGGGTTGCCATGACATGCCGTGGGGTTGCCATCGAGTGCCGGTGTGGTAGCCGCGGAGGTTGCCATGGTACTACACATGGCATGTCATGGCAACCCTCACGGCGTGCCATGGAATCCTATGCCACACCATGGGATGCCGTGGCGATGCCATGGTGTGCCATGGGCGGTACCATGGCAATGCCACGGCATGCCCACGACAAGGTCAAATAGTGTAAAACCCTGTCCGATGGCGACATGGCTCAGGCACTGCCCCCCCTTCGCCCACGGGTCTCACCTCGTACTAGACATACAACTGTGGCACCGGCTGTAGCTACTGCTGTAGGGCGAGCTCCTGTACCGAATCAAGATATCGTGCTCAATCGGTACACGTCTTCTGCATTCACCGCGCAACATATTCCCGGTCGGCTTTTGTAATGCCCAATCGGCTTTTGCAAATCTACAGCAGTGTTTTGTTTCACGTACCGTCCCTCATCGTATCCCCCTCATCGATGGCGCGCTTCGCACTATCACACTAACGTGTACGTTCCTTCATGGTTCTGTCATATGCACGGCCCACCAACGTCATCGGTCGTGTCCCCTGCCGCCATCCATCCCAATTCAGCCCTTTCAGTACTGCAAACACTATCCCACACCGGTTGCAAGTGGGTTTCACTCGAACGTATGCTTGCCGTGTGCTAAAGTGTCACCTCATGACCTTTTGTCCGTGGAGTTCAACACTTTAGAACCGCAGTCCCGGTTTGGGGACAAACTAGTCAAATTCCAAGTATTTTGTCCCCAAAACGGGACTGCAGTACTAAAAGAGTTAAGTGTGTCTGGATCAGGACATGTCGTTGTCGAGTTGCGCGCAAAACACACACTGAAAGATGGCAAAAACGCTGCCCTTCCTTCATACCGTACAATCTTCATATCCATCAATAGAAAACTTCTTCGGATCTTCTTGATGATGTTGTCGGCTATAATCACAGAATAAACGGATTGTTTAACGCGGCACACCGACTCTCCACGTACCAATAGGAAAACTTCTCTAGCACCGGAGCCACGGATTGGCAAGTAAGCGTCGTCCATATCCATGAAATGAGTGCGAACTACGCCACCTATCTAATATTAGTCATTGAATATGAATACTTGGTACTTACGCACGACAGACAGCATGTCGAAATAATCGAGAATTCAGGGTAGTTTAATCGTGAAAGTAGGGCGCATATACTTGTTGAGTAGTTGCGGTTCGGTATTCTGCAATTTGAGAAGTATAGACCTGCTGCCATACATACCTTAATCGGTAGGCTCCCAGGCAGACGGGATCCGCCTCCCCGCCTCCTCTTGAACAATGTGGGAGTGAACAAATCATTGTGGAGACATTGGGCAATGTTGCACACATCGTTAGGCGTATCGAATCATCGACACTTGGTGGAATTCGCTACATTGTTCAGTGTTTCCAATTGATTTTTATTGCGCCGGCATTGCGCTAGAGGGCGGACGCGTGCCACGTCAGGGGTATCATCTATGTTGGCTAAATTTGCTGAGGATCCTCGCTTGAGGAGCTCTTTACCCTATCCAGAACATGCTCTCTTGAGAAACGCTTGAAGTGCAACCAAACGAACAACCCCAAAGCCTGCTGTAGGCACATCATGAGCAATATTGTAAAGCACGAATGGCGGTCAACGGTGTTAACCCTTTTAGAACCGCAGTCCCGTTTGGGGATACACCAGTCAAATTTCAAGTAGTTTGTCCCCAAACCGGGACTGCGGTCCGAGAAGGGTTAACCGAAGGGGCCCTGTCAGCCATAAAATGTTTCAAATAAGAAGTTCTACTCCGACCATAGCCCGCTTCGGGGGTCCCAGCCACCTGTGGGGGAGTAGGGGGGATGGCAAAAAAGGTGGCATACTTAACGTACCGGGAGGAAGTGTCGACATCCATTGCAGGCACCACGGAACGTTGCTGGGGGGCGGCCAGTACAGTGGTTCGGCAAGGTAATTCTCGGCGTGGAGCGTGCAGCTTGTCGAGTTGAACGATGATGGTTACACCCTTTCAATTACTCGCACTCATCTCAAACTGTCACCCTTCCCGGCCGCATAGCGCCATTGTCTCCAGCAGAGCGTACCAATCGTGCGAAATTTGGTCTGATTGGCTCAGGGCCAGGTTTAGGGTTATGCTCATATCGTACAAGATGTGCGTCAACCTTTTTCTTGAATGAGCATTCAGCAACCGATCATTTTTCAACGTCGGTTTATATTGTTTCGAGCTCACGCTCATAAACCCAGAGACTACTTCCGACCGGGAGTCCTTGCCTTCTGTTAAATATCTGATGTAGCTTAGCAGCCGCGCCGCAAGCGTCATGCGAACGATTCTCAGGAACAAGTCATGAACCTTGAAAAGCGTAAGCACTGCAGAGCGGCAATCGATCATGAGCACCAAGTGTACGTCTGAGTCCGAGATACCCCGTCCGCTTCCACAATATGTGTCGTCTTATACAAGCAGCCTACGGTGGTTACCCGTTGGATGTTCGCTCCATTCAGAAGCAAGGATTAAGACCACAATCGCCGTAACCTATTGTAGTTGGAGTAACATAGTAGCGAGTATATCTGTGTGGTACACTCGAATGAGGCTCGCGCGGGGTTTCAAAGTAAGCGCGTGATATGTTGCGGTTTGCATGATCAAACCTGCCACTTGAGTGCGGCCGTACGTCGAAAATGATGACAGGTTTCAGATGTCGCTCCACCGCAATCGGACTGATCTCCCGTCGTGAATCATAAGACCTCATCTTCGACGCGGCAAACGAATGATGCCTGCTTGGAGCAACCTATTCCACCCTCACAAGTGCAGACACTCGAAGACACGTGCACCAAGTGCAGCGAAACATGGAACTGTCGAGACGACCCAACCACACAGGCTCATACTGCTGCGGAGCAAGAGTACGCTCGACCCAGCAGACCGACTACTACCGTAAAGACCGATGAGTTTGCACAGGGGTGCAATCGTGTTTCAGCGATCGTTTTGTCGACATAGGTAAGGGGTGCTAAAGTCGATTTGTTTTATTTTCGGAAGGCTCTCGACCATTGTTTCCTGGAACACCTACAGTAGTTCTGTTGCCGCTCTGGAAACATCGAGCGCTGCAAAACGATGGCACACACTTCCGTCCGAGCTCGACGCTCGTCAATGTATTTTTTTTTGGGTAAGAGTCAGTTTGAGTTTGTCATCTACACAGGGGAGTCTTGTCAGTGAAATAATTTTTAATCTTGTTACAGCGCAAGATTGCTGTACCCTATCGAATCACTCGATTGGAAACTGAATAGTCCGCAGGAGCTACGTTAGACGCAAGACGCAGCATATCTACTCAATGCTCCGTGGAATCGAGCACAATGGAGCACTATTGAAGGAAGCGCATTTGCCACACGCGCACGTGTTCACGACAGACATAATTACGCGGTATTCGAGGGATTTTTAGTGACTATGGGGTGTATGCACGGTACACATTCAGTAGTTTCTATTGATGTTTGCGTGTATGGGAGACTTACACGTCCGTTACATGAATGTCAATTGTCTGCGGTCAGGACACTGCGAACATTACGGAGTGCCTCACTTCACACGAGGACGTATCGGCGTTCACTACATTGCATGAGGCAACATTATTGAGGGCCGGTCAGTTAAGGTAAGGTGCATCCAACCGTACGACCTTCATCTCGCAGAATGGTTCGAAGATGGCCACCCCTCACGGCACACTCTCGCTCATTCGTGATTGCCACCCTTTCTGGTCTGAACCCCTTATCAGCACGTAGTAAGGAGTCGCGGGCAAACTTCTCACACAAATCAAGGGTGACGTGAAACACAGAAACGGACAAACGATTTGTAAGGGGAGCGAGTTGCGCGTAATGCAACATAACGCGTGTTGTTTATACGGTGTGAGGGTACACACTCCGAGGGTGGAGAAGATCGCGCGATGTAGCTGAAATGTCCGAAGCTTTGATAATCCTTGTGGTACATGCATACATAAAATACGGCTATTATGAGTTGGAAATGAGCAATCGGACTCCAATTAAGCAAAATATCACGAATATCGTAACGCTCAAGCGACGGAACGAGCGAGGGGATGGGGAGAACACCCCCCTCCCCCCGCTGTCGCTGCTGGGGGCAATGCAAACCATTCTTGATCTAGTTTAGATCTGACAAACTCATGCCTCATCACACACAGACAGAACGATCGAAAGACGGACCCGACGTTTCGACACGGACACACAAAGCACATGGCGAACGCCAACCACACGAAACAGTAACAAGTCTTATCGCAAGATCCCCCAAGAATTATACCTCGTACACATATCTCCGCCAGCCAATTCGTCGCTGTCGAACGCGCCCGCGTTTTCCAACGGTCATACCATGATGATCGTAGAGAAGACCTTGTACAAATGACCACCACCACCACCACGAAAAACACATGCACAAACGGGTCGTGCGTTTAATGACAAAATACCCTCAAATAAATGGGTCGTACCGTGGATATCACAGGCCCTTGTCACGTACAATTCTGTCAAGTACCCGGGTTGTGATTTCTCATATCACCGACTGCTTCGAAGAGCAAGATGTCCAGCTCCGGGGACACCCAGGAATATCAACAATCCCTCCTGCCCAACTCTCCGTAGATCAGCATCAACCAACCCAGAGTTACACAAGCAGGTGTAGGTCGGTCGTGTGACGGGGTCAAGGAATATCGGGCAGAGGCGCCACCACCGCTTCCACCACATCTGGTGCAACACTACCCAGGGCGGATAATATCTGTCCGAAACTTCCACTGATGCCAACGAAAAGGGCCACCGGCAGCCCGAACCTCCCCGCTCGATACGACCATATTGAGCCCTGCACTTGCCAAAACATGTCTAGACACGGACCTTTCGACAGTATATGATCATGAAACCCCCGCCTGCACGAGGCACAGCATCCATCGATACAGTTCGTGGGCGAGCCGCAGGAGAAAGGCAGGATCAACACCGAAAGACCAAGCATTCCGAATCCAATCAACCACATGATAATGCCAGACGCAAATAGGTATCCCTCCACACCTGATCCACCTTGGCCCCCGCACAAAGAATACTCAGAGAAGTATACGCTCACGTAACCACCGACTAAATATATTATCGCCCAAGATAAAGGAGCGAAGAAGTGTACGATCACTGACCCTTTGCAGTCTCGCATATCATTCGGGGCAATTTTGTGCACGGACTTGATATCCAGTGGCGAGTCATAAATGCCGGACAGGGCGAAGGCAGATAATACATCGACGACGAGGCCAAATACCAGGGTAAACATCAGACAGCCATACGTACCTGACCTGTCTGATTCTTTCTGCTCTTCTAGCTCGCCGCTGTCTATACCATCGTCATCAAGTTCCCCAACGTACTCATCGAAGCACACGGAGAGCGTAGCTATCCCAGAGACGACGGCCGCTGCCGAAATCAGGTTCCCAACTACGAACAAGTTCCATTTGTTTCGACTCATATCGTAGTGATCGGCCGAGTCTCGGGGCGGGGTTCTGTCGTCTGCATGTCAACAAAACGGAGAGAACAACGCGAGGAGGCGAAACGTGAGGGACAATGAGGGCGCATCCCACGTTTCAGGACGAAACCAGAATACTGTGCTTCGAAATGGTGTTTGAGGAGCCGAGGGACGATGCCTACAGTACTCGTAGTGTCTCTCTGATGACAACAATTTGTGACGCTCGACGCACACGATATGGAGTTGGTTCGGATGACTTAGGTCCAATGTTCTATCTGGTATCAATTATCATATTGCGAGGAAAATGAATACCGACGACAGGGCGTCTATAACTTCCTCGATCCTGGGTACGCATTACAGCAACCGCGGATATAACACGAATCCGCAGCTATTATCTAGTCATCACGGGACGAGTATGCTGGTCGCTCAGCGCTCTACAGTAGATTATGTAGCCTACGAGCGTAACTGCCACACGATATCGCGACGAATAGTCACCTTTCGCACCCTAAGCACAGCCGCCGCCTCTTTCACGACGGGCGAGACGACGTACAGTGGCATTATGTTGGCCTGTGCTCTGCCCGGGACTTTTAATGGACGAGATACTGTAGAGACCCGATCCCGAATCCTCCGACGCCAACATCGGTGCGCGGATGCTTTCTACGGTACCAAACATCTGCAGCACCTGGTGGCAGGAATCGATATTCTTCCTCTTTCCTCACTCGTTGTGCTCTTGTGAAATAATTTTTTCAAACGAACATCTTCCCCGTAGGCTAGGCAGCTTGTATGCTGTCAAGTCGCTTCTCGGAGTAGTAGCGCCAGTGAGCCGCAGAGCTGCCATGTCAAGGGTATCTCGTGGATAGCCTTAACAATACGTCCAGAAATAACATAGTGCATAAAGGAAATTGGTGCTGCCGGTTTTCAGTCGGACTGGAACCTTCTGGAAAGGACTACATAAGCCTAGAAATATTTCGTTCGCGAGTTTAATATTTAGCGGTGCCCTTGACGCAGCAATACAGGAAGCTGGTACAGTAGCTCTAAACGTTGTCGGACACGACGACAGCACAGTAGTTCTAGACGGGGCGGCACAGGAGACAGCCCGTCCCCCCACCATTCCTCACAGGAACCACAAATAATTTAACAGGTCCATCACAATCAGCCATTACTGGTCCCACAGTTCAACACGCAGTTACTTCCTTCAAGCCACCAAGGTACCAGATCCCGCCTGAGTGTATGTCAGCTCCATAGTTGGCCTCTGCTACAATGCCATGTTGGGGGCGCGCACCACGATCTCTCATAGAGGACATACACACCACGATATTCTTGAAGTTAATGGTCTCGGCGAAATCACGACAGCTCTGCCGTTGATTCAATGAACCGTGACGGCAATAATATGAACACAGATGACTTGAGGTGGTCAAACGCCTAACTGCAACAAGCTACGACTACTGTGTTGGCGGTTACTGCAACAAGCTACGACTACTGTGTTGGCGGTTCTTCTGTTGCAAATACATGCTGAGTGTTTTTAGCTCGTCTATTTGGGAACATAACTCAGGCTCCTCATTCCCATCGCGTGCCTGTACCAACTGCTTTAGGAGTGGTCCACGGCTTTAGCAACGCAATACTTTGAATTATTCGTGCCCTCGAAGAAATGCATTCGAGCGCTGTTCTCAGTTTTTTTTTTTTGTGAAGTCGCAGTAGGAGTTGGTGGGAGTGACGAGAGAGACCAGTCGGCACCGTGATCCCCAACAAGCAGTTGCGCAACAACATGATATTTTTCTGACGTATTTTGTGGATGGGCACATTCTTTCTGTTAATACGAGTACTCGTAGAGTTGGGGTTTGGCTAGGTAGAACTGAACAAACTAAACCATTACGAATGGCAGGTGCCACCACCACTACTACTACTGCTGTACCGCATCTACAGCAGATCTTCTCCAGCTTCTCCATTTCCTCAGTAGTAGTAGGACGGGCCTGACAACACCACCTGCCGCATGTCTTGGGACACGGCCTGCACGTTGCTGCTCTAGACAGGCACAGTCTGCCTACGGGTACTCGTTGATAGGTAGAACTCACAAAGCAAAAAGGTTTCATGTTTCTCGGTTCCGTTTGACCCAGTCATGTATGCCTACACACGTTGCCGCATCTACTGTCGTGGCTCGACCAACTCTGGACGAACTCCAGCCGCACCAGCACGAGAAGGTTTCGTTTGAGTGTGTGCGTGCACAGAGATCGCCGGGATTGGCATTGGTGCAGAATGAGTTGAGGGCGGTGGACATACGTGGCCGAAACCAATGTTGAATCACACACGATGACACAGTGACACAGCAGTGATGCACACAAGCATAATAGCTACGAGCGAGGCACCCTACCCTCGTACGACAAAAAGGCTTTTTTTTCGTTGGAACACCAAGAAAAAAAGAGTCGCGCTTCGTGCTCGCGCACCTCATTAAAATCATGATATAATTTATAGGCAGGTTTCTGGGCATTTTATTTTCATATTGTGGCACATCCTGGCCCGGCAAAGACGCACATCACACGGTACAGCTCTGCAGCAGCATGCAGCAGGAGCAGCCACACAGCTCTGCGGCAACAACTCATACATAGCACCGCCATACAATCCGAACTTTCAACCTAAGTACAACCCGCCCCTCGGTGCAGTTGAGCTCGCCGCCATCACCTGCAACAGCAACAATGTCGGTGGCGTTAAGGGGCATCCAGCACTCGTGACTCAACCGACAGCCTCGTCTCGTAGGAACTGGAAAAAATCGACCACAATATTTCCCCGACTCGCGCTTCGCGTTCGAGCACCTCATTATTATCTTAATATTATTTCGGTAGTAAGCTTCTTGGCATCTTATTGTCATATTGTGGCACCTCCTAGCCCAGCAAAAATGCACAGCACACCGCACAGCTCTGCAGCAGCATACAGCAGGAGCAGCCACACAGCTCTGCAGCAATAGCGCATTTAGAGCACCGCCATACAATCCGAACCTTCAACACAAGTACAGCCCGCCTCTCGGTGGCACACAAACATGAACGGGGGTAAGAGATTCCCAACAAGCGGTCAGAGAGCTGACGACTCTCTGTTGCCAATGAAATACACGTTGATTGTTTACAAACAAGGTCAACGACAGATTGGCAAGATATCTCTGTACCGCTAAATGTTAGAGATCCCCAACAAGCAGTTCCGCAACAACAGCATTTCCGATGTGGGTTCAACAGCGGGGTTATCAGATTACCGAAATATGCGACGAGGATCGCAAAATGAAGAAACCATGACACAAAGAGGAGGCACACAAACATGAACGGGAACAGGACATCCCCAACAAGCGGTCAGAAAACCGACAACGCTCTGTTGGCCAACCAAAAACATGTCGTCGGTTGTATACTCCAAGGTAAACGACATGTTGACAAGAGATACCTGTACCACGAAATATTAGAGATCCCTCAAGGAATGCTCTTGTGTACTTGTGGTGTTGCCCGTCCCGCTTTCGCATGCTCTTGTGTACTTTCTTGTTGAAACAGCAGTATGGTATCTATACTCGTTCCTGCGTTGTCGCCTTGAAGGCATATGCTCTTGTGCACTTGACGCTCTATTAATACTCGTTCCTCTTCTGCCGCCCTGAAGGCATATGCTCTTGTGCACTTGACGTTTTTCAACAGCGGGGTTCATAGAGTACTGAAACAGACGACGAGGATGCTCTGCCGCCCTCAAGGAATGTTCTTGTGTACTTGTGGTGTTCCTCGTCGCGCGCTCGCATGCTCTTGTGTACTTGTCGTGTTGGAACAGCAGTATGTGTTGGAACAGCAGTATGGTGTCTATACTCGTTCCTGCTCTGTCGCCCTGACGTCAATATACCTTTGAGCACTTGACGCTCTATCTATCTACTCGTTCCTGCTTTGTCACCCTTGAGACATATGCTTTTGTGCACTTGACACTATGCCATCGCTCCTGATATGATAAGAGATCCCCACCGAGGGTTTTGGTACAGCAGTATGATATCTAACGAGCGATGGCATGCTTTTGTGTACTTGTTCTGTTATTCTTGTGTACTTGTGGTGTTGGTACAGCAGTATAGCCCTGAAAGCGTATACTTGACGCTCTGCTATCGTCGCTCGTCGCGCGCTTGCATGCTCTTGTGCATGTTGGCATGGTATGATGGTACAGCTTGATATGCTGTATGAAAATGGTATGATGGTACTGTTTGATATACTAGATGAAAATGGTAAGGTGGTACGGTGTGATTTACTATATGGAAAAATGTTGGTATTGTATGATGGTATGGTTTGATATACTATATATATATGGAAAAGGCACGGTAAGTTATATGGTATGTTGGTGGTATGGAATAATGATGTGTCATGGTATATTGGTGGGAACAAATGTTGGTAGGGTGTGATGATACGGTTTAATATACTATATGGAAAAAACACCTTATGTGATTTGGTATGATAGTACGATGTGGTGGGTGTAATACATGGATACGTGGATAAATACTGCTTTTTTTGGTATGGTATCCTTCTGTATATAAGGTCCGTAAGAGTCAATTACGTCGTACGAATATCATCTGCAACGACCTTATATATCGATCATTGGAACGTGTTCGAAAATATAAGGCATACGAACAGACAGACAGACAGACAAGCAGACAGATTTGCAATTACCGGAGCAGAGACTCAGATTTATAAACTGCGAATTTGGGTGGGACAGAAACAAACACGAAATATTTCCACCATAAGCCAAAAACACCAGCAACGCACACCAACAGCACAATAATATTTACTAAAACATATAGAAGAAGAAAACTTACTTGGAATTAATGTGGGACAGCAAGAGCACACGAAACTTTCCCATCCAGTCTAGACCAACAATGACAACAATTTGATTGGTGAAACGCCGGTTAGGAGTCATCAGAGTAATTCAGAATGCATTATTAGTACCTCGTACAGTTTTGCCAGCTGTTCATGTCTGATTGATAGCCTTTCCCGTGTTTCAAGTCAATGGATTCTGCTGTAATTACTCATCTATATGTAGATGGTCTGATTGACGTAAGAACTTGACATTGTCGGAAGGCGAATGGAATAGTGACATGCCATAAAAAAGTCAATACCTAGTGAAGAACAAACCAGCGGGGAGGGATTTCTTGACGATTTTACGTTTTTTTTACAAGTTTTTTTACTTGGGTTCAATAAACCCCTTGAAGTACAACCCCGAAAACGTACAGTGCGCTGCCCGATTTTTTTACATCGATTGGTTGAATCGCGAATGTATTCAGTTATCCCTATACTTGTGTGCAATACCTGGTCTTGGGATATCGTTTTCTAGGTTAAGCGACGCACGTCAGCGCAGAAACCTTTGGCCAGGTACCTACCAGGTAGAATTTGAAGATGTCAATGACAACAAGTCTTGAACAACAGCAATATATACATGACTATCGCCACCACCACCACCACCACGCAGCTTCTGCTTCTGCATCTGCTGCTGCTGCTACTGCTACTGCTGCTGCTGCTGGTCGGCTGGTGGCGGTGGTGAGGATGATCCCCTCTGGTACCTTGTACGAGTGGTATCCGGTTTTCCAGTGAGCACAGAGAAAAAATAGAGATGTCCAACACCACCACCACCGCAACCAGAAGAAGCAACAACAATCACCACTGCCACCACCACCAGCGATAAGCTTCTGCTTCTGCTGCAGGGGCTTAGTTGATGGTAGTGGTAGTGGTGCTTGACGTAAGGCCGGTTATTGGTGCTCTTTGGTACCTGCTACCTCGGACCTGGTATGCGGTGAAATACGTATTTATTCTTGCTTTACCCGGACGACACGTGGTATATACCTTTTACATTCGGCATGACCAAGCTCCGCGAACTCGGGACAGCTTTAAATATTAGCAGAGGAGGATATATATGTTTTTTAGGGACCTTTTAGACCCCGTCCGTTTATAAATCATTGACATGTTTTCGTCGCGCACGGTGACCGAAGGCGACGAACGTATCATACTTCATGACAGACACATCAGGCCGAATCGTGTTTTGTTTTGTTTGGGGCAAATACTGAAAACATTGGCGTCATGAATCGTGATATTTTTAGTCATCATTTACGTTAAAAAAATCACGATTCATGATAAATACGTCACGAGTAGTGTTTTTGTTGTTTTTGCTTCTTTAGGAATGGTTTATATATTATGCCAGTATGCGAGGCAAGAAGGAGGCGCCGGACATGCTAGCGCAGGGAGATTCGCATTTGGAATGTGTGTGGGAGAAAATAAATATATTTGTTTTATTTCTACTTGCTCTACTCTAAGTTGCTATGATAAATTGGCCATCAACGATCACTTGAATAAAGTATGGTTTTGAGCATCGATCGGACGGTATAATACGTCGATCTGCAGATATAAAGCACAATCATCTATCTCCCGACCGTGAGCTACGACCACTCCCTTACACTATTACGGGGGACCATAGTAAATAGGACCTACGGTACACACAATATGTGGTCCTGTTTACTATGGCACCCCGTAACAGCTTGCGTTTCAGTACCTCAACGTTTATGAGTCATCGACTTTGCAGCTAATTAACTATTGCTGCACATTGTCGGATAGCAAACATAACGCAAACAGTCGGGAGCAGCATATATATATATATGTACAAGGCTTTCCTTCGGAGTGGGTATTCCGTCGTTTCTTGTACAAATACATTTAGTTTGGTTGGCTTTGGGCTATGACGCCAATTGCAGTTTTGGTTGGCTTTGGGCTTTGACGCCAATTGCTGCAGTTATATTGCAATTGGGGTAATAGCCCAAAGCCAACCAAGCTAAATGTTATGACGCCAATTGCAGTTATATTGCAATTGGGGCAATACCCAAAGCCAATCAAACAAAATGTATTTGCGTAAGAAACGGTGAAGGATGTAATAACCGCGTTTATTTATGAATGTAATGTGAAACGTAAGATCGGGTGACGCAAGAGTAAGAATGACATTCGTCTAATAATAAGAATAAACATATTTCATCAGTGTGGGGAGAGAGTGGAGTAGTGCTTGGCATGTGGATGATATACAACATACAGGCTGTTGTTTAATGGAAGGTTTGGGACAGGAGAGAAAGCAGCAGTGCCGGCAACGACAACGGTTATGGAAATGTTGTATAGTTGCTGGGCGGCCGCGATTTCGATGTAGCCAGCATAGGAGTTTGGATGAGACATGATATGTAAATAGTCTTCCAGGCTGCTGTAGTAACGAGGCGGGAGGCCCAGAATGTGGATATGTTCGCTGTTGAACCCTGTAGGAAGAAATAATCGTGATTTTGGGAAATGTGGGAAACAATTTGTTTCCTTTCGTTCGTCCTGGATGGCGACAATCTGCTTGGCGTATTCCGCGAAGCCCTGGAGCAGGCGAAATTACTGGAAATAGAGAGAATAATTTATTTTCCGTCTGCGGGCACACGAAATGGAAGGGAGTATTTTTGCGCTTGATGATGATGTCTCCGTCTTTGATGGTGGAGTCCGTCAGGCGGCAGTTGTAGCACTTGCCACGGACCTGGTCGAAGTAAAAATAGGGCGCGCGGGGCGGGAGTGGCGTGCAGGGAATGGCGGGGGAGGGGGGAGGGGGGGGGGGGGGGGGGCAGAGTTCATTATTTGTACTGCTCTACAGCGGCACAACAGCAGTACGCAATCGCTTGCTATACGACGGCAGTCACGTCCAGCATGATGTACGGCAACAACGCAGCAGCATCACAAAAAAAAATCATTGACGATACAGAAATATACGTATACATGCACAAGTTTAAGTGTAATAGACACACAAATCATGTCCATCATGATGTACGGCAACAACGCGGCAGCGCCACAAAACGACCAGGAAACACAAGTATCCGAGTACATACAAACATTCAATGAATATTGCGGCAGCACTAAAAGCAGAGCAGCAGCAGCAGCAGCAGCAGCAGCAGCAGCAGCAGCAGCAGCAGAAGCAGCAACGGATCGCCACAGCGTTGGCAGCAGCAGCATAACAACGATATGAAAAGAAGGGAGAAAAAAAGTATGTACCCCGAGGCCGTCCGAAAAGTATTTTTGGTACCTCACTATAGACCCACCTCCGCATGCTGTACGGCAACAACGCAGCAGCATAGCAACAATACGAAATACCAGGTACGAGAAAAAGTAGTACGTACGCAAAATGCAGGAGAAAAACGACCAAAATATTTCTTTTACGTATCAAAAAAACCATTTGGGTACAAAAACGGCCAATAAAAACTATAATCCGCGTTGGCAGCAGCAGGATAGCAACGATATGAAAATAAGGAAGAAAAAAAGTATGTACCCTGGTACCTGGTATGCCGCAATCGCAAAACCTACGGAATTTCATTGACGATACCGAAATATGTACACACGCAAGTGCAGCAAGATGTACGGCAACAACGCAGCAGCACCACAGCAGCAACATAGCAACGATATGAAAATAACCAAACCAAAAACGAGAAATTGCAGTACGTACGCAAAATTCAGGAGCAAAACGACAAAAATATTTTTTTTCACGTATCAAAAGAACCATTTGGGTACAAAAACGACCAAGAAAAACAGTAATCCGAGTACCTACGAACATTCAGTGGATATTGCGGCAGCATTAGCATTAGCAGCAGCAGAAGCAGCTACAGCATTAGCAGCAGCAGAAGCAGCTACAGCATTAGCAGCAGCAGAAGCTGCAACGAATCGCCGCAGCGTTGGCAGCGTTGGCAGCAGCAGCAGCAGCAGCATACGAGTAGCAATGATATGAAAATAAGGAAGAAAAAAAGCATGTACCCTGGAATGCCGCCAGCGCAAAACCTACGGAATTGACGATCCGAAAATATGTACGCTTCCAGCATGATGCACGGCAACAACGCAGCAGCACTACATACAGCAGCACCAACTGCACAGGAGCAGCACGTGCACAGCACGGCAACAACGCAGCAGCACTACTGCAGCAGCGAGTGCACAGGAGAAGCAGGTGCACAGCAGCAGCAGCACTCATGGCGTGGCGCTGACAGCAGCAGCAGCAGCAGCGGCAGCCGAAAACGAGCAAAACGAGTACGTAGGGTCACCAAAACATGTACACACAGAAATCGTGTGCATGCATCGAAAATGCACCACAGTAGCAGCAGCACTCACGTCGTTCGGTGCAGCGGTGACGGCGACAGCTGAATCCTCCGTTCCTTCGTTCACGTCCCGCAAACAGTTGTGCATGTGCGCGTTCGCGTGCACTGTGTGTAAGAGGAGTCGACGCAACGCACGAAGGGGAAAGAACGAGCATGGATGAGTAAAAAAAAAAAAAAAAACGCTTTGACGTAGGTTTGTATGCAAAAAGGCAATTTAAAACCCCCAAAAAACGTACTGGCAACATACAGCATGCACAATAGACATAAGACACTCACCACCGTCAGCAGTCTCGAGGGAGTACGAGATAGTCCCTTCCTTGATCGGGCGAGCACAGAACTCGCAGTCGGTTGCCCTGTCAGGATGATCCCGCCACCAGCGCACGTGAGATCCTTGCAGGTGGCGAAGGCCACGTTTTTGCCACCAGGCGCGGAGTTCTTGACCAAGTGCTGGTCCGAGCACTGGTCGCAAACAACAGCCGGCACCAGGTCGGTCTTTGTCGTTGCCGCTCTCTTGCCAGAGGGCGAGGACCACGCGCCTCTCGACGAGGGGGAGGTGCGCTTAGGGGGCGTGGAGAATGGAGAGGCGGGGGTTGCAGCACCAGCAGGTTCGCCACCGACAGCCGCAGCTTGGCCGCCGACAGCTGCACCTACCTATCTATGCCGTTCGTCGAAGGCGAGACGCCTCTTTTAGGCGCCGTGCAAAGAGCTGTCTATTGGTTGGCAGTTTGCGGAAGAAGAAAGAAGAAAGAAGAAAGGTTGTTTGGCTGTTTGGCGAAGAAGAAAGAAGAAGGGCTGTTTGCGAAGAGCTGTCTATCAGTCGGTCTGTCTGCCAAGAGCTAGCAAGTGACAACGACCTCAAAAATCGTAATTATAGTTGTATCTATACCTATATTTGTCAAATTTTCGTACTTTAGCCAACTTTTCTCTTCGTACAAATCACTTTTCGGCACAACACCAAATGCTCGGACACAGGAAGCCCGGCCGGACACATTGGTCGAGGTCTCGGTTCGATCCGTGCACTCTGGGGCACGTGGCGGGCGCGCAAAGTTTTTTTCCGGCGGGAGTGGATAAGACGATTTCCCTGGTTTCAGTACGAGAGGCCTCATTTTGTACGTACATATCTGTACACAATGTACATGCTCTCTGTTTTCTCCCTCCGGCTCTCTCATAAGCTGTGAGCACACAGCTCAGGCATATACCAGGTACACAACAGACAACATGCACAGATCCCATCGTTCCAACGCTGCCGCCCACCCGCCGTGCGTGTTCGACACATCCATATGCGCAGTGTTGCTGTAGGTGTTTGTCGGAGCCTGCCGTCCGCATTCCATCGTCTGCCATATTTTGTACCCCGGATGACGTATAATATCCCAGTACATTTTTTTTGGGTTATTGCACGGAGCACGGACCACCGACTAGAGAACAATACCCACAGCAGTGCACAGAGCGTGCTTACCTCCAGCTTCCTACAGCACCACAACCAACCCTGCTGCCCAGCAGCAGCAGCAGCAGTGGGCACACCTTGCGCGTATGGATGATCGTACTTCGGCTCATTCGTACAGCAGCGTTCGTACAAAACATACTTGCAGCAAACCAACAACAGTTCTTATTGCGGTGTGTCCTACATTGCTGACCGATTGATCCTAGAGCCAGCTGAAAGGGGATCAGTACACGTACGTTCCTCGCGTGGCATTTTACAGCAGTACTGTTGAATATGCAGTCGTACCTGTACAAGCTACTCTACTGCTGTAGGAGATCGTGCAAAGTGTTTTAGATTGCGTAAAAAACACGCGTGCCGGTTGTACGAGCACTGTTGTTATGGCGTATACGTTTATACTGCGCTGGATAACATTTTCGTTTCCGAGGTTCGACTCGCACCATACACGTTTTTTTTTTATTTCGCTTATTGACTTTTTTTGTACTGGGACTACAACAGTACTAGTACGGGGGACCATAGTAAATAGAACCAAATATTGTCAGTAAAAATGGGTAAATATATAGGTTTTTACGTATACCGTAGGTCCTATTAAGTATGGACCCCCGTAATACAGTAATAATGATACATTCGTCCACACCTTGCTTTTCTGAATGTATAGCATGGTATACTGCTGTTGCAATATAGTAAGTTGTGTGTGTTTATTTTCCACTTCTGAATCTGACTTTTTTTGTGCAACAGTAAATTCATCCACCTTGCTTTTCTGAACGTATAATATGACGTAGTACATGGGACTTGTGTGTTTTGGCCCAAATTAAAGAGTTTGGGCGCGCTTGCGTGTGGCGTGCGTTCATACCTCAACACTTCACAGCTACTCCGAATACTTGGGAGTTACTCTCAGTATTTGGGCCTTCTCAGTACTCGCAAAATTTTTGCCGCCAGTACTCCAATACTCTCAGTACCCGGACTACGAGAGAGATTGTTCTCGAGCATTCACCTGTGAAACCTTGATATTACCCTGAGCACCAAGAAACATTTATTTTGGGGGAACATATATATATGTATGCGTATATTTGTCAAATTTTCGTACTTTTGCCAACTTTTCTCTTCGCACGAGCACTTTTAGGCAAAACACTATGTACACGGACACGGGAAGCCCTGCCGGACACATTGGTCTAGGTCTCGGCGCGATCCGTGCACTCTGAAGCGCGTGGCGGGCGCTCAAATTTTTTTTTTTCCGGCGGGAGTGGATAAGACGATTTCCCTGGTTTCAGTAAGAGGCCATACTTTGTACGTACGTGTCGGTACATACATGCTGTCTGTTTTCTGTGAGCAAACAGCTCAGACATATACCAGGTACACAGCAGGCAACATGCATAGGTCCCAACGTTCCAACGCTGCCGCCCCCCCCCCACCCGCCGTGCGTGTGGGACACACCCATATGCGCAGTGTTGCTGTAGTTGGTTGCGTTTGTCGGAGCCTGCAGTCCGCATTCCACCGTCTGCCATACCTGGTATACGTTTTGATCCGTATATACCCAGGATGACGTATTATATCCCTGTACATTTTTTTTGTGTTGCACGGAGCACGGACCACCGCCTAGAGAACAATAGCCACAGCAGTGCACAGAGCGTGCTAACCTCCAGCTTCCTACAACACCACAACCCTGCTGCCCTGCTGCCCAGCAGCAGCAGCAGCAGTGGGCACACCTTGCGCGTATAGATAGTCGTACTGCGGCTATCACAGTTGGTTTATTCGATCGATCACTTGACCACGCCACGAACACACCAACCAGCATCACACCCTCTCTCCCTGCTTCTTCTTCTTCTGCTTATTGCTGTGTGTGATCCAACATCGCCACTGCTCCAGCTGTGCTCAGCACAGTGCGCCAACAGCACAGCAGCAGGCAAGGTACTATGCGCATGTGGAAGATCCGCGCTGTAAGCTCAGTGGTAGTACTGTAGTTCGTTGTTGTTGTCATCGGCATTGGCCGATGCACGTACCTTCCGCAATGTGTGACCCACTATCCCCGGATCGATATATTCGTCGTCTCGAGTACAACAGAGACAAATCGTTCGTACAGGTGTACAACAAATTATTCGTACAGCCGCTAGCAGCGTTCGTGCAAAACATACTTACAGCAGTAGTTCTCATTGCTGTGTGTCCTACATTGCTGACCGATAGATCCTAGCGCCAGCTGAAAGGGGGTCAGTACACGTACGTTCCTCGCGTGGCATTCTACAGCAGTACTGCTGTATATGCAGTCGTACCTGTACAAGCTACTCTACTGCTGCAGGAGATCGTGCAAAGTGTTTTACATTGCGTGAAAAACATGATGTCCCAGTTGTACGAGCACTGTTCTAGCGTAGACGTTTGTAATGCGCGCGATTAAGTTGTCGTTTCCGAGGTTCGACTCGCACCATCCACGCTTTTTTCTTTTATTTCACTTTTGACTGTAGTTGTACCAGGAGTACAACAGCAGTACTATTAATAAAAATACAGTCGTCCACACCTCGCTTTTCTGAGCGTATAGTATGATATACTGCTGTAATATAAGTTGTGTGTGTTTATTTTCCACTCCTGACTTTTTTTGTACCAGTCAGTACATTCATCCACCTTGCTTTTCTGAACGTATAATAATATGATACCTGGTATAATACAAGTTACTTGTGTGCTTTTACCCAAGGTAAAGAGTTTGGGCGCGCTTACGTGTGGCGTGCGTTCACACCTCATCATTTCACAGCTAGTCCCAATAGTTGGGAGTAAAGCAAAGTATGTTCGAGAAAATACTGCTATTATTTTCGGAGGTATCTTCGTACACTCGCAGTATATCGGGGGTTTTGTACTCGAGATACTGCGAGTAATCGCAGTATTTTGAGGTTCTATCGATACTACTTCGTATACTTTCGGGCTCGCACTAAAATGCGGGGTTCGCTACTTACTGCTGTTGTGCTGTGGCGTGGATACCCCCTGTTGTGCTTCAGGTATCTCATGGTTCTGTACCGCGGGTACTACAAGTATTCTAGTCTAGCAGTATTTCGTCCGTTGGTAGTGTTCGTACTGCTGCTTCTGCGAGACTCAGTACTCCACTCGCAGTAATGAAATACCCTCAGTATGCCCAGTATACTTCGAGTATGATGTATACTTCAACCGTCTGTGCACCGCGTCGACAATTCTCAGGCCCAGCGTTCGGCACCAGACACACCTAAATAGTCCCACACGAGTGGGAGTTGGAGCAAACCACTAACTTGAGTATACTTAAAGCAGTCTGGCAGTATTTCGAGATACGCATTTGCGAGGAATATAAATGCATGTACTGCGAATACTCTCAGTATCTCGAGGTTCTGTACTGCGCATATTGCCTTTACTCCAAGTATTTCGTGTTTCGATACTATAATGCGGGTACATACATTCCTGTATTCTCGGGGTTTGGTACTGCTCACACTCTCATTACTCTCAGTATTTGGGCCTTCTCAGTAGCAATATTTTTGCCGCCAGTACTCCAATAATTATGCTCTCAGTGCTCGGACTACAATTTGTTATCGAGCATTTATCTGTGAAACCTTGATGTTACCCTGAGCACCAAGAAACATTTATTTTGGGGGGACATTATATATATTGTACAATATGTACTGGTATGTGCTGTACCTTACTCAACCGGTCACAAAGTATTATGGCGCAACCTCGACCTCGAGCAACTTTTTTGTACTTCGTACGAATTAATCGCCGCGAGTCCGCTGGATCAATATATCCACTTACCGCTACTCTATTATATATTATTGTAGTAATCATCCCGCACTAATTCCGTGAACAGTTATTAATAGTATCAGATAATAGTCTGTCCTCAATATATATATATATGTTGTGTGTGATATTGACGTTAAAATGATGGGTGGATGCAGGTATAAATACAACTATAATTGCGATTTTTGAGGTCGTTGTCACTTGCTAGCTCTTCGCAAACAGCCCTTCTTCTTTGCAGCCGAACAGCCAAACAACCTTTCTTCCTTCTTTGAAACAGCCGAACAGCCAAACAACCTTTCTTCCTTCTTTTGAAACAGCCGAACAGCCAAACAACATTTCTTTCTTCTTTCTTCCTCGCCAAACAGCCAAACAACCTTTTTTCTTTTCTTCTTCCGCAAACTGCCAACCAATAGACAGCTCTTCGCACGGCGCCTAAAAGAGGCGTCTCGCCTTCGACGAACGGCAAAGATAGGTGCAGCTGTCGGCGGCCAAGCTGCTGCTGTCGGTGGCGAACCTTTTGCTGGTGCTGCAACCCCCGCCCCTCCCTTCTCCACGCCCCCTAAGCTCACCTCCCCCTCGTCGAGAGGCGCGTGGTCCTCGCCCTCTGGCAAGAGAGCGGCAACGACAAATACCGACCTGGTGCCGGCTGTTGTTTGCGACCAGTGCACGGACCAGCACTTGGTCAAGAACTCCGATAAAAACGTGGCCTTCGCCACCTGCAAGGATCTCACGTGCGTGGTGGCGGGATCATCCTGACAGGGCAACCGACTGCGAGTTCTGTGCTCGCCCGATCAAGGAAGGGACTGTCTCGTTCTCCCTCGAGACTGCTGACAGTGGTCAGTGTCTATGTCTATTGTGAATGCTGTATGTTGCCAGTACGTTTTTTTCGGGGTTTTCAATTGCCTTTTTGCATACAAACTTACGTCAAAGCGTTTATTTATTTTTTTTACTCATCCATGCTCGTTATTTCCCCTTCGTGCGTTGGGTCGGCTCCTCTTACACACATAGTGCACGCGAACGCGCACATGCACAACTGTTTGCGGGACGTGAAGCACACGATTTCTGTGTGTACATGTTTTGGTGACCCCACGTACTCATTTTGCTCGTCTTCGGCTGCCGCTGCTGCTGCTGCTGCTGTCAGCGCCACGCCATGAGTGCTGCTGCTGCTGTGCACCTGCTTCTCCTGTGCATTCGCTGCTGCTGTAGTGCTGCTGCGTCGTTGCCGTGCTGTGCACCTGCTGCTCCTGTGCACTTGCTCCTGCTGTATGTAGTGCTGCTGCGTTGTTGCCGTGCATCATGCTGGAAGCGTACATATTTTCGGATCGTCAATTCCGTAGGTTTTGCGATGGCGGCATACCAGGGTACATGCTTTTTTTCTTCCTTATTTTCATATCGTTTCTATGCTGCTGCTGCTGCTGCTGCTGCTGCTAATGCTGCCACAATATCCACTGAATGTTCGTATGTACTCGGATTACTGTTTTTCTTGGTCGTTTTTGTACCCAAATGGTTCCTTTTGATACGTGAAAACATATTTTTTTTGTCGTTTTGCTCCTGCATTTTGCGTACGTACTGCAATTTCTCGTTTTTGGCTTGGTTATTTTCATATATATCGTTGCTATGCTGCTGCTGTGGTGCTGCTGTGTTGTTGCCGTACATCATGCTGCACTTGTGTTTGTACATATTTCGGTATCGTCAATGAAATTCCGTAGGTTTTGCGATTGCGGCATACCAGGGTACATGCTTTTTTTCTTCCTTATTTTCATGTCGTTGCTATGCTGCTGCTGCTGCTGCTGCTGCTGCTGCTGCTGCCAACGCTGCGGCGATTCGTTGCAGCTTCTGCTGCTGCTAATGCTGTAGCTGCTTCTGCTGCTGCTGCTGCTAATGCTGCCGCAATATCCACTGAATGTTCGTATGTACTCGGATTACTGTTTTTCTTGGTCGTTTTTGTACCCAAATGGTTCCTTTTGATACGTGAAAAAATAGTTTTTGTCGTTTTGCTCCTGCATTTTGCGCACGTACGGCAATTTCTCGTTTTTGGCTTGGTTATTTTCATATATATCGTTGCTATGCTGCTGCTGTGGTGCTGCTGTGTTGTTGCCGTACATCATGCTGCACTTGTGTTTGTACATATTTCGGTATCGTCAATGAAATTCCGTAGGTTTTGCGATTGCGGCATACCAGGGTACATACTTTTTTTCTTCCTTATTTTCATGTCGTTGCTATGCTGCTGCTGCCAACGCGGATTATTGTTTTTATTGGCCGTTTTTGTACCCAAAAGGTTTTTTTGATACGTAAAAAAAATATTTTGGTCGTTTTGCTCCTGCATTTTGCGTACGTACTACTTTTTCTCATATTTCGTATTGTTGCTATGCTGCTGCTGCGTTGTTGCCGTACAGCATGCGGAGGTGGGTCTATAGTGAGGTACCAAAAATACTTTTCGGACGGCCTCGGGGTACATACTTTTTTTCTCCCTTCTTTTCATATCGTTGCTATGCTGCTACTGCCAACGCTGTGGCGATCCGTTGCTGCTTCTGCTGCTGCTGCTGCTGCTGCTCTGCTTTTAGTGCTGCCGCAATCATCACTGAATGTTTGTGTGTACTCGGATAATTGTGTTTCCTGGTCGTTTTGTGGCGCTGCTGCGTTGTTGCCGTACATCATGCTGGACATGATTTGTGTGTCTATTACACTTCAACTTGTGCGTGTGTACATATTTCTGTATCGTCAATGATTTTTTTTGTGGTGCTGCTGCGTTGTTGCCGTACATCATGCTGCACGTGATTTGTGTGTGTACTGTACTACACTTGAGTGTGTACATATTTCTGTATCGTCAAGGAAATTACGTACTTGCTGCTTCTGCTGCTGCTGCTGCTGCTGCGTCGCGTAGCAAGCGGTTACGTACTGCTGTTGTGCCGCTGTAGAGTAGTACAAATAATGAACTCTGCCCCCCCCCCCCCCCCCCCCCTCCCCCGCCATTCCCTGCACGCCACTCCCGCCCCGCGCATCCTATATGTTTACTTCGACCAGGTCCGTGGCAAGTGCTACAACTGCCGCCTGACGGACTCCACCATCATAAAGACGGAGACATCATCATCAAGCGCAAAAATACCCCCTTCCATTTCGCCTGCTCCAGGGCTTCGCGGAATTCCGAAGCAGTATACTTTACGCCAAGCAGATTGTCGCCATCCAGGACGAACGAAAGGAAACAAATTGTTTCCCACATTTCCCCAAATCACGATTATTTCTTCCTACACATATCCAACGGGTTCAGCAGCGAACATATCCACATTCTGGGCCTCCCGCCTCGTTACTCCAGCATCCTGGAAGACTATTTACATATCATGTCTCATCCAAACTCCTATGCTGGCCACATCGAAATCGCGGCCGCCCAGCAACTATACAACATTTCCATAACCGTTGGGGTTGCCGGCACTGCTGCTTTCTCTCCTGTCCCAAACCTTCTTTTAAACAACAGCCTGTATGTTGTATATCATCCACATGCCAAGCGCTACTCCACTCTCTCCCCACACTGATGAAATATATTATTCTTATTATTAGACGAATGTCATTCTTACTCTTGCGTCACCCGATCTTACGTTTCACATTACACTCATAAATAAACGCGATTATTTACATCCTTCACCGTTTCTTACACAAATACATTTATTAATAGTTTGGTTGGCTTTGGGCTATGTCGCCAATTAATTGCAGTTATATGTGCACGAAACGACGGAATACCCACTCCGAAGGAAAGCCTTGTACTACTTCTACAGAAGTGTGCAGGGTTGGATACGAATATGATTCGGCTCTTGCGCCACTCCCCTATTAATACGGCACCTCCCGGAGGGGAACCTTGTATTGTAGTACCAGTATGTATATATTTATGTGCTGTACCTTTTACTCAGCCGGTCGCAAAGAATTTATTGTGGCGCAACCTCGACCTCGCGCAACTTTTTTGTACTTACGAATTAATCGCCGCGAGTCAGCTGGATCAATATATCTCCATTTACCGATATACCTACCCTATTATATATTATTGTAGTAATGATCCCACACTAATTCCGCGAACAGTATACTGTAGTCTGTCCTCAAAAATATGTTGTGTGTGTTCTTCACGTTAAAATGATGGGTGGGTGCAGGTGCTACTTCTTAACAAGTGTGCAGGGTTTCATACGAGTATTATTTCGCTCTTGCGCCACTCCCCGATTAATACGGCACCTCCCGGAGGGGAACCTTGTATTATGTACCGCTGTGGTATAGTGCATACCAGCGATTGTAGGATGATTTGGACAGTTACGTCTTGTGTCATTTGTTCTCCCCGAATCCGGAAAATAAATAATTGATTACTTTTACTTTTTCAGTTTCCACCTCGAAATGCGGCATAATAATTTGAAGACGAAAAATATGTACTGCTGTGACCATAGAACTTATTACTTGTATTCGTATCGTATCTCTCGGGAATTCAAGAATCGGCACGGACACTGACTGGTTGTGCTGGATGTCGACGGGTAGAAAGAACAACAAGAAGACAAATAAAACACACACCTGACATACATGTATTTTTCTTTTTTCCAACAGCAGCAGTGTTTTCTGATTGAAATTCGAGATAATTTGAAGATTTCCTGTCGACATACAAACAACCGACATTTCGTTTTCTTTATTGCAGTGTTAGCGATGATCTTACGGTCCAAAGCAACGCAGAAAAGTCAGATCGACCGCAAAATAACCTTCGTATGGATCCCTTAAGCATGGGACCTCCGAGCTATTTATTTGGGTGGTTCCAGTTGAAGGTACTTTCAATGTTCTTTTCTTGAAAAAAAGAAGCCATCACCGGAATTGGCACTTTCTCCCCGATCCAAAGAACCAATGAAGAAAGTAAGTCGCGAGAAAAAGCAACCACCACCGGCCTTTTTCAATTATCGGTTTTTCTCGATAAAAAAGCGAGTTTTAGGTAGCTCAGCGATTTTGCAGGGTTCTATCACCGCCTGCTATGCTGTTATGTTGACTGGCCTACCTGGTGGTAAAGTTTTTTGTTTTTCTATTTTTTTCGAAATATATTGTAGAAATGACGAAATGATGAGAATCGAGCGAAGACTCGGAGGTTTCATTTTCGTGTCCCCCGTACAACCTATATAGCTTGTGCTACTGACACGAAAACAACAATAAACAACATAACTTTCGGACGTTATCTCCGTCGCATCAAGCCAACGAATGAACGGTACTTGTAACACGGGCATATCCACCGGTCCCAATAATATCCACCAGGTTTAGTATCGACGTTTAGATAGGACTTAGTGTGCCGTTCTCCCAATTATATACCTTGGCGCTACGAGTGGCGGGAGATACCAGACTGTCGTCTCCCACATCGCCAATCTGCTTTAGATACGATTTACCGCGTATGGGGTGTATCATGGTACATATTTATTTTATAAGCATCACCCTGGGCTGGGTAATTGATCGATCGTTTACCCCTATAGCTCAGTATGCAACACTTTCACATTTGACGTGACCGAGGACACGGACGGGTTCGAATCTCACCTTGAACGTTTGTTTTGCAGAAACGCTTGCGCGTGCGTCCTTGAAAACATTATATCTCCCTGGTTCCCCAGGTACTGAAACGTTGCGGGTAGGTTAGGGTGGGGCCGTACACGGTACCGACGCCCCAAATTCACGCCGTTCAGAGGGAGGGAGAGTGTTAAATGGATTGCCCTGGGCTGGGTATAATCGATCGATCTTTTACCCGTATAGCTCAGTAGGTAACACCTTTACATTTAGGAGGGCTTGCTGTAGGGTGCCGTGCGCACCAACGAGGAATGCGGCGAGGACGCCCCAACAACCACTAATCTGGTATTGGTTATTAGGTGCATACCAGGTATATATTACGCCATCGCATATGCATAGTATTACTGAGGCACGACAAAATGCGGGTTTTACACGTACGGGAGAAGTTTGGGCAACCAATCAGATCAACGCGGGTTAATTGTACGTAACAATTGAATAGCCTTGAGACACACCTTGCCTAGTTCGTAGTTGCTGACCAGCGAGCGAAGCATGTTGTCAAGCAGAGTCAGAGCTACAAGAGCATAGGTATGATACCAATTAATTTGAGTTGAAGAGGGCTCTGTGTTGAGCGTTCGATCTTGATCTGTTTGAATGCTGAGCAAGCAGGGTTTTCGCCAGCCAGACATTTTTTTATTTTTTTTTTATTTTTCTTGATCGAGGGACCTTCCTTGGAGAGACTCGTTCGCGGTGTCTTGTTAGCACGTGTACGAGAGCAGCTAGCTGCGAGTGTGGACGGAAAACCTTGAGGCACATGTCGGAGGGCATGGCAAGCGTGGCCGGACAAGCCAACACTGGAGCGAATCGCCAAGATCGGTACCTCTGGTATGTTGTAGCACAGTGAGACGTTACAGAGAATTGTGATGCGGAGACCGCTCTAGAGTAGTGGTAAGGGACGCAGGTGGTTCTGGCAGCTGGAAAGCAGTGCTTCGCTTCTTCTGATGTAGATCTTCTTATTGATGGCGAGAGCTGAGGAGGTGCTCCGGTAGAGAAGTGAGAGGTAGGGGGGCGGGACTCGACGCCCAGATATGCTCGTCCCACCCCACGCCACAAGCTCTCCTAAATTCCTCTTATCTGATGTACTCCAACAGAACTTTCCTATGGCTACCGATCGTTCTTCTGCTAATATAAGAACTTCTCACTTCGTAGTCCTATCTGCGTCAAGGAACATTGCTCTCGTCTAACGGGCTATCCGCCCTAGGGAACATTCCTAAAATAACGATACTCTCGACTAACGGAATATCCGCCGGGTTAATTCATTCTTTGGATTATTCTCGTATTCGTGAAACTACAAGACTGCAACGTATTATCTATATCTATAGCCCATGAATACTCTACTCATATCACATTAGCCCACCCTGAATAGTCGTATATGCAGACCACAAGATGGTCGGAGGGTGATGACAAAGTTCATCCCGAACGGCCAGAAAAAGGTGGTCGAAGATGCGGCTATTCGAAACAAAAGAAATGAGGCTATAGATCCCCCCACACCTCGTAATAAAACCCAAACACTACGAAGAGGGGGTGTTCGCTGCGAACAACCACGGAACATTACTCTCGTCTAACGGGCTATCCGCCCTAGGGAACATTCCTAAAATAACGATACTCTCGACTAACGGAATATCCGCCGGGTTAATCCATTCTTTGGATTATTCTCGTATTCGTGAAACTACAAGACTGCAACGTATTATCTATATCTATAGCCCATGAATACTCTACTCATATCACCGGATGTGTACTATAGCACAGTATGACGTTACCCGGGATGTTGCACCCTCGGTGGTATCATTATGTTCGCAACTTGCAAATACGCGCGTGCAGCAGTGATGGGCCGGCAGCGTGTGCTTGCGGGAATAGTATACGTACCAGACGCGAGTATGCATACTCTCGTACTTTTGCGTGGTACCAAACTCGAGAAAAGGCACGATTAATAAGTATGACGGGTTCAGCAGAAGTGCGGATACAGCAGCAGTGTCCGTCTCCGCCCCCCTTGTCTCCGAGCGGGGGGGGTGCGCAATAATATGATACAACTTCGAGGACCAACGCCCCAACGGGTAGGGTGGACCGTAACTGGACCAAGTCCGGCGGGAAGGCCTCATAGCCTCGGTTTCTGTTAGTGGGTGAGCTCGCGCAAGTCCCACACTACCCGGGAGAGATGACTCTCCTGGGTGGCTATCTCCACCGTACCTGCTCTTCTCGGGGGTGAGGTCGGGTCAACGTGCCCAAATGGGCTGAATTGGAACACGACACGAAATTGGAACATGGAAGTTATTTTTCCCAATCCGCCGGATGATAAAAAACGAAGAAGAAGATACAACTTCGATAGCAAAGTGCAAACGAGAGGAAATACGTACGTGCAACCTGTGTTACTGCTACCCGAAAATCTCTCTATATAGTAGTGTTTAATGTTGGGGTTTTGTGTGTTTCTTGTTTAGTAGTGGAGGGCGCGACAGCGGCAATGCTGGTGACACTCGACACCGTTGTCGTCGACAATATGAAGATGATGCCAGATTGTGTGGCAGGGTTCCCAGCTTGACTATGCAACAGAGGACGCGAAGTTACGCGAGATGTACTGGTACGATTATGTTTGCTTCCTACTCGGCTTTTGCTTCCCTTTCTGATGTTTCCTCCGTGTTCTTTCTCTTTGTCTTTTTCTCCGTCCGTTGTTCCTTTCTCTCTTCTTGGTATTTCTTCGTTCGTACAGCAATTGCATGCTCCCGTTCGGCAAATTCGTGCTGCTGCAGTTTTTATTTGTTCTGGTTCAGCAAGTTCGTGCGGGACTTATTTGTTCCGGTTCAGCAAGGGTATGGATGTTCTTGCGTACTATTTAAATTAGGTAATAATGGAATATAGACGAGGCGTATTACGCAGCTTGCAAAGTTGAGTATCAACTATTTAATCAGTCGAACTCACAGCTGACGTATTTCAAAATTTATAAAAACATTAAATAAAACGCAAAACTATTACCAGGTACGTACAGTAGTAGTAGTGCAAAGTACAGCTGTGAGCATGATATATTGTCTTGCTTGCGCCGTTCGCATTCGGTCCCATGTCAGGATCCCGTTTTTATTTGTTGTTTGTTTTTACCCCAGTTCGTGAGAGTGTACTTTCCCTGTTTGCTTGGTTTATGGTGTCTTCGTATTTTATGAGCACTGAGCACCTCGTTTGCTTCTGTATGATACTTTAATTTCAGAGCGAAAATCTTGTCCTGTTTGCAACCTAGACAGTCTGTGACTATATCGATTATAGCACTCCTAGCACGAATAACCAGGTTCGGTTTCTGATTTGGTTGAGTTGACGTCGGTTGGCAACCACACAGTAAAACATACAGCTCACTATATACACTTGAGCTACTACAGGCAACCGGGGTTACCGTACCGTTTTTTTTTTAATATAATAGTTTTGGGCAGGTGATCACAGCTTGTAGTCGAGGTTCGTAGATCATTTGTGCGGGGTGGAGGACCTTGACTCTGTATACGGGGAATCATCGTATCACGTACCGCAGTGCTTATGGTAAGGCACCCAAGAGGGAGTGGCGTAGTATTCCCATTGCTGTCTCTGGAAGTGGCAACGCCGGGAAGTATACTAACTCATTGAAGCTGTCATCTATACGCCAGTTCGCCACACAAGCGGTAATTAGTAGGATGCAGCAGTAACCTTACTACGACTAGCCGGACACCTCATGGCGCTTCGCGCCAGGTACACGCAAAGTTTGCCTGGTCAGTGAAACCCCGACGTGGTCCGTCCCGGCATTGTAGGGATGCCAAGGTCTATGATCATAGGACTACGTCCAAGCACGGTATCGAGTACACCGCCCCCACTCCACACACACACATTGTG
This sequence comes from Macrocystis pyrifera, assembly GCA_031763025.1. Taxonomy (NCBI): domain Eukaryota; class Phaeophyceae; order Laminariales; family Laminariaceae; genus Macrocystis; species Macrocystis pyrifera. The sequence continues at coordinate 11,607,878 of JASSKH010000015.1, forward strand.
TTGGTGTGTAGCGGTGCAGAGCTTCCATCGAATGAACACACGGGAGCTTCGCCATTTATTTGTTGGACGCAGCTAGAAGAGCTATATTTCTTGCTCTTCCAACAAAGTGGACAGCCCCCCATCCATGTTGCGTGAAAACAAGCGTCTCGAGCTTGACCCTAAACCGGGAGGTAAATAAGTCACCCCCCAAGTAGACGCACAGATGTGCCCGTGTGGCAAAGCAATAGAGAGTAGAACTCACATAGTAGGAAAATGTGAAATATACGAGGAGGAACGGGATGTGTTAGAAGAAGAGATGAGGAAAATAGACGAATATGACATGGAGGAGTTTGATACAATGAATAGCAGCGAGAAAACGATTGCTATCCTAGGAGATAGATGGTGGCCACAGGAGGCCAAACAGGAAGGGGATAAGATCAGCAAAAAGTTTCTATGTAATATATGGAAACGACGTAATGAGCGCCCAATTGTTGGAGGTGTCTCTATTTGGAGTAGGAACGGTGCTCCGTCTCGAAAGAGATGCGTGGTCAACGGTCAAATGACCAAGGCAAGCAACAAATGAGTACGCCCCCCCCCCCCCCCCCCCCCCCCCCCCCCCCCCCCCCCCCCCCCCCCCCCCCCCCCCCCCCCCCCCCCCCCCCCCCCCCCCCCCCGACAAGTTGATAATAGGCCGCAGATATCATACCTGCTATCGTACAGGTACTCGTATATAGGTGAACCACGTGCCGGGCAGTGTGTTTTAGAATCCTGGAATACGAATATCGCTGGCCAGCACGTATCGTTCCTTTCCTGAGATATTGGAGCCCGCCCTATGACCACGGACTTGAATTACAGCAATGAGTGAATGTGAGAACGACGGCATCAGCAGCAGGTTAGTTAGCGGAGCCTGTCCCGTGAGTTGATACGAGAACCACACCAAACAACAACAAAACGACAACATCAGCAACACATGTGAGAATCACAGCTAACAACAACAACGACAACTTTCCCCTCTACGTAAAATGGTCCGAAAAAAAACATGACCCTGCACCAGGTACCGCTGTGTAATAGTTTACTAGGCGTACTACTCTGTGCACACTACTACTATACTATTACGGGGGGCCATAGTAAATAGGACCTACGGTAGACACAAAACCTATACATTTCGCTTTTTTTACTACCGATATTTGGTCCTATTTACTATAGTCCCCCGTAATATGACCTAAAATATTTATAGTATTACGGGGAACCATAGTTTAATAGGACCTATGGTATACATAAAAACCTATATATTTTACTATTTTTACTAACAATATTTGGTCCTGTTAACTATGGACCCCCGCAATAGTATAAATAGAACGAAGACACAACCCATGATGGTTGCTGCCGTACAATATGCGATATATGTACGGGTACCCTGTGGATAAACTATTAATACGAACAGTAGCAGCGTGACGTACTGCTGTGTGATTGTTGTTCGTCGAAAGAGGAGTTCACTTGGTTTTGTGGACTTATATATACTGCCTCTTGCGCTATTGGTATTCTTAGTCTTGTAGTTGTCTCATATCTCAGAGGGGTGACACCAAACACGGCACTCCAAAGAGCATCTGCCTGTTAGACCTGCAGTCCCGTTTTGGGGACAAACCAGTCAAATTCTAAGTAGTTTGTCCCGAAACCTGGACTGCGGTTCTAAATTTCGCACTGCAGTCCCGGTTTAGGGACACACAATTAATATTACGGAGGACCATAGTAAATAGCACCTACGGTACACACAAAAACCTATATATCTCCCTATTAATACTATCAAAATTTGGTCCCGTTTACTATGGTCCCCCGTAATACTTGGACTTTGCGAAAGAAACGGGACTACAGCAGTGCTAAAAGCTGTCTGTGGTTTACCAAGTATGATTGTAGTCCCGGTTTAGGGACACACCACTTGGAATTTGAGTAGCTTTGTCCACGAAACGAGACTGCCGTACTGAAAGCTGTCTGTGGTTTGCCAGGTATGATTGACCCGTTCTACGATAGAGGTAGCACATTTCCGCTGAACGTTTTTTTTCTGAATGAAGGGGGTTTCTTACCCCAAAATCGTCGGAATGCCAATCTTGTTTCGAAAAATGACGTTTTTTATTGTTGGGCCGTGGGATTAGAGCCCATCTTAACGGGGAACACTAAGTTTCATTATTTGGATTTTTTTTTTTTTTCAATTTCAATGAATTTTAATTTGATTTCGAAAAAACAACGTGTTCGTATCCTATCGAGAAGCGGCGCACTCATTGTCACACCAAAAGGAAACCGAAACAACCTTGAAAAACGCAGCGCGTCACACAACACCCAGCCGACAAACAGTGACAAGCGTAGACGAGAGCGAAGGTTCGCGTTGTCGCGTGCGCGCCGCCGCCAGCATCTTGTTCTGTTGATTGATCTCTAAAGGTATAGGCGCAGCTGGCACGGGAACGCGTGGTTGACTCCAGGCAGTAACACGGAACTCCTCTTATATTATATCCGAGCTGTCGAGTGACAGCACATGCATCGTATGCAGGTTATTTTCCAACAGGTTGCGGAATAAACCTCCCGTTTATCCCCCCGAATATCCGACTAATTATCCCTGTCCTATAACCCCGTATCAATATATGGAACTCCCTAATATTAGATATAACGTCTCCGTCGTGTTTCTGAGCACAATCAATATCCCCCCTGCTCATTATACACGACCATACGTTAATATCCCCCCAGCCCTGTACACTGCAATGTACGACTCCGCTGGGTGGAAACATCTCAATATTATGACCAACTCATATGAAATTCAGAAACATAATTTCACTCAGAACCAAAAACACTATCCAAACCCTCCGACTCTGAAAACATTTACTATGGACCGCACACGCCCCCAGCGCTTCAAAGTCTCTCTTCAACCTTACCCAAAAACTTCTCCCTCTATTTCATGAGGAATTAATGGAAATCATGTAAAAAATCACAGTAGTCATACTCATCGAAATAAAAATTAAGCCAAGAAATAAATGCCAGAGATCGCAAGGAACCCCGTTCCCCCGGACAAGAGTCTCCCCTTGTCCCCTACTCCCGCCATAGATACACAGATCGCGACGGTAATGCGAGATATCATACATTTCTTCACTTGAATTTTACTTGACGTTGAAACTACTACAAAACACCAACAACTCTCGAAATCCATCACCAGGAACGAAATGGTATCATCCTCGGAATTAGCCAGGGAAAAACGGCAGCATCTTCGGATTTGTACGTAGTTCCGACAAATCCTTCACTCTAAAATAACATAAAACCTTCTACCTCGGAAAAACCGCGTCAAATATTCATCAGAAAATCCCGGTGGTAACAAAACACCGTGTTGTTGAGCGGCTTTGTCAAGAAGTCTGCATGCTGTTTCTCCGACTCTACATGGGTAATAACAAACTCCCCCTTAAAAATAAGCTCCCGCAAAAAGTGGTGTCGTATGTCGATGTGCGCCGAATTCGACGTGCACACTGGATTTTTTGCCAGATGCCTTGCCCCCTCGTTATCCTCGAAAACCGTAATGCACCTCTCCCCAAACCACGGAAAGATAAACTCCATACATAGCGCATGAACATTGCTTCCTTGATAGTGTCTGCCAGTGGTACATATTCGGCCTCAGTGGTTGAGAGTGTGATGCATTTCTGCGTCCTAGAAAACCAGCACACACGCCCCAGCACACATGATAGCCCCACCGGAAACTGATCTCCTGTCAGTGGCTTTGTTGGCATAGTCTGCATCTGCAAAAGCTACCAGCTCAAGCCCGCTACCCTTCTGGAACGTAATGCCGAAATCACTCGAAAAAAATACGTACTCTAATATACCGACTGCTGTCCTCCAGGGTACTTCCCTCGGCCTATTCGTGTACCTCGCTACCGCCCTCACCGCGTTCGCAATATCCGGTCGTGTTTGGTTCGCAAGCCACATCAAGCACCCCACCAACTAGCGCAAAGGCCAATCACCCACGGGTTCATCCTCGTCAAACTCCTCGAGCTTCACACCAGTCGAAAGCGGGTTATTCTTCCCAGAACTAACACCAAACCTCGCGGCGGTATTTTCAGCGAACGCCTGCTGCGAAATCGTTAAAGTACCAGCATCTCAATCCCTCGAAAAATAACAACCAGCATACCACCGCAGCTCGCCCAGATTGTTGATCGGCACAAGGTTGTTCAGGTCTTCACAGAACTGATCGCATCTAGCCTTGAGTCCTACAGCAAAAATATCATCCACATGAACTACCGTTACACGGTACGAGCCCGACTCGACCAACCTCATGACACACGCATCAGCGGGGCTCTGCTCAAATCCTAGACTCTTCATTGTTCGTAGAGTCCAAGCCTGGATGCCCTGACCACCACGTGGTCTGATGAGTTGCTTTATAATCGTTGTATTATAGGACAGAGGAGGGGAGAGAGAGCGGAGCCTAGCTCGTAGCTCGGAGCAGAGAACGGGGCAGAGAACGGAGTGCTCAAACTCTCCTCGTGAACACACGGCATAATTCATAATAACGCCTGCGAAGATATACACAACCCTCTACAACTTGTAACCGTCGCTGCTGGAACGATCCAAACGAACACCCTCCCTGGCTCTTCACAGCAGTGACGAGACCGAAAAGACATTCAAGACTTGCTAGGACCTAAGAACAGCCAACGACAGTCCCGCAGGAGGAAACCCGGCCACCGGGTCAAAATCCCCTGTATAACACATATACTCCAAACCATTGCAATTGAAACAACGGCCGCATTCCAAACGATGACCATGGCCAGAAAATAAAATGCCAAGCGGTGCCCTACTCCCCCATGCCCCCAAAGTAGCGCAGGGTTGGCGACCTGACAAATTATTCCTCGCATCACTCAAACATGGTACTCATCGAATAATGCTCATACCCCTCACTCACCCTCCAAAGGCAGATTCAACAAGAACCTACGATGAGACTTAAAAGGGGTCGCAGCAAGGGATTTCGTCAAAATATCCGCGTGCTGCTCTTCCGAAGCTACGAACTGAATGTCGATCTTCTTAGCACGAAGTAGCTCTCTGACAAAATGAAAACACACGTCGATATGCTTACTCCGAGCAGAACTAAGAGGGTTTTCAGCCAACGCTATGGCCCCCTGGTTATCCTCGAAAACCCGGACACATGATCCGCTTAGCTCAGGACAGACAAACGACAACACCGCGCCCGTAAACAAAGCTTCCTTCACCCCTTCACCCAGGGCGACATACTCTGCTTCTGCTGTCGACAACGTAACACACCTCTGCGTGCTACTTGCCCAACTGACGGCCGCACCCCCTAGGGTAATTACCGTCCCCGATACCGAGCGCCTATCGTTCGACGTATCCGCATAATCAGCATCACTATACGCAGTCAAATCCAAACCCGAGCCCCGTACAAAAGTCAATCCCACAAACCTGGTCCCGTGGAGGTAAGCCATAATCTTCAAAACTGCCTTCCAGTGCCTCTCCGTTGGGTTGTGGGAGTGGCGCGCCACAGCACGCACAGCGTTCGAAATGTCCGGCCTCGTCATGGTCGACAGCCACATCAAGTTGCCCACAGCCTCCCTGTACGGCCAGTCTCCTCCAAGTTCGCCCTCCTCTCTTCGACCTAGTTCCACACCGGGGGTCGCGGGGATATCAGAGGATGAGTTAACACCAAAACGATTCAGCATGTTCTCAATGAACGCCTTCTGCGTAGTCTCCAATGTCCCCAGTTCCCAGTCGCGTTTGAAAGCACAACCAGTGTACCAAGTCAGTTCGCCAAGGTTATTCGTGGGAAATTTCATAGCTAGCGCGGCATGGAAATCTCTACATGTCTCATCCGATCCTGCGATCACGATGTCATCTACATGAACGGCCATGATCCTTCTACCTTGCCGTCCACAACCATGCGAAACACACACGGGTCAGACCTACACTGCTCCATTCCGTACTCTACCACGGTCTCTACCAATAATCCGGCCCACTGCCGTCCGCTCTGCTTTAGACCATACAGTGATCTGTTTAGGCGGACGATCTTTCCTGACATGTCACCACACCCACCGGGCAGTTTCATGTATATCTCGGCGTCGAGTTTCGCGCGAACAAAAGCTTGTGCGACGTCTAGATGAAAAATCTTTAAACCATGTTCATTTGCAACAGCCGCCAGAATTTTAACTGACGCTGACGAGGGAGTCGGTGCAAACGTTTGAAAATAATCTACATCCTGCACCTGGCTATAACCCTTAGCCACAAGTCTGGCCTTTGTCTTTACTATCAAGCCATCCTTATCCGTCTTGTAGGTAAACACCCACTTCGCACCTACAGGTTTCCGCCCTTTTGGCGGTGTCGCGGCTTCGTACGTACCGGTCGTTTTGTGCCGTCCAACTCAATTTTCATGGCCTCGTGCCACGCCGCTTTGCATTGAAAACGCTCTACATCTGCTACGGACTGTGGGGGCGGTTCTACGTCTTCCGGGAAACCACTCGGCATGCACACGCTCAACTCCCCTTTGTTCTCCACAGCAGGTCTTCCGGCCATCAAAGCCACTGCGTCCTCCGTCGTCCAGGGCGTACGATCCAGCATACTCCCAGGCTTCGTCCACGACTCGTACGCTGCCGCAAGCAGCGCGTCTGCGGTCCTTTCATCCATCCTTACCTGGTGCACAGCAGGTTCACCCTCCAGGCGTTGGCTTTGACCCCGGGTCCGGCCCCGTACAGTCGGGGGGAGCCAGCCCCAGCTGCTGAGCTCGTGTGCTGGCCTCCCCGACAGGACCGCGGGGGGATCCTCACCGTCCCCTTGCCCGGTGTCGGAGGCTGATGCTGCGCCCGAGTCGCTTCCGGCCCTCCCTGCCGGGACCGAGGAGGCGTCCACGGCGCCCCCTAGAGACGAACCCATCGTCTCGGGTGTTTCGCACCCGGCCTCGCCGGCGGCAGGTGCCTGCTGTGCGCGCTCCTGCATAAACGCGTCCAGGTCATAACCCCACGTCACGTCGAGGTCGTTCAAGTGAGCCAGACCGTTGTCCAGCTCATCCACCACCCCCCCACCACCTCGATCCGACGTGCTCACGTCGTCTGCCTCTGACCCCCCCTTTTCCGTAGACAGGGAGTCATTCGCCTGGGCAGGTACAGGTGGTGCAGGCGACACGCGTTGCCAGGTGACATTGCGCGTTATTAGCACAGTGCGGTTCTTTGTCAGCACTCGTACTGAATCTCCGGGGTAGTTTGTTGCAGGGCCGAGGTAAAAGCACTCTTGCGCTTTCGCCTGTGACTTGTCCTCTTCACCTTGCAATAGCCAGGCTTGAGGAAGGGCCGTAGTACTACCGGGGGGGGGCTACCATGCCACATCTCATGCGGCGACTTGCTCTGCCGGTTACCTGTTGTTGCTGTGCGGTTCAAGGCGTCACACGCCCAGTGGGACGCTTCCGTCCACAACGACGTCGTGGCCGGGAGTTTCGCGCCAGGAAAAAGCTCTTGAGCCTGGATTCGGCCCGCCATTGCGGCGGTCTCTATCAAACCTAGCGCGCGCTCTGCTACTCCAATGACTTGGGGACTGTCGGCCGTCGTGAATTCCTGCTTGATCCCTCGTGATCTACACAGGTCGCCAAACTTTCCCCCGCGGAATTCACCACCCCCATCAGATCGGACGATTACCACCGTAGAAGGGACACCGTCTGCACGAGAATCCGCAAGGAACAGCTCGAACATTTCCGCGGCGTCCGACTTGTGGCGCATAAAGTACACCCTCGTATATCGTGAAAAATCGTCGCGCACGATGAGAGTATACCGCTTCCGCCCGAGAGACTCTACCACCTTTGGTCCACTCAAATCCACAAGAACCCTCCCGAGCTTCTTATCTGCTCGTGTGTGTGTGGACTGCTTGATACCTCTGCGGAGACCCTTTGCCATGGAGCACCCTTTGCACTTCAGCAGCTTTCCCTCGAGGACAATCCCTTGCTGCTCCGTGGTCTTGCGAAGTAGTACCTCGTGGGAGTGTCCAGCAGCGCAGTGGAAATCGTTGATGTTGATTGCAGACTTGTTGGGCAGTTGTCCCGGGGCGAGTACAGCACAGGCGTTTTCCCCACGACTGCGGTCGACCCGGTAGCCGTATAGGCTGTAGAGAGTCCCACTCAACGGGAACACGATCGAACGCTCCGACTTGAGCCTGATTACAACCCCCGTAGGGCGCCCTTCGAAAGTATGGCCGTTTTTGACCAGAGTGGGCAGGGAAAATAAGTGGTAGCGGAGATCCGGCACGTGCGCAACGTTCGTAAGCAGCACTTGCACGGGACCGTTTCCGGACCGAAAGACAACACTCACGTCACCGTAACCTTCGATCGCTCAGGTGGATCCGTCAGCGATTCGGAGAGTCAAGTAGCATTCTCTATAATTGATCATGCAGTCAGCGGAGGGCGTCATGTGAGTAGACGCACCACTATCACATATCCAAGCCTCGTATCCTACCTGCCAAGCAGACTCCCCTTCACCCGAACCATCGCTCCACTTGCCTGTCTCTTCGGCCTTGAAAGCTGAGGCCTGGACCGTACCTTTTTCCGGGTCGTCGTCCCTTGCCCCATCCTTACTCGTCACCGCCATGACAGCTTCTTCTTTCGATGAGGGGCAGACATCAGCAGCGTGCCCCAGCCCGTTGCATCGACTGCATCGATCCGTGGACATGGGACAGGCATCGGCAGGACAGGCATCGGCAGAGTGCCCGCGTCCCTGGCATCGACTGCATAGCTTCGCCGTACACTCGCTCCTCCAATGGCCCTTCTTGCCACACCTATGACACTTGACCACTGGATTACTTCCGCTGGCGGCTTTGGCGTCGTTACCATTGCCACCAGCAGCCGCGGCCGAGCCACCACCGTTCTCGTTGGAGCATCTACCGCCTCGTCCGTGACCCCGTCGTCCACCTTTTTCCTTGCCATTTCCTCCACCTTTCCGTCGACCACCGCCACCGCCGCCGCCGCCGCCGTACATAGCATGGCCTGCGTGGCCAGCGTTGGACCCCTTCTTCCTGTTTCCAGAAAGTCGGTGATGCCGTTCTCGAACAGCCTTGATGATGTCATCACGGCCGATGCTGTCACGTGATGCCAGGTTCCGAGCCTCCACTTCGTATTCGGCAGGCAGAGCGTCAATAAAGATGGTGTACAGCATGTGGTCGTCTACTGACATTCCTGCTGTTCGCATTTCCGCGGCAAGATCCTCGATCCTGCCCATCTCCTCGAGCTGGTTGCTCCCCGGCGCCATCTTAAAACTGTTAAGGCGTCGGGAGAGATCTGATTTGGCCCCCGTCGTCTGAGGGCCCTCCCACGCAAGGAGAGCGTCCCACGCTTGCCTCGGCGAGGTACACCTGTGCAAAATGCTTTTATCGCTCTTGCTCTTGAGGGCCGTCGACAGGAAATTCCATGCCAGTGTATGTCTGTGCACACTTTCGCGGCTAAACCCCCTAGCGCCAAGCATCGAGTTTTCGGTGTCTAATTCCCCTACGGGAATGTACTGTGGTGGATCCGACACGAAAGCAGACAAGAAACCAACTCCTTTGGCGTAATACCGAGCATCGCTTGTCCAGGGGTTGAACTCATATTTTAGCCCACTAAACGATGGCACAGGAGTGTGTTTAAAGGCCAAATGGCGCGATAGAGGCAGATCAAATCCACCACCCAACTCACCGCCAGGGTACGCACTCCATCCTCCTGTCCTCCCATGCTGGTCTGGATGACCCCTCGGTGGGCCAACCTCGATAGGCAACGCAGTTCCTCCGCGTCCAGTTGCTCCCAAATCTGGCGAGGCGCCCTCACGCAAATTTGTCTCTTGTTCTGCTGCAATCTCTCTTACAGCAGTGGGTACTGCCCCTTGTGGGCTCTCCCCTACAGCAGCGCTACTCACAGCGCTGCCGGACTCCGATCGGCCGTTGTTCCTCATGAACTCGGCCATCATGTCCCTCATGGCGTTCAGCATCGACGCCTCTCTGTTCTCCATCGCCAGCTTGATCTCGCGTCGCAGCGTTTCAACGTCACTTGGAGAGTCGCGCTCTTCTTGAGCCGATCCCTTCGAGGGCATCGTGGGCTTCTGGTACCAGACCTCAAACGTTCGAGTACACTAGTGTGTTCGTAGAGTCCAAGCCTGGATGCCCTGACCACCACGTGGTCTGATGAGTTGCTTTATAATCGTTGTATTAGAGGACAGAGGAGGGGAGAGAGAGCGGAGCCTAGCTCGTAGCTCGGAGCAGAGAACGGAGCAGAGAACGGAGTGCCCAAACTCTCCTCGTGAACACACGGCATAATTCATAATAACGCCTGCGAAGATATACGCAACCATCTACAACTTGTAACCGTCGCTGCTGGAACGATCCAAACGAACTTTCATGTCAGTGAGAAGGTGGTTGTGCCACGACCTCGACGCTTCCTTCAAGCCGTAGAGACTGCGATTCAACCTGGCTACCTTACCAGACATTTCGCCGCAGTCAGGGGTTAGTCGCATGAGTACATCCTCATCCAAACTCGACTGCACGAAGGCCTGCTCAGCATCAAAATGACGCAAATCCAAACCCAACTCGCACGCAATATCATCCAACAAACGGAAACAAGACGCTGCAGGCGTCGGAGCAAAAGTCACAAAGAAATCAATACCCTCACGCTGCTTGAAACCTCGTGCCACCAGCCTTGCTTTCGCCCGCACCACGTCACCATGCGCGTTGGACTTCCAGGCGAACACCCACTTCGCCGAGATGACGTTGAGCCCCTCTGGTTGCTACGTCGCTCCAAACGTCCCCGCGTCCGCCAGCCCATGGTACTCCTTGTCCATCGCCTGTCTCCAGATGGCCGAATACTCGTCCGCACACGCTTCAACATACGAGTTCGGCGTCGAAAGCTCGCTCGCCGGGCGTGTGGGAAGGAGAGGGTTCTCGCGCGGTGGGGCTTGGTGGAAAAGTACATGGCCTATACCTTCCCGCGCTGCCATCAACCCCAGCAGCCCATGCCCCATAGCCTCGCGGTTCCGCGCAGTCTCCCCTCTTGTCCGCCTCCTCAGCACATCTCCACCTTCCGGGTGTCGCCCAGCTTCCCCCCTGGCCCGATTACCCTGCACACCGCCACCACCCTCCTGGTGTCGTGCGGTCTCCCCCCTAGTCCGCCCTCCCTGCACAGCGCCACCGCTCTCCTGGTGTCGTGCAGTCTCCCCCCTTGTCCACCCCCCTCAGCACATCGCCATCCTCCGGGCCCGGGATATAAGAACCCAGTGCCCGGGCAGCACGCTGCGAAAGCTGTGGCTGCGGTGACTGCTGTGGCGGCGACGGCGATGATAACGGCGGCGACGGCGGCGGCGGTGACGGTGGCTGTAGCGGCGGCGGTGACGATGACGGCGGCAGCGACGGCCACGGTGACGGTGGTGGCGGCGGCGACGGCGACGGCGGCTGCGGTAGCAGCGGTGATGACGGCGGTTGCGGCGGCACCAGTGGAGATGGGGGCGGTGGCTCGGGCCATACGTCGGGACCCCTCAGAGGCTCCGGCGCACCCGGCGGCGGTGGCGACGGCGACAGCGGCAGCGGGGAGTTCTCCTCCTCCGAAGACAGTACACAGACGGTTTCCTCGGGTGTTCCCAAGTGACGTCACGGGAGAACGACCTCCGGCCAGACATCAGCAGGATCTTGCTGCAGTCAGCTGCGTGGTAGTTGCCGCCGTCGAGGTAGAAACAAGCCTCCGCCTTCGGCTCGGTCTTCAGGGCCCTCCTGACGTGGTGGAAGCCCGGCTTCAGAAACGGGAGCAACCGCGCAAACGGTGGTCTCCCGTAGAATTTGCGGTACGGCGAGTGCATTTCCGGCTTGTCCCTTACCCTCGCCGTCATGTTGATCACATCGCTCGCGTACACGCATGACTCAGCCCAGAGGGGCTAAGTCGCCGGCATCCTCGCATCGCCGAACAGGCGAGTGGCCTCCAAGCGGGACGCCATTGCAAGCTCCAGCGTCATGGCAATCCGTCGCTCGACCACCCCGTCATGCTTCGGAGAATCGACGGGCGTGTACTCGCGGCGGATGCCGTGGTGGTTGAGCAACTCCACGAACTCCGCCTTGGTGAACTCGGTGCCGTTGTCCGAGCGAAGGCACTCCACGATGGACGGCACACCCTTTGCGTTGGTGTCGGCCAGGAAACCAGCGAAGACCTTCGGGACGTCGGACTTCCGCTCCAAGAAATACGGCCACCCCAGTCGTGAGTAGTCGTCGACGATCATCATCAAGTACTGCGCACCGCCAGCAGACGTAGGCTGTTGTCCCGACAGATCCACGAACAGACGCTCCAGAGGCCTGGTAGAACGGCACTCGGTCGTCCGGCACTGCCATCCTCCTCCCTTTCGCCTCAGAACACCCAGCACACGGAACCAACTCCCCAACAACCTTAATGCCCATCTGGCGTGCCGTCTCACGGAGAGTGTCAGCATGGGAGTGGGCAAGGGCAACGTGAAGGTCGTTAATATCAATCCTCCTCATTTTTCCAGGAGCCAAAACAGCGGCAGCAATCGGGGTCTCTACAATCCGCGTGGCGTCTACGTATGAACCCGCGTCCCTACGCACGAAGGACAGCTGCCCATTCAACGTGCGAGCTCCCTGAGCATCAAGTGTCACCGCGAATTTCAACATTACTGCATGAAGCGAAAATAGGTTGAAGCGAACACCGGGTACGTATGCTACGTCCATTAGCCTAACTTGAACGTCGCCCTGAGAGCTGTGCATCACAATTGGAATCTGGCCGAAGTACTCTATCTTCAGTGACATCATGTCACCGACCACCAAACTGCTCTTACCAAGGGGAGGGGGAGTACAGTCTACCATACCAAAAGGGTTATCAGTCACTGAAAGGTTGCTCCCGAATCCGCTACCCACTCTTCTCTCCCATTAACCCAAAACTAGTCATCAGTCGCGTTGCCTTGGTGCGCAAACTGCGCGGTGAGGAGGTGCGGATCGAACTTAGGCGAAGGGTTGCCGTTGTTCGCTGGGCCAGGGGAGGAGGAAGTGCTGAAGGAGGGTTGTTGTGGCGGGGAAGCTCCGGCCGAAGTATACCCACCACTGCCGTAGGGCGTCTCCTGCAGCCAGCCACCTCCGTAGTATGTTTGTTGGGCGGGTTGAGGAGAAGCGGCACCCGGGATAGCGACGTTCATTTGCGCGGGAGCTACCTGGCATTCCGCGGCGTGGTGGCCCGGTCTGCCGCACCGGAAGCATGGCCCCTTGCGCCTCCATGACGTGTTGTTCGGTGGGGGACCCCAGCCAGCCGGAGTCGCTACGGGCGGCGGGGGCATCGGCGGCAACGTCCCTGGTGGTGGGTCGGTAGGTACCCAACCCATGGCGGGGACTACTCCGCCCGTACCGAAGGGGTCTGGGTCTGAGTCATCCCAACGGTACCTGCAGGCCACGGCATCCCAACGATATTTGGGGCCGGTTATCCCCCCCGACGAAGCTCCTCCCCGGTTGCCACGTTGCTGATGGGGACGGTGCTGCTGCTGCTGTTGCTGAGGCTGCTGCTGCTGCCGTTGATGCTGCTGCTGCTGCTGGGGGTTGCTGCTGCTGATACTGCTGCTGCTGCTGCTGCTGCTGCTGATACTGTCGCTGAAGCTGCTGCTGCTGCTGCTGCTGCTGCTGCCCGTCCTTGAACTCCCGCCTCTCCTGTTCCTCCTTCCCCCTCTTGGACCCGCAACTCCGGGGTACAAGGCATGCTGATCTACCACTCCCTGCACGCCCAACGCCCTAGAAACCATCTCCTTCTCTACCTTGTCGTTTGCATACGCGTCACGGATGATCTCATCGATCTCGGAACTGGGGATGGAAGGGCGGGAAAGAACTGACTTGCTTTGAATAGTATACAAAGATGAGAGGTTGGTAACTATGTGACGGTTCATTTCCTCTGCACTCTCACCACATCCCAACATCGCCAGCTCATCTGCTGCCTTGTCCACCCTTCCTAGGAACAGCAAGGGGTTCTCGTCCTCAGCCATTCGGATGGTATCAAACTATCTCTTTAATCTCTGTGTTGCTGCTATCGTCTTAGGCATGTGATAGTCCTCCAACTCCTTCCAAGCATCACTCGGAGACATTGCCTTCTGCATCCTAAACTCTGCCATATGGTATCCTGTCATGGCCTCCATCATCAATCCATACACCAATCGCGCGTCCCTAATCTCCTGGGGGGAATGTCTGGAGGCTAATTCCTCCGGCGAAACCCTCATGTCGCCTACCATAAATGGGTTTGCTGTGCTACTGAATACATGCAAGCACCCAAGCGATGATAGGTATGCCAAAAACTTGCTACGCCACATGCTAAAGTGGGCCTCTACTTTATCGAACTTCGGGGGTCTCGACTGGGACAAACTTGGGCGGTACAAAGAAGGTATTGGCATGCCTGATTGGGCCTCCAGCCCAGGTGTCGGAACACGCGACGCTGCTTGTTGTCTTCTAGGAGTTCCTTCTCCTCTCGTCCCCCCACCCCCCCCCCCCCCCCGTTCCTGCTTCCTGCGGGTCCCTCTCGGCGCGCAGTCTCTGTTCCTCCATCGTCCTTTCCAGGACCTATATTTTCTTCCTCATCTCTTCTATAATCTTTTCACTCTCCACGCTGGCTTCTTGACTGGGCACATCCTCGAAACTAGGCATGCTGAAGCAGGTTCCCACCTCTCTAGGTTGGCCTTGGCCACGCTTGCCAATAGAAGATCACCGGACTCACTAGTGTGTTGATTAATCTCTAAAGGTATAGGCGCAGCTCGCACGGGAACGCGTGGTTGACTCCAGACAGTAACACGGATCTCCTCTTATATTATATCCGAGCTGTCGAGTGACAGCACATGCATCGTATGCAGGTTATTATCCAACAGGTTGCGGGAATAAATCTCCCGTTTATCCGCCCGAATATCCGACTAAATATCCCTGTCCTATAATCCCGTAATAATGTATGGAACTCCCTAATATTAGATGTAACGTCTCCGTCGTGTTTCTGAGCACAATCAATATTTTCGTTTTGGTGGCGCAGGATAGGAAGCTATCACTCTCAGGATGTCTTGGGTGGGCGGAGGGAGCCCTCAAGCGCCACGTGCGGAACAACAACGGTGGTGCAGCTATCGAGGTCTCGAGCGTATCTTCTGTTTTTTTGCTCGTTTGCTCGGTTTTCGTGATGGTTGGCCGATCGCGCAGGCCGAAAAATTGGCCTTGCGGCCATCATGATTTCTTTTGAGGCGCCACCGCCGGGGTACGATGTGCTATGGTCTATGGCCGTGGGCACGGCTATTGCTCCGGTCGCCAGTCGTTGAGGTTCGTGTTTTATCGCCTCGACGGTGGTCACCGAAGCGGCCAAGAATCACCCCAGACTCCACCGGGGGTGTTGACCCACCATGAAGATGCTACATCAAGGCTGATCAACTCCCAAATTCGAAACTGAAATTAGAAAAATCGCACGAAAAAAGTCCCAAAAGACTTTTCACTCAAATTGATTTTTTCTAATTTGCCCCTACGATTTTTGCCTGGTCGTTCACTCTCCGGCCAATCAGATGCAAACTAAATAAGAAAAAAAAAAATCGAACCAAATTGAAAGGACCAAAAGTCCTCGATAAGATGGGCCCTTATTCATGGAGATGCCATTTGATTTTTGCTGAAGTTAGTTTCCGGGTGAGGTATGTTGCTCCTTAAGGTCAAGTGAGGCGCCTCAGAAAATGTAGGGTGAACACCTATCGTAGAACGCCTCGATTTTTGTCCGCACTCGGTGATGTTGTATGCTGAGGATCATTTCCCTCTGCCCCCCCGCTACAATATTGATCGTTGTTAAAGTATGTTGTTATTTTGTTTCACTTGATTGATGTGTGTTCTTGGCTATTTCCCTCCACCCTCCCGCCATTTGTTGATGTGTGTGGTTTTTGACTACTAATATGTACATGTACCTGTATTGACATGCGTGTTCGCGCTCATCATGGTCTTATCATTTCTGTTTTTCCCTTGATACGGTTATGAGAGCATTAATTGATTGTACCGGTACACACCGCTCCCTCCCCGCCCACCCACCCACCATGCAAGGTTTTTGCGGTGACGCGCATCGCTTAACATGGAAACGTTGGTGGTGGGTGATGTTGGTCATCATGGTGTGGGACCAACCAGCCACCCCACGCACCGACCGCCGCACCCAGCAGCCCGCCTACTTACCCACCAACCCACATCAACTCATACCAACCCAGCCACCATACTAGAGTCTTGCGCTGACCCTCACGGGTACAACCTCAATACTTTTGTCGGAGCACAGCAAAAATAGAAGAACCGCAAACGCAGAAACTTTATGCTGTTCGGAGTTTGACCACTTCTAGGAGCCAGTCGCGTTCGTTCTTCCCACCGTTATTGTGAGCGTTAGGGGTTGGTACATGCATATCATAAGAGGAATCACAGTACCATTCTCTTGCGTGCTGGGTTAATCCTTCCGTGAGCGTATATCGTGTGCGCGTTTTTTGTTCTACGGCAGGAGAGTTTGTTACTTTATGTTTTCCTCTCTTTGCTATAGAGAAATATGAGCTACGTACTAAAACACACTGGTATTAAATTCACCCCCACATTTCGGTCATCGGTTCCGTGGCACTATTCGTACCCTAGATTATTTTACGGGTGTGTTCGGTAGGGTATGTTGGTAAGTGGGATATTTCTGGTGGGCGTACCCTGCTTACCGCAATGTCGGGCACCGGTATCGAGGTCGTACCGAACCAATGAGAATGACTAACATTGGGGACTCACAGGGGACGTTTAAGCCCATCCCCTGTCCCCACGTACGTGTAAAAATGGCGTTCATTGTGTGTAGGCGTTACTGACCGGGGAGACCAGAATTGAGCACCCAGGGTATGCACTTCACTTGGGGACTGGAGACGAAGCCTTATAGCTACAGGCGCCAATGGTTGGTTTATGGGTGCTCTGCTGCCTCCTTCTGCTGTGCCCAGCAAATCAGGCCCTGCAAGGTTTGTCCGCGAAATATCGAGAGCCTTTTGCATACCATTTTTCGGGGATAAGAATGGCCAATCTTTCGGAGTCGTTGCTGCTGCTGTCCTAACCGCGAGTGCTGCATCCCATCCCGTTCGCCGCTTGCTTCGCGTGCTCATAGTCAGGACGGCTTGTTAATTGGCGCAAGTTTCCGTTTGAGAAACGATACTCCACACGATGCAAACTTGATATCTGCTTGAACGTTTTGTTCTAAATTACGATATCCCGACGAAGTGCGGCCCACAACCCATACATAATATTCAAAATTCAAAATTCGTGTTTCATCACTGATTGACGCCTGTGTCTGTTATTGCACGTATACTGCCTGTACATACGGTACAGCAGTACGTGTTCGTGTACCAGGAATTGTACTTCCTACAGGATCCATATACAACAGCAGCGGCTTGACCGAATTCTCGTGCGCGACAAGAGCGAACCGGTACCTGAAGGCGGCCAGTTGGAGATGTCACCTGACGCCTTGGCCAGTGTTTTTGGGGACGGCGCTGGAGAGCAGCATCATCATTGATTCAGTGAAAGCTTCCGCTCAGAGGGCGACGGCTGTGACAGAGTGGCCGGTAGAGGGCGGGTCCTCTTGGACCAGTACTACAGCAGGCATGGACGCCGGAGGTGACAACAACAGTAGTCCACATATTTTTGTCCAGAGGTACGAGGTAGCAAGATTTACGAGCACGAGAGATACGAGGACTTCGCCTTGTTTCTATTATTATCCCCGTAAAAACTGAACCCGCTGCGTTTTGGGGGACAGACTTGGAAAAAGCATATCGGACCGGTCATCGATTTCCACACGAATGATCAACCCGAGGGTAGACTTTTCAGAGAGCAGCCAAAAGCCTGATCTGTAGTGTAGCCAGCTCATATTGGCGGGTGGGAGCCGTGTAACCTGCTTGATCTCTACGAGTACGAATTTTTTCCTGTTTGGGATCTATACTGTACAGATCTTCCCAAACATACCATAGCGGACCTACTGTAGATAATCTATTACTACTGGAGGTCGTGATCTGTCCGATTTATAATAGGACTTGCCACAAGCAGTAAAAAGAAATCAGTCCGAGATTTAAAGAAAAACAAGTGAATCGGGAGCCTTTATACGAGTAGAACGCACCCTTTTTACTTGGAGTTACATGATGTGCGCACAAATAATTTGCGCGAGTACTACAGCAGTATGGCATGAAAAAAGACGTGAGTGAGAGGGTCAACATGTCGACAAAAAAATGACTATTGTATAAAGTGATACCAGGTATATCAACAACGTCAACCAGCCCGGGTCGCTGGGGTAGGTGCGCGACACCTGTTCGGACTCGTGATACTGCGAGGATAACAGGGTGGGACACAGATTGTATCTTGCCAGGTTTGCACACTTGCTTGGATGCTTGGTAAGGTTTCAATAAAAAGTCGTTATTTTGGTTCTGACTACAGTAGCATACGGTACCGGCCCTCTGATCAGAAGCAGATCAATTGGTTCAAAGTTATTGATAGATTATTCGTTTGAGAAGCGTGTTCCCTATACAAACGTCGGTATCGAGTTTCTTACTTCTCGTTTTTTTTACGGCTAAATTTCTTGTGGTGCTCTTTGCGAGGGGAGGAGGTGTCGATACCATGGGGCCCAAAAGCCGAAAGGGTTATCGAACGTCAATTGTGCGCGTCTGACGTGTCGCGCACTTTTCAAAGTTGAATATCAATCACTACTTCAGCCGAATTCGCAGCTGACGTATTTGTTTCCCCCCGAGCAAGTCTGAGTAGCCGAACAATCAACGACCACGCTGCGTGTCACAGCTCGTTTACGTCTTCTCGTCATAAAAGACGGACGACAGCATCTCCAACAGCGAGTACACGAACGAGTACCCGGGGGGGCAAATGAAACGCGCATCGCAACGGGAGCTATGGGTTAAATTGACAAGACACGATTTGAACGTGAAAGTATGGTGAGCTTGAGCTTATGTTTACCAATCCGCCAGAGGATTAAAAAAAAAAAACAAGCGCCAAGTGCTACTTTTATCCGTGAAAATTATTTGGGAGACGGGTATTACTCGCGAGTACCCGGGCAATCGGTCAAAGGGATACACCTCACTGGATGAAGTATTTTTTATGGACCAATGCGTAATGTATTATTTTCTTTAAATGCATCACGTATTATTATGCTAGCAACACGGCCGTGGTTTACTGTAGCCCGATGTCCCGCGTCCAGTAAATTTGGTAAACTACTGTAGTATCGCTGCATTAGTATTGCCATCTCAGTCATCCGGGGGGGAAATAGATACAGTTAACACGCTCCCGTACTGGGACCAAACTACCTCTGCGCCAGTCCCTGATGCCCACCTACCCCACCCCTCCCTCCCCCTTGTTTGCACGCCCTTCCCTTCCCCTTTCCTTGCCTCCCCTTTTGGGTTCGCTGTAACTTTTCCAGACGGTTATGGAGGCGCTGTGGGTCAACGGAACCCTGCCGCGCAAGAAGCCCTCTGGCGACATCGAGAGTGTTTCTAAGTCAAAGACGGACAACCCGTCTACCAAGACGAGCAAGACCTCATGGCTTATGTTTTGACCTTGGCATGATTCATCTATTTTATTAGCTTGCACGCACGCGGTTTTGCATTGTTTCGAATATGATGCAAGCGAAAACAATTTAAGCAAGTGTTCAACATGGACTGATTGACTCGGTTGACGCAATATCGGCTTTCAATGTCTTGTAGTTGTGTTGAGATTTACTGTGTGGGGGGGGGGGGGGGGGTACTGGGTTGGCGTTGGAGGGGAGGGGGGGGGGGGGGGTAGGGAGTGGCTTACATAAAAGAATGATCACTACGTATTACCATGAATGCTCGGTTGATGTTGCGTCATTGCTTGCAATGATACAGGTACACTGCTTGGCTCGGTCGATGTGTTCTGGCTTGCAAGTCTTGTATTAATAGTATCAAATTAAGGAGCACGTACTTTCGTAAATTACGATTTCTGCACCACAATGAGTCCTCACTAAGCGCAACAATTTTCGCACGGCAGTCTCTCGGCAATTGTACGGAAGTCGAGCCATGTCACAGAATGCCAGGTCGGTCATCTCATACAATGTGATATCGACTCGTACAGTAAATACAAACGGAAACGAACGGAGCAACAAAATAACATATATCAATCACTATATAATAACATCAATCCACTCTACCTCGTGCGTACCAGATGGACATACAGAAGCTTACGAGGGGGTGAGGGGGGGAGAGGGGCAGTGGAATTGAAGGAGAGGCCAGTTGAATGTCGTATCTTTATCAGTGCCCCGCCAAATCTCGACACTCTTCCCTTGATCCTCCTCCGGCTCATGTATTGGCGACCACGGCGTTCGATCCGATTTCGAGGCAAGGCCCGCTATCTATTATGCACGACGAAATGAAATTTCTGCACCACAATTTAGCCTTGGAATAAAAAAAACAGTAAGAATGCCCCTCAAATAACAAGCGTCACATATTACTGCGAGGGTTCGGCGCAGGGGGAGGGGCAGCCGAAAACTTACCAAGCAAGGCAACAGCAACATAAATGAGGGGGGTTGAAAACACGACTGCAACGACCATCACAACTACCTCTGCGTTATGCGATAGTTTTGGGTGTCGACAAAAAATATTCGTGCCCATCACCACCTACTGCTGTACACGACGACAAATATTAACCAGATCGAAGACAGCTAGTCCGTTTTCTCGTCGACATCGGCTTCGCTAGTGCCGGCCGTAATTTCCACCCCCGCGGCATTGGTTGTGCCTTCCTCAGCCTCCGAATCGGAATCCCGGCCAATACCCGGTGCCATCTGGCGCAACAGCGATTGCAGACCAGACTTCTTAATAGAGGGTGGCGGTTTGACGCCACACTTCAAAATATACTCCCGAATGTGAGCAACAGTCAAACTTTGGAATGACGAACCTCTGTACCATGGCCAGGCCGAGGTTCGTAGCTAAGGGCACCAGAAATCTCTTGCGCCCTTGACAGTTTGCCTTAACTCCTTCGGTCACTCGTGTAGTGACCTCCCTTTCCGTAGGGAGCCTGTCGATATTCCTTCCTCCATTTGGGCATGGCTCTGTCTCACAATGGGACAATATATATATATATATATACCTGGCACAGAAAAAAAAAGACGACAGCAACAACACAGTTGATCACGCCGACTTTCTGTGAACAAGTTGTCGTGGCTGTGCAAAGCTATGTTAACCGGAGCGCAAAGCGTCAGTAAGCAAGCATATTTCTGTGCAGCCGTCACAAGCCATAGTCCAAGTATTCACAAAAAAGACGTAATCACGTCGTCTACCGTAATAATGATAGTAAACACCACGCCAGGAGCAAACCAATGGGGCGCCTTTTCAGGGAAAACGACACCAATATAGAGAAAACAAACTTACTCTTCTTGAAAAAGCCCCGGTGACACAGCAGACGCCTCCCACCCCCCCCTCGCCCTTTCAAATTATTGAGGTAAACGCCCTGGGGTCAGGTTGGGATGTCGTGGCAGGAAGGGGAATGGAGCTGTTTCCGATGCAAACAAGGTGGGATGCATACAAATGTTGACGTGTCCTGATACATGTCAATGTCTATATGTGTTTCACGCATCACCAAAATAATGGCAACATATGAGTTTGAGTGGTCATCACTACTGCTCGGTAGTAGTAGTAGTAGTAGTAGTGACATCGTTTCCGATCGTCACAGCTACGCCGGCTGCAGTCTTGAACGCGGTGCGGCTCTATCGTGCGTCTCCTGGCCGCTCGCGGCATCGCGACCGTGCTGCGTCCACTCCACTTGGCAGTCCCCGCTGAAGGAGTTGGCGAACGGGGTGCGTGAAAAGGCACCCTCCCGGGGGCGGGCCGCTCTCCCCCAGCTTGGCGGAGTATGGAAAAATAAACGGAACTCACGGTACAATGCAGGAACAAGCGCGATATGAACCAACATGTCTAACGCTGTACCTAATGATGTAGTACATGGTGGGTGAGTTGGTGCGTGTGTGGGTATGTGGGTAGGTAAGTATGTGGGCGAGTGGATTCGTGGTTGTGGGTAGTTGCCGTGTTTTTACTGTTTTGTTTACTCCGCTTGTGCTTCCACCACTGGACCATGGTGCTGCTACGTACGAACTGGGCACTCATCTACTGCTGCACCTACTGCTGTACTGCTGTAGGACATGGCGGGTGGGTTGATAAGTTGATGGGTGGATGGGTCGATGAGTTGGTGGGTGGGTGACTGGGTGACTGGGTTCGTAGAGGGGTGAGTGGCTTCGGGGATATGGGTGGCGGCCTTATTTTCTTTTTGTAGCTGTGTTTCATCCGCTGGATGTGCTGCCACTATATCGCACCCGCTGGCATAATGCAGCATACCACTACGCGTATTGCTTCCAAACTACGCCCCGACCGCATGGTAAACGCCCCGGGTCGCCTTTTCAGGCTCGGAATATCACAAGCTCGAAAGAAAATCACGCCCCCTGAGGCGTCCACTAGCGTACTACGGTACCTTCGTGTGCGCCTTCCCCTCTCGATCATCCGGACTGCCTTCCGACGCTTCCGTCCCCGTCTCCGGTTTCCAACCATCCCAAGGGGTGCCCTGCAGTTCGGCAGGGGCTGCACGTACTCTTCTCCCTCCTCTATTTATTCATCGTCGTCGATAGTAAGTATCTGCATGGAAAAACATCAAGAAGTAACGAAGGGGTTGCATCTCCGCCAATGAGAATATAGAGGCATTTCGACGTACGTTTGTCAATCGTAGAGGTTACGGTTAGCATGCCCCCGTGAGATTAAGACTTTGCAACCTACGACGTTGCGCGCAGTCCTTCGATGGTCAAATCTCTTCCCGGATCACAGATTGTGTATCACGACTAACCTCTGACCCCGTTGTCCTCGCTGACCCCGTCGTCCTCGCTGACCCCGTCGTCCCCGCCGTCCTGTTGAACCACGCACTTCGCTTCGTCGGTTTCTGCAGCGTACTGTGATCATAGCGTGAGCGATATTGAAGGAGTTTATCTTAATTTGACAAAACGTCTTGCAACGTTATGTGCAGGCGCGGATCAGTGGGTCTTGACGCCACCATAAACCAAACCTTGCGCGCCTCGGACAGATCATCGATTCCCAGTTGATGATATACTCTAGTTCTTTCAAGGCAGATCAACTACCGGTCCTGTAATATCTACCTCATGTAGCTGGGCCCGAACCATAACATATGAACGAAGTAGCACATGTTTCCTGGGCTGGGTCTGTGCAATACAGATCCTGCAAAACCTATCACGACGGAAGATGAGGAACTACTAACGGTAGATAGATGATCTACTGCTGTACATAGATCACGATCTGTCCGAGGTGTGAAAAGTTGCAGTCGACCTATCGATACACACGACACTCACTGTCTCTAAACGCACGTCACCAGAACGGAGTGCCGACCCCCCTTCTTTGCCTTCCCCCAGTGTGGCCGCATCGAGCTCAGGTCTCTCCATGGTTCGTCTCATCCCATCCCAACCTTCGATGGTGACTCCATCGTCTCGCGCCCAAGTTATCTCCAGCCCGGTATGTAGGATATCTGATATGTAATAATCACGAGCAATTTGCCGGTCGAGTCGTGGTTCGACACACTGACGGTTAACACTGACACTGCTGCAACGTCGCGATGTACATTAACACGCCAACCACAACCTCGAAGTGCCCTTCAGCTGCTGCTGCGGTTGGATTTCTTCCGTAGAGACATGAGGATGACGGCCTACATCTCATCAGTACATACATATACCTGGTCGTACTACAGCAGTCGTCCACACTGAACTCGCACGAGTTACGAGTACTCGATGCTGAGATTGTACTGCTGTTGTAGTTGAACATGCGGAAAGTTACGATTTTGAACAATCTTGCTACATCTCGGACAACATCCACGTCTTGGTTGCAGTCATTCGCCGAAAAAATGGTTGGAGCACATTCAGCAGTAAGCTGGCTGTCACACCAAGAAGAAACGGCGAACGGGAACCTCAAAGGGACGAGGGCGGTGGCCTGACGTCCAAGCCATGCTGCATCACCGCTTTCGAGGCCGACGTAGTTTTTTTTCTATTTTCTCCGCTCACCTTGAACGATTTCCAAAAAATCTTCGTGCACGACGTCGCCTCCGTGGTGCTGGATAGTTCCTGACCCTTTGTGGGCTCTGCGGTGTCCTGCTGCGCTGTGTCCGGCACCATCTGTGTGCCGGAATCTGGGGTTTCGTAAAATACCAGAGGCGGTAATTTCTACAATTTTTTTACACGTACGTGGGGTCAAGCATTCCTTACCAAAAATCTTGAGTGAGTCCCCAATGTTAGTCATTCTCATTGTACCGAACCTACTGAAACGGGTCCGGTACCTGCAATGACGTCGTACCGAACTCACGGAAGTGTTGGGTGACGGTATCGAGGTCGTAACGAACTTGAAGAAGTGTAGGGTGCTGGTATGGATTAGTACCGGAGTCGTCTGTAGGATTCTGAAGCCGTACAGAACCCCTTCGGTAGGGTAACTACCCCCGGTTTACCCTTACCGAAATTATCCGATACCAGTATTAAGGGTGTTCTAAACCTACCGAAGTGTCGGGTACCGGTATCGAGTTCGTACCGAACCTCACTGAAGTGTTTGGTAGGATATTCAGGCCGTACCTCCGCCTTACAGAGAGCGCCAGTGGAGTACGTGTTGACCGAGCAACAACGAAACCAGTATACGTTTGGAGCGTACTCTAACCGAACAAACACACCCTTGAAGTATCTACATATATATTTCGCCCCCCATTTGTGCTAGTGGTGGTAACATGTTGTGTTCCCTTACTGTACATTTACGAGACGATATGGTAACATTGCTACTATGGCTTTGCCTTCTCTGCTGGTGTTGGCGTTGTCGTGATGTTAGACGGGTTCGGCCGAGGCCTTGACGGGCGTGTTTTCTTTCCTATGAGAGGGAAGGAAGTTCCTCCACAAAATTCTCCCTCGCTTCTCGCGAGGAGAGATTTCATTGGGTAGAGAGATAGAGTAGAAGTGGGGGTGGTTCTCGTAGAGGAGGACTTTTCCCTCCCTGGTACGTACTCGTAGCGCTCTGGATTTGTATTCCCGAACGTCAATCAATATGAATGCCATTCATGATGTCGGGTCGCGTAGACCAGACGATGATTAACGTATCTTCAAGGTTGGTATGTGTGATTGGATATTGACGGCATCCACGTGCCCATCTACGTGCTCTGTTCTCCAAAGTATCACCAGTATCATACCGCCATTTTCGTAACGTCGTCATTTTTACACCGTCTTTCGATGATTCAAGGACAGCAGTATGGGTGATAGGTATAAGTATCAATACCAATATGACCCGTTAGCATCGACAATTACGTAATGTAGATCCTTCTAGAACCGCAGTCCCGTTTTGGAGACAAACCACTCAGATTTGAAGTAGTTTGTCGCCCAACCGGCATGGCCTTCCTAGGATGGTTAATAGCAACGAAACGAAGCCCCCCCTCCCTGTGCGTGTACGTACGTATCTGTACAGTCCTAGCTTTCCTGGTTCTAAGCCAACATGGTCACTGTCAAACGTACATACATCGTGCTTTGGTACAAAAAACAACGGCGTGCTCCTTCAGCCTGCACGCGACGAACACAGGAACAGCTCCAGCTTCGGAGCCCTACTAGCTCTACCCTTGGAGGATTCGGTTCTATTTGATGTAGCTGGGAGACTCTGCGTCTATGGTTTCGGAGTAGATCTGTGTTCCTGGAGTTCTCGAAGCGCGCAATCACCGGTTCTGTACCGCTACCGTGTCTATGGCACATGAGGTACATGCTTCACCTCTTTAGTTCCGACCGGAAATTTCCCTCGCAGTTCAAGCACTTGTGATGATCAAGCTAGACTAACTTCGCACGGATTTCGGCGCGAGCAGAGAAAAATGCCTCCATAGACACGCCGTCGGTGTCCAAAAAGGCGGTGCTTTGGCAGCGCGCGAGGCACGAAGGTCACCGAACGGGCGGACGGAGAGACGGGGAGAAACTCACAACCGGTTAATATTTGTGCCCTCTGCCCGAATTTTCTGGGAAGTTTCTTTGCACCCCACAGTCGTCCACGGTGCATAGGCGACCCTCTATCTTACGTAGACAGGGAAACCAGGGCGAGCTCCCGGGTTTCCCTCTGGCTCCTCATTACAAGCCAAAACATGAAGCAAAATGTCCATGAATGTTCACGGCGCTGTGTTTTCTTACGGCGCGGCGCGATTCGGTGTGATACGGCTGTCAAATACTAATCTCAGCACCGCAACTCACCGTACGATTTCTGAAAACAGGATTGCCAACACCATGGTCAGGTGCTACACTACGAAAATACTTGAAAGTAACTGTGGTAATATGCGTACACCCGGAAATCCCAGAATAGACGAGCAACGAAGGGAATACAGGAAACCCAAAAAGATAGTTATACCTTAGGCCCAATCTTCGAAGACGAAAGCCGTAAGTCAGACTTACAAACCGAGCACATATAGCGAGGAATAAACGGGCCACAGGCCAATTGGTTTTGGAGTAAGACGTGCGAAGTTCATTGGTCTTGATTATTTTTTTACGTCTTAGCACGTCTTACATTCCCTGTAGCCCGTTATGCATTCGTCTTAAACGTTTTAGACGGATGTAAGACGGGCTAAGGCGACGTAAGACGCGCAAAGACGAGCGCAAGACGCTTTACAACGTGTTTAGACAAGCCTTAGACGTGCCAAGACGAATCTGAGACGTTCTAACCCTACAAAATCGGAACAGTACGGCTATTTACCCAGCATATATACCAGCAGTACACATGTAGGTCGTAAATCCTACAATAGTACAACGGTGGTAACCCTAGCGAACACTTCCTCAATGCCCCTGATTTTTCACGTACATGCTATGCTCGATGCACCTCCGGCTTGTTTTCTGTGCAGAAAACCCAAACCCCGTACGAAGAAGCTTTTCAAGGAACAACGTCTACCCGACGGCACCGGACACATCCCTGGATCATGCGCAGGATGTGCGTGTGGCTGCGTTCACGAATCTTGCCCCACCAAGCGATGCTGAGCATATGCCATCGTCCGCTAGGGATGCAGAGCAGGCCGGACGGAGAGAGGGAAGGAAAATGGAGCCAGAGCTTCGTCAGACCAGATGGGCGACGTTCGTAGTCGGGAATATGGTCTCCACCGCTGTCGTCATCTACGAGATGACTCAGCTGACCGTGTGTTTCGATCGGTTCGTCGGTGAGGTCGACGACGAGCAGCGAAACAGCGCTGATATAGCGGACCAGGTAGCGTTCGACGCTTTGCTCACCCAAGACATTGTGATGTTCACCCTGGGGTTCAGCGTGCTGGTCGAAGTCGTTACCGCGATCGTCCTGTCCGTGACGTACGAGTCACCCCTAGATATGAAATCCGTGCACAAAATACCCCCCGATGATTTGCGGAAGTGCTACGCAAGTATGATTATGTTCTTCTTGGCCCCTTTTTCGTGGGCGTTGATTTATTTGCTCGGGGGTATTGCGAGCATATTCTACTCGTTGAATTCATCCTGCCAGGGTAAAGGGGGGGCCAGTCTAGAGACGTACCTGCAAATCTCGGGAGTTATTATGGTGTTTGGCGGCCTTGCATTCCTAGCAGCCTCAATAGTTGGTGCTTGGTTATCTTGTGAGCCTTGCACGACGCGTGCCGACATGCGTTACAGCACCGCTAGGGAGGCAATGAACAAGTACATCTTATCGAAAGGTCTGTTCATCGATACGTTTTGGATGCTGCAAGGTGCGGTGTGGTCGTACCGAACAGGGGCTTTAAAACAGGATGTATCCGTTATGTTGGGCTTTTTCAGTGTTTTTGGGGAGGGGTTGGCAGCCTTTGGCAGCGTCGCACTAGACGTCGCCGATTGTTGTGACGGGCTTCTGCAGTAAGAGGCGGGCGCTGCGATATAAGGGTAGCACCCATTTTGTTTCGTTCTGAGCCTCCCTGCTTGAGGAGCTCCAGACGACCAGCAAGTCGAAACTGACATCGAGAAAATACGCTGCATCCGACAAACACACTCAGAAGCCTATGAAGTAAGTAGTACATCGCGAAAGATTCTGCTATATTTCCATTTGTCATTTGATAATGTGCAGCGTTCGTTCCAATCACACCATCCACGGACAGAAGGACAGCTACAGTACAGCAAAATCTAACCACGTAATACACACACGGAAGGGGCTCTCAATCCCATGACCTCTTAAAAGCTCTTACCGAAACAGTGCACAACACAAAAGGGATACTTTGTAGTCCCTACGTTCAGGAGCTCCGTCGGTCAGAACAACCGGCCCAAAAGTACTCCCATTGTCGCTCCCGCCAGGATCGCCGTCGACCTCTTCCGCGTCTTGTCTATATCGCTCAACGCTCTTTAACTCATAGAATTGTGTGATATTCATTCGTCTCTCTGATATACGTTTGGCCAAGCTTCCGCTTCAAAGTTGTCGGGTCGGGTCGTGTCATCCCCTCTGTGTTGAATCAGGATACTGTCGTACTTGCGGTGGGATACAGCATCACGGTTGGTCGAGCCTACACAGTTTGAGAATCTCGTGACAGATGCGCAGACAATTTGTTGACACGGAGTGTTTCGGTAGTTATTGCTCATGTGTACTTCGTACATACAGAGCGTATTCGTGCCACCATTTCGTTTTGGGGGACATGCTCGTCTACAGCGGTGTTACGACGCTATTGTTGCGTGTGCTCGCCATGGAAGCTTCAGAGCACGGACAAATGCCGAGAGGTCTTTACTCTTGTGTTGACCAAGAGCACCAATGCCTGCTTACAATCTGCCTGCCTGTCGGACTGTAGGCATTCATTTTCTCACAGTATAATCAGTACAACAGTAAAATCACACGAGTATCCACGCGCAGGGACTTTCTCGTCGTTGTCTCGTGCACCATCATACGTAGCCATTTAAGATTAGTGTTTATGCTATCGAATCAAGCGACTCGACGAGGCGCTGTATAAACACAATGTGACACCGAACTCACGCCGTTGTAGGAAAAGCGCTGTCGTTTGGACACGCACATCCATTAGCACTATGTCTGATGGTAAAGTATTTACTGTATGTATGTTCGACATTAATCAAGATCCGGGGTAAGGCCTAGTATATTCCAACTCACCTAGCTCAGAGGCAGTAGCAATATCACGCACAGTATGTGCCGTATGCAACAAACAGACCCGATATCATGCCAATATATACTTATATGTGGATGAAATACGTTGATTCACGGCTTGAGCCACAGCAGTGTGAATTATCAGTGTTTGTTCCAGGGAATGCTGTTATAACACATTGGCTTTTTACTTCGGTGATGTCGACGTCGTCGCAAAACAGTCCGCTTCCCTTTCCAGAGAGGAGATGCGTATTCCTTGTAAACACGCGGCAACTTATTAGAGGGTATGGGCAGGTGAATTTTCTCATTATAATTCTCATCCGAATCATCGAAACCACCGTTGGGACCCCGAGATAGCAACCGTGTCAACGGGTAGCCATTGCGATATCAACCGGTTACGGGCAGCGTGTGAGCGCCCAGAAGAACGGGTAGGATCATGCTCCGCCCGTGCCGTACGATTCCTCGCGGTGTATCTCGGACATCAATCTGTATCATCTCCCGTTTAACGCTATGGCTGTTGTTTCGATCGTCACCTTTGATCGTCAATTTTGTCCTCTGATGTCCCAAGAGGGACAAATAACGACCTGCTTTACGTAGCGCGGATTCATTAGCGTACACGTCGAAGGCACACCCGATATAACGAGACGAGAACACGAGAAGAACGTCAAAAATGCTGTTCGTCTGCGTCATACAATGATTTTTTCCATTTTTTGTGGCCCATCTGCGACAGCTCTTATGATTGGTGCTACCGTATGGGGCTACCCCAATTTTCAGTTGGGGTCCCTCGGGCGAGAGGCTGTGTACTTCTCACTCGACTCCAATTTCGTGTGTAGGCGCAGTGCAACGAACAGGTAAGAACAAGAAGCCGCTGGGGGTGCATGCCGCGAAACCGAATACACGTTTTAGCTTAAGACAGCAAACAAGCAGAGAGGTCACTCATCGTAGTGCTTCTGATCGACTGAAAACAGAAGGCCTACAATTGACGCCCCTCGACCACAGCACGGCCCCTATGGTAGTTGCCTTCCACCCGGGTATCTCTCTTAATACCCATGTCGTAGGGAATGCGCGTTCGTCGTTGTTAGGTGTCACCAGTTCGTGTCATTTTGTTTCGTATGTCCTTCGAAGAAGGGGGACCAACTGTTGTACAGGCGAATCATGTCACGGTAGATAGAGTGGGTGCTGTAGTGGACCTACTGTACCTATCGCACCTACTGTACCTACTGAGATTGATCTCAGGCTACGGTAGAGCGGGTACTGCTGTCTCTATTGTTATCGGGTTCATAGCATGAGGAAACCCACATCTGACCCACACACCCACTTCGAGACGAGTGTCCCCGCAACGAAGTTGACACTCCCACTGGATACGAATATGACGTCGAACAAGGACAGATCGGAGTTCAAACACTGCTAAACGAATATTAGGCAGTTCTTCAGCCGAGGAACTCCACCAGTGGGAAACAATCAGGACCTAAACGCACGTACATCATTGTCTTTTTTCGCGACATGCCGTGGCACCACCTGCGGCAAACCTTCCACGGCATCGTCCACGGCATACCACGGAACCTTCCACGGACCTCCACGGCATACCGTGGGACCCTAACCCTTACCCTAACCCCAACCCCAACCCCAACCCTAACTCTAACCTGGTGCCGTGGACATGGGGTGCCGTGGGGGTTGCCATGACATGCCGTGGGGTTGCCATCGAGTGCCGGTGTGGTAGCCGCGGAGGTTGCCATGGTACTACACATGGCATGTCATGGCAACCCTCACGGCGTGCCATGGAATCCTTTGCCACACCATGGGATGCCGTGGCGATGCCATGGTGTGCCATGGGCGGTACCATGGCAATGCCACGGCATGCCCACGACAACGTCAAATAGTGTAAAACCCTGTCCGATGGCGACATGGCTCAGGCACTGCCCCCCCTTCGCCCACGGGTCTCACCTCGTACTAGACATACAACTGTGGCACCGGCTGTAGCTACTGCTGTAGGGCGAGCTCCTGTACCGAATCAAGATATCGTGCTCAATCGGTACACGTCTTCTGCATTCACCGCGCAACATATTCCCGGTCGGCTTTTGTAATGCCCAATCGGCTTTTGCAAATCTACAGCAGTGTTTTGTTTCACGTACCGTCCCTCATCGTATCCCCCTCATCGATGGCGCGCTTCGCACTATCACACTAACGTGTACGTTCCTTCATGGTTCTGTCATATGCACGGCCCACCAACGTCATCGGTCGTGTCCCCTGCCGCCATCCATCCCAATTCAGCCCTTTCAGTACTGCAAACACTATTCCACACCGGTTGCAAGTGGGTTTCACTCGAACGTATGCTTGCCGTGTGCTAAAGTGTCACCTCATGACCTTTTGTCCGTGGAGTTCAACACTTTAGAACCGCAGTCCCGGTTTGGGGACAAACTAGTCAAATTCCAAGTAGTTTGTCCCCAAAACGGGACTGCAGTACTAAAAGAGTTAAGTGTGTCTGGATCAGGACATGTCGTTGTCGAGTTGCGCGCAAAACACACACTGAAAGATGGCATAAACGCTGCCCTTCCTTCATCCCGTACAATCTTCATATCCATCAATAGAAAACTTCTTCGGATCTTCTTGATGATGTTGTCGGCTATAATCACAGAATAAACGGATTGTTTAACGCGGCACACCGACTCTCCACGTACAAATAGGAAAACTTCTCTAGCACCGGAGCCACGGATTGGCAAGTAAGCGTCGTCCATATCCATGAAATGAGTGCGCACTACGCCACCTATCTAATATTAGTCATTGAATATGAATACTTGGTACTTACGCACGACAGACAGCATGTCGAAATAGTCGAGAATTCAGGGTAGTTTAATCGTGAAAGTAGGGCGCATATACTTGTTGAGTAGTTGCGGTTCGGTATTCTGCAATTTGAGAAGTATAGACCTGCTGCCATACATACCTTAATCGGTAGGCTCCCAGGCAGACGGGATCCGCCTCCCCGCCTCCTCTTGAACAATGTGGGAGTGAACAAATCATTGTGGAGACATTGGGCAATGTTGCACACATCGTTAGGCGTATCGAATCATCGACACATGGTGGAATTCGCTACATTGTTCAGTGTTTCCAATTGGTTTTTATTGCGCCGGCATTGCGCTAGAGGGCGGACGCGTGCCACGTCAGGTATCATCTATGTTGGCTAAGTTTGCTGAGGATCCTCGCTTGAGGAGCTCTTCACCCTATCCAGAACATGCTCTCTTGAGAAACGCTTGAAGTGCAACCAAACGAACAACCCCAAAGCCTGCTGTAGGCACATCATGAGCAATATTGTAAAGCACGAATGGCGGTCAACGGTGTTAACCCTTTTAGAACCGCAGTCCCGTTTGGGGATACACCAGTCAAATTTCAAGTAGTTTGTCCCCAAACCGGGACTGCGGTCCGAGAAGGGTTAACCGAAGGGGCCCTGTCAGCCATAAAATGTTTCAAATAAGAAGTTCTACTCCGACCGTAGCCCGCTTCGGGGGTCCCAGCCACCTGTGGGGGAGTAGGGGGGATGGCAAAAAAGGTGGCATACTTAACGTACCGGGAGGAAGTGTCGACATCCATTGCAGGCATCACGGAACGTTGCTGGGGGGCGACCAGTACAGTGGTTCGGCAAGGTAATTCTCGGCGTGGAGCGTGCAGCTTGTCGAGTTGAACGATGATGGTTACACCCTTTCGATTACTCGCACTCATCTCAAACTGTCACCCTTCCCGGCCGCATAGCGCCATTGTTTCCAGCAGAGCGTACCAATCGTGCGAAATTTGGTCTGATTGGCTCAGGGCCAGGTTTAGGGTTATGCTCATATCGTACAAGATGTGCGTCAACCTTTTTCTTGAATGAGCATTCAGCAACCGATCATTTTTCAACGTCGGTTTATATTGTTTCGAGCTCACGCTCATAAACCCAGAGACTACTTCCGACCGGGAGTCCTTGCCTTCTGTGAAATATCTGATGTAGCTTAGCAGCCGCGCCGCAAGCGTCATGCGAACGATTCTCAGGAACAAGTCATGAACTTTGAAAAGCGTAAACACTGCAGAGCGGCAATCGATCATGAGCACCAAGTGTACGTCTGAGTCCGAGATACCCCGTCCGCTTCCACAATATGTGTCGTCTTATACAAGCAACCTACGGTGGTTACCCGTTGGATGTTCGCTCCATTCAGAAGCAAGGATTAAGAGTAACCTATTGTAGTTGGAGTATCATAGTAGCGAGTATATCTGTGTGGTACACTCGAATGAGGCTCGCGCGGGGTTTCAAAGTAAGCGCGTGATATGTTGCGGTTTGCATGATCAAACCTGCCACTTGAGTGCGGCCATACGTCGATAATGATGACAAGTTTCAGATGTCGCTCCACCGCAATCGGACTGATCTCCCGTCGTGAATCATAAGACCTCATCTTCGACGCGGCAAACGAATGATGCCTGCTTGGAGCAACCTATTCCACCCTCACAAGTGCAGACACTCGAAGACACGTGCACCAAGTGCAGCGAAACATGGAACTGTCGAGACGACCCAACCACACAGGCTCATACTGCTGCGGAGCAAGAGTACGCTCGACCCAGCAGACCGACTACTACCGTAAAGACCGATGAGTTTGCACAGGGGTGCAATCGTGTTTCAGCGATCGTTTTGTCGACATAGGTAAGGGGTGCTAAAGTCGATTTGTTTTATTTTCGGAAGGCTCTCGACCATTGTTTCCTGGAACACCTACAGTAGTTCTGTTGCCGCTCTGGAAATATCGAGCGCTGCAAAACGATGGCACACACTTCCGTCCGAGCTCGACGCTCGTCAATGTATTTTTTTTTGGGTAAGAGTCAGTTTGAGTTTGTCATCTACACAGAGGAGTCTTGTCAGTGAAATAATTTTTAATCTTGTTACAGCGCAAGATTGCTGTACCAACTCGATTGGAAACTGAATAGTCCGCAGGAGCTACGTTAGACGCAAGACGCAGCATATCTACTCAATGCTCCGTGGAATCGAGCACAATGGAGCACTATTGAAGGAAGCGCATTTGCCACACGCGCACGTGTTCACGACAGACATAATTACGCGGTATTCGAGGGATTTTTAGTGACTATGGGGTGTATGCACGGTACACATTCAGTAGTTTCTATTGATGTTTGCGTGTATGGGAGACTTACACGTCCGTTACATGAATGTCAATTGTCTACGGTCAAGACACTGCGAACATTACGGAGTGCCTCACTTCACACGAGGACGTATCGGCGTTCACTACAAAGCATGAGGCAACATTATTGAGGGCCGGTCAGTTAAGGTAAGGTGCATCCAACCGTACGACCTTCATCTCGCAGAATGGTTCGAAGATGGCCACCCCTCACGGCACACTCTCGCTCACTCGTGATTGCCACCCTTTCTGGTCTGAACCCCTTATCAGCACGTAGTAAGGCGTCGCGGGCAAACTTCTCACACAAATCAAGGGTGACGTGAAACACAGAAACGGACAAACGATTTGTAAGGGGAGCGAGTTGCGCGTAATGCAACATAACGCGTGTTGTTTATACGGTGTGAGGGTACACACTCCGAGGGTGGAGAAGATCGCGCGATGTAGCTGAAATGTCCGAAGCTTTGATAATCCTTGTGGTACATGCATACATAAAATACGGGTATTATGAGTTGGAAATGAGCAATCGGACTCCAATTAAGCAAAATATCACGAATATCGTAACGCTCAAGCGACGGAACGAACGAGGGGATGGGGGGGAACACCTCCCTCCCCTCGCTGTCGCTGCTGGGGGCAATGCAAACCATTCTTAATCTAGTTTAGATCTGACAAACTCATGCCTCATCACACACAGACAGAACTATCGAAAGACGGTCCCGACGTTTCGACACGGACACACAAAGCACATGGCGAACGCCAACCACACGAAACAGTAACAAGTCTTATCGCAAGATCCCCCAAGAATTATACCTCGTACACATATCTCCGCCAGCCAATTCGTCGCTGTCGAACGCGCCCGCGTTTTCCAACGGTCATACCATGATGCCTTGTACAAATGACCACCACCACCACGAAAAACACATGCACAAACGGGTCGTGCGTTTAATGACAAAATACCCTCAAATAAATAGGTCGTACCGTGGATATCACAGGCCCTTGTCACGTACAATTCTGTCACGTGCCCGGGATGTGATTTCTCATATCACCGACTGCTTCGAAGAGCAAGACGTCCAGCTCCGGGGACACCCAGGAATATCAGCAATCCCTCCTGCCCAACTCTCCGTAGATCAGCATCAACCAACCCAGAGTTACACAAGCAGGTGTAGGTTGGTCGTGTGACTGGGTCAAGGAATATCGGGCAGAGGCGCCACCACCGCTTCCACCACATCTGGTGCAACACTACCCAGGGCGGATAATGTCTGTCCGAAACTTCCACTGATGCCAGCGAAAAGGGCCACCGGCAGCCCGAACCCTCCCGCTCGATACGACCATATTGACCCCTGCACTTGCCAAAACATGTCTAGATACGGACCTTTAGACAGTATATGATCATGAAACCTCCGCCTGCACGAGGCACAGCATCCATCGGTACAGTTCGTGGGCGAGCCGCAGGAGAAAGGCAGGATCAACACCGAGAGACCAAGCATTCCGGATCTAATCAACCACATGATAATGCCAGACGCAAATAGGTATCCCTCCACACCTGATCCACCTTGGCCCCCGCACGAAGAATACTCAGAGAAGTATACGCTCACGTAACCACCGACTAAGTATATCATCGCCCAAGATAAAGGAGTGAAGAAGTGTACGATCACTGACCCTTCGCAGTCTCGCATATCATTCGGGGCAATTTTGTGCACGGACTTGATATCCAGTGGCGAGTCATAAATGCCGGACAGGGCGAAGGCAGATAATACATCGACGACGAGGCCAAATACCAGGGTAAACATCAGACAGCCATACGTACCTGACCTGTCTGATTCTTTCTGCTCTTCTAGCTCGCCACTGTCTATACCATCGTCGTCAAGTTCCCCAACGTACTCATCGAAGCACACGGAGAGCGTAGCTATCTCAGAGACGACGGCCGCTGCCGAAATCAGGTTCCCAACTACGAACAAGTTCCATTTCTTTCGACTCATATCGTAGTGATCGGCCGAGACTCGGGGCGGGGGTTCCGTCGTCTGCATGTCAACAAAACGGAGAGAACAACGCGAGGAGGCGAAACGTGAGGGACAATGAGGGCGCATCCCACGTTTCAGGACGAAACCAGAATACTGTGCTTCGAAATGGGGTTTGAGGAGCCGATGGACGATGCCTACAGTACTCGTAGTGTCTCTCCGATGACAACAATTTGTGACGCTCGACGCACGCGATATGCAGTTGGTTCGGATGACTTAGGTCCAATGTTCTATCTGGTATCAATTATCATATTGCGAGGAAAATGAATAGCGACGACAGGGCGTATATAACTTCCTCGATCCTGGGTGCGCATTGCAGCAACCGCGGATACAACACGAATCCGCAGCTATTATCTAGTCATCACGGGACGAGTATGCTGGTTGTTCAGCGCTCTGCAGTAGATTATGTAGCCTACGAACGTAACTGCCACACGATATCGCGACGAATAGTCACCTTTCGCACCCTAAGCACAGCCGCCGCCTCTTTCACGACGGGCGAGACGACGTACAGTGGCATTATGTTGGCCTGTGCTCTGCCCGGGACTTTTAATGGACGAGATACTGTAGAGACCCGATCCCGAATCCTCCGACGCCAACATCGGTACGCGGATGCTTTCTACGGTACCAAACATCTGCAGCACATGGTGGCAGGAATCGATAGTCTTCCTCTTTCCTCACTCGTTGTGCTCTTGTGAAATAATTTTTCAAACGAACATCTTCCCCGTAGGTTGGGCAGCTTGTATGCTGTCAAGTCGCTTCTCGGAGTAGTAGCGCCAGTGAGCCGCAGAGCTGCCGTGTCAAGGGTATCTCGTGGATAGCCTTAACAATACATCTGGATATAACATTGTGCATAAAGGACATTGGTGCTGCCGGTTTTCAGTCGGACTGGAACCTTCTGGAAAGGACTACATAAGCCTAGAAATATTTCGTTCGAGAGTTTAGTATTTAGCGGTGCCCTTGACGCAGCAATACAGGAAGCTGGTACAGTAGCTCTAGACGTTGTCGGACACAACGACAGCACAGTAGTTCTAGACGTGGCGGCACAGGAGACAGCCCGTCCCCCCACCATTCCTCACAGGAACCACAAATAATTTAACAGGTCCATCGCAATCAGCCATTACTGGTCCCACGGTTCAACACGCAGTTTCTTCCTTCAAGTCACCAAGGTACCAGATCCCGCCTGAGTGTATGTCAGCTCCATAGTTGGCCTCTGCTACAATGCCATGTAGGGGGCGCGCACCACGATCTCTCATAGAGGACATACACACCACGTTATTCTTGAAGTTAATGGTCGCGGCGAAATCACGACAGCTCTGCCGTTGATTCAACGAACCGTGACGGCAATAATATGAACACAGATGGCTTGAGGTGGTCAAACGCCTAACTGCAACAAGCCTCGACTACTACGTTGGCGGTTCTTCTGTTGCAAATGCATGCTGAATGTGTTTAGCTCGTCTATTTGGGAACATAATTTCAGGCTCCTCATTCCCATCGTGTGCCTGTACCAACTGCTTTGGGAGTGGTCCACGGTTTTAGCAACGCAATATTTTGAATTATGCTTGCCCTCGAAGAAATGCGTTCGAGCGCTGTTCTCAATTTGTTTTTTTTGTGAAGTCGCAGTTGGAGTTGGTGGGAGTGACGAGAGAGACCAGTTGGCACCGTGATCCCCAACAAGCAGTTGCGCAACAACATGATATTTTTCCGACGTATTTTGTGGACAGGCACATTTTTCCTGTTAATACGAGTACTCGTAGAGTTGGGGTTTGGCTAGGTAGAACTAAAAAAACCAAACCATTACGAATGGCAGGTGCCACCACCACTACTACTACTGCTGTACCGCATCTACAGCAGATATTCTCCAGCTTCTCCATCCCCTCAGTAGTAGGAGGATGGGCCTGACAACACCACCTGCCGCATGTTTTAGAACACGGCCTGCACGTTGCTGCTGTAGACAGGCACAGTCTGCCTACGGGTACTTGTTAATAGGTAGAACTCACAAAGCTAAACGGTATGATATTCCTCGGTTCCGGGTGACCCAGCCATGTACGCCTACACACGTTGCCGCATCTACTGTCGTAGCTCGACCAACTCCGGACGAACTCCAGCCGCACCAGCACGAGAAGGTTTCGTTTGAGTGTGTGCGTGCACAGAGACCGCCGGGACTGGCATTGGTGCCGAATGAGTTGACGGCGGTGGGCAAGCGTGGCCGAAACCAAAGTTGATTCACACACGATGACACAGTGACACAGCAGTGACGCACACAAACATAAAAACTACGAGCGAGGCACCCGACCCTCGTACGACAAAAAGGCTTTTTTTTGGTTGGAACACCAAGAAAAAAAGAGTCGCGCTTCGTGCTCGCGCACCTCATTAAAATCATGATATAAGTTGGTAGCAGGCTTCTGGGCATTTTATTTTCATGTTGTGGCACATCCTGGCCCGGCAAAAACGCACATCATACGATACAGCTCTGCAGCAGCATGCAGCAGGGGCAGCCACACAGCTCTGCAGCAACAACGCATACATAGCACCGCCATACAATCCGAACTTTCAACCTAAGTACAACCCGCCCCTCGGTGCAGTTGAGCTCGCAGCCATCACCTGCAACAGCAACAATGTCGGTGGCGTTAAGGGGCATCCAGCACTCGTGACTCAACCGACAGCCTCGTCTCGTAGGAACTGGAAGTGATCGACCACAATATTTCCCCGACTCGCGCTTCGCGTTCGAGCACCTCATTATTATCTTAATATTATTTCGGTAGTAAGCTTCTTGGCATCTTATTGTCATATTGTGGCACCTCCTAGCCCAGGAAAACCGCACAGCACACCGCACAGCTCTGCAGCAGCATACAGCAGGAGCAGTCACACAGCTCTGCAGCAACAGCGTATTTATAGCACTGCCATACAATCCGAACCTTCAACACAAGTACAGCCCGCCTCTCGGTGGCACACAAACATTAACGGGGGTAAGAGATCCCCAACAGGCGGTCATAGAGCTGACGACTCTCTACTGCCAATGAAATACATGTCGGTTGTTTACAAACAAGGTCAACGACAGATTGGCAAGAGATAACTGTACCGCGAAATGTTAGAGATCCCCAACAAGCAGTTCCGCAACAACAGCATTTCCGATGTGGGTTCAACAGCGGGGTTATCAGACTATCGAAATATGCGACGAGGATCGCAAAATGAAGAACCATGACACAAAGAGGAGGCACAAAAACATGAACGGGAACAAGACATCCCCAACAAGCGGTCAGAAAGCCGACAACGCTCTGTTGGCCAATGAAAAACATGTCGTCGGTTTTATACTACAGGTAAACGACATATTGACAAGAGATACCTGTACTACGAAATATTAGAGATCCCTCAAGGATTGCTCTTGTATACTTGTGGTGTTGCTCGTCCCGCTTTCGCATGCTCTTGTGTACTTTCGTGTCGAACCAGCAGTATGGTATCTATACTCGTTCCTGCGCTGTCGCCTTGAAGGCATATGCTCTTGTGCACTTGACGCTCTATCTATACTCGTTCCTCCTCTGACGCCCTGAAGGCATATGCTCTTGTGCACTTGACGTTTTTTCAACAGCGGGGTCCATAGAGTACTGAAATAGAGGACGAGGATGCTCTGCCGCCCTCAAGGAATGTTCTTGTGTACTTGTGGTGTTCCTCGTCGCGCGCTCGCATGCTCTTGTGTACTTGTCGTGTTGGAACAGCAGTATGTGTTGGAACAGCAGTATGGTGTCTATACTCGTTCCTGCTCTGTCGCCCTGACGTCATATACCTTTGAGCACTTGACGCTCTATCTATCTACTCGTTCCTGCTTTGTCACCCTTGAGGCATATGCTTTTGTGCACTTGACACTATGCCCTCGCTCCTAATATGATAAGAGATCCCCATCAAGCGTTTTGGTACAGCAGTATATCTAACGAGCGACGGCATGCTTTTGTGTACTTGTTCTGTTATTCTTGTGTACTTGTGGTGTTGGTACAGCAGTATAGCCCTGAAAGCGTATACTTGACGCTCTGCTATCGTCGCTCGTCGCGCGCTTGCATGCTCTTGTGTATGTTGGCATGGTATGATGGTGCAGCTTGATATGCTGTATGAAAATAGTATGATGATACTGTTTGATGTACTAGATGAAAATGGTAAGGTGGTACGGTGTGGTTTACTATAAGGAAAAAGTGTTGGTATGGTATGATGGTATGGTTTGATATACTATTTGTAAAAAGCACGGTAAGTTATATGGTATGTTGGTAGTATGGTATGATGATGTGGTGTTACATGGTATGTTGGTGGGAAACAATGTAGGTATGGTGTGATGATACGGTTAAGTATACTATATGGGAAAAACACCGTATGTAATAGGGGATGATAGTACGATGTGGTGGGTGTAATATATGGATAGGTGTTGCGTTTTGGTATGGTAAGCTCCAGTATATAAGGTCCGTAAGAGTCGAATACGTCCTACGAATATCATCTGCAATGACCTTAAATATCGATCATTGGAACGTGTTCGAGAAAAGAAGGCACACGGACAGACAGACAGACAAACAGACAGACAGATTTGCAATCACCGGAGCAGAGACTTAGATTTATAAACTGCGACTTTGGGCGGGACAGAAACAAACACGAAATATTCCCACCAGAAGTCGAAAACACCAGCAACGCACACCAACAACACAATGATATTTACTAAAACATATAGACGAAGAAAAATTACTTGGAATTAGTGCGGGGCAGCAAGAGCACACGTGACTTGTCCATTCTAGGCTAGACCAACAATGACGACAACTATTGGATTGGTGAAACGCCGGTTAGGAGCCATCAGAGTAATTCATAATGCATTAATAGTACCTCGTACAGTTTTGCCAACTGTTCATGTCTGATTGAGAGCCTTTTCCGTGTTTCAAGTCAATGGATTCTACTGTAATTACTCATCTATATGTAGATGGTCTGATTGTCGTAAGAACGTCACATTGTCGGAAGGCGAATGTAATAGTGACACCCCATAAAAAAGCCAATACCTAGTGAAGAACAAACCCGTAGGGAGGGATTTCTTGACGATTTAACGTTTTTTTTTGCAATTTTATTTACTTGGGTTCAATAAACCCCTTGAAGTACAGCCCCGAAAACGTGTAGTGCGCTGCCCGATTTTTTTACATCGGTTGGTTGAATCGCGAATGTATTCGGTTATTCCTACACTTGTGTAATACCTGGTAGTCTTGGGATATCGTTTTCTAGGTTGAGCGACGCACGTCAGTGCAGAAACCTTTGGCCAGGTACCTACCAGGTAGAATTTGAAGATGTCAATGACAACAAGTCTTGAACAACAGCAATATACACATGACTATCGCCACCACCACCACCATCACGCAGCTTCTGCTTCTGCTTCTGCTGCTGCTGCTACTGCTGCTGCTGCTGGTCGGCTGGTGGCGGTGGTGAGGATGATCCCCTCTGGTACCTTGTACAAGTGGTATCCGGTTTTCCAGTGAGCACACAGAAAAAATAGAGATGTCCAACACCGCCACCACCACAACCGGAAGAAGCAACAACAATCACCACTGCCACCACCACCAGCGACAAGCTTCTGCTGCTGCTGCAGGAGCTTAGTTGGTAGTGGTAGTGGTGCTTGACGTAGGGCCGGTTGTTGGTGCTCTTTGGTACCTGCTACCTCGGACCTGGTATGCGGTGGAATACGTATTTATTTATGCTTTCCCCG
The DNA here is from genome assembly GCA_031763025.1 of Macrocystis pyrifera. Lineage (NCBI taxonomy): Eukaryota > Phaeophyceae > Laminariales > Laminariaceae > Macrocystis > Macrocystis pyrifera. Next base: position 11,649,834 of record JASSKH010000015.1, read on the forward strand.
GACGACACGTGGTATATACCTTGTACATTCGGCATGACCAAGCTCCGCGAACTCGGGACAGCTTTAAAATACTAGCAGAGTAGGATATATAGATGCTTTTTAGAGACCTTTAAGACCCCGTCCGTTTAAAAATCATTGATATGCTTTCGTCGCTGACGGTGACCGAAGGCGACGAACGTATCATAGTTTATGACAGACACATCAGGCCGAATCGTGTTTTGTGTTTTTTGGGGGGAAAGCTGAAAACATTGGCGTCATGAATCGTGATATTTTTAGTCATCATTTACGTAAAAAAAATCACCATTCATGATAAATACGTCACGAGTAGTGTTTTTTGTTTTAGTTTTTTTAGGAATGGTTCATATATTATGTCAACTTACGAGGCAAGAAGGAGGAACCGGACATGCCAGCGCAGGGAGATTCGCGCATTTGGAATGTGTGTGGGAGAAAAGAAATATATTTGTTTTATTTCTACTTGCTCTATTTTAAGTTGCCATGATAAATTGGCCATCAGCCATCACTTGAATAAAATATTGTTGTTGTGCATCGATCGGGCGGTATAATGCATCGATCTGCAGATAAAGCACAATCATCTATCTCCCGACCGTGGGCTACGACCACTCCCTTACACTATTACGGGGGACCATAGTAAATAGGACCTACGGTACACACAAAACCTATATATTTTACCTATTTTTACTGACCTATTTACTATAGTCCCCCGTAACAGCTTGCGTTTCAGTACCTCAACGTTTATGAGCCATCGACTTTGAAGCTAATAAACTATTGTCGGATAGCAAACATGACGCAAACAGTCGGGAGCAGCATATATTATGTACCACTAAGGTATTGTGCATACCAAGGATTGTGGGGATGATTTGGACAGTTAAGTCTTGTGCCACTTTCTTGTCGACATATGAACAACCGGCATTTCGTTTTCTTTACTGCAGTGTTAGCGATGATCTTACGGTCCAAAGCAACGCAGGAAAGTCAGATCGACCGCAAAATAACCTTCGTATGGATTCATTAAGCATGGGACCTCCGAGCTCTTTATTTGGATGGTTCCAGTTGAAGGTATACTTCACAAGTTCTTTTCTTGAGAAAAAAAAAAGCCATCACCGGAATTGGCACTTTCTCGCCGATCCAAAGAACCAATAAAGAACGTAAGTCGCGAGAAAAAGCAACCACCACCGGCCTTTGTCAATTATCGGTTTTTCTCGATAAAAAAGCGAGTTTTAGGTAGCTCAACGATTTTTCAGGGTTCGATCACCGCCTGCTATGGTGTTATCTACCTCTTGGTCGAACCTAAAGGAGGTCGACTAAAGAGGTCCGGCAAGTTCATGACATGAACACTGGTGGAGTGTCATGTTAAATCTGTGTTCTACAGATGGACAAGAACCGGTACACAAATAAGAAAGTGTGTTGGGCGTAAGCTTTTTTTACCCAGATCTCCAAGGAGGATAAAAAAAAAAAAAAAAAAGAAAGTTATATTGACTGCCCTACCTAGTCGTAAACATTTTTTTGTTTTTATATTTTCTCGAAACACATTGTAGAAATGACGAAATGACGAGAATCGAGCGAAGACTCGGAGGTTTCATTTTCGTGTCCCCCGTATAACATATAGCTTGTTCTACTGACACGAAAACAACAATAAATAACATAACTTTCGGACGTTGTCTCCGTCGTATCAATCCAAACAATGAACGGTACTTGTAACACGGGCATATCCACCGGTCCCAATAATATCCACCAGATTTAGTATCGACGTTTAGATAGGACTTAGTGTGCCGTTCTCCCAATTTTATATACCCTGGCGCTACGAGTGGTGGGACACACGAACTGTCGTCTCCCACATCGCCGATCTGGTTCAGATAGGATTTACCGCGTATGGGGTGTATCATGGTACGAAGTACCGGTATATGTTTATTTTATTATAAGGATTACCCTGGGCTGGGTAATTGATCGATCGTTTACCCCTATAGCTCAGTATGCAATACTTTCACATTTGACGTCGCGGAGGACACGGACGAGTTCGAATCTCACTTTGGACGTTTGTTTTGCAGAAACGCTTGCGTGTGCGTCCGTGAAAACATAATATCTCCCTGGTTCCCCAGGTACTGAAACGTTGTTTTATATGGGTTACCCTGGACTGTATAATTGATCGATCTTTTACCACCGTTAGCTCAGTAGGTAACACCTTCACATTTAGGAGGGCTTGCTGTAGGGTGCCGTGCGCACCAACGAGGAATGCGGCGAGGACGCCCCAACACCCACTATTCTGTATTATCAGTTCTTAGGTGCATACCAGGTATATTACACTATCGCGTATCGAGAGGAAATACGTACATGCAACCTGCGTTACTGCTACCCGAATATCTCTCTATATATCGTAGTATTTAATGTTGGGGTTTTGTCCGCTCCTTGTTTTTTAGTAGTGGAGGGCGCGACAGCGGCAATGCTGGTGACACTCGACACCGTTGTCGTCGACAATATGAAGATGATGCCAGAGCGTGTGGCAGGGTTCCCAGCTTGACTATGTAGCAGAGGACGCGAAGTTACGCGACTTGTACTGGTACGATTATGTTTGCTTCCTACTCGGCTTTTGCTTCCCTTTCTGATGTTTCCTCCGTTTTCTTTCTCTTTGTCTTTTTCTCCGTCCGTGGTTCCTCTCTCTCTTTTTGGTATTTCTTCGTTCGTACAGCAAATGTATGTTCCGGTTCGGCAAGTTCGTGCTGCTGCATGTATTTTTTGTTCTGGTTCAGCAAGTTCGTGCGGGACTTATTTGTTCCGGTTCAGCAAGGGTATGGATGTTCTTGCGTACTTTTTAAACATTAATAAATAAAACTGAAAAATATTACGAGGTACAGTAGTAGTAGTACAAAGTACGTCAGCTGTGAGCATGATATATTGTCTTGCTTGCGTCGTTCGCATTCTGTCCCGTGTCAGGATCCCATTTTTATTTGTTGTTTGTTTTTACCCCAGTTCGTGACAGTGTACTTTCCCTGTTTGCTTCGTTTATGGTGTCTTCGTATTTTATGAGCACTGAACACCTCGTTTGCTTCTGTATGATACTTTATTTTCAGAGCGAAAATCTTGTCCTGTTTGCAACCTAGACAGTCTGTGACTATGTCGATTATAGCACTCCTAGCACGAATAACCAGGTTCGGTTTCTGATTTAGTTGAGTTGACGTCGGTTGGCAACCACACAGTAAAACATGCAGCTCACTATACATACTTGGGCTACTACAGGCAACCAGGGTTACCGTAACGTTTTTTTTTAAATAATAGTTTTGGGCAGTTGATCACAGCTTGTAGTCGAGGTTCGTAGATCATTTTGCGGGGTGGAGAACCTTGACTCTGTATACGGGGAATCATCGTATCACGTACCGCAGTGCTTATGGTAAGGCACCCAAGAGGGAGTGGCGTAGTATTCCCATTGCTGTCTCTGGAAGTGGCAACGCCGGGAAGTATACTAACTCATTGAAGCTGTCATCTATACGCCAGTTCGCCACACAAGCGGTAATTAGTAGGATGCAGCAGTAACCTTAGTACGACCAGCCGGACACCTCATGGCGCTTCGCGCCAGGTACACGCAAAGTTTGCCAAATCAGTGAAACCCCGACGTGGTCCGTCCCGGCATTGTAGGGATGCCAAGGTCTATGGTCATACGACTACGTCCAAGCACGGTATCGAGTACACCGCCCCCACTCCACGCACACACATTGTGTTGGTGTGTAGCGGTGCAGAGCTTTAATCGAATGAACACTCGAGAGCTTCGCCATTTATTTGTTGGACGCAGCTAGAAGAGCTATATTTCTTGCTCTTCCAACGAAGCGGACAGCCCCTCATCCATGTTGCGTGAAAACAAGCGTCTCGAGCTTGACCCTAGACCGGGAGGTAAATAAGTCACCCCCCCCCCCCCCCCGACAAGTTGACACTACTAGGCCGCAGATATCATACCTGGTATCGTACAGGTAGGTACTCGTATATAGGTGAACCACGTGCCAGGCAGGTGTTTTAGAATCCTGGAATACGAATATCGCTGGCCAGCACGTATCGTTCCTTTCCTGAGCTATTGGAGCCCGCCCTATGACCACGGACTTGAATTACAGCAATGAGTGAATGTGAGAACGACGGCATCAGCAGCAGGTTAATTAGCGGAGCCTGTCCCGTGAGTTGATACGAGAACCACACCAAACAACAACAAAACGACATCATCAGCAACACATGTGAGAATCACAGCAAACAACAACAACGACCACTTCCCCCTCTGCGTAAAGTGGTCCGAAAAAAAAACGTGACCCTGTACCAGGTACCAGGTTTACTAGGCGTACTACTGTACACACTACTACTATACTATTACGGGTGGGCATAGTAAATAGGACCTACTGTAGACACAAAACCTATCTATTTCGCCTTTTTTACTATCAATATTTGGTCCTATTTACTATGGTCCCTCGTAATATTAATGCTGTACGTTGTTACGTAAACATATACCTGGTATGTGCGTATTATAGTAGCGTGATTTTATTTTTCAGGTGCCCCTCGTTTTTTTTTTTTTTTGGTGTGTTTTTAGCCATGGAATTGAAGGCGCGATGTTTTGAGTAGGTTCTGCGATCTGGGAGGTATGATCTTTAGGGGGGTGCTTTTGACTAGAAAATTGCGTAGCGCGGTCTGCACTTCGGAATCGTCGTCTGCGATTGAGAAATTTCCTGGTTCGCCGCGTTTATGGCCAGTTTTGGCCCGTTTCGGCTGCGGTTTGGTGTCAGGGTTAGGGTTAGGGTTAGAGGCAGGGGTTGGGTTGGGTCTTCGCCCGTACCTTGATTCCAACAGCAAACAAAATACCTGAACAGCTTAGCAACCTGAAGATCCCACCTCCCACATTGTAATGGGACCTCTTATTTATGTTTTGCCTGGTTTGGGGCCGCACATTTTATATGGCTTTCAGTTGCCTTCTGGGGACGCGATTATTATCGACCTAAAATATTAATAGTAGTAGTATAAATAGAACGAAAACACAACCCATGATCATTGCTGCCGTACGATACGCGATACAAGGTTCCCCTCCGGGAGGTGCCGTATTAATAGGGGAGTGGCGCAAGAGCGAAAGAATAAGAAACCCTGCACACTTTTTTAGAAGTAGCACCTGCACCCACCCATCATTTTAACGTGAAGAACACACACATCATATTTTTGAGGACAAACTATGTTATACTGCTGTTCGCGGAATTAGTGTGGGATCATTAATTACTACAATAACATATTATAGGGTATCGGTAAGTTGAGATATATTGATCCAACTGACTCGCGGCGATTAATTCGTAAGTACATAAAAGTTGCGCGAGGTCGAGGTTGCGCCATAATACTTTGTGACCGGCTGAGTAATAAGGTGCAGCATATACATACATACTACAGGTACTACCACCGCTGGTCGATTTTTTTAATCGAATGTAACCTACACCAAGGCACGAAAGCGGCGACCGCGCTCCGTGCAACTCCCCCTCTACCCGCCAGCACCCGCTGACACCCGCGACGGTGCCGGGTTCGCCCGCGGCGCCGTGCTCTCGGAGTACACGCACGCACACGAAACGAAAGAAGAAAAAAGGAAATTCCACGGTATACAATAACAACAATACTACATATGTACCTGGTATATGTATAGTGCACCGGTGCAAACTGGCACCGAGGGACCGCGAGGCTATTAATCGGTGAGGAGTCGGAAGGCTGACAGTCATCGTGCCAACCAACGTGACGTGGGTAGATGGGGTGGTGAGATAAACTCGTACGAACGACCGAGTGAAGCGACTTCGAGCAAGGGCTGAAAGATACGAGCACGAAGATACATATATATAACATCAGGTACGACGAGCTCGGGGTATAATAAATACAACTCGAAGCGCAAAAGGGAGGAGGAGGACGGGGTTGAAGGAAAATCTACAACAGCAGCAGTCGGTAGGCGGTCGGTGGTAAACCAACCTGTGATGCGGTGAGCCAGCCCAGTTTGGGCTCCACGAAAAGATCGTGGACACTGTTGTATTCGGACGGCGTACACCAATTAGATATCCTTTTCCATGTGTCTTTTCGTCTTCGAGTCTTTTCTTCGGTCTTCCTAAAAGAAAACGCACGGGCAAACGAAGAAAAGCAGCAGCCGGTTGGAAGCCGGTGGCAAACATATTTGTGCTACGGTCCGCCTGCCTAAAGGTTAGTCCAAGTTGGGACCTACTGACTGTGGAACAACCGCGTAGATGTTCGGAAAAAACGCGTCGTGTACGGGATAGTATAGGTCGACATACCCTTTTTATTATTCTCTTATCGGGGTATCTTTCTTCTCGCCCTCATGCACCTGAGCCTTCCTCTGCAAATATCTTCGGGTGGCTTTTCCATCTTCCATCGCAACGAGCATTTCGAGAGGTGCTCTAAGTTCGTGTGGAAGAAGCTTCAAGTGGGGTGAGGATAATACTGGGGAAGCATAACAACACGAAAACGATGCATCGGAAGACATCGTATATTTATTGAGGTACCAGGCCTATTTTCTAGCCCTTTGGTGGGGCTGGACGAGCCTTCTTCTTCTTCTTCTTCCTCTCTTATATATATACTGGTATATATATATATTTTTTTTTAATTCATCTTACGACGGTTTCTTCTATTAATACGAGTATCGTCGATCATCCACCAGGAAGGTTTACGCTGGTCGTACGCATAGACTGCTGTACTTCGGGTGGGGTCAGGAATTGCAGCGGAGCTTGACGAGAGTGTGGCAGAGGAGGAAAGGGGGGGTTACAGGAACGCCGATATAAATAAAAGTAAAAATAATTAAAATATACCTGGTACCGGGTACAAAATAAAATAAAACGGAGCAGACGGACCAAGCACGATCGGCAGTGTTTGTTGCAAGGCCGAAATTTAAACGCAGTGCAATTATCTTCCTACGGGCTAGGCACGGGTTTTAAGGTTCGGGAGAGAAGGGAGGAGAGGCGAAACAGAGTTGGGAATGAGCTGGGGGAAAAGGAACGTGGGGAAGGAAGGTTGACAGAGGCTATCGTCTTGCTGGGAGTAGGGGAGAGTCCAGCAGCAGCAATCTACATACCCGCATCACTGGGAGAGGAAACTCGGTACGTCGAACCTGAAAGGCAAGAAGGGGTTAATATACAAGAACCCTAGGAGAAGGACACGTTGCAATAGGAGAAAGAGGAAGAAGCTGCAATCGTCACCGTCACGGAACAAAATTAAGTGCGCACCACGCTCACCAAAGGGGGGTTGGTTGGTTTAGGGTTGCGAAAGTGTGGGCACCCTCGCGTCCGTGAGGGTGCCCGTCATGTCGGAAGGCAGCGACCTCCCCGTAGAAACCGCGGCACAAACCGCAAGCACAACAATAGGCCTATCTTTTTGTCCACTGCCAGCCGGGCGAGGGCGGGGAAGGACTCTCCCGTCATGGATGCAGCCAAGGATTCTTGACCCAACCCCCGTGCCAGGAGGGTTACAGCAACAAGCAGCAACCGGGGCGGGGCCGGAAACCGATTGTTTTGGGCAGCAGGAGACAGGCGTATCGACTATTAATAGTGCAGTACCTGTGATAGCGGCACAACCCGCAAGTGTAACAACAGCTTTATCTTTTTATCCACTGCCAGCCGGACGAGGGCGGAGCAGGACTCTTCCGGCATGGATGCAGCCAAGGATCCTTGACACAACCCCCGTACCGGGAGGGTTGCAGCAACAAGCAGCAACCGGGGCGAGGCCGGAAACCGATTGTTTTGGGCAGCGGGAGACAGGCGTATCGACTATTAATAGTACAGTACTTGGGACAGCGGCACAACCCGCAAGTGCAACAACAGCTTTATCTTTTTATCCACTGCCAGTCGGACGAGGGCGGAGCAGGACTCTTCCGGCATGGATGCAGCCAAGGATCCTTGACCCAACCCCCGTACCGGGAGGGTTGCAGCAACAAGAATCAACCGGGGCGGGGCAGGAAACCGAGCGTTTCGGACAGCGGGAGACAGGCGGATCGACTAGTGCAGTGTCTGCGATGGCGGCACAGCCCGCAAGTGCAACAACAGCCCTATCTTTTTGCCCACTACCAGCCGGACGAGGGCGGGGCAGGACTCTCCCGGCATGGATGCAGCCAAGGATCCTTGTCGCGACCCCCGTGCCGAGAAGGGCGGGGCCGGAAACCGACTGTTTTGGGCAGCGAGAGACAGGCGTATCGACTAGTGCAGTACCTGCGATGGCCCCACTGTCGGTAGGGGGCGAACAAGCGAGTGAGGTGCAGCAAGAGGGGGGTCAGGCACTTGCAGTAGACGGGAGGTGTCTAGTAGATGTTACGCCACCGGTAGGGCGTGCGAGGCGTGCGAGCCCCCAGACGGGAGGTCCAGCCCTCGCGATAGGGGGGCTGCAACAGCAGGGATTGAATGGGGAGCAGCAAGGTGAGGGTATGCCGTCGACGACAGCCACAATGCGCTTAGCAGTGACCCCGCCGCAGGTGGAACGCGGACGAAGGATTAATACCCCGGTAAGGACGAGTGCGGGGAGGAGACCAGCCCCTACATTGGGAGGCCTCCAACAGCAGGCATCGCAAAGGCCAGTGCCGAGGAGGGGTAGGACCGAACCACTTTTGCAATCTGTCTTCCAGGTCCGGCGGGATAGGGCATCATCAGGCGATCGGCCTTCACCGCGCCCACAGGCGCGTTCGACGCACCGCTCGCCATCGCCTTCGGGAAGAAGAATCATCACCACTCTGCCCCCACCTCAGCCGGGACTCTTAGGACGCCGGCAACGATCTACCTCCCCTCTGTCAGGGAGGACGGCACGCACGCGTCAACGACCTCCGGTTACCTTTGCCGATGATACCCAATACCGAACGGCGTTGGCGCATCGAGAGGGGGCGCAAGACGCCCGAGCCAACCGTTCACGGTCGATGCCGACGATAGGGAGAAACGTCCCCCCTTTACCCCACATCATCGGGATCCGGCGGGGTAGGACAGCATCAGGGGATCGTCCCTTGCCCCGACCAAGTTCACGGCCAAGGCACCGTCCCCCGTCTCCCTCTGGGGGGAGCATCACAAACTCTCCACCCTCGATCCGGCCAGGGATCCTGGGGCACCGGCGACGAGCTACCTCCCCTCCAACAGAGGAGTCGATGCGCCTGCACCAGCGATTTCGGTTTACGTCTACCGAGGATACCCGGAGCCAGCAGGCGTTGGTGCCTCGCAGAGCACCAACCGTCCAGGCCCATCGCCCGCAGCCGCCGTCAGTGACTCTCTCAGAACTCATAGCCATTGCTAGAGCGTGGAGTACTAGAACAGATAGGAGGGAGGGTGGTTCTCGATTGATAGCAGGCTCTCAGGCCGGAAACAGCCTCTGTGGACGCCACGGGTCGCCGAACACTGCTCAATGCGCAGGGAGGGGAACCACACGACGACAGAGCCCTTCGCCAATGGATGAGGAAAGACGATGCGCCCCTATCTCGCCACACGATACACTTCCCGCTGGTGGCGGCGCTCAAAGTCGGATAAGGCCTCCTAGCCCACTACCGCCGAGTGCGATACCGGGCTCCCGGGACTTAAACACGAGGTTGCAAGACGCTTACCTTGCAGCGAGGAGCTTTATTCGGAGGGGGCCCACATCTACGAGGGGTCACAACCGAGCCGGCGGAGCTCCAAGTAGGATAAGATCCACTAGCCCACTACCGCCGGGTGCGTTACCGGGCTCCCGTGATTTGAACACGGGGTCCCAAGACGCTCGTCTTATAGCGGGGAGCTTTGTTCGGAGGGGGTCCACAACTACGAGGGGTCACAATAGGGGAGGTGGCGCTCAAAGCCGGATAAGGTCCTCTAACCCACTACCGCCGGGTGCGATACCAGGCACCCGGGACTTGAACCCGAGGTCTCACGACGCTCGTATTGCAGCGGGGAGTTCTGTTCGGAGAGGGCCCTCAACTACGAGGGGTCACAATAGGGGAAGAGCAGCCCTCAACGTCGGTGCAACTCCTACGAGGGTAGGGCTTCCTCCCCCGATGACGCTGGGGGCGACACCGGGCTCTCAGAACCCAAGAGCGGTCTGCCTTCTCCCCCGTTCGAGAGCAAGGAGTGGTCAGCAACGCCAAAGGCCCAGCGACCCAATGGATGTTGAACACGTTCCGGAGGAGGCACCCCAGGGGGGAAATGAGCGCACTACGGCGAGAGCTAGTTTGGGAGTGAGAGTAGGTGGGCCAACGCCGACGGGGAACAGGAGGGCAAACGGTAGACTGGGGAGCTTCGCCCAGCCGGGGATTTTGAGGGGATCCACGTCGGAGAGGCACCAACAGGGGTACTTGTCACCCCGGGTCAGCAATGGTGCCCACAACAGGATAAGACTTTCTGTGCAGATGGCACCGGATGCGGCATCGGGCTCTCTGGAATCGAGCCCTGAGTCGCAGGATGCACGCCGTGGAGCGAGCAGCCTAGCCCGAAGGGGGCTTTGGAGGAGGGGCACGCCCGCAAGGAGTCAGCAGGGGTACCGTGCACTTCCCGTCGAAGATGTCGTTCGAAGTGGGGTGAGGTCTTCTCCCCCATTACCGCCGGGTGCGGAACCGGGTTCCCGGGACCTAAACCCGATGTCTCAAGACGTTCGTGTTGCTGCTGGGAGCCTTGTCCGGAGGGGAGGCTTGGGCGGACTCACACCTCTGAGCAGCCAGCTGGGGTGCGGGGCAGCTCTCATCGATGGCGGAGCTCGCACTAGGGTAGGGTTTCCTTCTCCGCTACCAATGGGGCGGCACAGGGCTCTCAAGACCCAAGAGCGGTCGTCCCCCCCCCCGTTCAGGAGGAGACGCCGCGCGAGGACGATGCGCCTAGCACGGAGAGAGATAGGGTAGAAGTGAGAGGGAGCCTCCATCGCACCAATAGCGGTACCATGTTCGGAAGAGGTCCCAACGGGGCGGCGGCGGAACTCGGACCGTCCACAAGGGCGGTAATATCAATAGTCGAACGGCGGCGGGCCACGAGGAGGGTACCTACAGAGGACCTTATATCCACCAGGACAAGGGCACGCACCCGAATAGCCGCTAGGGCCGCCGCACGATCATCGGAGCAGGAAGAAAGACGCCAACCTCCCACCGAGCCGCTCCACGGATCCTCCCGTCAACAGCCAACAACGACGCAGCCTTCGTCATCGATAACACCTTTGGAGACGGCACCGTCGTCGCCGGAACCATCTCCGGATACACCCCGTTCAGCACAGCGGGCGCGAGAAACTACGCAATCACCGACGCAACGGGTGCGGGGACTCCCTTGACGAGCCCCCTTCCGCTTGGAGTACCCGCCATGGAATGTTCGCCGCCGTCGCCACCACCCCCCGCCACGGCGGCTACCGACAACTACCCGCCCCTCGACAGGCGCACCACTTTTGACGCCGGAGGTGATCCTAGTGCTCGAATCGTCAACACAGTCAGCGGCTAGAATGCCGCAGTTGGCGCCACGAAGTTCATTACAACCGACGTGCACACCGACACAGGATGGAGGAAGTTCGGAACCCGCGCTGACGTCCGAACCACCGCCATCTCTACCACGTCCACCATTGCAGACGCCAGAAGAAAGAGGGCAGCCCCAGCAGGAGACCTCGGAAGACTGCTGCGTATGCTACGAGGCATTGGTGGCCCCGATGGTAAATCTAGGGAACTGCTCTCACCGGCTGCATCTACCGTGCTACGCCGCACTTCGTGTTAGGGCAGGGGCCGACCTGCGCTGCCCGACGTGTCGGGCGACCGTAACAATTGGTGAAGCCGACGGGATGGCGTCCCGTCAGCACAGCGACGAGATCATAGCAGAGGCCCTAGCGATCGCGCGGCAGGAGATGCCGGCCGAGAGGGGAAGGGGGGCATCCACAAGGATCACAGGGGGCGAGAGGGGCGAACGATTGATATGTAGTATCTGCCATGGACTGGTTGAGGAGGCTGAACGCGTACAGGTGTCCTGCTCGTGCGACGTGCATCGCCGCTGCGCTCTAGGCTTTTGCGAGGACGCAATCCCTCGAGCCAGATTCATCGGCGAGGCACGGTTAGTCACGTGCCCGAACCCCGCCCTACACGAAGTTCAACAAGAGGTGGACCTACACCCCCTCTTGCAACAGATTCGTACCATTGGCAGGTCGCTGGACACACAGGACGAACGCGATTTAGTGAACAGGGTCACCGTTGCCGAGAACCGCCTTCGGAGCAGGACCCACATTGTGCCCGAAAGGGTGGATCGGACACTGAATACCACAGCGCGAGACGAGGAGAACCTCTCTTGGGACTGGCGTAGCATGATTCCACAACCGTATGCGCTATGTGGAGTCTGCGATAGGAATATGGAAGACGACGAGAGGTTCTCTTTCTCCGGTTGGCTCGTCCACAGGAGATGCGCGGTTGAAAGCGTAGAGGGGGCAGACAATAGGGGAGACGACCGGTTTGGGGTGGCCATTCGGGAAGGGACAGGACCGTCGCGGCGGAGAACGTTCCTCCTCGCGGAAATTCTGCCGAGGATCCATCTGAGGTACGACCGCGCTTCCGACCGGGGAGCCTATCAACAGCGTCAGTTGGAAATCCTATGGCGATCGGTGAATTCGGGTATGGAGGAGGCCACAAGCCAGGACGAAAGCCGCCAACAAGCGCAAGGAGGGAGGGGAGATGACGTCGAAACATCGTGCACCTATTGCGGCCAGGTTCTAGATGACTCTGCTGGAGAGTCGGGGGGCAGCCACGTGCGAATACCTATCCCGTGCGCCCACGGAGGGTTTGTGCATGCACGCTGCATGCTGGACCGGGCAGATCGCATCGCGAGAGGACATGCCGACCCGAGGTCCTGCGTAGTGTGCCAATCTGCGTGGCCAGAGGGGGGCAGGCCTCCCCACCCGGCGGAACTTGCCAGAGGGCTGCCCATGACCGAGCAGGGGGGGAGGTGGGCGGCGGTGAGTAGTGCCCTGCAGTTCGCCGCCCTCCTTGAGCGGGGTGACCTCGGCGCGGAGTCAGACAGTTACGTGACGACCGGGGTTCACAACACGTTCGAGCACATGGTGAGTGCCCTGGGGAGGAGCCCAACCTCTTCGTTCGTGCTGTGCTCCCTATTCTGCGATGCGCTGGATCTACCGCAACAAGCTTACCTCGATTTCCCCCGCACGAGGGAATGGGAAGAGGCGGCCGCCCACTATCAGACGCTGTTCGCAGCGTACGGCATCCGACCCCAGGACATATTACTCCGACTCCCAAACCGGAGGCTCTACATTGGACCTCATGTCCAAGAGTATTTGGCGGGCCTTGACGCCGAATGGGAGGAACGATTGACGAGGTGGACCCTCGGTGTCCAAAGGGCGCTGGAGGCAGGTGACGCATTGCCTCCTTTCCCGACGGCGGTGGCGGCCCCACCGGAGCGAGTGGACTCAGCGCAGGGGGACAACCGGTTGGCAAGGGGGCAGCCTGAAGAGAGAGGCGCCGCTCCAGGCTCAACAGAGAGTCGTGAGACCACAACGGACACCGCGCTAGCAGGCCTATGTACCTATTGCGGTGAGGACATACAAAACTCAGACAGGAATCCAGAGGTCGATCATCTGTGGACAACCATCACTTGTGACCATGACAGCAGACAGTTGGTACACGCCGGCTGCATGCTGGATCGTGCGGAACGCCTCGCATGTGGACACACAGACCCGCAGCCATGCGTCGAGTGTGGCTCTGAATGGCCGGTAAGAACCCGACCTCCCCATCCGGCAGAGTTGACTGAGGATCTTCCCAGACCCCGGCCGGGGGGAAGATGGCCGGCAGTAGGAGGTGCCCTGCAGTTCGCCGAGCTTCTTGAGGAGGAGGGCACCCATCTGGTACCGGCCAGTTATGTGACGACTGGTCATCACCCCACGTTCGATCATATGGTGAGAACCCATGGAAGGAGCCCAACCTCTTCGTTCCTGCTGTGCTCCCTGTTCAGCGATGCCCTGGGCATGCCTCGAGCGGCGTACCTCGACTTCCCCCGCACGAGGGAATGGCAAGCGGCCGCCGCAGACTACCGTGAGCGTTTTGCCGCCCATGCCATCCGACCACGGGATATCATGCTCCGACTCCCAAACCGGAGGATCTACATCCCACCACACGTCCAGGAGTTTCTGGCAGGCCTCCACGCCGAATGGGAGGAACGCCTGACTAGGTGGACCCTCCGGGTACGAAGTGCATTGGAGGCAGGTGACGTGGTGCCTCCTTTTCTGACGACAGGGGCAGACACGCAAGGAGGGACGGGCCAGGCGCTGGAGAGCGAGCCATCAACAGGGGGGCATAACGATCAGGACGGCAATGTTGGAAATGCCATAGAGAATCGTCAGGCCGCGGGAAACAGGGACGCTACGTCGGCGGGACAAGTGGGAATCCCCCGGACAACATCCAGCCTCTCCCTGACCAGGTGCACCCTCGGGGTACTAAACGTGCGGCAAGCAGGTGATGCGCTACCTCCTCTTCCGACGGCAGAGTGGACCCCCGGGGCCCAAAACGCGTTGGGGGTAGGGGACGATTTGACTCCTCTTCCGACGGCGGCGGTGTCTACAACGGAGGAAACGGTCCCGACGGCGGAAAGCGATCCGCAAACTAGGGGGCAGGTGGAACAGGGAGGCGCCGCTAGGAGTGCCATAGAAAGCCGCCACACCGAGGGGGGTAGGGATGCCGCGCTAGCGGGACAAGTTGAGATCCCTCAGGCAAGGCCCAGTACCGCCTCTGCAACACTTGCGGCGGCAACGTCTCCTAGATCAGCTGGAAGCGCATCGCCCTCGCTCGAGGGCGGCCAAGGTGGAATGGGGGCAAACTTTGGAGGTCCCTGTCCAAGTGCTGCGCGGCCTCTGCCTCCGGCGGCAGAAACGACACCGCTGGGAGGAGAAGCTCTGGCGTCGGAGGGCGACTCGCGGATAAGGGGGCAGGTAGATCAGGGAAATGATGCTGTAGTAGCCATGGAAAACCTTCAAACATCCAGAGACAGGGATGTCACGCCACCGGGATGCTTGAGGGTGCCCATGACACCATCCGGCGCCACCCCAGCAACACCTGGAGATACTCCCTCTGAACCTGGTAGCGCAGCCAGGGAGGGGGGGGTGGCACAAGAGGCGGACGGGGCCGACCGCGGGGGTCTGGGAGGGGGTCACGAGCGACAAGCACTGGGAGAGGGGCCGTCACGAACCGGGAAAGAATCCCTCGACCCGACGGCAGTGAGCCGCCCTCGGCCCCTGAACCGAGAGGAGGCAGCGAGTCGCCCTCGACTCCTGGGATCGAGAGGGGGCATCGAGCTTCGTTCGGATCCTGGATCGAGAGGGAGCGGTGGTGAAGAGAGAGAACTCCCCAGGGAAGGAGAAGGTAGCGAGGGGGGAGGATCAGCATCGGGGAGCGTAGGGCGACTCCGTGCATTCATTGGCGCCAGTCAAGAAGGCGTGATGTGCGGGGGATGTCGATCGGCAATCGCTCGGGGGCACCGAGTGGTAGGGCTGCCGTGTGGAAACCAGCACGTTATGCACGCGCGGTGTGTGGTGGAAGCTATCCGAAGGAGTGGGTCACACGCACAACTCATTTGCGCTACACGAGGGTGCATGGCCCGCCATGGGAGACGGGAATCACTGGAGGCAGCAGTTCAGGCTGATCCTGGACTCCGTGTCACGGTCGCAGGACTTGGAGGAAGGCAGGACAACAACTACGATGAACGGAGGGAAGAGCTTTGCTACCCGTGGGACCAGGATTCGTTAGGAATAGCAGGGCCACTAGATAATGTTTCTCTTGAACAGCTCCAACAACGTTTCATCACCGTGGTTAAGGTACAGCCGGGGCTAGCTACTGTCCACGCCAAGCTTCTCACCCACGTGCTCGGTCTCCTGAACCACGCCCTTGGAGCGCATTGGCCAAACAGACACTCAGAGACGCCGAGGTCGCTCCTGAGGGCCATTAAGCTGTGGTACATCGTGCCAGCACTGCTACACTCGCAGGACAGCCGCGTGAAGCGACGCGAGAGATTCGCGTCCGTCGAACGTGGTGACATCACGCTTATTCTCCCGTGGTTGATGGAGTACACCAGCCGAGCATCGTCACGGCTTAGGGGCCCAACCTACGAAGCCACAGACGCGGCTAAGTACGAGAGAGCGTCGTCAGCCTGTCGCCACTCGGGCGGGGTGTCAGTAGCAGCACGCTGTCTTCTCGCGGAAGCGCGAGCGCCCGGCAACGAGGTGACATGGGAGCGGGTGAAAGCCAAATTCCCGGGGGAAGATCGTGCCTCCATCTCCGAGTCGGCAGCGGCCGCGGTGGCAGCAAGCTCCACGGAACCGGAGGAAGGAAGTGTTCCCAACTGGCGTCCAGAGCAAGAGTTCGATTCGCAGGTGGCCCTCGACGTCATCAACTCACGAAATGCGTTATCAGGCGCGGGGAGTGACGGTCTACGCTTCTCACACCTGCAGTCGGTCATCAGGACCGGCTTCGGTCGCGAGAAGTTTGGAGCTAGCATCGAGGCCTTTTGGAGGCGGATCTTCGACGACCCCGGTGCATTCCCGCCGGAATTCTGGCAGCTCTTCTTGCAGTCCAACCTCACTGCCTTGGGGGAAAAATGTCGCCCCGTATGTGTAGGTATGACATGGAGACGTCTTCTAGCAGCCGGGACTATGCGGCAGTGGCGGCCACGGCTGGAAGAAATTAATCGTGAGGCAAGACAGTTTGGGGTAGGGGTTCGAGGGGGGGTGGAGCAGGTAGCTCTACGCGCCCGGGTGCACCATGAGGCAAGAAACTGGCTCATCCTAACCGACTGTTCCAACGCCTTCAACACTGTAAAGCGGACGGCAGTACTTGCCGAGGCGGCCACTTGCGTGCCCGCGCTCACGCCGTTCATTGCTAAATGCTACGGCGAGAGGCCCGCCCCTACGTTTTTCCAGATGGACTCGGGGGAGCGGCGTAAAATTGACTGCTCCAGTGGAGTGCAGCAAGGGGATGCCATGGGCCCGGCGCTGTTCTGCATGCCACTGCTGCCAATACTCAAACGGGTCCGTGAGGAGTTTGAACCCCGGGGTGTTGAAGCCTTTGCCTACCTTGATGACATCAGCATCGGTATATCAGAGATTACACCGGACACGGTGAGAGTAGTGCCCTTTCTCCAGCACGAGCTGTGCGAAATAGGCGTTGCAATTAACCCCAGCAAGACGGTTGCTTTGCCTCCAAAAGGGCATGTGCCTACGTCGGAAGAGATAGCACTTCTGGGGGGCATAGGTGTCCGCATTGCGGAAGGGGGTGGGGTAAAGGTGGTTGGCGTGCCCATAGGCACTGATGCGTTCGCGGTGAACAGCGCCGTCGAGATAGTCCGAGATGGGGGAGCAGAGCAACTCGCGCGCATCCTGCCGCGTATGCCGGACAAACAGTCGGCGAACCTCATCGCCACCAGTTCAATGGTGAAGCGGACCTCCTACATTGAGCGGGTAATGGACCCGGAGCTGTCACTACCCGCGTGTCAGCGGGCAGACAATAGCGCAATATGGATGCTCGAGCGCCTTCTCGAGCTTCCAGGGATAGCGGACGAATCGCCGTTCTTTGCGGACGGATGCCCGGCGAACCGGTTGACGCTGCAGCCCCACCAGAAAGCGCAGGCGAGCCTCTCCACAGGGGCCGGGGGGTTTGGACTGTCATCGGCTGAATCAAGGAGAATGTCAGCGTCCATTGGGAGCTTGGTGGCGACGGTGCCAGAGGTCCTTGCTGACCTCTCCGGCCCATTGGGGGGAAAAGTCCGAAGGGAGTTGCCCAATTCGGACCTCGTTCGCCGCATATGGAGTAGCGTCAGGGACCTCCGTGACATCCATGGGGTATCGGAGGAGGCAATGGCGAACGTGGTCCCGGAAAGCTGGCGGAACAGGGCGTTTCGCGCGAACGAGGGAGGAGTCTCAGAGCAGTCTGATATGGAGGCATTGCCGGCACATGAAGCCCAAACGATCAGCTCCCACAAAGCGCAGCACAAGCTGGGGCAGCAGGTAAACCGGGTACGGTACCAACGGTACGTTGCGTTTCTGGACCAGCTCCCCGAGGCAGCAGGCCCGTCGAGTCGGAACGACGTGTTCGGGGGAATCGAAACCAGAGATCTTGCCAAGGCTCGGCAACGGAGCCTATCGGGACCAGGCGCTGTCGCCTGTTTGAGGGCAAGGCCTGTGGACACGGCACGAATCATACCGGCTTCGGAGTTCGTGTCTATGGGACGGCGCTTTCTGGGAATGGAGGAGCCCATAGCGACGAGGTGCCCCTGCTGCGAAGCGACGGATGTCACCACGCGTCACGCGCGCACATGCCACCGAGCAGGCGCGCAGGTAAACCAGCATCAGCCGCTAGTCCACGCGCTGTCCCGCACCTTCAAGCGGTTGTCCATCCGCCATCAAACGGAAAGCGGAGCGCCCTTCAACGCCGACAGAAACCTCCGCATGGATATAGTGATCGAGAGGGGAGGCCTCCGAGACGCTACGTCGTCAGAGTACCGTAACAAGGCGATACTCCTCGACATCACGCACGCAGACCCCCAAGCGAGAGTCCACATGCGGGCTGGCAGCGCTGATCGAGACGGATCAGCTGCCTCCACTTCCGAGGCGCGAAAGCGCAACCACTACGCTCGTGCAGGACAAGTGTCCTTCGACGAGCGCAGCCATAAAACTTGTCACCCTCGCGGTGGAAAGCTTTGGACGCCTCGGGAAGGAAGGCAGCGATTTCATTGACCAGCTGGCAACGAGCATCATCGGAGGAACGGACGGGGGATCTCTAGCAAGAAAAGGGGTTTGTAAGGAGCATCTTTTCCAGATCATATCGGTGACCACCCAGGTCGCGATCTCGCGCCGGGTGCACCGATATAAGCTCGCCCTTCGAGACCGACAGGCCGCCAGGGGGAGAAGAGAGGAGGAGGGAGAACTACTTCCAATGGCGTGGGGATGGAATGTAGATACGGAGTAGGACGCAGGGCGTATAGATACATAGTCAGTGAAAATATATCGGTAAAAGGTAGTGCGTAGTCAATTGAGTATACGCAAGGAAGGAGAAAAGGTTGGATAAAATTGAGGGTGTTCGACGAATTATGTTAGTTTTTTCATCTTGAATGAATAACGCCCTGCACATTGTCAGAAGGCAAATAATAAAAAAAATATATATATATGTTCCCCCAAAATAAATGTTTCAAGGTGCTCAGGGTATAATATCAAGGTTTCACACAGGTAAATGCTCGAGAACAAATCGTAGTCCGAGTACTGAGAGTATTGGAATACAGGCGGCAAAACTACTGCGAGTACTGAGAAGGCCCAAATACTGAGAGTAATGAGAGTGTGAGCAGTACCGAACCCCGAGAATACAGGTTGCTTGAAGTATGTACCCGCAGTAGTATCGAAACACGACATAAATACTTGGGGTAAAGGCAATATATGCGCACAGTACAGAACCTCGAGATACTGAGAGCATTCACAGCAGTCATGCATAATATTATATCGAAATACTGGCAGCCTGCTTTGAGTGCTCAAGTTGTCTCCAGCGAAAGTAGTTTGCTCCAACTCCCACTCGTCTGGGACTATCTGGGTGTGTTTTGTGCCGAACGCTGGGCCTGAGACTTGTCGACACGGCGCACAAACGGTTGAAGTATACTTCACATACTCGAAGTATACTGGGCATGTTGAGGGTATTTCATTACTGCGAGTACTGAGTCTCGCAGAAGAAGCAGCAGTACGAACACTACCAATCGACGAAATACTGCTGTAGACTAGTACTTACTGGTATACTTGTAGTACCCGCCGTACAGAACCCCGAGATACTTGAAGCACAACAGGCGGTATCCATGCCAGCAGCAGTAGCGAACCCCGCATTAGTGCGAGCGCGAAGCGAACCCCGCATTAATGCGAGCCCGAAGAAATTATACGCGGTAGTATCTACAGAACCTCAAAATACTGCGAGTACTCAGTATCTCGAGTACAAAAACCCCGAAATACTGCGAGTGTCCGAAGTACCTACGGTAATAGCAGCAGCATTTTCTCGAACATACTTTGCTTTATAAACTCCCGATTGTTCGGAGTAGCTGTGAAATGTGGAGGTATGAAAGCACGCCACACGCAAGCGCGCCGCCCAAACTCTTTAATTTGGGCTAAAACACACAAGTAGCATGTACTCTGTCACATTATACGTTCAGAAAAGCAAGGTGTGGACGAATGTATTATTATTACTACTGCTGTAGTACTCTGTTGTAGTTCTGTGGTACAAAAATAGTCAAAAGTGAGATTAAGAAAAAAGAACGGGGATGGTGCGAGTCGAACCTCGGAAACGAAAACGTTATCCAGCAAGTGCAGTTTAAACCTATACGCTAGATAGAACAGCGCTCGTACAACTGGCATGTCGTGTTTTTTACGCAATCTAAAACACTTTGCACGATCTTCTACAGCAGTAGAGTAGCTTGTACAAGTACGACAGCATATTCAGCAGTACTGCTGTAAAATGCAACGCGAGGAACGTACGTGTACTGATCCCCTTTCAGCTGGCTCTAGGATCTATCGATCAGCAATGTAGGACACACTGCAATCAGAACTACTGTATGTGTATGTACCGCTGTAAGTATATTACGAACGCTGCAGCTGTACGAATGAGCCGCAGTACGATCATCCATACGCTCAAGGTGTGCTCACTGCTGCTGCTGGGCAGCAGGGTTGGTTGTGGTGCTGTAGGAAGCTGGAGGTAAGCACGCTCTGTGCACTGCTGTGGGTATTGTTCTCTAGGCGGTGGTCCGTGCTCCGTCAACAACCCAAAAAAAATGTATGATGAGCCGGGGGGAGAAAACAGAGAGCATGGCAATGTACCGATATACGTACGTACAAAATAAGGCCTCTGTACCGAAACCAGGGAAATCGTCTTATCCACTCCCGCCGAAAAAAAAAATTTAAGCGCCTGCCACGCGCTTCAGAGTGCACGGATCGCGCCGAGACCTAGACCAATGTGTCCGGCAGGGCTTCCCGTGTCCGTGTACTAACTGTTTTGCCTAAAAGTGCTCGTGCGAAGAGAAAAGTTGGCAAAAGTGCGAAAATTTGACAAATATACGTATACATATATGTACGGGTACCCTGTGGATGAACTATTAATACGAACAGTAGCAGCGTGACGTACTGCTGTGTGATTGTGGTTCGTCGAAAAAGGAGTTCACTTGGTTTTGTGGACTTATATATACTGCCTTTTGCCCTATTGCCATTCTTAGTCTTGTAGTTGTCTCACATCTCAGAGGGGTGACACCAGACACGGCACATCTACCTGCGTTGAAATGGTCGCGCTTTTTTATGACACCAGTTAGTTGCCTGCAAATAAATGCAATGCCGCAAGTTGGTCGGAAGGAGCACACGATCGTTTGAGGGGTCTTCTACACTGTGTTGTCTTCAAGCGGGGCACCTTGAAAGGGGTCAACTATACGGTGGCTCCTAGGAACCCGTACGAGTACGAGTGTACTTGCAAGTTCCTTTGACTCCCCTCGGTTGTAAAAATAAACAGGGTACCCGGTATCATGCACTGGTATCGACTGTTAACGAGGAACGGAAGCGGATAAACCATAAACTGAGATCCTCGGATTATTTATTTCAACGTTCTCAACCATCGAACAGGAAACAGCGTGGGTCATGCCTGATATCGTACTACAAATAGCGTGGATCAAATAGAATAGAATGGTGTTGCTGTTCTCATATTAACTCATGTCCAAAATGGTGATTTCGTCGTCATAACAAATGGCCCCATCTTAACGAGAAACCTTTTCCATGGTAATCGAATAGGAAAAAATGAATTCGATTCGATTTGTTCTCCCCGAATCTGGAAAATAAATATTATTATACCCACTTGCTCATCTCAACAAATGACTTGATTTTTCGTTTCTAATTTACAAAAAAAAAAAATCGCGAAACATGCACACAATATCCGTCGTCTCGAGTACAACAAAAACAAATCGTTCGTGCTGTACAACAAATTATCCGTACAGCAGCGTTCGTACAAAACATACTCACAGCAGTAGTTCTCATTGCTCTCTACATTGTTCTCCCCGAATGCAGAATATTCTCGGAATAATGAGAGAATGTGAGTTTTGTACCTACGTAAGAAGTTCAAGCCAATCAGATGGCTGCGGTGATTCATGGTAGCATGAATCGTAGCCCTTGGTAAACACACCTTGTCTGGTACGTAGCCGCAACCTACACGTATCAGCGCAGTGAAGCGGAGGCAGAGCCACAGGTCCAAGGTGTGAGACTAGTTTGAGTTCGAAGAGGGCTCTGTGTTGAGCGTTCGATCTGATCTGTTTGAACGCTGAGCAGGCAGGGTTTTCGCCAGCCAGACATTGTTTTTTTTTTTTTTTTTTTTTCTTGATCGAGGGACCTTCCTCGGAGAGACTCGTTCGTGGTGTCTTGTGAGTGTACAAGAAGTGCTAGCTAGGAGTGTGGACGGAAGACCTTGGGGACTATGTCGGAGGGCATGGCAAGCGTGGCCGGACAAGCCAGCACAGGAGCGAATCGGCAAGATCGGTACCTCTGGTATGTCGTAGCACAGTGAGACGTTACAGGGGATGTGTACTGCTGTAGCACAGCAGTATGACGTTACCCGGGATGTTGCTCCCTCGGTGGTATCATTATGTTCGCAACTTGCAAACACATGCGCACAGCAGTAATGGGCCGGTAGTGTGTGCTTGCGGCAATATTATACCAGACGCATCCCCTCGTACATTTTTTCTTCGTACCAAACAGGAGGAAAGGCACGATTATTAACACCTGGTAGTAAATATGACGGGTTCCGCAGAAGTGCGGATACAGCAGCAGGGTTTGTGCAGCAGTGGTCGTACGTTCTTTCAAGTGCTCGTACTTTTATTAATAATATTAATGCGAAATATCATACCTCATGCGAGACTTTTGTCGGTGGTACCATGCTCGAGAAAAGGTTATGTGAGTATGACTGGTACAGCCATGTGTATACAGCAGTGTTAGCAGTGGTTGTATGTACGATATGTCAAATGCTCGTACCGGGGTATACTACCAATGTATGGCATAGCGGTTTCCCGAAACTGGGGCCTGTGCAGTATTCTGGTAGAGCGTACTCTGAGCTATTGGTGCTCTGATTGTTTCTTGGTGGCATGAGATTATCAGAGCATACAGGCTGTGTAGCTGGTAGCGGTGGTAACTGGTATTTTATTGTCCTTCGCTACAATAATTCGTGGATTGGGGTCTAACTGGTACCGGTTGCTCCACTGTAGCTTAACTACCTATGGTGGTACAAGTGCTGGTCGCGAATCGGGGGGGTCGCGTCGGCTTCCTCGTGCATATTACGTTAGCCGTTAATCCGGGAGAAGTTTTCACGAGCGGGTTCGTGACCTCCGTGGGTACACCGTGTATCGCCGCCGAAGCGAATTTCGTCTGTTCTCGTTTCTTCGTCTGCGTAGCACCCGTCCACAGGGGGGTCGGGGGTGCTGTCGCAGTGTGTGCGCCTGCAGGTTGCATCTTGTTGACTTCCTCGTCCATGTTTCGTGTGCGGTTCTTTCGGGGGAGCGTGTGCCACAAGTTGGACCATGTGCTATTGTAGTGCGCGCGTCTGTTTCAGCGAAGCAGGTGTCGCAACTCCTTAACTCCCGTGTCCGTGTCTCGTGTGCCGTTCATCCGGGGAAGCATGTGCCACAAGTTGGACTGTGTGCTGTTGCAGCATGTGCGTCTGCTTCAGCACTACAGGTGTCGCGACTCGTCGGCTTTCTCGTGCATATCACCAGTCCTCAGGGGGACGGTGGGCTATCGCAGTGCGTACGTCTGTTTCAGCGAAGCAGGTGTCACTCTTTGGCTCCCCGTCCATGTTTCGTGTGCCGTTCATCTGGGGAAGCATGTGTCACAAGTTGGACAGTGTGATGAAGCAGCATGTGCATTTGCTCCAGCGCTACGCGCCCATGTTTCGTGTGCGTTTGTCGTTCATCCGGGGAAGCGTGTGCCACAAGTTGGACCGTGTGCTATCGCAGTGCGTACGTCTGGTTCAGCGAAGCAGGTGTCACTCTTTGGCTCCCCGTCCGTGTTTCGTGTGCCGTTCATCCGGGAATCCGGGGAAGCGTGTGCCACAGGTTGGACCGTGTGCTATTGCAGTGCGTACGTCTGGTTCAGCGAAGCAGGTGTCACTCTTTGGCTCCCCGTCCGTATTTCGTGTGACGTTCATCCGGGGAAGCGTGTGCCACAAGTTGGACCGTGTGCTATCGCAGTGCGTACGTCCGTTTCAGCGAAGCAGGTGTCACTCTTTGGCTCCCCGTCCGTGTTTCGTGTGCCGTTCATCCGGGGAGGCGTGCGCCACAAGTTGGACCGTGTACTATTGCAGTGCGTACGTCTGTTTCAGCGAAGCAGGTGTCACTCTTTGACTCCCCGTCCGTGTTTCGTGTGCCGTTCATCCGGGGAAGCGTGTGTCATAAGTTGGACCGTGTGCTATTGCAGTGCGTACGTCTGTTTCAGCGAAGCAGGTGTCACTCTTTGGCTCCCCGTCCGTGTTTCGTGTGCCGTTCATCCGGGGAGGCGTGTGCCACAAGTTGGACCGTATGCTATTGCAGTGCGTACGTCTGTTTCAGCGAAGCAGGTGTCACTCTTTGGCTCTTTGTCCGTGTTTCGTGTACCGATCATCCGGGAATCCGGGAATCCGGGGAAACGTGTGCCACAAGTTGAACCGTGTGCTATTGCAGTGCGTACGTCTGTTTCAGCGAAGCAGGTGTCACTCTTTGGCTCCCCGTCCGTGCTTCGTGTGCCATTCATCCGGGAAAGCGTGTGTCACAAATTGGACACTGTGCTGATGCAGCATGTGCATCTGCTCCAGCGCTACGCGTCCATGTTTCGTGTGCGTTTGTCGTTCATCCGGGGGAGCGTGTGCCACAAGTTGGACCGAGTGCTATGGTATTGCGTACGTCTGTTTCAGCGAGGCAGGTGTCGCAACTCTTTGGCTCCCCCGTCCATGTTTCGTGTGCCGTTCATCCGGGGAAGCATGTGGCACAAGTTGGACTGTGTGCTGTTGCAGAATGTGCATCTGCTCCAGCGCTACAGGTGTCGCGACTCGTCGCCTTCCTCGTGCATGTTTCGTTAGCTGTTCATCCGGGGGAAGTTTTACGCGATATGTTTGGTGACTTCAGCGGGCACACCGCGTATCGCCGCCAAAGCGAATTGCGTCGGTTCTCGTTTCTTCGTCTGCGTACCACCCGTCCAAGTGGGGGACGGTATGCTGTCGCAGCGTGTGCGCCTGCTTCAGCGATGCAGGCGTCGCGTTTGTTGGCGCCCTCGTCCGTGTTTCATGTGGCGTTCATTCGCGGAAGCGTTTGCCACAGGTTGGACCGGGTGCTGTTGCAGTGTGTGGGTGTGCTTCAGCGCTGCATGTCAGATATTTGCGGATGTCGCAACTCGTCGGCTTCCTCGCGCACGTTTTGTTTGCCGTTCGTCCGGGGAAGCATGTGTTACACATTGGACTGTGTTCCGATGCAGTGTGTGCATCTGGTTCAGCGCCGCGCAGGCGTCGCAACTCGTCGGCTTCCTCGCGCATGCCCGTGTGCCGGTCATCTGGGGGGGTTCTTCGCAACGCGTTTCGTGGTGTATATGGGTACACCGCGTATCTCCGCCGCCGCGGACTTCATGGGTACCTGTTTCTTCGTATGCGTAACAGCCGCCTAGAAGGTGGGACGGTGTGCTGTTGCAGTGTGTGCGTCTGCTTCAGCGAAGCATGTGTCGCATCTTGGTGTTTCTTCGTATGCGTAACACCCGTCCACAGGGGGAGGCAGTGTCCTGTTGCAGTGTGTGCATCTGCTTCAGCGAAGCAAGTGTCGCAACTTGTTGACTCGTTGCCCTTATTTCGTGTGTCGTTCATCTGGGGAAGTATGAGTCACACGTTGGTTTGTGTGATGTTGCAGTGCGTGTGCGCAGCACCCGTCCATGGGCGGGGAAGGTGTGTTTTTTTTTCAGTCAGTCAGTGATTTTCTGTCCTGATCCGCGAGCATTCTAGGGCAATTTTTTTTCCCAGGTGGTTTTTTCTTTTTTTCCCACCTGGTTACTTTTTCCCCTTGTGTTCTGCGAGTTGGGCTCTTTATACCGTCCGTGTGCGACGGACTGATGTTGACCTCAATCGCGAAACTGTTCAACTTGCAGCGCAGTGCAGCCCGCGTTGAGGTGTGGTTTCGTGAGTTGAAAGGTGACCTGCTTGGGAAAGGGGCAGTTTCTACGTGTGTTCGGGTGTAGGTTCGTTGCGCGCCTTCGCACGTTCGCGTGTATGTCTTGTTACTACCTTTGTTTTTCCTCGCCGGACCCCTCGTTACGTGCTGCGTCTGCAGCGGCGGATGCTCTATGCGGACTCCGCTTCAACGGCCGATAACCCAGCGACGAGTGGTTGCGTTGGCGGGAGTGTGCGCACGAGTACGCTCGGCACTCCCGAGGATTGGAGGCGCAACGAACTCGTCGAAAGGGGGAGCTGTACCAGAGGGGTTGCAGCCCGGCGGTTGATGGACGTGTTTCGCCACGGGGCAGGACGCCATCTGGATAGCAAACGGAGTGGCCTAGGAGGGTCGTGACAATGGGATCCCGCCGGACCTGGGCGGGAGCGGGTTGATCCACCTAAGGTGTTGCAGCGTGAGGGCCGATGGGCGTCCGATGCGTACAAGGCGTATGTTCGCAGTCACGGAAAGGATGCCAGTTGGGTGGCGGACGTTATGGCCCAGGAAGGGATGAGCGGTGGGATCCAGCCGGGCCAGGGCACTGAGTGGGGGCGAGTTAATTCACTCTTAGAGGTGAATAGGCAGAAGTAAATAATGGTGAAGTGTGTTATCACATGCGTTCCCTACGAGATTGCAAGTGGGAGGGGGAAGGGGTCGTAAGAATACATCAGTAAATAGGGTCAACTCCCATGTGTGATGGAGGCTGGCGTCGAGAGTTCTGTGTCGCCAGTTGGGTTGGGAGTTGACTCGAGTATACGGATGTTAGCGCGGGGTTGCCGTTGGGGCAGCCCCGGGGGGGTCACCCCTTCTCCAACCCCCCTTTCCGGGCGGGGGGTTGCGCATTAATAGAATACAACTTCGAAAGCAAAGTGCAAAGCAGAATATTCTCGGAATAATGAAAGAATGTGAGTTTTGTACGTACATAATAAGTTCAAGCCAATCAGATGACTGCGGTGATTCATGGTAGCATGAATCGTAGCCCTTGGTAAACACACCTTGTCTGGTACGTAGCCGCAACCTACACGTATCAGCGCAGTGAAGCGGAGGCAAAGCTACAGGTCCAAGGTGTGAGACTAGTTTGAGTTTCCACTCACCCGCTCGAATCCGGAAAATAAATATTATTACAATGAATCATAATACCTAAGCCATATATTACTCCATATACACACAATAATATAAGCCTCTAAAAATATGAGCATAAACAACAATCAAGAATAAAGATGCACTTCCCTTTGATGCTTTCGGGTGATTTTGCTGAGTGCTTTTACTTATTTTGCACGTCTCACACGATGATGGTGTGTCAGAAAAATCGACTCCGCTCTCGGTGATATTTTTCACTCGTTTCACTTGTTTTGAATATAATTTCGTGAAAAAAGTTGCCTTTGGGTCCTGTCGAGAATAGCGTATTAGAAAAAAAATCGAATAGCGTACAACGGCCAACGAACACCCAAGAGGGCA
The DNA here is from genome assembly GCA_031763025.1 of Macrocystis pyrifera. Lineage (NCBI taxonomy): Eukaryota > Phaeophyceae > Laminariales > Laminariaceae > Macrocystis > Macrocystis pyrifera. Next base: position 11,677,466 of record JASSKH010000015.1, read on the forward strand.
ACCTACGAGGTGAGCGACGGTCCGCGTCTTTTCCGGGGCGCCGCGGTCAGCGGCCGATTGTTTCTGCCGGCACCGCCGAAGAGGCTATCGCTCTTGGGACATTTTGAGTGACTGGCGCATCCCCGATTCCGCAGGCAGGCAGCAGCGACCGGAATACAGCGATCGAACTTCTGAGTGAAGTCGTGACCTGGTCGGTGCTCGTGTTGTTTGCGAGACAAAGAGGGATGGAAAACTGGGTTTGCGACGGCCTTGTAATGTTTTGAGGCACCACGGATGGTCTACTCTGTGCTTGGGGCCGTCGGACCTCGCGCTGCGGCTGCTCCGGTGGCCCTGTCTCTCGGGAAGGGTGGATCTCACCTGTGAAGCAGTCGACGACACGGCTCAAATTTGCGTGGCTTGTTTCGGTTTCAGGAACATGCCACGTCGCGTTGCACAAACCCCCCAATCGAATATCACAAAGAGCAAAATAAGTCCCTAAAGACTTCTAGTCGAATTCGTATTTCATTCGTTCTATTCGAATCAAAAATAAAAAACGCCTGCTTGGCGATTCACGTTTCGATCAATCAGATGCATGTGAGGGTGTTAACTACTGAGCGCTATAGGGGTAAAATACATGCAAATCAAAACAAACGAAAGAAATATTGGCGGCATAGGAGTCGTTCCTCGTTAAAATGGTACCAAAGAAACGGAGCGGAAAAACAAACACCTCAGTATCGTATTTACTATGGTGGTTTCTTGCTCATGTGATGTTCGCGCCTTATGACATCCCACGATAGGGGTGCACCAGAAGTTCCTGAGCTCAAATTAGGAACTCATCATCTCACCCGATACAATACTTGGAAGAAATTTGTTCGCGCCACTCGGCCGGCACTTGTATGCAATTATCCTAAAACGAACGTAGGAGTAAAATTTTCATCTGAACTGCTGGTTCCTCACTTAGGGAACTCAATCGGTCAGAAACCTTTGGCCCAAACAGTGCAACCCCTACCGTGGGGTGACTCTTTCCGAACCAAACTTCGACCGTACTCGGAAATATCATTATTAATAGTGGGTTCGATGTCTTCACGGATGACCGTGTGAAGGCATCGGACATGACGAAGTGATGCGTGTTTTGGGGCGTCGGTGTGAGTGTTCATACACGGGCTGTCGTGTGAGCGCAGGTTTGGGTCCAGCGCTAGTAGTGTGAGTACGGTAACAGTTTCCGCTAGTAGTGTATATACTGCCGAGTAGACAGGGTGCGTAACGATGTCGCGGACCTTCTACCGTACAGAAACACAATGCAGCCACATATAACGCATACTACTGCCAAGTATATATGTTACGTAGTACTGTTCGGTGTGCTTGTACCAGCTATGCATGTACCGATACACTTGCTTCAATAGTGTTCCATGCTTCTGAGCATGGACAACGTAGCCGGTGATTTTTTTTCTTTTCTGTCTTGACGAACGACGTTGACAACGATCAATCAATCGTTGGGTTACTATTGCTGGTATAGCACAGTACCTATCATTAAGACGACCCCTCGATGGAAGCAACGTGGTCACATTTCCTCCTAGCCATCCTATCTGTAGGTACCTAGTTGATCAGGTATGAGGTGACGGTGTTTGTTTGTACCAAGTTAGGTATTCTATATTGTTGTGTTTTCTTGACACTTCCAACCTGCGTCAACTAGTGTCTCTGTCCGTTTATATATGTTTCGGTGCATCAATTCGAGGAATCCGTTGCCAAGTCCTGACGACGGGTATCTCATCATGTGAAACACGTCGCCATGTCCTTCTACAGCTAGCGCAGCACCTACACCCCGAAACCTGCACTGATAAGACGAACAGCTGTACTAGCCATTCGGATCTGCCTGGTAGCGGACATACTTTCTTTAGTACACTGCCAATACGGTCACCCCGTGATCGCAAGAACCCTCTCGTTGTTAAGGAACCGATTTCACTGGCCAGGCATGTGAAAAGACACACGAGAGTACGTACTATCGTGTGGGTGTAGACGCAGGAAGAGGGCACGTAGTCAACAGAGAGCGATGCTTCCCGCCAGATTCCTGGAGCCATGGGAAGTGCTAGAAGTAGACCTGCAGAAATTCCCCAACAAGTTACACCCGGGAACGAGTACCTACTGCTCGTTGTAGATAGAGCATCTTCATTCCCCTTTGCTTAACTATTACCGTCAAACGAAGAACATAGAATAGCCCGTTTGCTCTTAGACCTTTGCCTGACATTTGAGGTGCCCTGAATTATTCGCGCTGACGGCGGGGGGGAATTCATAGCGGCAGCAGTGGGACACCTATGTCGATGGTTAAAAGTCCCAATAAAGTTCGGACCAGCAGACCATCCCAAGGGGCAGGGAAGTGTAGCAAGAGCAGAGCATGGATGCAAGACGTGCTATCCGCACTGTGAATTGCCTGGCCAACGAGATGGGACGAGTACGTTGCCGCCGCTCGTTGGATCAAACGCAGTACGCCAGACCCGGCGCCACCCTCCGCCATGACTCTCTTCCAGCTCTGTTTGGTCGCAGCCCTCGTGCAACCCTCGATATGCTGGTCCCACAGATGGACGACACAGAGGCCACAGGCGGCCTCAGCAACTTCATCGAGAACCGCAGGCAAAACATGGGAGAAGTAGCGGAGGCACTGAGAAAGATCCACGAAGACAAGGGAACATCCCGTCAGCGTCGCAGCGCCAGGATATCACGGTCGTCACCAAGCGTAAATGTAGCGGAAGGATACCTTGTCCTGGCAAGGGAGAGCAACAGCTCGGTCTTCAGATAGGGTATGGGACCGAAGTTAGTACACGAAAAATAAACAGGCCCGTCGACCGTGACTAAGGTCGTGTTCAAGAGCCTGAGCGCTGTCATACAAATGAAGGGGAGAAAGAAAATGATCCCGTACGTTGTCTGTAGCATCACTGAAACCCTTCTATTGGCGTTCATCAGACCTGAAACACCCGACAGGGAACGAATTCGCACAAATAGCATGGGGTGCTGACCAGGGGCTCAAAGGAGACTCGGTCGCAGCGGCCCCGATGTATACGCTAATATGTCGCAGGGAAGTGGTGATTAAAACAGGGACATCCCGTTGAGAATATTGGGGAAGATATCAGGACGGAGTCTCCTCGGACTGGGTCACGGAGGCAGAATCCCTAGACAGTTTTACCGCATTGCAGCCAGACACCTTCCACGCCCTGTGGAACATGAATCTCCCTGACGCGGAGAAAACTCAGACGACCGCCCGCTTGAAGAAACGTACGTTCTTGAGTAGAAGCGAAGCTCCTACCCCATATCCGACAGGAACGACCGTGACCAGGTCCCACGCGATAGGCGATAAACGGATAGACCGGGTAGGACATATTTACGAATTTTGCTCGCCCTACTGGTGCGTTAGCTTCCCGAACAACGACTGTAAAGAGCTTGCTGTCTCGGAAATGAGGAAGGGGGTAAAGGGAAAGGTTGAGGCAGACAAGTTGAACAGACAGTAGAATAACGCCCCGAAGCCGCGGCAGTAGCCTTTATACGAACGATACAGAAAGAGCAGATAATCAGTTTCGGTTAGAAACGGAGTACAAAAGGCTCGAGTTGGTATCTGATGCAGTATTTGCGGACCAAGGTTTTCCCTGAACGACGCTTTAGCGTACGCACCGCCCGCCTTGCCGCGTTGCTGGCCTTGTTGCCACCAAGCTGGGGGGGGTGTTACAGCGGTCGGTGCAGAAGGGCATAGGTAGAATAGGCGTCGTGGGCCGTCGCTCTCCTCATTGGTTGCCCTCGGGTGTTCGTTGGCTCTTGTACGTAATTCGAATTTTTTCTAATACGGCAATTCCTCGATAGGACCCAAAGGCTACTTTTTTCACGAAAGGGGGTTGCCTTGAAAACGATTGCTAGGGAGGCTGACATGCGGAGCAAAGACAGGATCCATGCCGAGCTGTCAGTCGACGTAGAAATAGGGGGCGATGATGATATATACCCAGGGAAACATTCCTCCATGAAGTCAAACCTCAGACGGAATGGAACGCAGATGAACACACAAGTTTTCCCCTGGCCACGAGCAATCGAAACACTCTGAGACCGATGTTGCGTCCTCGATATCTGGCCTGTCGAGAAACGGAGAGGAGCACAGAAGCTATTACGGGGGTCCATAGTTAACGGGACCAATTTTTGTTAGCAAAAATAGGTAAATATATAGGTTTTATGTATACCATAGGTCCTTTTTTACTATGGACCCCCGTAATAGCATGGATCAGCAATACCGCAACCAGCATGTGGGGGCTAGCATGGCCGCAGGTCAGACCATTTCCGTAAAGTGGCGAAGTTTGGTGAGCGCGAGCGAAGAATTGGGCCACGAAGGTCACGAATGGATAAGAGGTGGAGGACCACCATGGGTTGGTATGGAGACGCCATTTTAGCCAGCAAGTAAGGACCTCTGCACAGAGAACGTTTTTGAATCAAGGACACTGGTTGTGCTGGATGTCGACGGGTAGAAAGAACGGTTTAATGAGAAACCCCTTGGACATCCAGCACAACCAGTGTCCGTGCCGATTCTTCAATCATAGAGATATACATTTCCTCTGTGGTCACAAAACTACGCCACAGATATACTGCTTTGTTACGTTTGCAGTAAGCACAGTAGACTATGCGATACGATGTCATCATGAACGTTTTCGTCAACACCCTGAACAGTAGGCAATGACCCCTGCAATAGCAATAGCATACGGTGCAATATACGGGTCTATTGGTGGGATTCGTTCATACCAAAGTCTGATTGAACTGACGGTGTGATTTATGTAACGACAAATTGACCGACGGAAATATGCGGTGGGTTTTGTGCTTTCCCGAATGGGTTGCATAGAAATATATTTGGATGGTTTTCCAGGATCACGGGGAAGAGGGATGAGAGGCCCCTTGGTCTCTCAACTGCAAGTACACCAGTCGTCTACAAAAACAACAAGAACAACAACACCATCTCTTCTTTTGCTCCCTCGCCTCATGGCGAGGTTGAGAGGCGCATCACCTGGCGCACGAGTTGTCCACTTACGCTAGCGTTGACGTGCAAGTCACGGTGGCTCGTACGCAGGGTGTGCCATGGAGTTTTCCTCGTTCTCGTCGCTGTCTGTGGAAAACCGTCAAGTAATTGAAGACTACGTCATGAAGGCGACACGTGTAGCTAGAGAAGCGAGCTCGCAGCAGCAAGGGAGTATACGACCGCGACCACAAAAGAGGAAGAAGGCACGAAAGAGGCTGCGCAAGCCCAGGGCAAGGAACCCCGGAGCAGCAAGAACCCATCCCAAGCAGGTCCCGACAGAATTTCTCCCGCACCACGCTACTTCTACCACACAGGCAGGCACGTTTCACATTAGCAATACTAGTAGCCCCCTAAGGCCACCAGGTTTGACAGTGGTTTTAAGCAGTGAGAGGAGAGACAGCCAAAGGTGATGTCGTTTTAGAGGCAGATGAATGCTCAATATTGGGAGATGGATAGTCTAGAGGTAGTAGAGACTGCTAGACCTTTCCGAGTAGGTATGAAAGAATCGAGTTGAGCGGCGTTGATTGCAGAGTTTGGGAGAGAGATGGTGGAAACGGCAAGCAGGGCTTGGGACATTCTCCTTCGTCAGATAACATGCCCCGCAGTTGCACCCCTGGTAGCTGCAGAAGGTAGTCCGAGTGAGGCGTGAACTGCTTTCAAGAAGCATCACCAGCCTCCGGCAGCCGCAGACAAGGCCAGGCTGACCCAGGCATGGTATAGTTTTCGCATGAAGGATGGGGAAACCCCCAATGAGTACTTTTCGAGGGGATGTGTGCTCAGGAGCAGGGTTTGTGCTCATGGAATGGTTTTTCCCGATGTTGACGCCAACCAGCATTTTGCGCGTAACCTTTCCCCTGCTTTCGGAGTGTAAAAGAGCATTTGTCTCACCAACGCAGAGTTGACATACCAAGTCCTCGAAGATGTGGTGCTCAGCCCGTACGGGGAGATGGAGAGGTCGAAGGAGCAGGAGCTGAGGAACGGGACGGGACACGCCCTCGTTGTTGCCGATGTGGCTCGGGGCAGTGAGGGTAGTCAACATGGCGGGAGAGGTGGACGAGACGGACGGGAGAAGACCAGGTAGAGCGACAACAGAGGTGGACAACAGCAGAAGCAGCAGCAGCAGCAGCAACAGCAACAGCGGCATCAGCCGTACCAGCAGCAACAGCTGCAACCGCAGTATCGGCAGCCGTGCCAGTAGCACAGCAGCAGCCGCCGGCGCAGCAGCAGCAGCAGCAGCAGCAGCATCAGCAGCCGTACCAGCAGCACCAGCAGCAGTATCAGCAGCACCAGCAGCAGCATCATCACCCGTACCAGCAGCAGCAGCAGCAGCAGCAACAGCAGCACCATCAGCACCAGTACGCCAACCATCGGGAAGGACGCGGTTGGAGGGGAGCGCCACAGCAGTGGGGCACTGGAAGCAGAAGACCTGGCAGGAGGGACGGCATAAGAAGGTATGGGGGTGGTCGTGCGCAAACAGTTGGGGGTAGGGGGAGAGGTTTGCCATCGTACCCCGCTCCACCCGGTGGCTACGACTATTCCCGGTCCCCCCGTCCAACAGGAAATCAATCGTCGGTGCAGGGGGCTGATCCCAGGAGTCGGCAGCAGCCGGGGGCGCGTTCATATGGCCGAGCAGATATCACCGCCGCCGTCGCCACCGCCTACGACGACGCCCCGTATGCTCATGATCCTGACGTTGCCGCCGCTGCCGGGGACGGCAGCTACTACGACGATGACCACAATATACTACGAGGAAGAGTCTTCGCAGCAGTACCAGCCTTCGCCGCAGTACCAGCCACCCGCTTCGCAGCAGTACTAACCATTGCCAGCACCTTCAGCATCCTCCCAGTCATCTCCGCCCTCTTCTTCGGCCCCTCCTCCCGCGTATTTACACCTCCCCAAAGCGCCCTACATCTTCTGATGGCACGTTCAGAGCCCTAAGGCGAGTCGGATTCGAGTATTGGTAGCGTAGAAGCAGCTGGACTGGCGCTTGCAGGCCAGACCGATGATGAGACTGTTGACGGACGTGGCAGACGCCCCCCCGGTAGTGAGATGTGGGTTTCTGACAACGGGGCCACAAACCATGTTACCAGTGACCCTCGGTTCGTGTACGACTAGGTAGAGATCCCCCGTGGGAAGGAGAAGGTTCTGATTGGTGATGGGAAGGAGATGAAAGTGACAGCATTAGGTAGCCTCAACCTGACGTTGTACTCGAAGACAGACTGTAACGTGACGTTGACGAGGGTGTACGTGACAGAGGGTATCCAGTACAACCTTGTTTCCTTACACGAGGCCCAAGGCCGGCAGAGAATCATCATGGATGAGGATGGTGTGCACTTGTTCGATAACCGCCTGACCTTCCTACGTGATTCGGTCGGATCACGTTTGTACGCGACTCGCATGGACCCGACAGACCCGAACCACACTGCAGGACCTACTGCTTTGCCTGCCATGTCTGGTGTTTGAGGCCCCTTGCTTGGTAAGACCGGTCATGCCATATTTTAGTGTCTGGTGTTTCACTTGCTCCCCCCCTGCCCCCCCCCTCCCCTCATTAAAATAGATAGGGCAAGGCCCTCGGCGTCTGACTCCCACCCTCTGTCCCACCATCGTGTAGAAGGGGTAGCGTCTGCGGATGATCGTTTCCCGCTCGCCTTTGATGGCGTAGTACCTCACGATTCAAGTTTCCAGCCCACCGACAGCGGTGTAGTGCCTATGTCTTCTCGTTTACCCCCCCCAGCTTCTGGCGAAGCAGATGTAAGATCGGCCGTAGGAGTAGAGGATGCCGTCATGAGGACTAGACTCCTGGTCGCCGCCCCCGGATGCAGGAGCGAGACATGAACGTGTTCACCGATACTCGGCTCATGGACGGTCAGGATGACACTGTGCTCACCGATGTTTTTCCCACCCCCTTCATGAGGCGGCAGCTCAAGCCCTTACAAAGTCGGATCGGACGGACGTTGGTGTTAGGCACGTATGCATGACTGCTGCACCTGTACTTGCTCCGAGTAGACGTCCATTTACTGTTGGGAACGTGGTAGGTTTATTGATATTAACTACTTTCACGTCTCCTCCGGCCACCTGAACGGACGTCTGTTGAGGGAAATGGCTGGGCAGCACGGTATTACTCTGAGGGGAGTGCTGCAACCGTGTGGTGGATGTTTGGAAGCGAAGGGCGTGCAGGCGGGGGTGCTGCGGAGGACGACATCGCGTGCAGGAGGCCTATGGAGGCGGTGCACATCGACCTGGCCGGCCCCTACGAGGCGTCCTTGGGCGGGTCTCATAATCGGATCATGTTCATCGACAGCGCTTCGCGGTGGATGCGACCGTACCGGATCAGGACCAAGTCGGAGAGCACCGCGTGCGTCTAGACGTTCAACGCCGACATCAACACCATGGGGAGACCACTCTGCTTTCGCACGGACAACCGTGGGGAGTTCACCGACCGCAGCTTCATCAAGCTCTGCGACGCTGCTGGGGTTCGACGTGAGTGCACGGCCCCAGCCAAGCCGCAGCCGAACGCCGTTGCCGAGTGCGTGATCTGGCGGGCCATGAAGAGTAGCCGTGCGGTTCGTCCCGAGGTTCGACGGCTATTTCCGAGCGTCGACTTCGCGCCCGGATTCCCCATGTCGAGGCCGATGGCAACCGTCTGTGGCCGGAAGCTGTCCTTTGGGCCGCAGACTATTTCAACCGGTTCGCGACCAAGGCCAACACCGGGTGGCGATCACCATACGAGGTGTTGTACTCACGACAGTCGGATCTTCAGGTGGTGCCGGTTTTCCAAGAAGGCATTACTCGAGTGGACCGTAGGTCTAAATATGACGTTCAGGCTGTACCATGCTACTTTCTGAACAACGGATACAATCATCCGTCGATCGCTGTGAAGGTCATCAAGGCCTCGACGGGCGGCATCTGCTACACCAGCGACGTCGTGTGGACGGTCTTGCGTGCGACCGTCATGCCCGTGCCGGCGCGGCCGGACCCGTGGGGTTCCGGGTACGCCGTTACGCCGGCAATACCTGTTTTTAGTATTACGTACGAGCCGCCGCCACCACCGTTTCAGTCTCCGCCACCCCGTTCCAGTCGCCACCACCGACGCTTCAGTCGCCGCCACCGACGCTTCAGTCGCCGCCGGAGCCGCAACGGATATCCGGCCGTACTCGTTCGAAGACGGTTCAGTTCTCGGCCACACCGGACGTTCAGCGCTCAGCAACTCCAGAGGAACCGCCCCTGCCGTCGCCAGTAAGCCGCGACCAAGGCCTTCACCATGGCGTCGGACTTGTGTGGATGATGGACAAGACGGTGCTGTTGTCGATGTTCGATACGCGGGAGGCCGTCATCGCGAATCGCCGCAAGGAGCCGACGAGAGTGTTGGGGGGCGTGGGCAGCTGTTATCTTCTGTTGGAAACCGCAAGGAAACATCGCTAACAGGGGGGCCCCGGGGGATGCCGTGTGCCTTCGCGACATGGCTTGCCACTCGGGAGGACAACTACAACACCATGAGGAACCAGTGGCCGCCTTACAAGCCTCCGGATTTGCCACAATGCTACGCGTCTGACCTCAAGGTCCCACGGAGCGACAAGGAGGCCATGCGGTCGGAGTACGACTCGACGGGGCGGGAGTTTATGGATTGCTGGATGCGGGGACGTTTGGGCCATTATAGCAACCAGTGGACAACTACATCAACGCAATGTGGGCGTTTGACTGGAAGGCTGATGAGTACGGTTGGCCCACATAACCTAAGGCGAGACAAATAGCCCGGGGGGATGAGCAGAAAGCTAGCATTGATGTCGGGGAGTTGTTTGGGCCTACTGTTGCTGTTTCGAGTGTTCGATTGTTGCCAGCGATGGTGCGCGAGCTGGGTCTTGATTTATGCAATTTTGGCATTGAGCAGGCGTTCGTGCTATCTGACCTAGAGGAAAACGTATTCATTCATGTGCTTGCCTCAGGGTTGCGGTGGACTGTCAGGGACAATAGCAAAACTGAATAAGAGTTTGTACGGTTTGAAACAGGTTTTAAGGCAATGGTATGCACACCTTACTAGGTGTCGGTTGACGTTAGGGCTTATACAGTGCCTGGCATATGCATGCGTGTTTCGTTTGATGTATGAGGGAAGACTAGTGATGACTATAATAGTGCACGTAGATGATAGTTTTGCGGTGGGGGAGAGGGCAACGTGTGACTAGTTTGGCAGGGACCTGGACCCAATGGTTCCGGTTAAGAACCTGGGAGAGTTACGTTGGTATTAGGGGTGTTCTTACGAGAGGGATTGAGAGAAGGAGGTGCTCAAGATTTCACAGCAGACATTCGCTGAACAATTGGTGGATGAGCACGGGATAGAGTTTGGTAAGAGTGTTCCGCTTCCTGTTAGCAAGAATGAAGCACCTGAAGACTGGCCGTTTCGCGAGTTGGTAGGCTCACTTATGGGGCTATCAACCCAGATTCGGTCAGACATCTCCAATGCCATAAGAGCAGTGGTAAGGTACTGCGCTGCACCGACGTTAGTGCACTGGAGGGTAGCATTTGGTATTTTAGGGTATGTGAGACGGAGTTCCTTCGGGATTACTTTTCAACGAGGTACAACAGGGGGACTGAGCTTGCAGGTGTTTGCGGACGCGGACTACGCAAGCAAGGCGGCTGACAGAAGGTCGGTTTCAGGAGGATTGGTGATGTGTGGGGGTGCATGTGTGTCTAGGTGTTCTAGGACCCAGACGAAGTGTGTCACACTCTCCGCTAATGAGGCAGAGTACGTGGCGCTTGCTGACGTGATCAAGGATGTGTTGTTTTTGCGGCAGGTTTGGCGTTTCATGTTGCCTGAGGTGGGAATGCCCTGCATACCGGTGTTCGAGGATAATCAGGGTGCGGTGCAGCTTGCGCAGAACACCATTACTAACTCCAACTCCAAGCACATCGACGTGCGACACCACTTCCTCAGCGAACTGGTTAGGAGAAAAGAGATATCGATTATCCACGTACTATCCCCTTTTCAGCATTCGGATTTCCGGATCAAAGCGATATCGCAGGAGTCTTTCGAGTTTCATCGCAGCCTTGCGATGGATTTGTGGTGATCTTCCTGCTGGAAATGCTGAAGGTGTTCCATGGGGACTACTTTTTTTTTTGGGTGATTTTTGGTCCTTCGGAATTTTGGTCCTTCGGATTTCTGGTTCGAAAGATTATGTGTTTACTTTTTGGCACTGATTTTGGTTTTATCGGTTTTTGACTTTTCGATACTGATTGTTGGCTATCTGGAAGCAGGCTATTTGAATGTGGTATGTGTGTTTGTATTCCCCTGGTAGTGGCTTCGATTGGAAGTACGATGAGCTTTAGGATTGCATGCACCGCTCGCCACCCTGATGCAGCAAGACTGACTCGTTCTGTTCCCTCATGCTACCAAACCCAGTTGTGTACACGGCGGTCGTGGTACTTTCGACATGTTAGGGCCGTTCCTGACGAACACAAAAAACTCAGTATTCGAATGGTGTTTTTTCGTCGTGAACTATGACACAACAAAATTTGATCCATGACGCCATGTTTGTAGCTTGTCCCCACAAAAAATCAAAATCACGATTCGTGACTTAATTTCTTTTTTCGTTTCCTGAATTATGCGGCTGATCAAGGTACCCCGCAACCCACGCGCACGAACGATGTTCGAAGACCGGTATAGGGGGGTGGCAGACTCTGCTTCGTACGCCGCTTGTGGACAACGGGCGGTTACCTGTAAGACACCGCTAGGCGCGGGCTAACGAGCACGTCGTCCCTCGGAATTCTGAAGAGGGTGGGCCACAGCCCGAAGCCAAAAGCATAATAGATTCGAGAGTGTCACAGGTCAGGCCGGGCAGATGGCCCGCGAGATGGAATCTCGTAGACCGGGCTTAGCCGACGATCATTGAAATTAAGTCTCGCAGGCTGGACCAGACGTCGGCCCGTGATTCGAATATATCACGGGCCGGGACAGGCATGGTCGTCCCGGCCATGCCTGGTCGTGCCCCACTTGCGAGAGTTGGATTCACCCGCGAAAACTGTTGAATTCGACTATCGGGATTTTACCGTCTGAAAACTCACGATGTGCGACGTTTTCCAGCTGGTCTAGTTATAACTGAAATGACACGGATTGTGATATTTTGAATTTCCCAAAAGTCACGATTCGTGTTTTTTTCGGTCGGGAACGGCCCTTACAACAAAGAGAAACGCTGGATGAATCATGTACGATATCCAGTCACCACACGTGCATCAAGACTCGAGCAGCACAAACTCGAGCACTCGGCGTGGGCTGGACCTGAGCTGACCCTACTCCAACATCTGCAGGGAGTTGTTTTTATCCATCATCCCTTGTACTTTCCAGCTTAACTTGTACCAGGTAAGAGGTTTAATCGACAAATTTGGAACGCCACGGGATAGCTTTGGCGGACTCTATTTGCGCGCCGTGCAGTGTATATGAAACCCCTTTTCCGGCAGGTTCTTGAGACTGGAGACAACGTTATTGAGAATCCTCGGCAGACATGGACCGACAAAACCAACGACTCCGCCTTAAAAATCTGAACAGCACGCGCTGTTCAGGGTCTCTGACCCACCCTATCGTGACATTTATCACACTTCGGTCCCGTGATATGTGGCGTGGGCCGGCCAGGAGTCTGAAAAAAACGCCTTCTTGCGCTGGTCTGTGTAAAGCAGAGAACAAATCTCCCATCCGATAGCAAGAAATATACCATTTTTCAGATTCGACATCATCCGACAAACCCAAAGGCTGTGCCACAAACTCTGAATGAAGCGCGCTAGTTGGGGGTTCCTACCCACGCTAGTGTCACAGCACTCACACCTCGAACGGTGATATGTAGCGTGGGTGGGCCAGGCGTCCATCAAAAACAATTGTGCAGTCGGTGTGCTGAAAACAGACAAACAAAACTAGCGATCCCTCTCCGTTGGCACAGAAATAGAACGTTTTTGAATGTTTGGACGAAGAGTATTTGGACGCCGCGGTCATCCTCTCGCCCTCTAGACCACGGAATTCACTGATACCTTCGAGACATTCATGTACGCTCATTGGCCTTACCCAGTACGAAGCGCGTTGATTGTGGGTTGATTTCGTGTCGATATCGCAGTTCAATCGTTCCGTGACTGCGGGTGTACGAGCAGCGAGCTGTGTCTTCTTGTTTGTGTCCGGCGAGATTTCGCGTTTCGCGTTTGTACATCGGTTTGATTGGTAGATAGTTGACATTTGTACGTCGATTTGATTCGTAGATAACTGGCGTTAACTGCCCCGTGTTATTTTTTCGTGTCCTCGTCCGATTCTTTGCAACATATTAACGCCAAGAAATAGCAACAACATAGCCGTACTCGTCGGCGCACAGCAGTGGGCTACCGGAACGGGCAAAAGGCAGTGCCGATGGCATGAGTAGGCAAGCTATCTATGACATTCATCGCACTGCCTACCAACCTCAGATCTACTAATGGCCTGTTCAACATCAACAGGGAATCGGGGCTGCGGGGTGCGTGGGGGGTTGGGTAGAAGGGGAAGAGCAACATACAGTAGTCATTAGAAACAACAACTTTCTCAGTCGAGCTCACAGCTGACGTATTTCATAATAAAAAAACATACCGCTCTGAACAAAACAATATTAAATAGTCAGAATGTCGCCCAAAAAATAAAACCGAATCATCTAACCTAAACAAACAAAAACCAAACGAAAACAACCTGCTGTTTCCCATCAACCTCCCAGCTTCCAACTCTCTGTCCCTTTGTCCCTCTCTTCAACTCGTGTCTGCATCTGTGGCGTCCTCCGACGCAGCCTGCTCTGAGACCCTCGGCCAGCCATGCAACTCTCCCTACAATGGCCCTGTCCCGACTTGATGTCCTTCTCCTCGTGGCCCTTCTCGGCTCCGGACACCCCTCCGTCACCGCAGGGTTTTCGTTAGCACTTCGATGGTTTCTCCACCGGATTCGCCAGACGGCACAACTGCAAGCACAACAGCGATGCTGTATTTGTTCCTATGCGCATCGTTTACAACCCTCGTGATGCCTCGCCAGTTCTCGTGGGCGACAGCACCTGCCGGGGTAAACAGGCGCCTCTGCTCAGGCATATCCTTTGTTGCGCTCTTTCTCTCGCGCGGGGAAGCTTACCCCCCGTCGGCGATGATCGCCAAGGTTAGAGGAGTTAAGCTCGGTCTTACCGAGCAACGGCCTGTGCTTCATCCACGTACCGTACTGTACTGTTTCGACTTGTTCGCGTGCGTACATCTGGCACATTTTCTCTCGCGTTGAGGGACATCCCTCCATCCCCCATGATCGACCGGCTTGGAAGAGCATTGCGTTCAGTCTCACCGGGCAACTGCCCCTGCATCGCCCGCGTGTTGTTTTCCTGCCTGTCGCCGACCTCCTTTACGTCTCTCTTTCGCCTCTTTTCCACGTGTATTCTCCGAACAAGCATCCGCCACGCAGGAGACATAAAAGTAGCACAACTGTACTGGCATCCAAACTACCCGTTTGCACATCTCGCGGGAACGGTTGACCTAAATGGGTGCTGCTGCTGCTAATGCTGCTGCTGCACGCGCTGGTGGCAATGTTGCTGCCGTTGCTGTTCCTGGTCGAGCCACTGCTGCTCGAGTCGCTACCGTTGGTCGTTGAGCTGCTTCTTGAATATCCGTCTTTAGCGAGACTGTTGGTCGAGCCACTGCAGGTGCTCGAGTTATCGCTGTCTACGATCTGCGACCGACTGCTGCCGTTGCAGGGATGCCGGCCCAGCACTGGTGAGGACACGACTGTAATCGATGTAGTGTTAGCCAGGTGGCAGGATTCCAGCGTCGAAGAAGGCATGAAGCGGTGGGATCGGAGCGTCCATGAGTTTCACCACCGCCCTACACTGCTGTAGGGCGTGACAACCTGCTCGCACATCCTGCATCGATCTCGCCCTTGCTGAATGTGACCATCTCGTTTCCACTAATAGACGAACCATACATCTCTCCCAGCAAACCCCAATCAGCGAGTACGTCGAAATAGATGAGACGCCATCGTGTCGAAGTCAAGTCAAGTGGCGGACTAAAAATGTCACAACCCGTCGAATTCTCCACACAGAAACACGCATATTTCCTGTGTGGAATTCCCACACACCGTTTCCCATGTACCCTTGCACCGATTAGATGAGCACTCCGAACACACTCTCTTTCCTGCCTGGCGACCAGGCAATGTGTTACCGTCGATGCATAGATCTACGAAGTGCGGTTGAGACACTACATTCTTTATGTCTAGCCAGTGCCTCTCTGATCAGCGTCGCTAGTTTTGTACTTTCTGCGCATCACGTACGTGTGAGAAAACTTAGTTCTTGTTCGAGAAAGGGAACATGACAGTCTCCGCAAGGCTTCTGAAGTAGACATCAGACCAATCTGTGCCAGAGGATCACATAAACTGCTCAAATTTTCCATATATTCCCAAATGAATATTGAGCGGAGTCGATACCAATTGAAGGCCGTTAGCGACTCTACAGAAATGAAGAAGTGGTATGATCATCCAGTAGCCCACGGAGCAAAATCGGCGCACGATGTACCAACCGCCGTGAACACCACTCCAACCACGATCAACGTCCCCAACAAAGCAGACACGTCAAACCCGGAAGCCCCAACTCTGTATACGCACACGACAATTTGGATCTTCCAGAATACGTCCAGGAAAAGGAATTTCGACCACAAATGTTGCCTGATGAAATTCCTGACCACGGCGCGCCTACTGTCTTCACCCCCAAAGGTAGACCCAAACGATATCACTACGACTATTGATAGGACACGCGAGACAAATTCCATGACAAGAGCAGATATTTCCATGTAGATGCCTAGCCCAGATCCTCCTTGCCTCCCGCAGCAGGAGTTCAACGCTAAGATGCGACTTAATTCGGCACCCGATAAATAAGCAATGACCCACGTTGAAGGGACGCTGACGAACATCGCGTAGGAACCTGGACTGAACGGGTCAGGTCCCAGCGGTATTTTGTGAAGGGACGTATAATCCAGTGGCAACCGGTACAAGAAGGGGAACATCAGCGTGTGCGCCAACACAATTCCAAGGCTGGGCATCAGACCAAAAACAAATAAGGACGCAATACGTGACCGGCACTTGGCTGACTCTCCGTGGACGAGTCTTTCGTTTTCATCGTTGCCGTCAAGCACAAGGTGTTCGTCGAAGCACGCGTCGGAAAGCAGGACCATCATCGAGACCATAACGGCGGCAGAAACCACATGTCCAGCTATGAACATTGCCCAATGTTCCCAACGCGGCTCCGGCCTCATAGTACCCCCCCCGGCTCCCACGTCGACATCACGGTGATTTATCGAGCTGAGCGCGTTGTGTATATCTCCAGCAGACAGGACCGTGTACTGTCCCAAGATCCGTCGAGCGTATTCTTCATCCGACGCCGACCCTGGCCAACTCTGAGCATTCCGCGAGTAAGCTGATGAATAGTCCACAGTGTTGGTGGTACCGCCAGCTGCATGCCACGGGGGTATGGGGTGGGTCGATCATGAGGGTTAGCTTGCAGATTGCGAGAAGGGGTTGTTTATGACATAGCTAAAGGTGAAACGGGTTTGTGGCAGGTACAGTAGTTGCTAAACACCAGGCAAGTGTGGGAATGTACGCGTGCACGTGGTGCGTCAAGGTTTCTAAGCGTTGCCACGAACATGACCACGACGAGTATAGACTGCCCCCCTACTACGGATATCAGACTTTCAGATGGATGATGACACCAGTGGTCGTGAGATAGACTTGCGTTGTTCATTTGAACAAAAAATAGAAACATGGTTTGAAAGGTGGCGCTTACGTGGCCGTGCTCGAGAGAGCGGTGACAACGGAAAGGTTGGAGAGTGAGCTCGTGAGGCTCACATCTCTGGTGTAATCACCTGGTGTGATCACCCTTATAAGTCGTGCTTAACGTATTCCACATGACTCAATGATATGATAATGTGCCAGCACGCCACTACGCCCGTATTCGAGTATATATATATATATAAATCTATATTTACGATATTGTTAGACCTCTGCTATCAGCGCTCGTCAGCGTTTCTTAGACGTATTACTTTGGGTTGTTCGTGCTAGCACGAGATGAAGTTAACCTTACGGGACGAAACTGCCTCGTCGTGATCCCCAATCACGATTGTGTCGGGGGCGGCCTCGGACGTCGGACGTGCTTGCACCGTGCCCTGGATGCTGGCTGGCCGGCTGGCCGGGTGCGAATACGTCAAGTGTGAGTTGGACCAGTTGAGTGGTCGATACTTGATTTATGACAGTCTCGTGGCCAAAGAATTTTTTTGTCGGCCTACCTTTGCCCGTCAGGCCTACTCTTGCCCATCAAACCCTCTTCCAAAATATTATAGTTTTTTCCATCAAGATGTCCTTGACAGCTGTGGCCGATAGTGCTGAGCTCGTTTCTTGCAAAAGCGTTTAACCATCTGCTGTGAGTTGGATGAGTTGAGTCGTCGACAATCTCGTGGATAAAGATTTCGGTTGACGGCCTACCTTTGCCCCGTCAGACCTACCTTTGACGCGTCAAACTCTCTACTGAAATATATTAGTTTTGAGCACAGAAGGCAGATTGACCTTGTGAATAGGTTTCCTTTGCTTCCAGGGATTTATAATTTCAGGAATGTTTTGAGTGATCAATCTTCAAGCTCATGCTGTACATTGTCGGATGGCAAGCATGATAACAGTTTTGAGCATTGGGACGTCTTCGACAGCTGCCTGTTGAGGGGCAAAAGCGACAATTCTGCTCGCTCGTGACGGTAAACATATTATGTTTTCATGCCAGCACCCAGATTGGACCTCTTCTCATTTGGCCCAACCGAGAAACGCCGAACCCTCCGCGGATTTCGACAGCTCATGCCGGCAAGAGTGTGAGGAATATGAGAAGGGTGGCCGGTCTCATGTTTCGCCCTTGCTTGTACGTTGAGGGTTGGGCGTTCCAGAAACGAGTGTAGGAATTCCGATTCGGGCTATTTTACGTGCGAAAGCAGGAGTTTTGCGCGAAAATATTGAGATCCGTAGGCTAGCATATGGTCGGGAAACGAACGTCACGAGCCTCTTCGGCTGCTGTGGACGCCAGGCGACCAGGCCCCGTGAGGCAAAGAAGACTGGGTCTTTGGCTTCGACCGAATCGGATGAGTCTACGCCGCGGGAGGAGCGATACAGTCGTGGGGGTACGAACGGTGTCTACCATTTTGTTTTTTGTTTACACGCAACAGGCATCAGCAATGGCAAAGCTTGACATCAATGCAAATGACTACATGGTCATCCGTTAGGCACCAGCAATGGCAATGACGAGTGCTCGTCAATGCGATCGGGCACCAGTATCACATGGGGCGTCGAGGTTTGGTTGTATTGTGAAGGCGTTTTTCTTTTTTTATCGTGTAACCGCCAAGCAAAAGGTAAAGTCATGAACATGTACCGGTTACGACGAGGTACGACGACGCCGTCGTGTTTCTTTCTCCCCGTGCGCCACCAGGCTCCCCTGCCCCGACTATTGTGCCAGGAGCAGCCTCGGGCGTGCATGGTGTGCTACTGCTGCTGCTGATGCCGCTATTCATCTGCTGCTCTGGTGCTACTGCTACATATGTCCTGCTGCTGTCTGTTCTGCTCCTAGTGCTGCTGCTTTGTCTGCGATCTGTTTTTGCTGCTGATCCCTGGGTATGCAAGGTTATTATTGTGCAAGTCAACTCCTCTCGGTAATGTATCTTCAAACTGAAAGACGAATCCATCTGCTTCGAAAGCTGTACGAGTGTCGTCTAGCAATTAACATTTGTATGGCGTCTCGGCGGAGGTCTCGGGCCAGCGTAATTTTCGTATGATTTGTATCTGTACGCTATACGGCTGCTTGCTGCTGCTGAACTTACTGCACTAACGCAATCACCGGCGCTCCGTACTGTCGATTAAATCGATAGACCACTGCTCAACTTATTGTTTAGAATCTATCTGTACAGGACGTATACAGTACGGACGCCGAGCGTCTCGTACGTAGTACTTTGTGGTACTGCTTGTTGCTGTATACGAACGAGTAATGCGTGGTTGGGCCGGATGGCGGATGGCAATATTTATTCTTCTCGTGTTCGCAGTGGTTTCTTTCTCTACACTTAACTTTTGTATTTGCTTATGCGCCTCTTGCCAGTACTGTCTCAATGGCATCCTCGAGTTGCACACCGGTACACGCTTAGCCATTACGGGCATGCACGGAGCCGCAGGCGGGCGTCAGCCCACCGCGGCGGAGCCCCCCTAGTGCTGTGATACGATATACTACGAGTAGTCGTACTCTATCATGATTGTCTTTCCTACCGACATTCTTAACCTAAATCATCGGGGATGGGCCGACATGGGAATAATACACCAACAGACGTGACCGTCGTGTGTATATTCCAACAGCATGTATCTATACGGTGAAACACAGAAATCGTTCTCGGCAGCAAGGAATACCAGCCGATTATCGGTGCAACTGGTTGGATTAAGATTTTGGACTAACCTACACGAATTAGGGGTAACCGGTACAAGCATGCAGGGTCGCAGCACTATGCCTCACGCTGCTGCGTTAGGAGTGCACCTACATTTGTAACATGCTCCTCCCTTGAGGGCGCGCAGGATCACTAACGAATACACCGTGAATTAGAATCCCGTAGGTGTTTCGAAAAATTTTGAATACGACTTAGAGCTAGAGTAAGGCCTTTGGATACCAGATATCTACCTCTAGCATTCTGAACCAGTGCTCCATGACAACAAATCTCCAGGGCTTGTTATAAGACATGTTTTGCACTTTTTCGCCTTATACTGTACTATCGTTCACGAAATCGAAATGCTTCGTACTTGTGGACTGTTCGGATATGTTATCGCAAGGGTCCAACCGATCTGCGAGGAAAGCAGCAAACCGTTGAAAAAAACGTTTGTTCATCGGCGATATAATCATGGTACTAGCTTTCACCATTTGAAATGGCAGAAGAGGCGATGTTGGGGCTTTTATGAGCTTCTACCACGAAACTTAACACCTCGTGCGTCGGTTCTGGATGTATACGACTGTTGGCTGTCGCACTCGAGTCCCTCATACACTATTAAGAGCGTGCCTCTATTTCACGGGAATTGGTTACTTGCCAGGAGCTCAAACTGTTCCGACCACGGCAGCACTATAAAAGTCGAGGTGTAGACCTCTGCTGAGAACTTGCTCACGGCCGACCTTGAGGAAGTCACAAGCTGCTGTCGGTCTCTGGAAGGCTTCACCCAATCGACCGTCCAAATGCAGCTGTCAAAGTAGCGGGGGAATTTCATCATGTAACAAACATCTAGAAAATATATACACGAAAAACCGCGCACGGGGGATATACAAGTTCCTCTGTGGACTCAAAGAATCGCAACAACTCAATACAAACCTGACTCGGCGAAGAATGGGACGCTGAAAAAAGACTGACTGTGAGACGAATGGGACGCTTAACACGATGAGTATTCCCATGCATATTGTAACATACCAGTACAATTCCACACGTGTTGGGGACTTACTGTAGTTTCTCAGCTGAGAAACACCGTCTGCGCCAAGAAGAAAAGTCTAGCGAGAACGTGGTACACCCATTGTAACCCGCGTCGGATGTGACGGCTACACCGGTACGCCTTCTCGAGTCGACGGAGGAAATTTTGCATGCACGCGTGGTGTTATGCCACGGTACTGTAGAATAGCCCACGATAGGAGCGCTACGTCTTGTGTCAGCATCATCCCACAGACGGGTCTCCGAGACGTGCTTGCCTTATACCTGGTAAGGCGTAGCACCTAGAATCTATCGGACTATTCACTGCAAGAGCTCTATTACCACTCCCAAAACACTGATCTAAGTAAGGTCTTGACGTGCAACCCGATGCACAATCTCAAAAGCCTACAGTACATGTATCACCAACTACAGTACGTGGTGAAACACTTCATTTACAGCAAGGGTTTCTGGATAAGGTGCCCTCTCAGTCAGAGATATTTCGGTGAAAACGTGGTAACCCTTCGGTTTTGGTTATATCGAGGAACGCAGGGGATCATTCTGCTCTTTTCCGAGATGTCTCAAAAATCCTGACCTTGGCGGAGGTCGAGTTTCGGATAGGCATACCAATCCAACAACCGTTCTTCCGTCAAGGTTGTACTTATCGCTACCTTGCCAAAAGCCAGTACCTGAGCAATAGACTGCTCAATAGCTACGCATCATGCGGCTTACATATTAATTACTGTAGATGACAATGCGGTTATATCGAGGAACGCAGGGGATCATTCTGCTCTTTTCCGAGATGTCTCAAAAATCCTGACCTTGGCGGAGGTCGAGTTTCGGATAGGCATACCAATCCAACAACCGTTCTTCCGTCAAGGTTGTACTTATCGCTACCTTGCCAAAAGCCAGTACCTGAGCAATAGACTACTCAAAGGCTACGCATCATCCGGCTTACATATTAATTACTGTAGATGACAATGCAAGTTTCGAATTGAAGCCATTCCGTACTTTCATCGTTTACACCGTCGTTCACCCCTCGGCAGCACCTTCGGTTCGAAGGCCTAGATTTGCCAACATTCTTGACGGTTACGGACATGCGCGATTTCCTAGTCTAACTATTCCCACCTCTTCATTTGACACACGATCGTTTCACCCCTTGACCGTTCCGTCGTGTCGAAGGCATCAGTCTTCGTACATTCTTGACCGTTTCGTGCGTGCGCTGAGAGCCCGTCACGGCGAAACACTCATTTATGTTACATACAATGCCATACTCCAATATACGTATACAGCTATACCCAGCAGTACCACAAACCTCATGTTAGGAATGTTGGGGCGGATATTTGAAAATGTGTTCCTCTTCGAACCTCAATCAAACAAGCGAGCTCGTTCACGTTAAGTGTGATGCCTTCTCCTGGCTCTTTCCGACGCGTGCTGCGATAGAGGTTAGACTTCTTGGCAGGACGTTATTCATAGTGACTACGCTCCCTGCTGCAAACTCGTCGGAATTATATTCTTGTGTTGCAGTATGTTTTCGTTTTATGCTTAGGCCATGGAATTGTTGATCGGGTAGTAGTTAAACTCTCCTCCACAATACGAGTTTGGGTGAGGTATAGAGTTCGTAATGTGAGGAGACCAATATAACCAATGGTGCACTTCTACAGTAGCATGCGTCTTCTGCGATTAATCCTGAAGGTTCTCCGAGCGTGAACTGTTTGAACGTGCGCGTCTGCCTCCTGGCGACTCCGTTCGGAGATCTTCATGCTCGGGGTGGAAATTGATTTTCCCCTGACCCTTCTTGATGAACGTTTCGCAGCACGAACGCCACGATCCTGCCCAACCGTGTTTTGCTCTTTTGACAGCGTTGCTGTAATTATGCACCAGGTTTGGGAGTATAGTACCATGCCAGTGAGTTCCTGCTCATTACATCTTAGTTCCGAACCGTTTCTGAGGACGTCTTCTATCATACGACATCGGAACTGGAAGGAAAAATGTCAAAGGTGGACCAGGTTGTGTTGCTTCTCACGAATATAGGCACTAAATTAACTGCACCTGAAGCAATTTTTAGTACATTCCGATACGAAAACCCCTTGCGTTAGTCACCATCAATTTCGTATTGCTCAACGTACGAACAGCTGGGGTCGTTTTTTTGCCTACGTTTTTGCACCCCAAAATTCACATTAATTTCGACCACTGCAGTACCTCTAAGTTGAGGTGTAGGCCTTTGTTGAGACCGTGCGGGGAAGCAATGTCGAGAGAATCCCAAGCTGCCGTGATGAAGTTCATTCGGGTCGCAGCCGCTTTCCGGTTGGCACGAACCAGCCGAAGTTCTGAGCTCAGCTTGTTCAAATAGCGATGTTTTTTTTTGTGTTCCGAAAGAACATCTACTAATAGAGATTAGAGATACCCGAAACCTGGGTACGAGGAGACGCTAGAGAACAAACGTGGTCTTGAGACGAGTAGAGTAGTCGCAAACACCGTTTTGTTATGAGCTTGACCGGTGCTGCCGGGGCTTGAGGTTAACTGGTTACCTTGTGGTGTTTACCGTTTTTCTATCGATGAACCGGTTAAAGCAGGTAAAGAAAAAAGGTTTGTTTAGCTAAAAGACGTTTACTCGTGAACGTCTCCAGGGATTTCACAAACCGGTTGAAACCGTTTGTATTCTAAAACATGCGCACCCCTACTCCCCCCCCCCACCAAGATGAACAAGACCCTCTATATATACAATCAGGTTGACGAGGAGTAGGGTATGCGAGAGCTGGCTAGGGGGGGGGGGGTGAAGTGGGAGCCTTTGTAAGAAGGAAACGAGGGATGATTGTTGACATTTGTTGATTCAGAGTAATGGAAGAGGCCCTACGACTGGAACACGTAGTGTACAATGTCGGAGGGCAAAAAATAAACAAAATACTGGTATAGTTGTCGGATGAGGTTTCACACATATGAAATTTTGAGTGACTGCGGGTCCGCCAGAGACTGTGAAAGTCTGGCGACACTCACCCGGCAATATTTGTTTAGAGCTGGGTAGACAGGAGACTTCGTGCGGTCTGGCTGGTGGTCTACTCTTTTTAAGGTCCGTGTGGGGTAGTTGTGATTTTCATCTTTCTTAATCCCCACGCCAAGGGGTTCATCCCAGAAGCAGGGCGCGTGCATCACCACAGCAGAGAGCGCTGCATGGGCGGCTGGGGTAGTGGAGCGCCTTACCACGGCGGGGATGCGCATGGACGACAGGATCGATGGGAGTGTCGGCGTTGAGCGGGACGGCTGAACTCAGCTACGGAATCCAAGGGGCGTACCGGGCAATGAAACGGAGAGCAACAATCGTCACAGAGGGGAAAAAAAAGAAGAGAAGAAAAACATGAGGCGGGGACAAGCCTCACGTCTGCTGACCAAGAAAGCTGTCCGTTAGGGTCGTAAGAAACGGAATAAGGCGCTGGGCGCGGTAGCGACCTACACCGTGGGCACCATGGTTGTAAGGGCAAGAACGGGTACAGACCTGACGAGCGTGGGCTAACGAAGGGTTAGCAACTCGGCTGTGAGTTCATGGCCCGCAGGAAACTCGGAGGTCCATCAGTTCGACGTTCGGGGTGGTAGGGTAACGAGTTTTCTGTTCAGGTCAGCAAAAAGCAGCTGCCAGCCCTGGGCTGTGCAGAGTAGGGCTAACTGTCAAGGATTCGTTGTCCAATGAGTCTGCGTAGAGCCACCAGTCCATTAAAGAACGGCTTATGCTTATGCGCATTGAGCTGGCTGGTGGGTGCGAGGGATTTTGTTTCGTCGTTGCGTATGCTCCAACTGGTTGTACCAAGGACGCCAGACCGTTTTGTTTTGCCTGGCAGAAGCTGGAGGGCTTGGTGGAACAGATTCCAACGAAAGATCGTTTGCAATGATGGATGTCAACGAGCGAATTGGACATAGGACGTAAGGGTGCGGTGATGACGACTGTAGAGTGCTTCGAGGATGCTATGTTCGTAACGATAACGGAAAACGACTTCTTCTGTCGCTCGCAACCAATTTCACGTCATCTTCCCCAACGCCTAATACAAAACATGCAGGGGTGCAATATCGCATCCACACGTCACCAGTCCGAAGGACCCCAAGCGGATCGGTAACATCCTAACTCGTCAAGGCGATTGACGTAGAGTACTTTATGTTAAACTCGCCTCACATACTCCGCCGCCAGCCAAGGCCGATGCAGATCACAACATGTCCTATATCAACATCCGACTCAGTGCTCGGTTTGGGCCCAACAGACAAATACGAAAACCCCAAAAACACTGATAGTTCCACAGGCAGCTGTTTATGTCTTATAAAGCGTGTTGTCAACGAGTAGGAACGATGGTCGTTTTCACTCTCAAACAACTTACACAGCCCCTTTTACGTCTGGTACGGTTGAGTGTTTCATCACGGCAATTATTGATTCGGTCGAAACGAGGTACCACCCGCTTCACGTCGCCACCGCATACATAGATGGTCTGTGCCTGCCGAAACATTGGCCACATTTTAAAATAACATGGACAGCGAGGGAGGATGCGCGACAATTTTTGCTCACCAACCCTCGGGATCGAGCCGCGTAGAAGAAACTGAGGTCTGCCTGTGCGAGCCTGTTCGAGGTGATGGCCTGCCGCAGGAGTGCATCAGTAGTTTGAAGAGTACCTCGCTTAAACCGAACGACTCTTACCTAATAACGACCTGGGAGGATTCTACAAGCACCTGAAGAATGCGGTTTGATTAGAAGTTAATAAAGCGAGGAGCGAGCCGTTTAGTTTAGGAGAGGATCGCACGCTGTTGCAGCATAAACGGTCGCTCGGAGATGAACCGTCGCCGAGATGACAAAAACATTTATGGGCATGTCAATTATAAATCTGTCACTGTTCAACGTGTTCGTCGCTGCTACGATATACGTCGAACTGATACGCTTCCGCGAAGACGAAGCCATCGTAAGGGATTCGTTCCAACTCAATGATGCTGGAGTAGTCAGACCAGAGATGCGGGAGCCGTTGACATGCGAACGAGGGGCGATATTGGGCGGGTTGTATGCCGACGACACAGGAGCTGTCTCGATGTCGGCTGAAGGACTCGATAAAGGGATATGACTGTTTTCGAAGGTGCAGGCCTCACGGTCTCGGAAACGAAGACAGAGACGATGTTACTGCGAACACCAGACCACACAACCAACCCTCGCCCCACCGCTCGTCATCAACGCTGCAGGCCAGAGGTATTGATAGACGGCCCAGTTCATGCACCTAGGCGGCACTATCAACCCCACCGCTGATATCTCGCTCAAAATCAACCGACGAAGCCGTCTCATGCGGGCATCGTTCAAACGTGTAGATTCGGAGTTGTGTGATAGGACGACCGCCCCCCATATCCTGAAAGTCCGAATTCTGCACGCCGAGGTGATTGAAACCCTGCTGTACGGGTGTGTGACGTAACCCGCAGAGCGGAAAAAATTGTCAAGCTTCGACCGGGTCACCACGAAGTCCGCATGCGAGCCATTGGCTTCCACGACCACGCCGCGCTTTCGCACGTGCAGGTCCTCAAGATGGCACGTCGCGAGAGCATCGAAACGAACATTCGTAAACGGCGGCATTGTTTTGCGGGGGGCGAGGCACGGGAAAGCAAGGAGCGATTACCCAATTGGGTAGTGTTCGGGACGATAGCTGGTGAAGAGATCACGAGTCGTGGCAGACAGTTCAAGACTTGGCATAAATGCCTAGTCGAAGACCTTAGGGAGTTTCGAGCAACTGAAAGGTCGACGGAAACAACCTCCCATGTTACGTGGAGTTGAGATCGCGCTGTGGTTCATCACAGCAAAAACGGCGGGGAAATGGTAACTGGGGTCCTTGGAAAAGCCGAATGGTCCATGGTGAAGTGGCACGAGGGTGAGTCACAGAAAAGTAGGCAGCACCGCGCTTCCGCCGTAGGTGGTGTTCAAGGGCATGGGGGGAAGGGGGGCATCAAGAGTAGTGGAAGAAAACCCGACCAAAGGAATGGGGGCAGGGGGGGCAACCGGAGGAGTCAGGGGAAACCGTGGCGAAAGAACGTAGGACGGAGACGGCCTACAGGGTAGCAACGAACAAGACCGGAAGTGAATCATGTCTATGGTACCCTTGCCGTCAACTGCTACACCTAGTTCGAGCGTCCTTTTCCTTTGTTTCCTTTTTCGTTTTGCGCGATGATCCTCCGTGGTTTTCTTTCTAATTTGTATTTTTCTTGCTGTCCTCGTGACAGTTACCTTGTGGCGTAGGCGAATGATGAGCTTGTTTGGCTTGTTTCGTATCGTCTAACACATCCGTTCCCGGGGTGGAGCGTGTATGACGACGGCAGCGTGGAGACGGAAGACAGGGTAGCAAGGTTCAAGGTGACTCATGGGTGGAACATCTCTTATGATACTCGTACCACAACCTGCTGCGGTTGCTTGGGATATGTTGTTTCTCATTGTTGTGTGGTTTGCCTGTTGTTAATAATTCTCTTGGTTGCTCTTCTTAAACTGTTTATACGTAGGCATATGGTTACTTTAGCTCGATCTGCATTGTCTGTCACAGGGGCACGAAACTTCGTTATATTCGTGTTTATTTAATCTGTCGGTTTACTATTTTTTTGTTTTCATTTGTTTTCTCTATTTCATGGAATGTGCATGTCGTGCCTGTCTTATCCAGTACGACGATATGTCATTGCATTGCCGACGGGTAGATAGAACGGTTTGATGTGAAGAGTACACACGCGTACCCTCAGATTCTATGCCACATACCATGAAGAGCCCCAGTTTCAGGCGCATCATATTTAGGGAGTTTGTTTGTCGTGCTCAAGAAAATATCGACTCTGTGAATATTCGTGAATAAATAGGTAGGTAATACATGATTGAATCGGGACTTGTGCATATTTCTTAACACGAGTTATCATGAAGAGATCTCCGCCCGGGCAATGCGAAGATAAATCTTAAACGAGAAACAAACCATTTTTGGCGGAGGAAACAACAATCAGCAGTGATCCCGAGATGTTTGAAGATGACGATGACGATGATCTCACATCAGCTCAATTCTCAGAAGTCCTGCTTGTGGTCACTTAAAACAGGTAACTAAGAGCAAGCTGTAGACAAAACTTCATCTTGACGGTTGAAAACAAACAAGTACGAAATATGGCGCAGGTCAGTATCATACCAGTCTGTATGGGAAACGGTACCAACGAGCTGTGGTATACCATCCCGTATCATTGCAACGAAATAGCACCAGTGAGCAAACCGATGGTATAATATCTACACTCGAAAAAAAAAAGAGGAAAAAATATGGAAGGACGAAGTTAGAAAAGAGAGAAGAACGAACATCATAGCGAACATACGCTCAGGGCGCCAGCCAAGTCTCGGGGATACGGTTACTGTTTGCTGGCACGATCAGTCCTATGATCTGTCCAGCTGATGGACCAGCAAAAGGAATTCACAAGCAGACCACGCAGAAGGCAAGCAGACAAGAAGAGGGTAGAGACAATGAGCTGACATCAAACAGAAAGCGAGCAGTCCTATGTCCGGTTGGTCGACCAGGACGACACAACTGACCGAAGAGGACAGAGACAGGCGGACCGAGGAAACGCACCAACAGAATCCTAAAAAACGAAAAACAGCAAAGGGTCACACAAACACAACAATAAGGTGACGCACCAGACGCAGAATGAATGGGTACGCGGGGGGTGGGGGCATCGACTTGGCAGAAGAAGAAACCAACACAACAACTGAAAAAAAAAAAGCGAAAACAAAGAATAACAAAACTAACCAAAAACAAACAAATAAAACATGCATTGCAACACAGCATTAGGCAGTAGCCACAGAGCGTCTCAACTACAAACACGGCCAGTTCCAGGTTTCGGCGAGTGCCTCCACTTTCTCAACCCTCCTAGGATCTGTTGCTGCGCCTCGGTGAACGCGGATCCTCTACCCCCCTCCCCTGGCCTTGGGCCCAAAGACGTCTAAATTATGTTGCTGCGCATTTTGTTCCTCAAGCGCTCGTCGTTTTGCGTTGTTCCCCTTCTCCTTAACGAACCAACGCTTCATGGACTGCTTTGCTGTTCCAACACGTCCGAGCCACATCCCTGATTTCTTCGCGACAATCGTCCATTGTTTCTCTTCGATGGACAAGTTCAACAGCGATAGATCGTGTTCGAGACACCCCATCCAGTCCTTCTCTTTCCCTCCCAAGTAATCATATCCCCTCTCCAGTTCCACAAACATCACTCGTTTGGGTGGTCTCTCGATACATATATGCGCCACGAACTTCGCGAAATGTACCCTCCGTTTTCGCACCGCCGTCTCGACATTCTCGCAGCCCGTCTTGGCCAGTGCGGTTGCGTATGTAAGATTGTAGATTTATAGTAGCCGTCGCGAGGTTGTCTCTCCATCCGATGCAGCGGAGGAGCAATTGGTGGTCCGCTGTCCGTCGTTTGGCGAGATGGGCCACGGTGGGGCTCCACGTGACGCCCATGTGTAACATGGTGTTCATCACCTCGGCGTTGGGCATCCGTACTTCGAGCCGGAGCGATGCGGTGGGCTGGTCGTACAGTGGCAGATTATACCGTCTTAAACGTATGTTTGAGAGCAACACCCGTCGGTTGATTTCAGAAGTAAGGTTGGCGTGCCCGCACACAGATGCCACAAGGTACACAATCTTGGTGGTCCGGCTGCCTCAGTAACGAAAGTGATCCTGTCCATGTTTCGTCGTCAGACACATGGTCTCCGTCTTGACTGCCGAAACTGCCAATCCGAACGAACCACAAGTGCGACGACATCTGCGATCATCTTCGCAAGGCTGTTCCTTGATCGGGAAACGATGCCCGGATCGTCTGCGCACATAATTCGTGCTATCGGTCGCCGATCCGTCCCAGTCTCTTGGGGTTTGTCTCGCCCGTTTTCCGACCCCCCTCGCTCCCCCCCGCGATTCTCATCATTCACTTTGGTGAGAACCGTATCCTTCATCACATCAGCATTGGCGCTAAACCACTCGAAGATATGTTTGTACAGCGAAGTTGTGCGGGCAACCCTTGAAAACACATCGGATTAGAGAAAACACGACCAGCACACGTGGAGCCATGTTTTCCCGTTTATCGAGAAGAATAATGTGGAGCGATAAATCGCGTGCGACACAATGGGTTCTCCCACCCCACAACTCTCGGCCACGACACGCGTACACCACACCAGCATATCACTCACGTCTCGCGAATAATACATGTAATCGGTTTTGCCCAGGAATGACGCCTGTGGAGATATCAGTTCTGGGTACCGACGCAGATCTGGACCGGAAATGCCGGAAATCCGGTATCGTAAGACAAGCGGGTTCGGTATCGGTTTAATTCCGACATAGGAATACGGCCGGAAATACCAGAATGCGGAGTATCTCTACGTTCACGAGAGATGCATGTTTTGTTCACAACCGACGGAATTAATCATTTATAGTCATGGGCTCTACCGACGGAAACTAATAGCTGAAGTTGCCCAGAGGCAGAGAGAAGAGAAGAACGGCCACACTCGTCCCGCGCCCCCGCCTAGCTTCTCGTGATAGGTGCACAAGCAGAGCACGGCACTGCTCGCTGCCGATTGATAGGCCTAGAGGCTAGGTCTACTGTTGTGAGAGACACAACGTAACGCTGTATGTGCTACGACGCATGTAATAGCGCTGTGCCGGTGCACTAGAAAGCGGTCGGTGGTGGAGGACTAAGTGCCGGTGCAGGTCTCGGGGCCGGCGCCACCGCGTCGGCCGGTGACCCGTCCCTCACCACCGATACATACCATGTCCAACAGCTCATATTAACAACGCGGTGCCGGTGCACTATTCCACTGTTCAGATCAAAAAAAAAAAAGAAAAAAAGAAAAAAAAAAGCGGCGGTGGTGAAGGACTAAGTGCCGGTGCAGGTCTCGTGGCCGGCGCCACCGCGTCGGCCGGTGACCCGTCCCTCACCACCGATGCATACCACACACGTTGAGAGACACAACGTAACGCTGTATGTGCTACGACGCATGTAGCAGTACCGCGGTGCCGGCGCACCGGAAGGCGGTCGATAGTGGCGGAGTAAGCGCCGGTCCACATCCCGGGACCGGAGCACCGGCTTACAAGTCGAGTTCGAGTGGAATGCATGCCGGTGCATGCTTCCCCCCCCCCCCCCCCCCCCCCCCCCCCCCCCCCCACTATCGATACATTCGTACCAAAGACACAGGAGCGTGTCACCATAAGGGAAGCTCTCGGCCGGGGCACGAGATGCGGGGTGCATAGCACCAGATAGCCAACTCGTTGATAGGAAGATGCCGGTGCATGTCAACAACCGCGGCTATAAACAACGCCGGCGCGTAGAAACGGGGGGGGGGCAGTGCACATCAGCACGGGGACAAGTAAGCCCCACCCCCGCCCAGGCCGGTGCGTGGGTAGCACTCACCGTCGCCTCTATGCAAGTCATTCCCACAAGGGAACGGCTGGGGGACGAGATGCGCGATGCGTAGTACCAAGTTGCTCACCCGTTGACAGGAAGATGCCGGTGCATGTCAACAACCGCGGCGAACGCCGGCGCGTACGAACGGAGTGCCAGCGCACATGAGCACGGGGACAAGTAAGCCCCACCCTCGTCCAGGCCGGTGCATGGATAGTGCTCACCGTCGCCTCTATCTAAAATTCGTTCCCGTCCCCCGTCCCCCCCCCCCCCCCCCCCCCCCCCCCCCCCCCCCCCCCCCCCCCCCCCCCCCCCCCCCGTGTCGCGCCCGCGTTGTCCGTCGTCGCCGCACCTGTGCCCTGTCTTGCGTCTGCGCCGTACTGTCGCGCTCAATTTTTTTGTCTTCGCAGGGGCCCGGCAAGAACGATGGCGGAGAGAGGAACCGGGAGAACGCCCGGTAGCGACGATGACGAGGAGGCTCCCGTGTCGCTAGCGGACTTTGCCACTTTCAAGCAGGAGGTGGCGAACGAAGTCGCCCAGCTCTAGGCGGCCCTCCAGCGATCGGACGAGGCCATCGAGCGTCGCTCCGCCCACGGGGGGAGGGGGGGGGGGGGTGACGCCAGCGGGTCCGGACCGCAGCCCGGTAGCTCCGCTGCCAGGGCCGCCCCCGCGGGACCATTCCCCCAGCACCGCCCTACTCGGACCGCCGACCGGACAGCTCTTCGGGAGCACCGCTGCCGGGGTCCTCCCCCCAGACTCCAGCATCGCCGACCAACCCGTCGATGGAGCCGCGGGCGGCCGCGCGGGCCTGCGCGGGTCCCTCAACCCCGCACAGAGCAGGCTCGCCGTAGGCCCGGGGCGAGCAAGGGACTACGGCGGTACTCCGGGCGGCGCCGGAGCCGCCGGAGCTCCTCTCGGACAAGCAGGCCCGGGTGGCTACGGCGGTATTCTGGGCGGCGCCGGAGCTGCCGGCCCTCCTCTCGGACAGGAAGGCCAGTTCGCCGTAGGACCGGGAGGGCGGGGCTACGGGAGCGTCTCCAGCGGTATCGAGGCCACCGCGGGCCCAGCTGGAAGGGCGACCTACGGTGGTGCCCTGGCCGGTACCGGAGCCGCCCGCGTCCACCTCGGCCAGGCGGGCGGGCTCGTAGTGGGTCCGGTGGGGGGGCTCGGCTACGGGGCATATGCGGGCGGCACCGGAGGCGCCGGCGCATTCTCCGGACAAGCGGGCGGGCTCGTCGCTGGCTCGGCCCGGGGCCTCGGCTTCGCCCCGGGCGGGACAGGAGCCAACGGCGCTCCATCGGCTGCACTCGGCCATGTGGTCAACGACGGGCCGGGCGGGTTTGCGGTTGGTGCGGATATGTACGGGGACGGCAGCGCCGGCAACCCGTTTACCGCTCTGGGCAGACAGGTCGGAAAAATCATGACCAACCGCGCGGTGGCCTCGTGGGGCAACCCCGCGACTCGGCTATGGCAGATACTATGCGGCGGCCGCCCGGCATCGATGCAGAGGGCGGCCGTGCAGGGGTACGTGGGGGCCTCGGTCAACATATCGGCCGGCGTCCATGGCATGTTGGAAGAGCTGGACGACCTCGACTTTCTGGCCTTCACACCGCGCGGCGGGGGGGCCGGCATCACCCTCCCACTGGCGCAACACCTGAGCATTTTGGGGCACGCGATCGTCACCATCGCGTCCCGCGGACTCCCACAAGGGGGTGCGGATCTCCAGGTGGCGCGCGCCCCGCTTGTAGGCGCTCGCCCGAGCCTTCAGCGCGGGGGCGACGATCCTCAACGATCACGTGATGGAGCACTTTGCGGTCGCCGACCGCCCGGCAAACCGGGCCAGGCTGGCGGCTCTGGTGACATAGGACCTCGAGACCTTCGCGCTCGACCTGCGTTGCATCTCCGACTCCTGCGGCCACGCGTGGGCCTACCCCCCGCCGGTGGAGTCCTTCCCCGCCATCCCGGGGCCCCGTTGGCCCCGCCTTTCCGGATACGTGGCCCTCGGCGGTCTGATCAACGCCGAAGTCCAGCAACCTCGTCGCACTTACGCCACGATGGCCGGGGTCGGGGCCGGTGAATGCCGGCAATGGGGGAAGACCGGCAAGTGTCGCTTCGGTGACGCCTGCGTGTTCACCCACGTCGGCCCCGCTCGCAAGACGAGCAGCGGCAACAAGCGCAAGGCGGCTACCGGCGGGGGATCGGCCGACAGCGGCGTCGCAGCCAGCGGCGCGGCATCCGGGGAACCCCCGGCCAAGAGGGCCAAAGGAAAAGGAAAAGGGGGGGCGGGGGGCGGCGGCGCGAGTAACGGAAGCAGCGGCGGCGGCAGCGGCGGCAATAGCAGCGGCAGTGGTAGCGGCGGTGGTTCCGGCAGCGGCGGCAGCGGCGGCAGCGCGGCGGCGGCAGCGGCAGCGGCGGCGGCAGCGGTAGCGGCAGTGGCAACGGGGCGTCGAGCGGGGGGGCCTTCACTCGCTCGGCGGCGGCCAGGGCTGACGAATAGGGGGACGGGCCTCGCCCCTCAGCAGGGGCGAGGCCGATCGTAGGGCGTACGGAAGCAGCAGCGCGAGATGCACAGCTTGCACGTCCGGGGTCGGCGTCCGTTGGGGGACCAGGTGTGACGAGTATGTTTGAGCGTTGTGTGGTGTTGTTGCGCGATATGCAGCACGTCCCATCCCCTACTAGCGCGTTTCGGTCGGAGATTATGGACCGCGTAGCTCAACAGTATGTACAGTATTTTCGGGCGAGCGGTAGCCACTTTGGGTGTATGCCGGCCATCGAGACATCCCTGAACGTCCCGCGTGTGAAAGCAGCTAGGATTCGTTTTTGGTTCGGACGACAGAAAGGGTTCCCTGGGGTAGAGCAGTTAGCGGAAACCGTCGAACACGGCGCGCCCGTCCACGTGGAGGGGAGCACAGACATTGGGGCGGCCTTGGCATACTCAAACCATAGCAGCGTAGCCCGACACTCTGACACTATAATCGCGAAGATTTTTGACGACGTACGGTTTGGGCGGGCAGTCATATTTCCGCGCAGCGAGGCGCACACCATTCCCGGCCTGCGGCTGTCTCCGCTAGCCGTGATTGTATCCCCGTCAAAAACCCGGATCATCCACGATCTGACGTTTTCGTCGTCGCAGTACGCCCACAGCGTCAACGCGGATACTGACTTCGAGCGAGCCCCCCCCCGTGGCGCTGGGCCACGTGTTGCGAGACGTTATTTGGCGCATCCTGTACCTGCGTCGGCGGTTTGGACCGAGCGCGCGTATTGTGTTGAGCAAAATCGATGTCACTGAGGCGTTCCGTCAGGTTAGCGTACAGTGGGCAGGGGCGCCCGTATTTGGATATAGATTTCGCGAGTGGATTGTGACCGACCGCCGGCTCCAGTTGGATGGCGCAGTTCACCGGGGTTCTTTTGTATGTTTTCGGCAGCCCTCGAACACGCGCATGGCCACACGTCGTACGAGGACGCTGTGGTGATGGAACAGGGGCGTATCGCGACGCAACACGTCGCGGTCACCCCGCCGAGGGCAAACGACCGGCCGACCCCCTTGCCACCTGGGTGCCGGGTCCCCGTCCGGAAGGGAGGGGGGAGGCGTAGCCAATTTTTCGCGCGGTATTATGTAGATGACGGGATACTAGTGGAGGTACTATGGTGGCCCGACGGTCGGCGCTGTAGACGCGCGTCCGCATCTTTGGCGTCGGACCATTTTCGGCTTTTCGGGGAGAGATCCTCACGGGACCCCCCTCTGCTGTCTTCTCGAAAGATATCACAGTGGGACACCGTGTTGTGTGTGCTGGGGTGGGAAATTGATACCGTGGCAATGACTATTTCCGTTCCCGTAGCCAAGCTGGAGCAACTCCGCGACACGCTGAGCGAGTGGCCTTCGGACCGCGCGTTCGCGTCCGAGGGCGAGCTCCGCTCTCTGACCGGTCGATTACTGCACCTGTGCGAAGTCGTGCGACCAGGAAAATACTTCGTTCGACGCATGCTCAACCAAGTAGGCCTGGCTCCGGTGCGCGCGTCGAGCGAGAAGTTCCACGTGCCGCACGCGCGCGCGGCGTCGTCCTCACGGATCCTATTGGGTCCTGAGTTCCACGCCGACGTATCCTTCTGGCGTCTGTTGGTAGAAGGAGGGCTAGGCTCTGTGGCGGGTCGCCTCTCTGCCCCCCTGTGCCGAAGTTACATGCAGCCGCCGGCGTTTACACTGTGGTCAGACGCTTCCGGCGACGCCATGGGGGGTTATTTTTGGGGCCCGTTCCCGGGGCCGGCGTATGGTGGCGTGTCGAATTTAACGCCGACGTCCGCGCTCGCCTGCGCGAGAAGGTTAGTGGTTGGAACGATCTGTCGATTAACGTTCTCGAGTTGCTGGGCATGGTCGTAACAGCGTGGATATTCGTTCACCAGTCGGACGCCCAGCCTAGTTACGCGCGGGATACCATCCTGATGCGGGGAGACAACACGTCCGCTGTGCACTGGGTCTCCAAGTGTAAGGGGGGTAGGGAACCCCGATCGGGGGCACTCATGCGCCTTCTAGGGTGCATGGAGGTAGGCAGTGGATGGTGTTTCGACGCGTTGCATGTTGCAGGCGTGGAGAACACCATTGCCGACGGGATATCACGGTGGAAGCCGGATGTGATCGACGGTAACCTCCGCGCGTCCCGGCCCGATGTTGCTTGGCGCCGACAGGTCTTGGGGCCAACGGGCGTCGCGCTATGCTCAGGAGTGCTGGCAGCCAGCTCATCCGCCAGTCGGTTGCGCCGTCGTCTCACCGAGCTTATACGTCAGGTTTCCGGTCTTGGACCGCTTTTCGGGGGTTGATAAGGGAGGCTCCGTATTTCGACACGTCAGCCTCCAATTCGGATAAGATTCAGGCGTTACTTGAGTTCGTAGCGTGGTGCGCGTCGGAGGGCAATCAAGCCGGTACTATAGCCAGTAAATTATCAGCTGTGTTGCACTTTCACCGCGTGAATGTGCAGATGGAGTTGCCCACGTCGTCGCCGCTTGTCAAACGCGCTTTGAAAGGGGTGTCACGGTCGCACGTTGTCGCCGGTACCCCGAAAAGAATTCGGCGCCCTATATCGTGGGTCACGTTGTTGGAAGGACAGGGCCTGGCCCTGTCGTGGGGCCCGGGCGGCCGAGTGCTTTGGCTGTCGCTAGCACTTGGGCTATTTTTTCATGGCGAGGTCTGACGAAATATTCGCCTCCTCGTCCGGGGTAGTACACCCCGTGCATTGCTTGACGAGGGGGGACATAGCGTTGTTCGCGGGGGGACGGCGGTTGAACTCGGTGCAGTGGCATCAGGCTACCAGCATCGAGGTTCTATTTCGAGGCCATAAAGGCGACCAGGCTCAGCAAGGATCGGTTATCGTGCGCACACGGGACGACGCCTTCGGGGCGCGTTCCGGGGTAGGAGCAGGCGGCGGTGCCGTCGCTCTTATGGTGGAGTTGTTGTCGGGATATCCGACGTTGCCGGAAAGCGCCCCCCTGTCGTCGTATCGGTACGGTAATGAGGTCAGAGTGTGGGGGTACACGGAGGCCCTCGGGGCACTCCGCGAAGGGGTAGCCGAAGCAGGAGACGATCCCAGCGAAGTCGGCCTCCACTCATTGCGTATCGGCGCAACCACTACTCTAGCGGCGGGGGGGGAAGTACCGCAGAGGGTGATTCAGAGAGAAGGTAGATGGAAGTCCCCAGAGTCTTCCAAGACGTACACCCGCAATAACCCAGAGGACGCGGGTATCGTATCTCGTAAACTACCAGAGACGGATAACATAAGGCAGAGGCAGCCAGGCCAGGGTACTGTCTGGGGCCGAAGACCGTAGTATCGACGCGACCGCGGTATGGGGGGTATGTCAATGGGTTTCTACCATTGGGGGTCTCGGTCGTC
This sequence comes from Macrocystis pyrifera, assembly GCA_031763025.1. Classification (NCBI taxonomy): domain Eukaryota; class Phaeophyceae; order Laminariales; family Laminariaceae; genus Macrocystis; species Macrocystis pyrifera. The sequence continues at coordinate 11,714,228 of JASSKH010000015.1, forward strand.
CGAGACTGCGCTTGTTAGAGCCCCGGCCAGTCGGCTGGGGGGGGGGGGGGGACGCCTGGGTACTGGCAGTACGATAAGGCAACGAGAGTCAGCGGCCGGTGCCGCGGCTCTCGTACCACGCCAGGAGACTCCCCCCCCCCGACGTCGGAGAGAATAATAATAACATGACAATTCGAAGGATATACAACAAAGCGGAGTATCTCTACGTTCACGAGAGATGCATGTTTTGTTCACAACCGACGGAATTAATCATTTATAGTCATGGGCTCTACCGACGGAAACTAATAGCTGAAGTTGCCCAGAGGCAGAGAGAAGAGAAGAACGGCCACACTCGTCCCGCGCCCCCGCCTAGCTTCTCGTGATAGGTGCACAAGCAGAGCACGGCACTGCTCGCTGCCGATTGATAGGCCTAGAGGCTAGGTCTACTGTTGTGGTTTCTCCCCCGCCCACCCGCCCCTTTCTTCTTTCGAAGGTGGGTGGAACGGAGCGGCCACAGGGTGTTGGCCACACCGTATTATACTTGTATTATTGTCTGCGATTAACTGGTAGCGATTCGGGGCTCTCACCAGGAGAGCGGGGTATGTCAATGGTTTTCTACCATTGGGGGTCTCGGTCGTCCGAGACTGCGCTTGTTAGAGCCCCGGCCAGTCGGCAGGGGGGGGGGGGGACGCCTGCGTACTGGCAGTACGATAAGGCAACGAGAGTCAGCGGCCGGTGCCGCGGCTCTCGTACCACGCCAGGAGACTCCCCCCCCCCCGACGTCGGAGAGAATAATAATAACATGACAATTCGAAGGATATACAACAAAACGGTATTTGTCCTTTCACTTCCCTGTACGGCATATAACAACGCCTACGACCCTACGTCCTAAAAGCGAAAAACGATGGGCCGCAACTCACGAGTTATCGGGCATTTTAGCGATTCCGAAATGCCCAGAAACGACCCTTGTGGAGGTATCGACGGGTAGAAAGAACGGATTAATGTGAAGAAAACAACAACTACAACATCTCTGCGGGTAAGCACGCCAGTTCTTTCTTTTCTTTTTTTATTTTCTTCCTCTTTCGATTTGCCATATATTGTCCTTTTTGATTTTTTTCGTTTCTCGCTTTCATAGAGTACGTGTGCTTTTATGTGATATCCAGTATTATGAAATAGCATTGCATTGTCTACCACTGCTGCTGTGCTTACAAAATGTTTTTTTTTTTTTTCACAATGTGATTACAACGGTGGTTGCAACGGTTTTCCATTCCGACCTCTGGAGGTGTGGTGTGTTGTTTTCTCTTTTTTCACCGACGCCCCTGATAGGGGTGCCAAAACCTCTCCATCGATATCTACCAGGTATTTATTTGTCAACATATAGGTATCTATCAATACCCTTGCAAACATACCTGAAGAGTTAGAGTAAGCAACATGTATGGATGGACACCCTTGCAACCCTATTTATCTCGGTAACAACAGTTGTCGATCAACACCCTTGTAGACCTATTTCATTGAGCAATAGGTAATGATCGACATTATTGCGAGCATACTGAGTAGACCAATAGGCATCACTCAATATCACCGCGAACCTATTGCTTTATATCAACAAGTATCGATATATGGCGAAGCAAAGTTGTTGTTCGTGCTATAATAGCCTATTCAGGATTATTTTCAAGTTATATTGGTGTCCAGGATAACTATCGATAGACACTTTCACAGTCCTACCAGACGCACAATAGGCTATTATTGTGGCCGCTGCCATTGCCCTGTTCTTGCTTTCAATACCTACTGCTCTAGCGATACACGCCGAAATCAACCCATTGTGGCTCGCAATGCCTGTTATTTTTCTCTTGGTTCTTAGTCTTACTCTGTCTACTACGAGTAGTGGTGTTTTTCTTATTTTTATCTATTTTTTTTCCAGCTCGCTATTTTCAAGTATCTTCCCCTGCGCGGGGGGGCACGACAGTAGTTTATTTTTTTTATGTTTCTTCTTGTTTCGTTTTCTCTTTCGACTGGTCTTTTTTTCCCCTTTGTTTCGTTTCGTTTCCCTATTTCATGGAATGTGTGTGTCATCTCTGTCGTACCAGTATGATGACATACAATTGCATTGCCTACTGTTGTGCTTACTGCATACGTGGCAACGTAGTATACTAGCCGGCGTCCCCGGTGGCTTGGTAGGTGGTCCGCGAGCCTATCAAGATCAATTTCGTGAATTCGAGTCTCACCAAGTGCATGCTCATAGGGACTTTTTCTGGCATAAAATTGATTAGCGGAAAGCGCGAGAGCGTGAGTTAGCTGTATATTCGATGAAAATCGACGAGCCGTGGGAATGCTGAACCCTATGCGCGATAAAAACTAAAGGCACGTACCGGGGGGGAGAAGGGACGACACCTGTGACCACGGCTTGTCCAGAAGATCGTCGAGGGTAAAACCTCCTACGAGTGGGCTGGAAAGTAAAAGTGACGATTAAAAAAAAAAAAGAAAAAAAAAGAAGTATCTCGGTGGCGTAGCTTTGTGACTACAGAACTTGTATCTCTTCTACAGCAGTAGGATTGAAGAATCGGCACGGTCACTGGTTGTGCTGGTCGTCGACGGGTAGCGAGAACGGTTTAACGAAAGGAACACACACGCTTTTTTGTTTTTTTTTCACCCTTCTTTCGTCTTGTTTCTCTTTCTTTTCTTTCTTGTTGTCCTTACTAGAGGTGTCTTTGGCGTGGGTGTGTGTGTGTGTTGTTCACATTAAACCGTTCTTCTAGTCGTCGACATCCAGCAAGCCCAGTGTCCGTGCTGATTCTTCACCCTAGAAAGATACGAGCTCTGTGGTCACAGACTACGACACAGAGATAACACACCGTAATGCATTAATAGCCTACGTAATACCATGCCTTCGCACTAGGTGCGGCCGACACAACAGTGGATGAACAAGTCTGCGTTGCTTGTTTCGTATTGTCTGGTGCATCCTCTCTGGGGGTGAGGCATATAGGTGACGAACGCAGGATGGAGACGGCAGCCAGTGTAGCAAGGTCTCAAGCGGATTCTTAGTAGGGAGAACCTGGCTTTTCTACTCGTACCACAAACTGCTTCGGTTCGCCTGTTTTTTCCCTTGGTTCGTAGCCTTACTGTAACTTTTTTAGCTCGTTCGTTTCAACTGTCTGCCGTTACGTGTTCCCCGGGATGCATACTTCCCTTTTTCCTTCCCGTTTCTTCCCCCTTGCACGTCCATTTTGGCTCATGCTCGGGGTATGTGTCTGAGCTTTGGCTTCCCATTTTATTTATTTATTTTGGGTTCTTTTCTTTTTCGTTTGGTTTCTTCGTTGATTCTCTTTATTTATGGTGTATTTTGGTTGCTGGCGTATGTACTCGTATGTATGTTGTGTCGGCCGCACCTAGTGCGAAGGCATGGTATTGCGTAGGCTATTAATGCATTACGGTGTGTTATCCCTGTGTCGTAGTCTGTGACCACAGAGCTCGTATCTTTCTAGGGTGAAGAATCAGCACGGACACTGGGCTTGCTGGATGTCGACGAGTAGAAGAACGGTTTAATGTGAAGAACACACACACATCCCTTGCGGGGAAGCCCGGCAGTTCATTTTTGTCTTTTTTTTTTTTTTCTCTTTCGATTTGTTTTCATCCGTCATTCTTTTCTGTTTCGGCTTTAAGTTTGTTTTCCTCTATTTCGAATAATCTGCATGTCGTGCCTGTCGTCTCTAATAATATGAACACATGTGTGTTCTTCGCATTGTGGGCTCGCGTGCGTACGGACGACGGCGAGCACTCGGAATGGTTTGATCTCACGCAGGGGCTGCGGCAAGGCTGTGTGATCACCGATATTGACTGTTCAACGTATTTTTCGCTGCTGCGTTGCACGTCGTACTAGTACGCATTAGCCATGACGAAGCCATCATAAGGGATTTGGTCCAACTCAATGATGCTGGAGTAGTCGGAACGGAGGAGCAGAAACGTTGGCGTGCGTGCGAAGGGCTGGTTGGGGCATGTTGTACGCCGATGACGCAGGGATTGTCTCGAAGTCGGCTGAAGGGCTCACGAAAATGATGACAATCATCGTGACTGTCTTCGAAGCAGCAGGCCTTAGGGTGTCAGAAAAGAAGACAGAGATTTTGCTTCTGCAAACGCCAGACCAGAAAACCCTCGTACCACCGCTCGTCATCGAAGCAGCAGGCCAGAGGTATAAGCAGACGGCCCAGTTCTTATACCTCGGCGGCATTATCCACGAAAACGCCGACCTCTCGCTCGAAATCGACCGACGGATCCGTCTCACGCGAGCATGCCTCGAACGGTTCGGCCCGGAGCTGTATGATGGGACGACCGCCCCCCTTAGCCTGAACGTCCGAACGCTGAAGGCCGAGATGATTGAGACCATGCTGTACCGGTGTGTGACGCGGACTCTCAGAGCGGAACACGTTGCCAAGCTTCGAACGGCTCACCACCAAGTTTTGTTGCGAGTCATTGGCTTCCAGCGCCGACTTCGTACTGACCATACCACCCTCTCGTACGCGAGGCCCTCAAGATGATACGTTGCGAGAGCATCGAAACGACCATCCGCAAACGGCGTCTCTTCTTCGCGGGGGGGGTGGCACGGCAAAGCAAGGATCGATTACCCAGTAGGGGTATGTTCGGGACGATGGCTGGTGGGGAGAACCCGAGATCTGGCGGACAAGTTACGACTTGGCATAGATGCATAGTCAAAGACCTTAGGGAGTTTCGATCCACCGAAGGGTCCACGGAACTTGCTCCCTTGGTGTTTGGAGTTGAGACCGCGCTGTGGCCCACTGCTGCAAAAAAGGCGGGGAAGTGGTACCGGGGGATCCTCGAAGCAGCCGAACGGTTCATGATGAGGTGGCACGAGGCTGAGGCTGGGCTGAGTAGGCAGCGCCGCGCATCCGCCGTGGGTGGTGTCCAAGGGAATGGGGGGAGAAGGGGCAACAAGAGGAGTAGCAGAAATCCCGACCACGGGAATGCGGAGAGGGGGGGGGGGAACAGGAGTAGAAAGGAAACTGCAGTGGACGAAAGTAGGAAGGAGATGACAGACAGGGTAGCAAGGTACCGTGCAGACTAAGCAAGAAGTAGAACATGCCTACACTACTCGTACCACCAACTGGCGCAGCTGGTTCGAACGTGGTCTTCCTTTGTCGTCCTTTTGTTTTTGTTTATTTTTGTTTCATTTTATTTTCTTCTTTTTTTTGCGCTGACCCTCTGTGATTTTGATTTTATTTTCTTTCTCTTCCTTCCTCCGATTGATAAGCCTTATTGAAGGATTCGTGTGGCGTGAGTTGATGACGAGCCTGCTTTGCCTGTTTCGTATTGTCTGACGCCGAGGGGCCGGGCATAGCTGACGAACGCTGGACGAAGGTGGCAGACAGGGTAGCAAGGTACCAGGCGCACCAGCAGGGAGACCCTGGCTGTGCTACTCGCACCATAAACTGCTGCCGCTGCCTGGAGGATGCTTTGTGCTTTGTTCGGTTTGCTAGTTGTTTTCCCTTGCTCCTTAGTCATACTCTGCTGACGATGACTAGTGGTGTTTTCTTCATTTTCCTTTTTTTTTCCAGCTCGTTCTTTTCAAGTGTCTGCCAGATCCCCTGCCGTGGGGGCGCGATGGTTTGTTATACGAGTATATATAAATATACCAGGTATATATATTTGTTTTTTTTGTTTTTCTTTTTCTCTTTCGAATTGTCTTCTTTGTTTTTGTTTTGGTTTTTTTCTCTTTGTTTCGTTTCGTTTCTCTAGGTCATGGAATGTGTATGTCGTGCCTGTCGTACGCAGTATTATGACATGGCATTGCATTGCATACGTGGCAACATAGTATCTCTGGGGCGTAGCTTTGTGACCGCATAACTTATATCTCTCTAGGCTTGAAGAATCGGCACGGACACTGGTTGTGCTGGATGTCGACGGGTAGAAAGAACGGTTTAATGTGAAGAAAACAACAACATTGAACCGTTCTTTCTACCCGTCGACATCCAGCACAACCAGTGCCCGTGCCAATTCTTCAATCGTAGAGAGATACAAAAAGCTACGTCACAGAGATACTACATTGTTGTGTTACGTATGCAGTAACAATTGTAAAAACGGCAGTAGTAGACAATGCAATACTATGTCATAATACTGGATACCACATTAAAAACATACATACTCTAGGAAAGCGAGAAAACGAAAAAAACAAAAGAAACATACATCGCAAATCGAAAGAGAAAAAGGAGAACAGAAAAAATGAAAAGAAAAAACTGGCGTGCTTACCCGCGGGGGATGTTGTTGTTGTTGTTGTTGTTGTTGTTTTTTCTTGACATTAATCCGTTCTTTCTACCCGTCGACAACCCTAACCCTAACCCGCAGGGGATGTGGCAAACACTTGCAAAAAAACCACCACTCTACTTACAAACAGAGTGAGACTAAGCACAAAGGGAAATTAACATGCAAACCGAAGCGCAAAGCATTCTCCAGGTAGTCGCAGTAGTTTGTGGTACGAGTAGCATAGCCAGGTTCTCCCTACTAATCAGCTTGGGACCTTGCTCTCTTGTCTACCATCCTGCGTTCGTCAACTATGCTCGGCCCCTCGCCGTCAGACAATATAATAACCAAGCAAAGCAGGCTCGCCATCCACCTACTCCACACGACTCCTTTCGTAAGGCCTATCATCTTTTTTCGTGCCGAGGCGCCACCTGCTGCTAAACCTTCCACGGCATTTTCTGCGGCATGCCACAGAACCTTGCACGGACCTCCACGGTATGCCATGGAACGCTGACCCTGACCCTAACCCAAAATCCAACCTAGGTGCGGTGGATATTAGGGTGCGATGGGGGTTGCCATGACATGCTGTGGGAGTTCCATGGAGTGCCGTGGCAGATGCCGCGGAGGTTGCCACGGTATTACACATGGCAACCACCACGGCATCCCCTACGGCGCCATGGAATCCTGTGCCACGCCATGGGATGCCGTGGGGATGCCATGGTATGCCATGGGTGGTACCATGGCCATGCCATGCAAAAGTCATATAGTGTAGAACCCTGTACCCTGTCTGCCATCTCCTCCCAACTTTCGTCACCGCGGTTTCCGTTCTACTCCTTCCCCCCCCCCCCCCACTCCCTTAGTCGGGTTTCCTTCGACTCCACCTGATACCACGCTTCCCCCCATTCCCTTGGACACCGCCCACGGCGGATACGCGCCGCTGTCTACTCAGCTGTGCCGCATCCTCGTACCACCTCACCATGAACCATGAGTCTGCTTCGAGGACCACCCAGTACCAATTCCCCGCCTTGTTTGCTGCAGTGGACCACCGTGCGGTCTCAACTTTAAACACTAAGGGGGCAAGTTCCATCGACCCTTCGGTGGCTCGGAACTCTCCCAACGTCTTCGACTATGCATATATGCTACCAGGTAAGTTTTAAACTACTGTCCGCCAGATCTAGGGTTGTCCCCACCAGCCATCGTCCCGAACATTACCCGAAGGGGTAATCGGTCCTTGCTTCGGGGTGCCACGGCCCCCGCAAAAAAGAGCCGCCGTGTACGGATGGTCGTTTCGACGTTCTCGCAACGTGTCATCTTGGGGGCCTTCGCGTACGAGGGGGTGGGGTGGTCTTTACGAAGTACGCGTTGGAAGTCAATGACCCGCCATAGGCCTTGGTGGTGAGCCGTTCAAAGCTTGGCAACGCATCCTGCTCTGGACGTCCACGTCACACACCCGTACAGCAGGGTCTCAATCACCTCGGCCTTTAGCATTCGGACGTTCAGGTTAAGGGGGGCGGTCGTCCTATCATACAACTCCGGGCCGAACCGTAAAAGGCATGCCCGCATGAGACGGATCCGTCAGTCTATTTCGAGCGAGAGGTCAGCGCTTTCGTGGGTAATGCCGCCTACGTATATCAACTGGGCCCTCTGTATATACCTCTGACCTGCTGCTTCGATGACAAGCGGTAGTGCGAGGGTTGTCTGACCTGGTGTTCATACAAGCATTTTCTCTATGTTATTTTCCGAACCCATAAGGCCTGCTGCTTCGAAGACAGTCACGATGGCTGTCATCATTTGTCGCGAGCCCTTCAGCGGTCTTCGAGATAATTCCTGGGTCATTGGCGCACAAGTTGCCCCACACAGCCCTTCGCACGCACGCGAAAGTTTCCTGCTCCTCTGTTCAGACTAGTCCAGCATCACCGAGTTGAACCAAATCCCTTACGATGGCTTCGTATTGGCTGAAGCGTACTACAGTAGTAGCACAACGTGTAGCGCAGCAGCGAAGAACACGTTGAACAGTATCAGTGATAGCACGCAGCCTTGCCGCAGCCCCTGCGTGGCATCAAACCATTCGGAGTGTTCGCCGACATCCGTACGCACGCGAGCCCGCATACCGTCATGGAAAATACGGATAGTTGCCAGCCTCTCGGTTCGTACGCCAACGCGTGTGAGTGCCTCCCTTAGCAGCTCTTGGTCGACAGAGTCGTACGCTTTCTGCAGATCGATAAATCACACGTACTGGGGGATTTTCCTTTGTTGTCCGAGCTCTTGCAACCGATGCACGACGAACACATTAATCGTTGATCGTGCGGGGCGGAAACCTTTCTGTTCCTCCGGGAATAATCCCTCGGTCTCGCAGTAGTATTATAGTCGCTGAGGCGGAACCCGATGACATTCCATTGGCTACTCTGCTTACTGCATACCATGTAGCACTTCTGTGGCGAAGTTTTGTGTCCACAGAAATCGCAACTCTCTAGGATTGAAGAATCGGCACGGACACTGCTGGCGCTGGATGTCGACGGGTAGAACGAAACGGTTTAATGGGCAGGCAAAAAACCATGCATTGACCAGGGAGAGAACTATTTAAACACAAAATCCTAAACTATTAAGGGAGAAAGACATCCACTTAAAGTGGAAGATAAAACAAAAATATGTCTACGGTTGAAAGGGTTCCGATGGTCGAAGACGTGCGGGGACGCGACGCGCGAGTGGCGTGGGAGAAACATAGTACTGACTTGCTAAATACGACTCGGACGACATGGAAGCTCTGTGGTCGCAAATAGTACGTAATGCCCATCCGTTGTTGTAGATAATTTAGAAAGATAATGTAACAGATAATAGTGAGTTTCGGAAAACAAACAAAAACGCTCGGGGTCAGGGTTTGTTGAAGTCTCGCCGCATAAAAGACGTTGGCGGCTATTCTTTTCCCTGAGCGGATTGTTTTTTCCAGACAGGGTTACGGGCTGCAAAACAGGGTTTTACCCTAAGCAAAGAAGCTGCTGCTGGTAATGATCATGGCACAGAGCACAGGGAGTAAAGGACGCCTGTACCATCACACAAGCAGCCCGGTACTGACACTGACTCGCCGCCATGGCTAAGTAGTAGGACGACAGGGCGCGCCATGTCCTCGAACCAGTCGTCGTTTTGTTCGTGTTCGTTGGCGGTGAGGAAGTACATATTAGCTTCGGCAATCTTAGTAGGCAATGAGGTGGAGCGTGCATCATTTATCTATATTTTTAGAACAAATTAAGACAAGCGACCTACCAACCTCACGCCGCGTGACGGTGAGAGGAGGGTGGTCATGGCGTAAAAGGTACGCGAGGCGGACGACCACTCGCCAAAGCGTTGGTGCAATCGGGCGCACCACTTTCTCCACCAGTAGGCGTTTGGTTGTTACGGGGCTACATGTAAAGCAGGCGAGGCGAAGTGAGCAGGAGCAGCTCGATAGATGGGAGCACATCATGTAAGAACATGCCAGTAGTTCACAGTCGCGCAAATGTCTGATGTGTTCTGATTGGCGGATTGGTGTGATTTATGTAGACGCAAATTGTCTGGGGGCATATGCGGTGGGATTTGTGCTTTCCCTAATGGGTTGCATAGAAATATATTTGGATGCTTTTCGAGGGTCACGGGGAAGAGAGATGAGAGCCCCCTTGACCTCACAACTACAATGACAACTCATCGACGACAATAATAACAAACACAACATCTCTTCTTTTGCTCCCGAGCCTCTTGGCGAGGTCGAGCGGCGCCGCAACCGGTGCACAAAATATCCCCTTACGCTAGCGGTATAGCTGGGTTGCTCGGACAACCCGACCATTCTCGACTGTCTCCTAACGCTGGCGGGACCTATAAGTCAGGATGGTTCGTGCGAGAGGGTGAACGTAGGGATGGACCGCTACTAGACACCGTACTGAGGGAGACCCGTGAGAGGTTGCAAAAAATGGGTTTTGAGGTGGCTGCTGACGCCGTAGACATTCCTTGTATAGAAGCCATACTCGCAAAGCTAAAATGGCGCGATGGGCTGACCGACGAGGAAACGGCAGCCGTCCGGGTAGGGTATTGGACTGCCGAAGAATGCAGAATCTCAAGGCTATCTGCTCTGGCGGAATACGATAAGCAGTAGCAACAGAAGCAGGAGCAGAAGCAGCAGGAGCAGCAGCAGCAGCAACAACGTTATCACCAGTATCATCAACAGCACCACAGCGACCACTACTACCCGTCAGAATTCTGCCCGCAGCAGCAGCAGTACCGCAGCAGCACAGCGACCACTACTACCCGTCAGAATTCTGCCCGCAGCAGCAGCAGTACCGCAGCAGCACAGCGACCACTACTACCCGTCAGAAAACTACCCGAAGCAGCAGCAGTACCACCAGCAACAGCAACAACATGCCATTCAGCGACACCCGGCCGACGTTTGTTACGCACAGCAAGTAGAAGCTAGAGCAGATGGGAGAAGAGCACCAGGCCAGGAGAGCAATGCCCCACCATCAAGCAAAACACCCTTGAATGCGATTTCGTTGAGCGAAAAATGGGACGCAAAGTATGCAGCTGCACTTGATTCATGCGCGTCCTCGACGTTGTCTGTGGAAAGTAAAGAAGCGCTCAAAGGCTACATGAAACAGAGATGTGAAGCTATGCAGAAACACATGGAAACGCGGGTGCAGCGGTAACCACAGAGGTTTTGTCATCGCAGGAGCCAAAGCAGGTGGTCAACGCTCCATTTAGAAAACAGGAGGAGCAGGTGGTGAACGTGGAGGAGCAGGTGGTGAACGTGGACGAGGAGTGCATGCAAGAAGGAATGCAGCTGAGCGATGGGGACCTGGTGGGGCGTGAGGAGGAGCTGGTTGGGGGTGGGGAACAAGTGGAAAAGGGTGCGACCCGGGAGCAGCATGGACAGGAGGCGATGGAGGAACACACCCAGCCGCAGCAGCAGCAACCGATTCAGGAGGAGTCACCCGCGTCGACCCCCCCCACGCCGTGGCCGCCGCCATTGCCAGCTGAGCGCGAGAGAATGCAAGGTTACAAGGATTTGGGCCATCGGGCGTTGACTGTGGGCAAGATACCCGACGCTGGACTGATGGAGGGACACAGCCAGCCAGCCGTAGCAGCAGCAACGACGCCAGGAGAAGCCACCAGCTTCGACTTCCCCCGTGCCATGGCCGCCCCCATTGCCCGGGTTGACGGTGAGCAAGATGCCCGACGCTGGACTGGTGGAGGGACACAGCCAGCTGCAGCAGCAGCAACGACGTCAGGAGGAGCCACCAGCTTCTACTTCTCCGACTGATAAGCCTTACTGAAGGAGTCGTGTGGCGTGGGCGGATGGCGAGCCTGCTTTGCTTGTTTCGTTTTGTCTGACGCCGAGGGGCCGGGCATAGTTGACGAATGCTGGACGAAGGCGGCAGACAGTGTAGCAAGGTACCAGGCGGACTAGCAGGGAGACCCTGGCTGTGCTACTCGCACCATAAACTGCTGCCGCTACCTGGAGGATGCTTTCTGCGTTGGTTCGCCTACTATTTTCCCTTGGTTCCTACTCTTACTCTGTTGACGACTATTACGGGGGTCCATAGTTAATAGGATCTATGGTATACATACAAACCTATATATATTTCCTATTTTTACGACCAATAATTGATCCTATTTACTATGTTTCCCCGTAATAGTGGTGTTTTTCTTCTTTTTTTTCCTTTCCTTTCCAGCTCGTTCTTTTCAAGTGTCTGCCAGATCCCCTGAGGGGGGGGCACGATGGTTTGTTTCTTATATAATTTTTCTTGTTTCTTATTCTCTTTCCAATTGTCTTCTTTGTTTTTGTTTTTATTTTCTTTGTTTTGTTTCGTTTCTCTATTTCATGGAATGTGTATGTCGCGCCTGTCGTATGCAGTATGATGACATGGCATTGCATTGCCCACTCTGTGCTTACTGCATACGTGCGTAGTGTCTCTGTGGCGTAGCTTTGTGACCACAGAACTTGGATCACTCTAGGATTGAAGAATCGGCATGAACACTGGTTGTGCTGGATGTCGACGGGTAGAAAGAACGGTTTAATGTGAAGAAAACAACAACAACAACAACAACAACAACAGCAACTTCCCCCGCGCCATGGCCGCCCCCATTGCCCGAATTGGCGGTGGGCAAGATGCCCGACGTCGGACTGATGGAGGGACACAGCCAGCCGCAGCAGCAGCAACGATGTCGTGATAAGGGGCCATCACAGCTTCGACATCTCCCGCGCCATGGCCGCCTCCATTGCCCAGCGCGAGGACGAGCAACGTGTGAGCGGATTTAGTGTTTTCAGCAGCTTCGTAGGCTCGGAGACGGATACGGGACGTGGGCATTTTACGCGGCCGAGGAGGACGCGAGTACCTTAGAAGGACCAGGTCACCGCCTACAAGTTAGAGTAAGGAATGCATTCTTCATTTTTATCTGGTCTGATTTTTATGTTCGGAGGATTAGTGATTGGATAGTGTACGAGTAACTCATGTCATTTTTAGTCTCACTATTAACGTTAATAATTTATGTCAATGATATATTAATATTAATAGTAGTCCACTGCATCGAATGTACCACGTACAAGAACTCGTTCTGTCTGGTAGCAGGTAGGCTGTTCTGGTACCACGCGTATATATATATGTAGACTTTGGTTTATTTGTATCAGGTTTTTTCTGAAGTAAATGTCGTGACTGGCAAATGGATGATTGTGAATTAGCATCCCTGTTTGCGTAAACATCACATATTTCATCGCTTTGGTTAATTTGTTTTGGGTGCTCCATCTACTAAAGGATGAACCTGATATGTTATAAATACCTGGTACGCACTATTTTTTTTTTTTTTTTTTTATCCATCACTGTTACTTCCCAGCCCACTCGTCGTACGAGGTTTTACCCTCGACGATCTTCTGGACAAGCCGTGGTCACAGGTGTCGTCCCTTCTCCCCCCCGGTACGTGCCTTTATTTTTTGTCGCGCATAGGGTTCAGCATTCCCACTGCTCTTCGATTTCATCGAATGTAGCCAACTCAACGACCTCAAAAATCGTAATTATAGTTGTATATATACCTGGCACATCGGAAGACATCCTACTCACGAGAGTAGGAGTATTCTTAGTGTGTACGAGAGGAGGAGAAGAGGAGGGACGGCAAGGAAGAGGCAGCGAGGCCGGATCTCTAAAACAAACATTTAAAGGGGAGGAAACACGTCACGAGAAGCCCCAAAAAAGATGCGTCATGAGGAGGCGCGAGCTGCGAGCGGCTCGCCGTGGATGTGAAACGCTTGTCCGTCATCACAGAGGGGGGAAACACGTCTTCGTATAGACTCGAAAACGATCCTGGGGTAAAGCTGTGCATACACAGAGCGTAACTTCTGTGTGCTTGACAAGGCAGGAGGTGAACAGCGCAGCAGGAGCGTCTCGGACGGGCGCCAAACGAACAAAATCTCGGCGAGGGAGGGTATATGACGAGGAGCGATTGTCAATGGCTAGGTCGTGGCGTAGGGGGGTGCGTGTCGGGCGTGGCTTGGTGCAAATAGACCGTAGATTTACAGGGAGTTGTGTGTGCAAGCGGACACGCTAACACAAACACTGTTCGAATGTCCGCGTGGAAAGCGTTCGAGTATGACACAAGGTAAAGAGACTGCTGTACTGGCCGAAGACTGTCACACAACCAAGGCCGTCACTTCCTGAACCGTAATGGGCTCTTGGTTCCGTAAGGCTCAACTTCGACGTACGGGTCTCAAGGGGGTATCGAAACGGTGGAGATACAACTAGGGTAACCTACCATCTGTTAATGAGAATGACTCGAAGTTCGTTCTTGGCAACGCCATCTTTGGTTGTCCCAACAATTCGGATAACAGGACCATCACGTGTGAAAAAAGACATAGTATATCTCACCTAACGGGCCACCGTCTGCGCTCCCGCTGGCACGTTCGGAAAATTGTGACGACGGCCGTACAGCATGTCTTCCTGCCGTACCATCAGTAATTGGCTGATGAAGCCCACCGGACTCCTGCTGCGCTTCCAGGTCGCGGATGAGCTTCGAAATTGTGTCCACTGAAGCATATAAAATACCCAATCCAAGTACTAAGCGATGTATCTTGGGATCTGCGATTTCGCATCTCAGCTCCTCTCCTGCGGGACCATCCTCCCGGCTCTCGCTACCAATTTCGGAGAACGTCGAAGACGGCGGTACATAATCTCTTCCGGCCGTACTAGTGGTGGTTTGCTCGTGTTGCCCACCGGAATCCCCCCGCGCATCGCGTTCGAGATATTTTTTCACCGCCAACAGCACGTCCTTTGACCGAAGGAGATTATCATGCAACACCGGGTAACTTTCCGAACCGCCTTGGTCCTCTCTCGTGGTGCTGGCGAAGGCTAAAATTAGTTTAAAAGTTGCCCAAAGGTGTCTAATTTGATCCACCGTGAGGCTCATCCTTGTATAGACGATCCAGAGTGTTTGTAACCCCAAGATGAGATGGGTATCAAGTCCTACGTTTCAGTGTCGATCCTTCGCAGGGTAAGTTCGCTGTACATTCGATGAAAATCGACGAGCAGTTGGAATGCTGAACCCTATGCGCGATAAAAGTAAAGGCGCACGTACCGGGGGGGAGAAGGGACGACACCTGTGACCACGGCTTTCCCAGAAGATCGCTGAGGGTAAAATCTTCCCAGGAGTTGGGCTGGAAAGTAGAAGTCATGATAAAAAAAAGGGTAGATACGTAAAAAACGAGATCTCAGGAGGTCATCGTGCCAGCACACGCAAGTAAAAATATAAGAAATATCGAATAGTCGACAATAGGCCGATAGCCCGAAGGGGAAACGTAGTAACTCGCGCAACATGATATTCGGCGAACGGAGAATTAACTCGCCCAAGGAGGATAGATAATATCGTGTTTTTTATTTTTAAGCTGATAAAAAACAATTCAAGTGTTACATGATCGATGTCGGCGTTGGATCTTCATGACCCTTTTTTCCGTTAAATTCTGGGTAATATATGGGCACAAAAGAGTTTTGGGGCATTTTCGTGTGTCGGCGCCGACGGCTTTGAGACTCAGCCTCTTGTACCCCCGAATCTTGACGCTCCGTTTTTTGTTTTTTGGTGAGGACTGCATGATGACCGTGATCGCTCGTGATCCGGCCGAACATCTATGAAAAATATATGTTCGTTCCAAAATCACGAACGGCTGCAATCTTCACGAGGTGTAGTTTTCAGTGTTTTCGGGAAAACCCCCGAATATTTGTTTTTTTTCCGGATTTTTTTTCATGAAAAGCCGAAACACCCCGATCCCGAAAAACGACGTCTTCAAGTTTTTGGAGTTTTTGAGGAAAATTAGGAACAAGTCTACAGAGGACCGGGGAACATCACCGCTCGAGCTGTACCACCACTCGCGAGCGCACAAGGGTGGGTCGTTGCCAAGGTCATTCGCAATGGCAAGTCATGGCCGAACACAGAAGCTGCAATAGGTTTCTGGGCTCTCGTTACCGAGTTGACAAGGTGACCGCACTGAGGTGGCCGACCGACTGAGCTCGGTGAGGTCAATAATCGCCGAACCTTTGTCGCGTTGGGCGTTGTAGCGTGACGAGTTAGTGATGGATTCCACTCCGCCAGGCACCGACACCTGCCCACGAGCCAGGCCGATGATAGTGGGACTACCGCACGGATGTGTTCTGCCAGCGCAGCTGCTACTGTAGCAACGGTTCTGCGCCGGGCAGACGATTATTTCGCGAGCCACCTGAGGCACGTACTCGAAAAGATTAAACCCTCGCTGGATAAAGTGAAATGACGAAATTTCAGGAAAAACGAACTGTAATTATTAATACGTGTCGTTCAGGGGCCACTCCCAAAAATGACGTGTTTCATGAATGGCCGTTTCATGCAGCGCAATTAACTTTGTATTGCTTTTATTATCGAGTGGAAAACCTGCCAAGAGCTCAACAGGGCCCACACCGGATCAGCTTGGTGTCATCATCGTGTACGAGGAGGAGACAGCGGCGGAGCCATGGACCCCCAAACAGGTATGACGAGAAGCACACCACGTGTTGGTGCTAGTTGCGTGTTTTATATTCTCTCAGGTGTGTATTAGCGGTGAAGGTCGAGGTCCTCGTGATACGTACCTGTTGTACGCCTCTGTCTAGAGCGCGATAAGAGGCTGGCTCGTAAGGGGAGCTGCCCACCCGCTTGATCTGGACCAAACACGGTTTCCCCTAAGGTTAGGGTCTCCTCTGTTGTGTCTCCTCTAGGTGCAGTGCCCTCAGGTGTGTCATCTGCTGTGCTTTCATCTCGCAACTTTTCTGGGTTTTCAGCCTGGTTTCCCACGTACGTACATACCCCCCGGGTGAAAATGACGCTGCTGTCCCCGAAGTGGTCTGAGCCTCGGGCTAGTGAGCTGATTCCAAAGCAAATCAATGCCGGTAGCCCCCGTTGTGCCATTTTCCCCATGTGGCGAGTGTTGGCTGCAGAGGGGTGGACATACCTCGATAGTAGATCTTTATAGGGGTTTTGTGTTGGACGCCTGAAGCCGACCCTCCGACCCGAACCCTAACCCTATCCCTAACCCGAACCCTATGACAGTGGTCAGTGCTGAGATGCTGTGCTTGTTACGACTCTACGTTGGCTCGGCCGGCGTGGATGCTGAGCTTGGGAAAACTCTAGGTTGACTCGGGATGACTCGGGATGCTGTGGCTGGGAAACGCTCGAACGTTGATTATGCCGCGTAAAACATACCCCTAGCCAATCAGAGTGCCTAATTAGCTACCCCAGGAAGATCTACTATCAAGGTTTGTCCACTACTGTGGCTGCCTCAAAATGGGAGTTCACTATACTCGAGGCGTGTTTATATGGTTGAAAAATGTAACTTTCCGTAGGGAGGTGGAGTTTGTGGAGGTGCTTTTGAATTCGAAGAAGTTAGGCAGAATCGTGAGATGAGGCGAGATCAGACGTCAGTCGAAAGCGTCTAGCCACAGGAGCTGCTTGGTCTTAGACTGCCGCTGCGGCAACGAGAATTCGTAGCAGTAGTGGGCCCAGACAATTGATCGACTTTCTTCTCCGTCATGGCAGACCAGCCCTCCTTCCCAGCAGGAGATGAGGCTCCCCAGCTAGATGTGGTGGGAGGCGCGGACGCCTCGCTCCATGTGGGTGGTGAGCAAGGGGAAGGAGCTGGTCTTCCTGTGTCCGGAGCACTTGCTGGAGGCATCGGCCACCCGGGCCTTCCCGTAGTAGTAGCCCCCGCTATGATGACGGTGCTACAACAGTTGTTGGCGAGCAACCACGCGATCGCGGCTTGGTTGACATGCCTAGAAACCGTCCAGGCTCACCCGCAGCAGCAGGAGCAACAGCAGCAGCAGCCGCAGGAAATTCAACCACTACAGCAGGTGGCCCAACCCCCTGCGGGCGCTATCGCTGGTGACCTGTTGGCCCCGTCGGCCGACGGGGCCATGGGAGGTCAGCTGCTGCCAGGTTCGCATGACGCAACACCAGCAGGCTGCGATCTCCGCGGGCGTCAGATCACCGCAAAACAGGCAGCCGACCTATGACACGCACCGGAAGGTCATAAGTTTTTCATCGCGCGTGGAGGTTTCAACAGGCAAGAGGTGGTACCCGTCCACTCCTTCTCATGGCGCTCAACGAGGTGGCGTACATCTCCGACGCCGTCACACAGCAGCTTCGATCCTTGTCGGAATTCGTGGTTGAGGCTTTTTACCCTCCTCTGCCAGCCGGGCAGGAGCCGATGTACATGCTTTCCGAAGTACACTTCGCCACGTTCGTTGCGGCATTCATGGCGACCCTCGAGTACAGTATGGAGGGAGCGCAGGCGGTATGCAGGAACAGGGTGCGCACAGTGCGGGAGGAGCTCGAGCAGCGACAAAAATCAGTGGAGGTCTACCTGCGTAGGCACTATAATACTCTCCTGGACCACAAGAACAAGGTCCGCGAGGTGCTTATCGCAGCCATGAACGTTGGTCTGCAGGGGGGGATGATCGACCTCGCGAATCAGGGTGGCGTCCTGCACCGGACGCTCAAATACGCAGCTCCCCAGGCCGGCACAGGCATCCCCATGGCCCCTTTGGCCTTCACGCGGCTTAAAGAGTTGGTAGTGGAAGGCGCTGGATCGAGTCGCACGGAGCGTCAGAGGTTCTGGATGCAGGCGCCTGAAAAAACAGGCTCCAAGAGCAAGGGAGCCCCCAGCGCGGGAGGGCAACGGAGTGCCCAAACGCAATACCGGGCCGGCGCCAGAGGAGGACGCGGGTCCACATTCAAGGCTCACATGCCTGAGCGCGGGACTCCGTCTGGCGTGTGCGATTTTGCATGGCGCGGCGATCCGCGCCCGCGGTTAAATTGCACGTTTTTCCACCTCCTACCCGCCGGAAAAGGCCCGTCAGTCGCCGGGCCACAGCTGCAGCTCCACGCACTGCCGCCGCCCCCGCCACCGCCACCGCCGCCCACGGCCCTGCTGCTCCAGCCGCCGTAGTATCAGGCGGCCGCTGCAGCCGGCGGGGAAACCGCAGCAGGAGGGGGGGGGGGGGGTCACGACAGCCGAGCGTCGCACGGATCAGCAGAAACTAGGTGGTCGGCGGCCGGGGTGTTGCGTCCGCCGGGGGTGGAGCGGGCCGTGGGAACGGCAGCATCTGACAATACGGGCTCTGCTATCCGGCAGGGCCGACCGAAGGGGGGGTAGGGGCGACCGGAGAATGGTTAGTTTTCGGAGGCGCCAGGAGGGCCATGAGAATTGTCCATGCACCCACCCCCGGGTCGGTGTCGCCGGTCTTGTTCTACGGTGAGAGTCAGGTACCGAGAAACAGAATCAGTGAATCAAGCAGCAGCTCATTTGAGACAGCGCCTTGGCAAGAGACCGTAAGGCAAGAAGAAAAAATGAATCGCGCAGGAGTTCAGCGTTACAGCAAGCCAACCCACTCGTCACATCCACTCTCTCATGACCGACACACGCATCCTACCGCCCTCCGCCGCAATCCGCACGCACACGGATCACTATCGCCAGTCCCGTCGTTCCACTCAGCCTTGGAAAATCCACACGCCCTACCCCCCGCAAACAAACGCCGAGACATATCAGACGCGCACGCATCAACGAATAACCACAAGAAGGGAGTCCTTGATAAAAGGGATATTCAGCCCGAACAGAGGGCCAGATTACCCCACTTCGTTGCGAATCGGGACAGTACTGAGGTTGTCGAAGGTTCAGTACAGCAGGCTTGGTGTGGACAGAGGGCCAGATTACCTCCTTCCGACGGCAACCGACACGGTATCGGCTACGCGGAAACTCACACCACAGCACAGAACAGCTTGAGCAGAGGGCCAGATTACCCCACTTTCACGCGAATCGATACAGTGTCGATCCCGCAGAAGGTTCGAATAAAATGGACCGTCCACCCGTTCAGTACACAGAAATCGCCACACCAGCACAGTCGTCACACATAGCCTGGCAGAGAGAGTAAGGGCAAGCCAAGCCACCCTTGCAGCAGTTAGTTGAATCAGCGCTCGTTTCAGTCGACGTGTGGGAGAGTAGTGGGTCAGCACGCTCACGGCTCCCTAATGGGGAGTCGCTAAGTCGAAAACGACCAGAATGCATGATACAACAATGGCACGCAGAGAAAGAAAAAATTGGAAATGATCTTGACGCACGAAAAAGAGAAGAACTGCTTTATACTCTCGCTAACATTTGCATAACCATGATGCACGATAAGCAAGGAGTCGAGGGGGACGTAGCTCGAGCATTAGGAGGATCCCTGGTTGCACCGCCGAAAGACCCCGCACACCAAACGATACTTCGGAGGCCTGAAAGGTTTCGGGGCGGTGGCCGAGGTTCTCGCGATCGTCACGCGCGGGGTACCGGTGAACCCAGCAGCGACGGGTGTAGATCAAGGGCGTGGATGACAGTACGGAAATCACCCCGGTGTCAACGAGCATTTGCCAGCAGTCTGGAAAACAATTGGCGAAGATGTAAGACGTCACAAATGCTTAGTGATACAAAAGTCATCTGCGCAAGAAATCCCTAATCTACGAGTGTCCCCGTTGGCCGCCGTAGTGACACACAAGGTTAGGATCACAAATGATTTATCGTTCGATGTACAGAGTCGAGGGGAGAAGGGTGGACTCAACGGCGACACCGACCCTGGCACTGTCCCCCAATGCCTGTGCGCACACGCGCTGCTCAAATTCCTGGACGAACTCGTGACACTGAGCAAAAAGTTCCCAGTTGAGAGGATACTGATGAGTAAGGCCGACGTGTCGGATGCCTATGGGGACGTACGGGTAGATCCGGACCAAGCACACATTTTTTGCTACACAGTAGGAG
This sequence comes from Macrocystis pyrifera, assembly GCA_031763025.1. NCBI lineage: Eukaryota > Phaeophyceae > Laminariales > Laminariaceae > Macrocystis > Macrocystis pyrifera. The sequence goes on from JASSKH010000015.1 coordinate 11,734,752, forward strand.
ATCTGGTTGTGATTGATTTTCGTTTAACGTTCGGATGGTCGGGATCTCCGGGTTTCTGGGGTGTCTTATCGGCCGCGGCCCAACACGCGCACTGCAGCACCACACTCAAGTCGAGCCAGCTACTACAGGAAGGAAAAAGCATGATGGCCCACGTTAGAGGTGGTAGATCGATGGGAAGAAGGCACACCCACGCCGATTCCCCCAGACGCCAAAATCAGAGCGCACAGCGAGAGAGATCTCTGACCCATTTTTCACAACCATGTACGCAGACGACTACCTCCTAATCAGGGTTCAACATTGAGACGACGACAAGTTCGCCCTGATCGCATCAGACTCTCTTGCCTCGGATCATGTGCGTTTATTTCGTTCGGGGAAGCAGAGAGTAACGCCTATCTTAGCCCCGAAAAATAGTACGGACTGGGCTCACGATTGAAGCGTTAGGGTTCACTATCAACTCGCACACAATGAGAATCGCTTTCCCGCGCGAAAAAGCTGACGCTATAAAAAGGTTGCTGTTGGAGCAGTGGCCCTTGAACAGGAAGCGAGAGACCGTAAGGGACGTCTTCAGCATGGCCGAGAAGCTGTGGAACCTCACGTACGTGGTGCGAGCGGGCAGGTATTTCGTATGGAGGCTGTTGCGACTGACCGGATTACACGATTCAAGCGAAAGGAAAACCCAAAGCGCATGGTAGATCTTGGCGGAGAGTTTCACGCTGACCTCTTGTTTTGGAAGTGGGCGATAGATCACAAGCTTCTACTAGAAGGAGAGACGCTTAGCGCGCCCTGTTACACGGCGATAACACGACCCTCCAAAAGGCACTACCTGTCGGACGAGAGTGTCGAGGCTGTGGGAGGATTATCTGCTGAGAAGAAGCTTTTTTCGAGACACGACTTGCCGATAGAGATGACTGCCGAACTTAAAAGGAAAGCCGATCAACAGGAGACCTGTACCATCACTATCAACCTGTTATAATACTGGGAATGGTTGTGACTGCATGGGTCATGCTCGAATTGGTGGGAGACCGGCCGGATGCGGCAGGGGACCCGATCTTGATGCGAAGGGACAACGTGTCCGCCGTATCATGGGTATGTCGAAGCGGTGGGGCGACAGGCAAAAGGGCGTGCTTACTCATGAGAATGCTGGGGCGCCTTGAACTCGCGGGAGGTTGGAACCACACTGAAAAACATATTCCGGGCGTGCAGAACACTTAAGCTGATGGGATTTCACGGTGGCCTAGAAAGATACTGGCAGGCAAGGTCAGGGAGCTGACCAACTGCAGCGAGTGATACGAACAACTCATTGGTCGGCGGGGTTCGGGGATTTTCGATGTTCTGCTCCAGACAAAGAACATCCTCATCAAACACGACGACATTCTATGTAACCTCATGATGAACGACGCAGAAAAACTCGGTTGACTCGCGCGCTTTATACTATGCATGTCTCGCTGAACACATGGTATGCATACCACACGCCCACGCGCCTCATAGGAGCAGGGGACGACAACGGAAGAAACGAGGAAGAGGTGGCGAGGTTGGTCGAAACGCTCGCGCTTGGTTCAGTCGCGAAGAGTACTCAGAAAAACTACTGAGTGAAGTGGAACACCTGGGTAAAAGAGAGACAAGCACAGGGGAAAGGGCCGTGGTTGCAGACTGTTGACGATCCCGATGCAACGCTGACGGAACTGCTCGAAGTCATGACGTCCCGCTGTTTCGTGCATAATAACCAGCAATCGACCGTCAGCGGGTACTTGGCTGCCATTAACGTGTTCCACAAGATGCTCGCAGGCCGGGAGCTACCCTTATCTCATTGCATGATAGTCGCAGTGGGGAAGGGGATACACAGGGCGTACGGTATGTCTAAAAAAAACAAAAGTGAGATTGCCCCTGACGTGGGCAATGCTTGCGGAAGGGCGACAGACAGTCGTGAGCATGGCAGACGGGGGTTACGTGATGTGGTTAGCACTCGCCGTGTCGTATTTCTTTTTGTGCCGAGCGTCAGAGTTATGGGCGTACGCAAACGGACAGGTTCATCCCGAGTTTGTCTGACGCGGATATGCATTTCTTTCTTTCACAAGGGAGTGCAGGTGGCGTTTTAGAACTGAGCGATCGCCACAGCAGTGCAGGTAAAGTTTTTGGCGTCAAAGTGCGACCAAAAAAGGGCAGGGTGCACCATCACGCGCACACGTCACTTAAAGGAGAAGACGTCGGGGGGGGGCGGCGATGGGAGCGTTCGAAACTCTGCTCGAACTGCTGGACGTATACCCCTTGCTACCAGCGGAAACGCCGTTGACCGTTAGGGAGCACTAGGACGGAAGCGGTCGCAGCTCTGAGACTCATGGTAGGTAGCAGCGGTAGAGACCCCATGCAGTTCTCACTGCACTCGGGAAGAATCGGGGGGGGCATCCAGCTTGTGTCCCAAGGAATCTCGGAGTTGAAAATTCAGCACGCAGGAAGGTGCAAGTCTCGGGCGTTTATGACGTACGTGAGGGAGGCAGGGAAAGGCGCCAACTCCGTTTCCGTTGCACTCGCCAAACCGTGGGATAACGGTGATAGCATGTGTATATGTTTGGAGTGGTCAGGCTGGCCATATGGGGTGAGTGTTAGATAGCCTCGCAGAGATTGGAGCGGGGCCATCAGAGTTCGGGTTAGCCTGATCCATGAAACGGCGGAGGGTTTTCATGAAAGGTAGAAGGGGGGAGAAGAACGGGGCTTATCACGGTGTGAGTGATTGTTCGTATCATGATTTGGTTTTGACTGAATTTGCACAACAAGGGTAGTCTTCATGAGAAAAATTAATCCAGAATTCTTGGGCCATAACAAAAAGTAACTTCCCGTAGGGAGGTGGAGTTTGAGGAGGCGTTCTGGAATTCGAAGAAGTTGGGCAGAATCGTGAGATGAGGCGAGATCAGACGTCAGTCGAAAGCGTCTAGCCACCAGAGCTGCTTGGTCTTTGACTTCCGCTGCGGCAGCCAGAATTCGTAGCTGTAGTGGGCCCAGACAATTGATCGACTTTCCCACCCGCCCGCCCTGTCGCTCAAGAGGGGAGGGAATCAGGTTGGAACAAGTCGGTGTGACTTTGTTGGGTGTTGGTTGTGAGTGTAAGATAGCCTCGCAGAGATTGGAGCGGGGCCATCAGAGTCTTGGGTAGCCTGATCCATAAAACATAGGAGGGTTTTCATCAAACGTAGAAGGGGGGGATGAGAACGGGGCTTCTCACGTTGCGAGTGATCGTTCGTTTCATATTTGGGTTTTGACTGAATTTTCACAACAAGGGTAGTCTTAATGTGAAATATCAATCCAGCATTCTTGACCCATAACAAATGAAACGGGTACAGACGAACCGTGGAAGCTGGAGACTGGATGGCGTTGCTGCAGACCAACCATCGTCCCGAAAACTGAACTGACAACTCTGGGATAGGAATGACTGACTGTTTGAGTGAAAGGAAGAAAAACAAAATGGTGCCCATCTGGCATGGGCACGAAGGGTTTGCAATGAACGAAGCCGAAGTCGAGAGGGGTAATGCGCAGTGTAAGTACCCGAGGAGAGAGCGCGCACACCCACACCACGCAATCCCTGGACCTTGTCCGTTAGCCTTGGCCGACAGGTCGTTGTGGAAGCTCAGATGTATCTCAGCTCGATTACAGTGATGCAAACCGAGACAACTGCTCTCAATGACGAAGTGAGACAGAAATGAAAGTGATACTTATGGGACAGCTGAGTGAACCGGGAATGGCCGTCTTCTCTTTACACACCAGGAGGTGGTGTTCTTTGCGGAGCTTTGGAGTTTCTAGAGCGCTTCCAGACAAGTGAAACAAGTCCACCTGGCCAGGCTGGGACTAGGAGTATAAGTTTGTTGTGAGGTCTAGACCTTACCAATCTTTGGCTCCTTTTTTTTTGGGCCCCACGCAGGTTCACATAGACCTTGTTGCATACCAGGTACCAGGTACCTGGTATCCAGTTCATGAGTTGCAGAAGGCTGTTGCACACACAGGCAGGCTAGAGGCTGCAGTACTTCTACTTGCTACAGTAGTATGTACTAGACCAAGGGCAGCAAGCGTGCCTGGGGCTAGTCGTGCACTACTGCTGGCCCTGCTGTGCTCGGCTTGTAATGCGGAGCGCTTGAATGTGATGTTCCTCGAGCACTTTCGGCTAAATTTTTCTTACTGCGGACATACTACGAAACACGTGTACTTTTGTTCCGCACTTGAGAAATATGCTCAAGAAAGCGAGGCTGACTGCTTCACGAAAAAAATCAGAAACTCGGTGTTAAAACTAAGCTCAACCTGACCAACAAGATAGGGAAGTAGACATATATGAAGCACCGCCGATCAATATCCACCCGAGATAAGGAGAGCATGGAAAAAATAGCCGAGGAAATACGAGAAATTGTCCTATAAAACATGCAGCGGTTGATTAGAGCCCACAATACAAGAAACTGCCGTGGAAGAAATGCACCGGCCGTACAGAACCTGGTAAGAAAGGAGCCTTACGTTTTAAGACTTGCCAGATATCGATGGTGTGTGCGTATACTCTAAGGCATTGAGCCTCGACGCCAGAGGTCTGAGATATGTGACGACGATGTTGTTCTGTGAGGTGGTGGAAATTTCCCTACGCGCCACCGGAGGCGGTTCTCCGATCGCGTGCAGTCGTCGTGTTCATGCGTCCCGTAAGCGTTGTTGCTGGCTGCATAGAGAAACCACTACGCAACACGCCATACGGTTTCGTTGTATCTATTTACGCAGTCGCGAGGTGGTCTATGGCCAAGCTTCCTTTCCGCGTCTGCAAGCAGAACGACGAATCGGAGGGGCTCATGGACCGAGAGAGGGAAACGGAAGATGACACTCAGGTGGAATTCTACACAACGTGTTTGCCCCATTTTTAATGTAGTGCTTGCGTAGTGTTCCCTTGGTCGAATTTTGGGTTAGAGCCTCTTATTTCATGTTCCAACTCTGGTTTGTCTTTGTGTAGGCGAACAAAAGAGGGGCTACTCTTTTTCTCCTTCCCCTGCCGTCCCCTTTTGTGCCCCTTCCACCCCCCCTTCCGAGAACTGCGCTTTCTTACCAAACAAACACACCCTGTTGTTGCAACGTCGCGTTAAGCAGGTCAAGAGCCCAGGGACTTGACAAGGTAGATTATGTTCGTAGAGAGTCAGCGGACTGTTGAACGCAACAGACGAGTTGGCGGCAAGTACTACGTAGCCAGCGTAGAAGTTCAGCCGTGGGGCTCTGGTCTCTACACCTCCGATGGCGCCATGGTAAATACCCACTTCAAGGCCGGGGACAAAAAAGTAAACACGCAGGGTGCACGTTGAATAGCAGCGCTGTGAAAGCTTTCTTACATGGTTTTCATTGCATAACTGGTGCTTCTCTATGGTCTGCTCTTGTTGCCGTTGTTGGGGCAGTGTTTCTGAGCTTTCAGCTGGTCTCGGCAGTAGATCGTTGACGCCGGCAATTTGAATAAGCGCGTCATACGGACTTGTTTGTAGTTCTTGTGATTGCGTTCGCCATCCGACAATGTGCGGCATGAGCTTCAACGTTGAACACTGAGAAACAAAACACTCCCCGAAAAAGAAAACCAAGGGAAACCAAAACAAAATAGAAATCTATGCACGTGGTCTAGCTCCCTTCTGTGCTAATTCGGCTTAACCTCTATCTAAATATTTTAGTGTCCTTGCTCCTTCCTTTTAATTACTTTTTCGTTTGCGATCGTTAAAGAGGACACGGACTTCATGCTCCTGGGATTCATGCCGCATGCTGTTTTTTTGTTCTTGTCATGGTCGGAACGCTCCGTATTGCTGCAACGGCTGTGGACAAGCGGCGGCGTGCACGGATGTTGGGACTGAGATTAGGATGGGGGTGGGGGCGGGGGCAGGATTGGGTACGGGGGCGGGAGCAGGGGTGGCGCTGAGAGTGGCGTTTCCAGTCAGTCCAGACCTTTGCAGAGGGCGGTGTGGGGAGAAGCGCGACAGGGGCAGGGGCGGGGATGGTAGCGGGAGCTGAGGTTTTGCAATCCAGCCTACCCGAGCCCACCGAACGGATGGTCATGGACGTAGCATGGGGGGGGACTCCGGGTAGTGTAGAGGGTTTTTCATCCATCTGAACTTTGCAGGCGATGTCGGTTGGGTATTGCCTGCTTGAATGCTGTGCATAGAAAATTGATGGTATGCCGGTACTATGTATATGCCCAATGAGCTTGTTGTGAGGCGTTTTAAACCGCTTATTTGTGGGTATGTGATGTATAGAAAGGGACGCGGCATGTTGTTCCTGTTTTGATTCGTTCTTGCGGGTATTTCTTGCGGTTATTGTTATTGGCTGGATGATATCTGGTATGTGATTTTGTCGGTAGGCGTGTTTTTATATATTCGTTGTTCGGAGTGTTTGGCGTTCACTCTTATGCCGTGCTGCTTCGTTGTGATGATTAATGTACGGTATTGTATACGTAGCTCTTACCTTGCTACGACTATATGTACTATTGTTGTGCAGAATGTGTTCATGTGTATGTACGCGCGTATTTGTTGCAGGGAGTACACTGCCGTTTGAGAATAGAGGCACTGTTTGTTCCATTGAAGTAGGATCTGCGTTTTGTCGGACGGCGAACAAACCACCTGGTCACACTAAAAAAATGCTGTGATGAGTTAACGAAGAGGGAGAGCAGCGACCAAGGCCATTTTTTGCGTTTGACTTGAACGCCTCTTCATAGCGGGGTGTGTGAGGCCTCCACATTTTTAGCTATTAAAACTGTCAGTGTCCTCGTTTGTCCGTGTGCCAGAAGATAGAGTGCGTTCATGCCCTATTTATCAGTATGACACTTGCAGAGCACCGGTTCCAACGCACGCCGGTTGCACAGAAGCAGGCATGCACACGGTAGCCCGTGGGCCGGGTTTCCTTTCAAACTCTCCCGGGGTTGGACAACGTGTTCAGTTAATATCACACTTCAATTGATTATGTCATGTGTCTACAATGCATAGCAGCGCAGCAGCTTTTCTGCGAGAAGGCGGGGGCATTATTATCATATTGGTTGTACTCCTCCTGTGTCTTTTAGTGCTATGAGGATACTACAACCTACTGCTAGTTTCCACCTACCGGCGTTATTTTGAGCGCCTTTTTCGTCGTTTTGACATGCCTTGCTTTGCCTCGCAAACGATAGGCAAGATAGGCACGAAAACGGCGTTCAGGCACGCTGTGTTTCAGAAAAGGTCATTCAGGCATTATTTCAGGCATGCCTTAAGGGCCAGGGCCTAAGCGGGCAGAGGTCCATGAATGAATATAGTTTTTTAATGGTTGTAGTTGCAAACTGACGACTTGATGATGCCAGGAGTCCCGCCGCCATGCTTCAGGAAAAGCAGCTCGGACGCGACATTCGCTTCGCGTCGCTGGCGGTTCCGCCCGCTGCTCTTGCTCACATGCCGTACGTACGTACATATCCCAGATGGGTTAATCCTTTTCTTCTTTTGATATCATTGCTGTATGTACGAAAGAGAAAGCACAGGATGGACAGCAGCACCGCGAAAACAATGAAAATGAAACCGAAACCATTTTGGAAAGAAACCAATCTATGTAATATTTTTTTGCCTGATTGGAACACCTTGCACCGGTCAAAAAATAAACAAAATCGAACAGCAGAGCTTCTCTCTCAGCCTCGTACGCCGCCCGCCCCTCTCGCGACCACGTCGACACCGATTCGGTCCATGTAAAGCTTTCCTCACTCTCTGCCACGGTGAACCCGGTCGCTCGCCTCGCGTGAAGCCCGGTGCTCACCGTGGCCGTCGTTCGCCAGCTCGACAATGTTGCTGTTCAGACTGCGGAGCTCTCTCTTTGACGTTCAGCCCGGCCGTAAAAATAAACACCGCTTGAATATTATGTTGCTATCGCGAACAACACCTATAGACACGTACATATTCTGTCCAAATCACAAATCCAGGCCAGACAGAGCCAATTCATGCATCCCTTGTGTCTCGAGACACACGCAACGCCTAGCCACGAAAACGGCGACCGCGCTCCTTGCAACCCCCCCTCAATCCGCCAGCACCCGCGACGGCGCCGGGCTCGCCCACGGTACCGTGCTCCGAGTACACGCACGTACACGAGACGAAAGAATAAAAAGGAAAAAAAAACAACTAAAGTGCCAAGAGAACTGGAGAAAACAAAGAGCCGCTGGAAAGGTCCGTCAAGTATATCAGGGAGGCGAAATACCACCAGGACCATCACTAGCACCACCATGCTCGACACCGGCGCCATCCATGTATACCTCTCGCGTGTGACTAACCAACCAACACCACACGCAACAACGACGACGGCAATCACCTGTTCCACAGCACAGCAAGTAAGACCACCAGAACTGCCAAGACCGTCCAGGCCCGTCGAAAACTAAAACACTGCTTGCCCGTCTCGCCTTGGAACGGTATATTGCACCGTGCCGTCTCGTCGAGGAACGATATATGTACGGTCTAGTCCCGTCGTGCAATAACGCAATTTTCGTCCGGTCTCGCCGGGATAAGTTTAACTACCGTCCCACCCCGTCATAAGAAGCGGAATTCATGACACTGCACAGTCCTGCCACGTTAAAATGTTTTAAACGCATTGTCCCGAACCGTCCCTCCACGTCCCGTCCTGCCCCGTCCTGTCCCATCCAGCAAACCTTATATCCCGACATGTTATCGTCCCGTTCCGTTCGGTGTCGAAGAGAACTAACAATAAAATCTCTTGAAACTCCCGATGCCGACACAAGGAGAACGTATCTCGTTGTGTATGTGTTCATTCGCAATCTAGCACTCGCGATCGCGATATTGTTAGTCGCGGCGTGCAAGTTCTATATACGTGTTTCGACGACAGTTGCCATGCTACAGACGTTATAGTTTTTGTGCGTTATCATAGGACTGCTTTTGCTGCCGCTCGGTGTCGGATAGAGCCCCGCATTGGCGATTCACACAGCGTGCAGTACCTATGATAGCAGTCGGGTCCAGGTTTACGAACGTCAAGGAGTTCATTGTGTCCACGGACCCCCAAGGGGTTCGTTCGACCACGACCCCCTCCACCACTATCGCACTCGCACTATTGAATATGGTGTGATTCATAAAGCACAACGTCAAACACACGAATCGACCCCTCTTGGTTACCATATGGTGCTGTTGTAGTATCAGAGCTTCTGTGCTACATACACCAAAAAAACCGCGGTAAAGCTGGCCTTGCTTACAACAGTTTGCAGCAATACTGTATATTCTACTAACGCTTTGAGTTCGCGGCTAACTATGAGCTGGGTAGATAATCCATTAACAGCCAACCACACGACGTCCCCGGTGGCATGGTAGGTAGTCCGCGTGCCTACTATAATCAATTTCGTGGGTTCGAGTCCCACCACGTGCATGCTCGTAGGGACTTTTCTTGCGTAGTAAATACTAGCGAAAAGTGCGAGAGCATGAGATAACAACATTCGATGAAAATCGACCAGCATGGAAACGCTGAACCCTCTTCCACGATAAAAATGGAGGCCCGCATGGGAGAGGAGCACAGACGACACCTGTGACCACGGCCTGTCGAGAAGATAGCTGAGAGTAAAACCTCCTAAGATGCAAGCGGGAAAGTAAAAGAGTTGATCAAAATTTGGAAACTGGCTTGTCGTTTTCGAATAAAGTCAGTCGAACAACGAGGGAAAAAAAGGCCGCAACGTCCGACCAAGGCTTGCTGAGTAGTCATTACTTCGACGAAGTCGCCACCGGAAAACAACGCTGCATTGTTTAGCTTGAATTTGCACGCATCAAGTGCGCAATGCCCGGTGATCCCTCTGTACACTGCCGACCCTCTTGTAGCAAAGAAGGGCTAGACAAGAAAAAAGATGACATCTCCAGGGGAATGCAACGTTTGGTGTATAACGGCTATACTATTTTCGTGTGGAACACAACCTCGTCAAAAGTGAACAATGTTTAGCCTCGGCCAGTATACCGGTTTCGTTTCAAAGGGACGGAACGTACATACGAGGCGCGTACAGACGTGGTGCGTCGAGAAACAGCAACATCTACTAACAAAACGCCAGTATATTCAGGTGCGTCTTCCTTTCTTGCTTCTGCTGTGCTAGCGTGTTTTGCAGTAGGGGTGGTGGCAACCCATTTTTTCTGAGGCTCTACGCTTGAGGGGGGATAAATCTCCATCAGACCCGTATTTTGACAAGTGCAAGACCGACCCTTAATCTCGCACGATCGTAGGTATTGCTCGAAACGTACATGGTAAAGAAAGCGTAAGATTGACTATGTTGCCTAGAGTTTCCCTTAGAACACACCAACCCCGTCAGCAAGCAAACATGTAAGGAACAAAGTGCCACCCCTATCATACCACGACTCTGATATGGTCCTGACCATCTCAACCCCTGTAATGTACGTGAAGCATAGCATGTCCCCTCCTTACGCCATATCTACTCTCTCCTCGGTTTCATTTGCGGCTGCATTGCATGTCCCCTCTTTTTGCCCTACCTACCCTCTCCTCGGTTTCGTTCCGGCTCCCACGAATAGCTGTCTGCGGTAACCCCACACCGAGGACAAGGCCAAGTCGCTTCACGCCATCAGGACCTTGCAACGCCCTGTCTCCCCCGAGTGTACGCATCTGGCCGAAGCAATGGATGCTGAAAACCCAGACGTATCCCAAGCAATATGATGCCACCAAGCTCTGAAGAAGATACGATAGTCGCCGGTGGTGGGCCGCCTAGTTACCGTGAGGATTTCGGCCTCTCTAGTGACAGTCCGGGCCGCGCTCCCAACAGCGCGGTGGTTGCATGCAGTGCCGGACGAATTGGCGAGGGTAATGCAAAGTCGAGGAGCCTTCGAAGGAAGTGGATAATGTTCGTAGTCGGAGACCTGATGTAAACAGCTGCCGTCATCTCCGTGATATCTACGCTCAGAGTGTGCGCCCATGAATACGATACGCACTGGCAAGGCGACACTATGGAATCCACCTTAAATGAAACGAGCGTAGGCGCCGCTTCATGGAGGTATGGCATGCTGCTTTACCACCTCACCTTTGACCGTTTCGTCGACATATTTTTCGCCTTGGTCTTGTCCATCACTTACCGGTCGCCGCTGGATATTAAATCCTTCCACAAGATCGCCGTCGGCGATGTGCAACACTGCGTAGTGTCGGTGATCGTACATTTCATTGCCACCTTTTCACGCGCGGTATTATACGTATCAGGCGGGTCTGAAAGACTATTGTACGGGTATGCCCGGTGGTGCGAGGATCGAGGGGGGGCATGGCCGGTTGTGTTTTTGGTCTGTTCCGGCCATTTTATGATTGTAGGCGGGGTGTGAATGCTTGTTGTGTCGATTTTGGTGTTGCCATTCGCGTGCGGCTCGTCCATGAAATGTTCCAATTACTGTTGTGCTTCGTGAAGGCAGATAGTCCAAAAACGAATTTTGTCCTGCGGTATATGCTTAGACCTGTTCTGGAAGCTGCAAGGCGCGATATGATCGTACCGAACGGGTGGGTTCGGACTGGCGGCGGTCGTTTTGGTTTGCACGAGTAGTATATTCGGAGCAATCCTATCCGCTTTGGGTAGATTCGCGCCGGACACGGTGGCATTGGCTGTGGAGCTTGTAAGTTAGGGTTTCCTTGACCCTCCCTCACGCGATTGAAATCAATGACGTCTTTGGTTGAGGTGGAGCTCGACGAGGTCATCCCCATAAATGTGACATTGGGTGGGGTATACTTTCGTGCTCAGCCAGTGTTACCGATATCGCCAACATGGTGTTTCCGTCGGTCTCTGTGTATCTATGGATTACATATATTTGGGCACGCGGTCCGACCCTCGGGTAGATCCGTCTTGCAACGAGTGCGCTGAAAAGACTTTGATATGGAGTGCTGTAGGTACTGTGGCGCATTTGCGATGCCTACGCCTGTTCCACTGTAGGAGATGATGTTATGGACCTCGGACAAGTTTTGTATTACCTCTCGACGATCTTCATACTTCAGGGCGGATATATTCCTGACCTGTGTGGTCCACCAACCCTGGTCCGTACAACACAGATTCTACCCAGGAGCTCATGACGACAGGGTCGCACCTTGTTTCTGCAGTGGATCGTGATCAGTGCGACCCGCGGAATACTCGAAGTATGACTACGAACAAAGGACCGCCGGTCGCAATTGCTGCGACAATATGTACAGGTATTCCGGAATGAAAGCCGTAGCAGTACGCCGTAGCAGGTGGCCTTTCGTTTAGCTTGATATTTGTGAGGTAATCGACCGTGCGCCACCTTGGAGCGGTTTGGCCTTGGATCTTGACGTGGGAATAGGGTCTGGCATGCACAATGGGCGAAAGCACCGATAGCATGCCGCGTAGGCACTCCCTGTTCGAGGCACAATGGAATAACGGGTGGGTCCCCGGCTGAGCTTCTGCCGTGATGCAAGGCCTGTCTAGGAGAGATGTAACGTGCGCGTTTATGACAACAAGAAGATGATACCGGGTATTATATTGGTTGACAGAGAGGGTGCACGGCCGGCGAGGTTCGAAGCACTCAGAACGACAATGGTCGAGGGGGGAAACGTGCGCCACAACGCAGCCCCGGCTCAACGCAGTCGGGCGACCTGGGACACCTGGTCATAAAGAAGGGCAGGCTTGGCCGGCACCGAATCAGTGGCGAGGTCGTCGAGAGGAGGGCGAAGATTCTACACGGTTAGTGGAGCCCAACTAGGTTTCGATATATGTAACGCGGGCGTGGATATCAGTGTGCTCGACGCGTCCAGTAATCATGCTGTCGACGCCGAAACCGGTCGGGGTGGCCGTGGTGGGGCCGTGAGGCCTTGTCTGCGCGTGAAACTTTGGGCACTGTTCGTAGCCGGGAACCTGATGTCTGCTACTGCTGTCGTTGCGGTGTTAACCCAACTCACGGGCGGATGGTTCGATTAGTGCGTCGAGGGTAACGACGAAATTGCGATAGAAAGGATCAGGGAAGGCGAGCCGTCGCAACATGCTGCGTTACATACGAAGTCAATTGTGATAGACGCCCTGATTTATGGCCTAGTTGCGGAATTTCTGTTGGCGGTATCTTTGTCCTTCTCCTATCGGCGGCCACTGGTGTCAATTCAGTGCACAACGTAAGCCATGTCCTTTTCAGGATATCACTGTTTTGTGTTCGCGTTGGCTCCTCAGATATAACCTACGCAGTATATGGTTGGTAGCAGTGCAAGCCAACCCTTACCTTCGAACTTGTCCTGCGAAAGACAAAGAGGGTCGGGGCTAGGGCTCGTCCTGACTATCTCGGGCAAGTTCAAGCCGAGCACCAGTAATATATATACATTGCTCGGACGTTATTGGTCATATTTTCATTGCAATTGAGCTAGCATACTGTGGTGGTGGCACCGACGCGTGGTCAGGAGGGTAATTAGCAAACACACTTAGTCGAAATGTCTGTCCCTTGACATAGCTTGGCAGCTCGAAAGCGCGGTAGGGACAAATCGAATTGGAGGTTTCGGGTTGGCAGTGCCTGTTAGCTTGGGTATGTGCCGCGTGGTTGCGGTGGTAGTGACCGCGGCGGGTAGTCTGGCGCCGGATGCGTTTCATAGGCCACAGGACGATCGCGAAATCGCTTCCGTAAGATTTCTCACAACAAACATCGTTGATCGACATCCAGCAGGCGAAACATGGATTCGTGATTGAAGCTAAGAACGTGCGCAGTGTGCGTATGTGTGTCCCGCTTGATGATTGTCTACGTTTGGACTGCGAAATCCCTGGGTGGGGTCGTAACCCTCGAGTACCTTTACTTTTTCACTCCGCGCGTACGCTTAGGCTAGAGTGCGCAAACAATCCGTGTCGCTGAGACTTGACGAATTACTGCACCCGGTACTTCGGGAACGTATGCACACCGCCTATATTGGTCAGGACTAGCCCGTATAATAGGGCTCAACGTCACAAGTGCGCGGGCTAGCCAGGCAAGTTTGGGAGCTACAGGTCTGGCGCTGAGCTCGTTAAAACCTTACCGAGATTTAATGGATACATTTCTACTGTCCACCTGCATACGGCTACCTAGGCACATTCGTGGAGTAACAGATATGTCCGTGTCCCCTTTCGGATCTTGTGCGGAGCTAGACAGCTTTATTCGGCCCATAGTCGTACAAACGTGGACAAACCATCATCGATGGTCCGTTTTGTATTGAACTACACCCCGTGTTCGCGGGTGGTGGACTGTATGTAGTTGGTTGGCCAACACCGAGTGACAGATAATATAGCAGCAGAGCTGCAGAAGGCGCAGGCGAGCGGGTAGGATACCGGATACATACCTGGTACTGGATATAGAGTACATGATAGAGGATAGAGCCTCCACCCCTATACCTTTCAGAAAACGTTTGAGTTTTGATACGCTGAAAGCACCATCAAGCATCGTATCCAACCGTCTGTAGAAGACGTAAAGCTGCGACTATTTCACCCCGCGCCTAATATACGCGTCATTCGAGGTCTGTTCGATTGTGTGTGCAGAGCTGTTGCTGCGATGATAAACAGCAACAGGCAAGAGTAGCAGCAGCAACAACAGCAACAAACAGCCGCATTTCCCAATGAATCGGAACTCAAAACTGCATTAGACGGGAGTGATCGCTTTCATCGACACAGAGAAAACAAAACAATCAAGAGCACTGAATGCAACGTATGGCGATGACGTGCCGATCTTCCTCTCCACTCCATTTGGAGGTTTGCCGTTCTTTAATATGGCGTTTTTCTTGAGAAACACGAAACAAAACATCTACTTGATAATATACTGGCCTGGTCAATCAGTAGAGTACTTCTGCCAGTAGATCATTGCTGCCAGTACAGAGTACTATGCTGCTAATACGAGGGGCCATAGTAAATAGGACCTGCGCGATACACAAAAACCTTTATAATTAGCTATTTTTAATAAGAACATTTGGTCCTATTTACTGTGGTCCCAAGTAATGGTGACCAGCCCTACCTACAGTAGACAAACTGCTATTGGCAGATGTGTCCCCTGTCTCCCAGGAATGCGTTCGTCATATTTTTGTTTTAGTACTTCGTATGTCATTCTCGTTTATACTATAATCGAAAGCGTACTATCGATATATCGAAAAAACAATCAAAACGATAGTGTCGCATGGTTGTAGAACGATGTTATCCAAACCTGCAATTCGATATCTGACACTATGTGTGTGAAGAACAGACTATGCCGTTACACCAATAAGCCCAATTGTAGTATGGTGTGTCTCAGCCGGAGTACATTCGATTCAATCCGGGGCTTCACACAACATCAGAATCGGGAAATTTTCGCGATTGTTTTACGACGTACCTGGTACTCAAACCGGGTTTCACCAGCGATGCTGGCTGCCAATATAACAGGGGGAGGGGGAGGAGCGGGCGTCTCGCTTCGCACGTCTTCTGCTTGTACTAGAAATATAAGCAGTTTAACCTACTGTTGTAGATAATGAACTACCGTAGTCGCCTTCCCCAGACCGATGTACACTCAACTGCACGTTGCCATACATTCACAGCTTTGAAATATCTGACTATCTATCATGGTGTATTCTCCCCATGAAATCGTAATTTTTTTGTACACTTCGAGATCCAGCACGACATCCAACACACCTTGTTTTACTGCCCGTGCTCTTTCGTCACCCTGGCGAGATACAAGCTCAGCGGACAGAAAACCACGACACAGCAGAGATACTGCTGTACTAGGTAATAAATTAATGCAGCAGCGTTTGTGCTGTTGTTGGGTTTAGGCTGTTGTTCAACGCTGTCGTCGTACACAAAATGATACAAAACCAATGCTCTTGCGCTCCCTGAGTTTCGCCTTACTATTACGTATATATTTTGCCTCCGAACCTCCAACGCCCAAGATTTTTGCATGGAGCGCCCTCAAGTGTGTCGAAACTGGGTAGAGCAACGTTACCATTCCTACATCACCGCGTAAAGTACGCGACATATTGTTATTTGTTCTTGGAGGCCCTAGAAATTTAGGCTGACACTTGTTTTATTTATGGAATCTATAACTGAGTATTGGTGCTCAGGGAGGAACGCCACTCTAAATATGTTTGAAATACTCTTTTAATAAGTATGCTCAACGTTGATATCGCACTAATCTGCGAGCCTTAGCGAAAGGACGAAAGAGATGGCTGTTTTTATGATGAAGGTAAACCTTTATTTCCACCCGTCGACATCCAGCACACCCCGTGTCCGTGTGTCCGTGGCGATTCTTCAACCGTAGAGCAATACCAGCTTTAGGGTCACGAAACCAAGGCATAAATATACTGAAATGTGATGAGGGTAAAGCAGAGAAGTCAATGCTCTGTTTATCAGACTGGATACGCCTGGCACGACATACACATCTTTACATTGAACGAGTGAAAAGTCAAAAGAAACATCGCGAAACACATCGAAACTGCTGTCGTCACCTACTGAAATACAAATATATCTGGGTTCTCATCGAGCAACATATACAAGGTCGTTCGTAAACAGCCAGCAAAATGGTGCTGGATACCAGAACCAAAACGGTCCATGACGACAACGCAAAAAAAGCTACGATAACGGTAACGATAACCGATACCGAACCGAAAATCCCCTAAAGCCGATAACGATAACGACAACGAAAATGGGGGCGAAAACCGTGGCACAAAGCCGGCAAACCCACCCGCCCACTTAACTTTTTTCTTTTTTTGTTGTCTCGCGATCCACACGACACCCTGTCTGGATGGTTCGCGTCTCAAGCCTCATCATCGTCTCTACCACGACGAGTTGACCTATCTATCTATGATGGTCCAGCCGCTCCGTGGCGTACACGGTGATAGGTGACATTTCAATACACCATTTAACATGTATATATCATGTGCGCTCATGCCCAATGTTTTTGTCACGCACACATTGTTACAGAAATTGAGTTGATTCTCACTAGGTTTGGACGGTCGAAAGGCATTTTTTAGACACATAAGTTTTTTTTTTTCGTTTTTTTTGAGCTACCTGTAGCTCGCAATGAGGTCCATCATTAGGTGCGCTGTTTCTTGCTCGCGCCTCACCTTCCTCGCCCCTGCCGACTCTGCCGGGAATATAGCCTCGGCCGTGCTGGCGTCGGGTCCCGGGGAGGCCGTGCTGTTTCCGTGTGTTTTCCAAAAATAGTTGATCTGTTGACATAACCGCGGTCTGATCGTTTTGTTCATATATATATACCAAGGGTGTGTTCGGTACGGTACGGGTACGCTCGGTACCGGTATGGACATTGTACCGAACGTACCGAAATTCTCGGTAAGGGTATGGACATGGTATCGAACGTACCGAAATTCTCGGTACCGGTATGGGCATCGTACCGAACATACCGAGCTTCTCGGTATCGGTACGGTGTATCATACCGATACCGCCGGTAAGGGTACGGACATCGTGCCGAACGTACCGAAATGTTCGGTAGGGTATAGAACTCCAGACCGAACTTACCGAAATTGTCGGTACGATTTAGAACTCCATACCGAACGTACCGAAATTCTCGGTACGGTATAGACCTCCATACCGGTACCGTACCGCAGATACCAGCGGTATTTGTCAAACCGAGCGTCGCTCCACAGCAGTACCATGGTATTGCCCATCAAGTATGTGTGTGTCTGCGACAGTTTTTTTTTTTTTTTTTTGTTTTGTCATCACATTCATTTCCAGAGTTCGATGGGCGCCTTACCACACCGGGTATTATTTGTCTTGCCTGAACGTCTAAACGTTGTCGACAGCTTTGAGTGTCTCCGCCGGCACTACGTACTCTGTGTCGCTACCCTTTTGGTAGATAGGAGCAGGCCCTCTCACTGGCACACTGCTGTTGCCTCCTCCGCCGTCCACGACCTCTGCCTCGACAACGTCTGCCTCCGGAGGAGCTGGCGCCGGCGCTGGCGATGATGAGCTTTGGTCGCCAGCGGCGGGGTCATCATTGTCGTTGTTGCTGGGGGGGGTGTTGTGGTGCTCATGAGGGCCGCTGTACCGATGAGGCAGGGTACGCTGCTGTGCTGCTGTGCTGCTGCGTGCTATGTGTGTGGCGGTACTGTACCGGCACCGGGTTGTCCCGAGCCTAACTTCCCGATTAGCCCGGGATCGGTACTCTCGGTAGGGTATAAGCTCGGTATCGGTACGTTGTGTCATACCGATACCGCCGGTACGATATGGACATGGTACCGAACGTACCGAGGTTCTCGGTAAGGGTATGGACATGGTACCGAACGTACCGAAATTCTCGGTACCGGTATGGGCATCGTACCGAACATACCGAGCTTCTCGGTATCGGTACGGTGTATCATACCGATACCGCCGGTAAGGGTACGGACATCGTGCCGAACGTACCGAAATGTTCGGTAGGGTATAGAACTCCAGACCGAACGTACCGAAATTGTCGGTACGGTATAGAACTCCAGACCGAACGTACCGAATCCTCTCGGTACAGGTATACCGGCGGTATTTTACCGCCGGTAGGCCTCGGTAGTACCGTACCGAACACACCCTTATATATACTGCTGCTGTAGATACACATCATGATTAGTCTAGCTTGGCAAAACTGAGTACGACATCGGGCAGACGAACACCATAAATCGCGTTCTTTCGTCGTGCTTCACAGCGGATCGGAGGTTCACATCCAGCTCTTCTTGTGTGTGCGTTTTTTCCGGTGCCACTTGTTGCTGGGCCAATACCTGGTAAGACACCACTCGAAAATTATTACCGAGGACCAAACATAGTAAATAGGACCGACGGTAAAAACGAAAACCTATATATATACAAGGCTTTCCTTCGGAGTGGGTATTCCGTCGTTTCGTGTACATATAACTGCAATTAATTGGCGACATAGCCCAAAGCCAACCAAACTAAATGTATTTGTGTAAAAAACGATGAAGGATGTAATGATAGCGTTTATTTATGAATGTCATGTGAAACGTAAGATCGGGTGACGCAAGAGTAAGAATGACACTCGTCTAATAATAATAAGAATAACATATTTCATCAGTGTGGGGAGAGAGTGGAGCAGTGCTTGGCATGTGGATGATATACAACATACAGGCTGTTGTTTAAAAGAAGGTTTGGGACAGGAGAGAAAAGCAGCAGTGCCGGCAACGACAACGGTTATGGAAATGTTGTATAGTTGCTGGGCGGCCGCGATTTCGATGTAGCCAGCATAGGAGTTTGGATCAGACATGATATATACATGTAAATAGTCTTCCAGGATGCTGTAGTAACGAGGCGGGAGGCCCAGAATGTGGATATGTTCGCTGTTGAACCCGTTGGATATGTGTAGGAAGAAATAATCGTGATTTTGGGAAATGTGGGAAACAATTTGTTTCCTTTCGTTCGTCCTAGATGGCGACAATCTGCTTGGTGTACTGCTTCGGAATTCCGCGAAGCCCTGGAGCAGGCGAAATGGAAGGGAGTCTTTTTGCGCTTTACAATGATGTCTCCGTCTTTGATGGTGGAGTCCGTCAGGCGGCAGTTGTAGCACTTGCCACGGACCTGGTCGAAGTAAACATATAGGGTGCGCGGGGCGGGAGTGGCGTGCAGGGAATGGCGGGGGAGGGGGAAGGGGGTGAGGGGGGGGGGGCAGTGTTCATTATTTGTACTACTCTACAGCGGCACAACAGCAGCACGTAATCGCTTGCTATACGACGGCAGCAGCAGCAGCAGAAGCAGCAAGTACGTAATTTCATTGACGATACAGAAATATGTAGACACACAAGTGTAGTACAGTAGTACACACACAAATCACGTCCAGCATGATGTACGGCAACAACGCAGCAGCACCACAAAAAAATCATTGACGACACAGAAATATGTACACACGCACAAGTTTAAGTGTAATAGACACACAAATCATGTCCAGCATGATGTACGGCAACAACGCAGCAGCGCCACAAAACGACCAGGAAACACAATTATCCGAGTACATACAAACATTCAGTGAATATTGCGGCAGCACTAAAAGCAGAGCAGCAGCAGCAGCAGCAGCAGCAGCAGCAGAAGCAGCAACGGATCGCCACAGCGTTGGCAGCAGCAGCATAGCAACGATATGAAAAGAAGGGAGAAAAAAAGTATGTACCCCGAGGCCGTCCGAAAAGTATTTTTGGTACCTCACTATAGACCCACCTCCGCATGCTGTACGGCAACAACGCAGCAGCAGCATAGCAAAATACGAGAAAAAGTAATATGTACGCAAAATGCAGGAGCAAAACGACCCAAATATTTTTTTTTGTATCAAAAAAACCATTTGGGTAGAAAAATGGCCAATAAAAACAATAATCCGCGTTGGCAGCAGCAGCATAGCAACGATATGAAAATAAGGAAGAAAAAATGTATGTACCTGCTGAGGTCGTTACTCTACAGTCAGTGGTTCATCCGTTATCGTGGATATTGACTCTTGTACTAAAAGTGGCCGCAGATCTCCGTAGATCTGATGATAGTTGAGGCGGGGAATTACCAGCCTCCATCACCAAGTAATTGCTGATACACTGTCATGTGAGATGACTTGCGTCATGCTTCATGATCACTTCTGCTCGGCTGACCGTGCCGAGCCTCACCTATACCTGGCGTGTCCTCCACGCTACACCTTACCGAAAGAGAAGCTTGCTGCAGACCCAGGTCGAACCTGAGATACACCCATCTAGCATATGCCGCAATCGCAAAACCTACGGAATTTCATTGACAATACCGAAATATGTGCACACACAAGTGCAGCATGATGTACGGCAACAACGCAGCAGCACCACAGCAGCAGCATAGCAACGATATATATATGAAAATAACCAAGCCAAAAACGAGAAATTGCAGTACGTACGCAAAATGCAGGAGCAAAACGACAAAAAAAAAATTCACGTATCAAAAGGAACCATTTGAGTACAAAAACGACCAAGAAAGACAGTAATCCGAGTACATACGTACGAACATTCAGTGGATATTGCGGCAGCATTAGCAGCAGCAGCAGCAGAAGCAGCCACAGCATTAGCAGCAGCAGAAGCTGCAACGAATCGCCGCAGCGTTGGCAGCAGCAGCAGCAGCGTTGGCAGCAGCAGCAACAGCAGCAGCAGCATAGCAACGATATGAAAGTAAGGAAGAAAAAAAGCATGTACCCTGGTATGCCGCCATCGCAAAACCTACGGAATTGACGATCCGAAAATATGTACGCTTCCAGCATGATGCACGCGGAACAACGCAGCAGCACTACATACAGCAGCAGCAATTGCACAGGAGCAGCAGGTGCACAGCACGGCAACAACGCAGCAGCACTACAGCAGCAGCGAGTGCACAGGAGAAGCAGGTGCACAGCAGCAGCAGCACTCAGCGTGGCGCTGACAGCAGCAGCAGCACAGCAGCAGCGGCAGCCGAAAACGAGCAAAATGAGTACGTGGGGTCACCCAAACATGTACACACAGAAATCGTGTGTATGCACCGAAAATGCGCCACAGTAGCAGCAGCACTCACGTCGTTCGGTGCAGCGGTGACGGCGACAGCTGAATCCTCCGTCCCTTCGTGCACGTCCCGCAAACAGTTGTGCATGTGCGCGTTCGCGTGCACTGTGTGTAAGAGGAGCCGACGCAACGCACGAAGGGGAAAGAACGAGCATGGATGAGTAACAAAAAAAAAAAAAACGCTTTGACGTAAGTTTGTATGAAAAAAGGCAATTGAAAACCCCCAAAAAACGTACTGGCAACATACAGCATGCACAATAGACGTAAGACACTCACCACTGTCAGCAGTCTCGAGGGAGTACGAGACAGTCCCTTCCTTGATCGGGCGAGCACAGAACTCGCAGTCGGTTGCCCTGTCAGGATGATCCCGCCACCACGCACGTCCTTGCAGGTGGCGAAGCCCACGTTTTTGCCACCAGGTGCGGAGTTCTTGACCAAGTAAGTGCTGGTCCGTGCACTGGTCGCAAACAACAGCCGGCACCAGGTCGGTCTTTGTCGTTGCCGCTCTCTTGCCAGAGGGCGAGGACCACGCGCCTCTCGACGAGGGGGAGGTGAGCTTAGGGGGCGTGGAGAAGGGAGAGGCGGGGGTAGCAGCACCAGCAGGTTGGCCACCGACAGCAGCAGCTTGGCCGCCGACAGCTGCACCTATCTATGCCGTTCGTGTCGTCGAAGGCGAGACGCCTCTTGTAGGCGCCGTGCGAAGAGCTGTCTATTGGTTGGCAGTTTGCGGAAGAAGAAAGAAGAAAGTTTGTTTGCTGTTCGGCTGTTGCAAAGAAGGAAGAAAGGTTGTTTGGCTGTTCGGCTGTTTCAAAGAAGAAGGGCTGTTTGCGAAGAGCTGTCTATCAGTCGGTCTGTCTGCCAAGAGCTAGCAAGTGACAACGACCTCAAAAATCGTAATTATAGTTGTATCTACAAGGCTTTCCTTCGGAGTGGGTATTCCGTCGTTTCGTGTACATATAACTGCAATTAATTGGCGACATAGCCCAAAGCCAACCAAACTAAATGTATTTGTGTAAAAAAACGATGAAGGATGTAATGATAGCGTTTATTTATGAATGCAATGTGAAATGTAAGATCAGGTGACGCAAGAGTAAGAATGACACTCGTCTAATAATAATAGGAATAACATATTTCATCAGTGTGGGGAGAGAGTGGAGCAGTGCTTGGCATGTGGATGATATACAACATACAGGCTGTTGTTTAAAAGAAGGTTTGGGACAGGAGAGAAAGCAGCAGTGCCGGCAACGACAACGGTTATGGAAATGTTGTATAGTTGCTGGGCGGCCGCGATTTCGATGTAGCCAGCATAGGAGTTTGGATGAGACATTATATATACATGTAAATAGTCTTCCAGGATGCTGTAGTAACGAGGCGGGAGGCCCAGAATGTGGATCTGTTCGCTGTTGAACCCGTTGGATATGTGTAGGAAGAAATAATCGTGATTTTGGGAAATGCGGGAAACAATTTGTTTCCTTTCGTTCGTCCTAGATGGCGACAATCTGCTTGGTGTACTGCTTCGGAATTCCGCGAAGCCCTGGAGCAGGCGAAATGGAAGGGAGTCTTTTTGCGCTTGATGATGATGTCTCCGTCTTTGATGGTGGAGTCCGTCAGGCGGCAGTTGTAGCACTTGCCACGGACCTGGTCGAAGTAAACATACAGGGTGCGCGGGGCGGGAGTGGCGTGCAGGGAATGGCGGGGGAGGGGGAAGGGGGGGGGGGGGGGGGCAGTGTGTTCATTATTTGTACTACTCTACAGCGGCACAACAGCAGCACGTAATCGCTTGCTATACGACGGCAGCAGCAGCAGAAGCAGCAAGTACGTAATTTCATTGACGATACAGAAATATGTAGACACACAAGTGTAGTACAGTAGTACACACACAAATCACGTCCAGCATGATGTACGGCAACAACGCAGCAGCACCACAAAAAAATCATTGACGACACAGAAATATGTACACACGCACAAGTTTAAGTGTAATAGACACACAAATCATGTCCAGCATGATGTACGGCAACAACGCAGCAGCGCCACAAAACGACCAGGAAACACAATTATCCGAGTACATACAAACATTCAGTGAATATTGCGGCAGCACTAAAAGCAGAGCAGCAGCAGCAGCAGCAGCAGCAGCAGCAGAAAGCAGCAACGGATCGCCACAGCGTTGGCAGCAGCAGCATAGCAACGATATGAAAAGAAGGGAGAAAAAAAGTATGTACCCCGAGGCCGTCCGAAAAGTATTTTTGGTACCTCACTATAGACCCACCTCCGCATGCTGTACGGCAACAACGCAGCAGCAGCATAGCAAAATACGAGAAAAAGTAGTACGTACGCAAAATGCAGGAGCAAAACGACCCAAATATTTTTTTTTTTGTATCAAAAAAACCATTTGGGTAGAAAAATGGCCAATAAAAACAATAATCCGCGTTGGCAGCAGCAGCGTAGCGACGATATGAAAATAAGGAAGAAAAAATGTATGTACCTGCTCAGGTCGTTACTCTACAGTCAGTGGTTCATCCGTTATCGTGGATATTGACTCTTGTACTAAAAGTGGCCGCAGATCTCCGTAGATCTGATGATAGTTGAGGCGGGGAATTACCAGCCTCCATCACCAAGTAATTGCTGATGACTGTCATGTGAGATGACTTGCGTCATGCTTCATGATCACTTCTGCTCGGCTGACCGTGCCGAGCCTCACCTATACCTGGCGTGTCCTCCACGCTACACCTTACCGAAAGAGAAGCTTGCTGCAGACCAAGGTCGAACCTGAGATACACCCATCTAGCATATGCCGCAATCGCAAAACCTACGGAATTTCATTGACAATACCGAAATATGTACACACACAAGTGCAGCATATTGTACGGCAACAACGCAGCAGCACCACAGCAGCAGCATAGCAACGATATATATGAAAATAACGAAGCCAAAAACGAGAAATTGCAGTATGTACGCAAAATGCAGGAGCAAAACGACAAAAAAAAAAATCACGTATCAAAAGGAACCATTTGAGTACAAAAGCGACCAAGAAAGACAGTAATCCGAGTACATACGTACGAACATTCAGTGGATATTGCGGCAGCATTAGCAGCAGCAGCAGCAGAAGCTGCAACGAATCGCCGCAGCGTTGGCAGCAGCAGCAGCAGCGTTGGCAGCAGCAGCAGCAGCAGCAGCAGCATAGCAACGATATGAAAATAAGGAAGGAAAAAAGCATGTACCCTGGTATGCCGCCATCGCAAAACCTACGGAATTGACGATCCGAAAATATGTACGCTTCCAGCATGATGCACGCGGAACAACGCAGCAGCACTACATACAGCAGCAGCAATTGCACAGGAGCAGCAAGTGCACAGCACGGCAACAACGCATCAGCACTACAGCAGCAGCGAGTGCACAGGAGAAGCAGGTGCACAGCAGCAGCAGCACTCACGGCGTGGCGCTGACAGCAGCAGCAGCAGCAGCAGCGGCAGCCGAAAACGAGCAAAAAATGAGTACGTGGGGTCACCAAAAAAACATGTACACACAGAAATCGTGTGCATGCACCGAAAATGCACCACAGTAGCAGCAGCACTCACGTCGTTCGGTGCAGCGGTGACGGCGACAGCTGAATCCTCCGTTCCTTCGTTCACATCCCGCAAACAGTTGTGCATGTGCGCGTTCGCGTGCACTGTGTGTAAGAGGAGCCGACGAAATAAATAAACGCTTTGACGTAGGATTGTATGCAAAAAGGCAATTGAAAACCCCCAAAAAACGTACTGGCAACATACAGCATGCACAATAGACGTAAAACACTCACCACTGTCAGCAGTCTCGAGGGAGTACGAGACAGTCCCTTCCTTGATCGGGCGAGCACAGAACTCGCAGTCGGATGCCCTGTCAGGATGATCCCGCCACCACGCACATGAGATCCTTGCTGGTGGCGAAGGCCACGTTTTTGCCACCAGGCGCGGAGTTCTTGACCAAGTAAGTGCTGGTCCGTGCACTGGTCGCAAACAACAGCCGGCACCAGGTCGGTCTTTGTCGTTGCCGCTCTCTTGCCAGAGGGCGAGGACCACGCGCCTCTCGACGAGGGGGAGGTGTGCTTAGGGGGCGTGGAGAAGGGAGAGGCGGGGGTTGCAGCACCAGCAGGTTCGCCACCGACAGCAGCAGCTTGGCCGCCGACAGCTGCACCTATCTATGCCGTTCGTCGAAGGCGAGACGCCTCTTTTTTTAGGCGCCGCGCGAAGAGCTATTGGTTGGCAGTTTGCGGAGGAAGAAAGAAGAAAAGGTTGTTTGGCTGTTTGGCGAAGAAGAAAGAAGAAAGGTTGTTTGGCTGTTCGGCTGTTTGAAAGAAGAAGGGCTGTTTGCGAAGAGCTGTCTATCAGTCGGTCTGTCTGCCAAGAGCTAGCAAGTGACAACGACCTCAAAAATCGTAATTATAGTTGTATTTATATATATATTACCTTTCTTGCTAACAATATATGGTCCTATTTACTATGGTCCCCCGTAATATTAATAGTAAAATCCGCGCTGCTAATGCTCCAGCTACGGTACCGTGACACGAAATGTCGGCACTGCCGCCGTTAAGTGGCACCGGGTTCCTCGTTACACATTATGATTTGATTAGCCATCTGACAAGTTGTTTATCCCTCATTTCAATCCCACCATCCGCCATGACTTGAGAAGTAGATGTGACCAACCAGACTTGACTACTTGACGAAACTACTACAGCCAGTACAGCAGTAGTAGTTCTAGAAGGTAAACCCCTCCAGGGGGACGCTGGCACCCAAGCGTCCCCTGTGGTTCCCGGGTTTCCGGCCACTACTGTACTATCTATTGATAGATGTTTTATCGGAACAGAAAAACACGTCGCTATTTATAGCTCGAGCAACACCCTGCGTTTACAACTTCGGCTGGTTCGTGCTTACCAGAGAGCGACGGTGACTTGGAAGAGGTTCATCACAGAGGCTTATGTTTCACTCGAGATTGATCTCCCGCCCGTTCTCAACAGAGGCCCCTACATCTCGACTTAGAGGTGTGCTGCAGTGGTGGGAAAAGTGGTCGAAATTTGGGGTGCACAAATTGAGACTAAGCCCCAGCTGAACGTTTTTGCACCTCACTTGCAGACAGCTACAGCAGTTCCCCACGTGATGCTACAGCCGGGCGAAACTGAGAGATGCTCTTCTTGGTGGTATCGGTATCGGGTGCGCCAGACGGCAGTCGCAGGCGCCCAGAAGCGACTCACGAGGTGTTTTCGTGCACTCAAAAGTTTCGAGCAAGTACCGCAAAAGGCTTGAAAACACGCTATTATAAAATTATTTGTATTTTTCTCGAGGGAGCATAGTAGCACAATGACTGCATCACCGATGAATCAAAATGACCTTCACTGCTGTATATAATGTTGCTGTTCTCCAGGCGGATGATATATATATATATATATATATCTTAGAGAGTAGTGAAGATGGGGCGTGAGGAAAAACTTCGTTACCATGATGGGTACTATTAATATTGAAATAATGTATTATTACCATAATAATAGTAATTTCTTGGGCCCAAATAATGGCAAAAAACGGCTAAAAAACCTTCTTTATACCCGTCGATACCAGGCGGGCAGCCCAAGATTTGGCCTAGGGCCATTGCTGAGGACCTTAGAGTGTTCAAAGCCACCGAGGGACCAACGGAAGACTCCCCGTTAGTCTTTAGAGTTGGGACCGCACTGTTGCCCACAGCAGCAAAACAGACGGGAAAGTGGTACCGGGGTATCCTCGAAGCAGCTGAACAGTTCATGGGCAGGTGGC
The DNA here is from genome assembly GCA_031763025.1 of Macrocystis pyrifera. Classification (NCBI taxonomy): domain Eukaryota; class Phaeophyceae; order Laminariales; family Laminariaceae; genus Macrocystis; species Macrocystis pyrifera. The sequence continues at coordinate 11,761,928 of JASSKH010000015.1, forward strand.
ACGAGGCTGAGGCAAAGCTGAGTAGAGACAGCGCCGTGCATCCGCTGCGGGTAATGTTAGACGGAACGGGGGGAGGGGTAACAGCAGGAGGGGTAGAAGGAACACCGTACAAGTGTATGGGGGCAGGGAGGGGAACGGGAGGAGTAAAAGGGAAACCGCGGTAGAAGAGAGTAGCAAAGAGACCGCAGATAGGGTAGCAAGGTACCAGGCCGACTAATAGGTTGGACTTTTCTTTGCTACTCGTACCGCCAACTGCTGCGGCCTTTGGGTATGTATTGGCTTGTTGCTTTGATTTGTTTCCTTAACTTTTTCCTATATTTTCTCCTTCTCCTTATGAAAGAAATACTACATAGTGGGTGGGTGACGAGCGTATTTTGGCCCACTCATTCTTTCTCTTTTTACTTAGTTAAGTGTGGGATGCATATATCCCTTTTTCCTCCCCGTTTCTTCCCCCTTGTGGCTCATGCTCGGGGTAAGTATGTGTCCGAGCTTTTGCTTCCCATTTTATTTATTTATTTATTTACTATGGATTCTTCTTTTCTTTTTCGGTTTTGTGCCTCTCTTTCTTTATGGTGTATTTTGGTTGCTGGCGTATGTATGTATGTAGTACGTTGTGTCGGCCGCGCCTATTGCGAAGGCATGGTATTGCGTAGTAGGCTATTAATGCATTACGGTGTGTCATCTCTGTGTCGTAGTCTCTGTGACCACAGAGCTCGTATCTTTCTAGGGTGAAGAATCAGCACGGACACTGGGCTTGCTGGATGTCGACGAGTAGAAGAACGGTTTAATGTGAAGAACACACACACATATCCAGCATAAACAACCAGTGTCCATGTCGATTCTTCAATCCTATACATAGAGATCTGTGGTCACAAAACTACACGCCACAGAGAGAGATGCCTGGTACCTGGTATGCAGTAACACAACTGCTGTCAGTGGACAATGCAATGCCATGTCATCATACTGGATACGACAAGCACGCTACACACGTTCTATGAAATAGAGAAACGAGAGAAAAAAAGAAAAAAGCAAGGGAAAAGAAGACAAATCGAGAGAGAAAAAGAAAAAAGAAAAACAACAAGAACAATAACAATACTAGAAGAAACAAATTGTCGTGTCCCCCCGCAGGAGATGTGGCAGACACTTGGAAAAGAGCGACCTGGAAAAAAACAGAGTGAAAAAGAAGAAAGAACACAGAGTAAGACGGGCAAGAACCATCTGCGTGATGTCGATGATTAGGTTCATTCTAGACTACCACTGCTGTGCAGTTCGTTCGGTTTCTCTCTGCTGGAGTGCGGAACCAACCACACACAAACCACCGCTCTCCCCTCCCTCTCCTCTCCTATCCCACACCAAATTTAACACAGCCCTCTCTCTCCCCTTCTCCCGGACCAAAAACAACCTAAGCACAGCAGCATCGTAGTAGTGACAGATCATGAGCAACGCTACCAACTTCGTGAGCATAAAGTGTTATCCAGACACAGAGTGGGCATTGCTATGCTGCATCTCTTCTTATGTCTGGCCACACGCTGGAATTCTTTTGCAGGGTGTGTACCACCCTATTTTCAGTACCACAAATAAATGCCACTTTTTTCATTTCGTCCAGCCCTCGAGCCTGAAATAAATTATTCCCAGCAGTCTAATTCGTACGGGTAATTGCTGTGGCGTTGTACGTAGCCATCACGCATCTTTTGGGACGCACGTGCCGGGTTTGGTTCGGCGCTTTGGGAAGTATACGCATCTGAAATACAAACATTCGTATACGCGTACGAGTAAAACGTGTGTCGTTTTTGTATCTATATCGTAGAAAAGGTCTCGAGTAAATTATCCTGCCGACACAATACGGTCATGATGATGACGCATCGCGAAGCAATAATACGAAGAATATGTCCCGCAACGCAAAAAACGGTATTGAGTAATAGTGTCACGATGACGGACTATTAATAACCAATCAATAATTCTGGGTATCGTCACCTACTATTAATAATAGTGCCGGCGTCCCCCGTGGCTTGGCAGGTGGTCCGCGTGCCTATCAAGATCAATTTCGTGGGTCGATGAAGAGTGGGCGTGCGGTCTGTTCAACGAGGACAAGGCAGGTGAGGGGCGGCAGGAAAATGTGGAAGCACAAGTAAGTACAAGTTAGCAGCGATTACTGGAGGAGCCGTCACGAGGGACAGATGCGTGCTTAATGAGCACTGGCACAGCAGCAGTGCTTTCCGAGATGGAGTTATGTGATGCAATGGATTTCTACTGGACAAAGGCGCCGCGATCGTGAGGTGAGACGTGTTGTGTATACACTTTTGTTGCATATAATCAGCTTCGTTAGTGTACTGGAATTTTTCTCTGTGAGGACGGCACCGATGTCCGTGGTATTCCGTGACACGGCTCCAAACCCTTGTCGTGCATCCTTTTTTTAATTGAGTTACAGACGGGACACATTGCTTTCACTTCGCACGCGGTATAACAGTAAACGCCATCATATGCTTTCAGGACCACCGGCCAAATTTACGGTCCCAAACAAGCAGATTCTGACATCGTGGCGACCTAAATCATCTTGATTCAACGAACCTTTATGCATCATGTTGGCACTAACCTTGAGCGCTATATATGCCCCTTGTTGTATATGCTGTGCAGTGTATTACATAAGGGTTGACGCCTTATTGTACGAGCGCGCTTTTGTGCTTGCGACGGTGCTCATCAACACCGTGTGTGGAGGGACATGCCGACGACGTGTGGACTGCGGAGATATGAGCCATGCTGCTATGTGGGTTTTTGTCCAATGAGTGTAGGGTGAGGTTTTCAGCTTGGTACGAATATAGCGTGTAGATAGATGAGGCTACATCCTTTTTTTTTCTCGCAGAGTTTTTAGAGCCAACCGCCAAAAAAAACAACCGGGTCATGCCGGGCTCGACTTTAGGATGGGGGGGTTTGGAAGGAGGGGCAAGGGTAATGATCGACCCTAACCCTATATCGTTAAATGGGGCTCAGATGTACTGTATATAGGGAGTAGGGTAACTGATTGTTTGCATATCCGACAGAGGCCATGGGAGCAGTCGCGATCATGGCGGAACGAACGCAGTAAAAACCACCGAATTTACTGAGGTAACAATCCGCGTGTTAACATGTATTCACGTGCATTTATATTACCCACATGTGTACTGCATTTACCAACAAATCAGGAGGATGCTTCTGGTTTCCTCGACAGGATTATGCAGTAATGTGTCCTCTGAAGGTCTCCTATGCACGTTTTCCCTGTGGAGGGATTTGTTGTGCCACGACGCCCCCTTTTTTTGTTTCCTTCGAGATACATGCGTTATAGCATAATTCCCTCTGAAGGCATTTGTTGTGCCCCCAAGCCCCTGTTTCATTTTTTTCCTCTGGCATTTTTTGCGTCATAGCATATCATTTCGCGTTTGCCCTCTAACTCGCGACATCCATAGTAGTGTGGGTGCCATTCCGATTTCTATCGAATATAATTCCGTAAAACAATACACTATATACCTGTCATATATGCTAGTACGGGGGTCCATAGTTAATAGGACCTATGGTATACATGAAAACTATATATTTACCGATTTTTACTAACAAGATTTTGTCCCGTTAACTATGGACCCCCGTAATAGGTACTTGCGGAGTGTATATTGTTGTGTACGTGTATCTACACATAATATAGGTTGGTGTGCCGTTAGGTCGCTAAACACATGGAGGGAGCGCGTTTTTTCGTTTATTATCGAGGCTTCTGCATTCATCTATCCTCTACATACATCAGTGTGTTAATGGGTACGCCTGCATGAAGTATGTAGTCAAAATCAATTGCTGATGGGGGGGGTTGTTTTGTGTCCTCTGGAGGGCGTGTACGGTGTACGTTCCCCTGTGTGGGGGAGGACACTGGTCCAGCAGCTAAAACACGGAGGTTGCTGATTGAATGCCTCTACCGGACTCCATGTTTGGGGGAATTCGATGTGCAAGGAAGCAGACGGAGGGTGTTGTTTTCGTTTTCCTCTGTTTTGGATTAAATAGTAAGATGTCCTCTGGAGGGTGTTCTTTCAACATTTCGTCTCTGGCGTATTTACCGCGCCACGAAACCCCTGGGGGCTGTTGCGTTTCGCCCTGTGGAGGGTATATGTATCATGTTTTTTTCCTTTGGAGGGTGTTTTTCTAACGGCGTGGCCTACGGCGGTAACTTGCGGAGGGAATTACAGTCCTACAAACTCCTGGAGGGATTTGGTACCTTTGTCCTCTACAGGGCGAACTATTACGGGGATCCATAGTTAACGAGACCAAATTTTGTTGAAACAAATAGTTGAATATATAGGTTTTTATGTATACCATAGGTCCTATTAACTATGGACCCCCGCAATAGTAAAAAAGAACTCTGGGGTGAGCGCTTCCTACGTTTTGCCTCTGGCGCATTTACTGCTCCTCGAACCCCCTGGAGGTATTTGGTCTTCGCCCTGTGGAGGATTTTGCGTCATTATATCCTCTCGAGGCAATACTTCCACGGGCATACCCTGCGGAGGATTTTAATGCCCCGAGAACCCCTGGGGTGGTTTGTTTCGATATCCCCCTACAGGATTATGTAGGTATCTGTCCTGCGGAGGGTGTGTGTCGGTATTTTTTCCTCCGTAGTATTTACTGTTTACAAAAACCCTGGACGGGGTGAGGTTTTTGTCTTGTAGAGGGTTGCGCACCATATTATCCTCCGGAGGAAAGTAGTATCCCACGAATGTCCTGGAGGATTTGGGGTTCAGTCCCCTTTGCAGGAATTTTCGGTGGTTTTAACTCTAGAGGATGCAACTTTGACGTGTTTCCTGTGTAGTAATTTATGAACACACTAAACCTCTGGATGATATTCGTGTTGTATCCGCCAGAGGATTTGTGAATGGATGCGTACTCTGGAGGGTGAAGGTCGGACGCCATTCCCCCGGGTCGGACGCCATTCCCCCGGGATGCATTCGGTATACGAAAAAGCCTCTGGAGGGTTTTTGTTATTGTCCTCTGGATTTATTGAAGTTTGACTCTGTATGATTTGCTACAGAAAAAACTCCCTGTGGAGGGATTATGTTTGAGATTAATCTTCTGGGAGATGTGGAATTGCATCCTGTACAGGACATTACACCCCCGTTTCCTCTGGAGGCTTCCTTATCGCCTAAAAACACTCTGCAAGAGTGTCAACAAAAATCTTCAGAGCATTTGACACCACAAAAACACCCACAGGTAGAAAAATATCTGCGTGCGCTTTTTTTTTATTTTTTATTTTTTATTTTTTTTTTTCGTCATCACTTTTACTTTCCAGCCCACTCGTATAATAGGGGGTTTTACCCTCGACGATCTTCTGGACAAGCCGTGGTCACAGGTGTCGTCCCTTCTCCCCCTCGGTACGTGCCATTAATTTTTGTCGCGCATAGGGTTCAGCATTCCCACTGCTCGTCGATTTCATCGAATGTAGCTAACTCACGCTCTCGCGCTTTCCGCTTATCAATTTTTTATGCAAGAAAAAGTCCCTACGAGCATGCACTCGGTGAGATTTGAACCCACGAAATTGATCTTGATAGGCACGCGGACCACCTACCAAGCCACCGGGGGCGCCGGCACATCTGCGCTGGAGGATTATGGTTGCAAATCCTGTGCAGGGTGCGTATACCCTCTAGAATGTTTTTTCTTTCATATCATCCACTAGATAATCCTCTGGAGGACAAGCATACCCTCTGGAGGATTTATTTGTTCGTGTAACCCTCCACGAAATCCTCTAGAGGGTAAAACCGTCCTGTGGAAGGTAAAATAACCCTCCACAGGACTTTTTGGGGCGTACAGGATTTTAGGGGGTACCCAAATGGCCACGTGTGTCATCGAGTGCATGCTCGTAGGGACTTTTTCTTGCGTAAAAAATTGATTAGCCGAATACGCGAGAGCATCAGTTAGTACATTCGATGAAAATCGACGAGCAGTGGGAACGCTGAAGCCTATTCGCGACAAACAATCAAGGCACGTACCGGCGGGGAGAAGGGACGACACCTGTGACCACGGCTTGTCCCAGAAAATCGCTGAGGGTGAAAGCTCGTACGAGTTAGGCTGGAAAGTAAAAGTGATGATTAAAAAAACAAAAAGTAGACGATGCGCAGCACAATTTACTCGAATGCGAATGTTTGTACTCCAGATACGTATGTATGCAAAACGAACGTGATGAGTATAAATATTATATTATACACCCAGACAGCACTTACCCGTACGCGTGAACATCAACGGTTGCGGGACACTTTGTATCCCCGGACAGGTCTGCCTTTTAAGTCGGTAAACATTGTACTCACATGTGTTGTTTGCTTAGCTATAGAACAAGAGCAGTTTTATTCCTTTCGGGCACGCGGAGACTGAGACCAAGCTCGTGCTCCTGTGGAAAACTCCTGGTTTTCCATCTAAGATACGCCTTCCAAGTACTACAAATACGTTCCCAGTGACTGAACCCAGGTAGTTACCGGGCTTTCAATCTCATACAAGACAATATCTTAACACTAGCCCACTCTGATGAGCCGTATATGCAGAATTATGGGAAATTCGTGGAACTAGAACATGAGTCGAAGATGCAGCTCCTCAAAACCCACTCCCACACCTCTGAACGGCGAGGCAACGAAGCCGGCAAAGTACGTAAAAAGTATAAAGGGAAGATCTAGCCTTAAGGGGCAGAAGAAATCGTCGATGAAAGCCATCGCCATACCGCCCGCACGGGGGGGGGTGAGGAAGATGCGCGGAAAAGCGAAAAGTTCGTACGGGAACGAAAGGAAAAGTAACACGGAAGACGACAAGAACCACCTAAACCCAGTCCACCACTCTGAAAGCGCGTCCCAACACCGAGCGGGGGGGAAGGCAGGACAGAATACGCAAAAACACACCAAAAACATATCGGGCAGACAATAATTCATGGGCAAATGCCAAAGTCAGGTATACCTGATCCGTTTGAGCCAAAATGAGGTACATCCTAAAACCAAGTTAACCTAAAACCAAGTTAAAAAAGTGTGCCACGAGCGGTGTGATATTCATGACACTCCGGTTCAAAAAGAACGCGCCTAAAAATTCAAGCGTGCCACATGGCCTCCAAAATCTGAATTGTTTTGTTTTCTTCAGGGTGTAGGTACCACGGGCTCCACTTGGACCTGCAAAGAGTCACTACTAATATGCTTCGTTTGTTTCGCCACGGCGCGCGAGCGCCAAGAAGAGTATTTACTCTTGCGCCCCCCCCCCGTTGACAGCTTTAATGCTTCCAGACCGTCCTCGCGGAACCGCCTGCTCGGCACGAAATTATCTTGCCGAACCAAACCTGAGACTACCTCGACGCGGGGTGGTGTAGACGAAACGCCGAGTGTCCATGGTGCTGTAAAGACTGCTGTGAACATGTGGAAAGCCACAGAGTACACAAGTACACACAACAACGGCAAATTTTATACGTCACGGGACAGCTTACGCGGATTTTAATTGCGCGCCGCGTAATGTTTGTAAAACCCCTGTTCTGGCAGATACTAGAGCAATGTATAGTCATTCCCATTGACTGGAGCCAACTTTTATGAGAATCGTCGGCAGACATCGATCGACAAAACCAACGACACCGTCATGAAATCTGAACGGAATGCGCTGGTTAAGGTCTCCGACCCAGCCTAGTGTCACAGTGCTCACATCTCGGTCGGTGATATGTGGCGTGGGCTGACCAGGCGTCCGATAAAAAAATATTTTGGCACTGGTGTGTACAAGACAGACGACAAAAATTCTCGGCCCCTCTCCGATGGCAAAAAAAGACCATTTTCAGGTTTGACATCGATCGACAAACCCAACGATTACGCCACGAACTCTGAATGAAGGGCGCTGGTTAGAGGCTCCGACCCACACTAGTATCACAGTTCTCACACCTCGGTCGGTGACATGTGGCGTGGGTGGGCGAGGCGTCTACTACAAACATATTTGGCAGCTGGTGTGTAGAAAACAGACGAAAAAAAAACGCTCGATTCCTCTCCGTTGGCACGAAACAGAACTTTTTGAAAGCTCTGACGAAGAGCATAGGACACCGCGGCCAACTTCTCGCCCCCTAGATGACGGATTCCAATTATACCTCCCAGGCCATAATTAACACGCATTGGCCTTGCCCGGTACCAAGCTCGTTGACCGTGGGTGGATTATATATCGAGATCGAAGGTCAATCGTCGCGTGACTGCGGGTGTGCGAGCTGCGAGCTGTGTCTTTCTTCTTCTAGTTTGTGTGCGGCATGATTTCACGTGGTTCCCGTGGTTCCCGTTAATACAGCGATTTTATTGGAAGATGGCTCCCGTCGTTCCCGTTATTTCAGCCATTTGATTGGAGGATAGCTGGCATCAACTGCCCCGTGTTATTTTAGACTTGGCACAAGGGGCAAATTTTATACGTCACGGGACAGCTTACGCGGACTTTAATTGCGCGCCGCGCAATGTATGTACTGAAGCACTTTTTCGGGCTCGCACTAATGCGGGGTTCGCTACTGCTCCTGGCGTGGATACCCCCTGTTGTGCTTCAAGTATCTCGGGGTTCTGTACCGCGGGTACTACAAGTATTCTAGTCTCGCAGTATTTCGTCCGTTGGTAGTGTTCGTACTGCTGCTTCTGCGAGACCCAGTACTCGCAGTATTGAACTACCCCCAATATGCCCAGTATACTTCGAGTATGATGTGTACTTCAACCGTCTGTGCACCGCGTCGACAATTCTCAGGCCCAGCGTTCGGCACCAAACACACCCAAACAGTCCCACACGAGTGGGAGTTGGAGCAAATCACTTTCGCTGGAGACAACTTGATTGAGTACTTAAAGCAGTGTGGCAGTATTTCGAGATCCGCATTTGCGAGGAATATATATATGCATGTACTGCGAATACTCTCAGTATCTCGAGGTTCTGTACTGCGCATATTGCCTTTACTCCAAGTATATTTCGTGTTTCGATACTACTGCGGGTGCATACTTAGCTGTATTCTCGGGGTTCGAGACTGCTCACACTCTCATTACTCTCAGTATTTGGGCCATCTCAGTATCCAGTCTGGCAATACTTTTGCCGCCAGCTTTCCAATACTCTCAGTGCTCGAACCACGATTTGTTCTCGAGCATTTATTTACCCGTGAAACCTCGATGTTACCCTGAGCACCAAGAAACATTTATTTAGGGGGAACATATATATTGTTCCAGTATGTATGTGCTGTACCTTACTCAATCAACCGGTCAGAAGTATTATGGCGCAACCCCGACCTCGCGCAACTTTTTTGTATGTACGCGAGTCAGCTGGATCAATATATCCACTTATTATTACTTACCGCTACCCTATTTTATATTATTATTGTAGTAATGATCCTGCACTAATTCCGTAAACAGTATTTCATTTCAATAGTCTGTCCTCAAAAATATGTTGTGTGTGTTCTTCACGTTAAAATGAGGGGTGGATGCAGGTACTGCAGGGTTTCTTACGAATACTATTTCGCTCTTGCGCCACTCCCCTATTAATACGGCATCCCCGGGAGGGGAACCTTGTATACATATATAAATATATACCTGGTATATATAACCCTAACCCTAACCCTATCCCTACATATATAAATATATACGAGGTATATATATTCTTGCAAGGGTGTGTTCGGTACGGTACGGGTACGCTCGGTACCGGTATGGACATGGTACCGAACGTACCGAAATTCTCGGTAAGGGTATGGACATGGTACCGAACGTACCGAAATTCTCGGTACCGGTATGGGCATCGTACCGAACATACCGAGCTTCTCGGTATCGGTACGGTGTATCATACCGATACCGCCGGTAAGGGTACGGACATCGTGCCGAACGTACCGAAGTTTTCGGTAGGGTATAGAACTCCAGACCGAACGTACCGAAATTCTCGGTACGATTTAGAACTCCATACCGAACGTACCGAAATTCTCGGTACGGTATAGACCTCCATACCGGTACCGTACCGCAGATACCAGCGGTATTTGTCAAACCGAGCGTCGCTCCACAGCAGTACCATGGTGTTGCCCATCAAGAATGTGTGTGTCTGCGACAGTTTTTTTTTTTGTTTTTGTTTTGTCATCACATTCATTTCCAGAGTTCGATGGGCGCCTTACCACACCGGGTATTATTTGTCTTGCCTGAACGTCCACGACCTCTGCCTCGACAACGTCTGCCTCCGGAGGAGCTGGCGCCGGCGCTGGCGATGATGAGCTTTGGTCGCCAGCGGCGGGGTCATCATTGTCGTTGTTGCTGGGGGGGGGTGTTGTGGTGCTCATGAGGGCCGCTGTACCGATGAGGCAGGGTACGCTGCTGTGCTGCTGTGCTGCTGCGTGCTATGTGTGTGGCGGTACTGTACCGGCACCGGGTTGTCCCGAGCCTAACTTTCCGATTAGCCCGGGATCGGTACTCTCGGTAGGGTATAAGCTCGGTATCGGTACGTTGTGTCATACCGATACCGCCGGTACGATATGGACATGGTACCGAACGTACCGAGGTTCTCGGTAAGGGTATGGACATGGTACCGAACGTACCGAAATTCTCGGTACCGGTATGGGCATCGTACCGAACATACCGAGCTTCTCGGTATCGGTACGGTGTATCATACCGATACCGCCGGTAAGGGTACGGACATCGTGCCGAACGTACCGAAATGTTCGGTAGGGTATAGAACTCCAGACCGAACGTACCGAAATTGTCGGTACGGTATAGAACTCCAGACCGAACGTACCGAATCCTCTCGGTACAGGTATACCGGCGGTATTTTACCGCCGGTAGGCCTCGGTAGTACCGTACCGAACACACCCTTGTATTCTTGTTTCTTTTTCTTTCTCTTTCGAATTGTCTTCTTTTTTTTTTTTTTTTTGTTTCGTTTCGTTTCCCTAGGTCATGGAATATGTTTGTCGTGCCTGTCGTACGCAGTATGATGGCATGGCATTGCATTGCATACGTGGCAACGTAGTATCTCTGTGACGTAGCTTTGTGACCACAGAACTTGTACCTCTCTATTAATAGGATTGAAGAATCGGCACGGACACTGGTGGTGGTGCTGGATGTCGACGGGTAGAAAGAACGAAGAAAGCAACAACAACATCAACATATGCAATTCCTTTATATTTCTAATAGTACGAAAAACGAAAAAACTAAGGATTCTTCTTGCATTTTTGCATAGACTATTCTATAACTACGAGATACGAATCTTGGTTGCAAATCCCTTACTCTAATTCCAAGTCCTATCAGCTATGTTGTGAGCTGCCGAAACCCCTACGCGCGGGAACTTGACGACGCTTTCCTCAGGGTGCCAGTTCATTGTCTTATTTCGCGACATGCCGTGGCATGCCGTGGCACCATCTGCGGCAAAACCTTCCACGGCATCTTCCACGGCATACCACGGAACTTTCTTCGGACCTACACGGAATACCGTGGGACCCTAACCCTAACCGTAACCGTAACCCTAACCCTAACCCTAACCCTAACCCTAACCCTAACCCTACCCCTAACCCCACCCCCTAACCCTACCCCTAACCCCAACCCCAACCCTAACCTAGGTGGCTTAGACATTGGGGTGCTGTGGTGGTGCCACGACATGCCGTGGGTTTGCCATGGAGCGCCGTGGCGGTAGTCGCGGGGGTTGACATGGTACTACACATGGCATGTCCTGGCAACCCCCACGGCGTGCAATGAAATCCTATGCCACACCATGGGATGCCATGGTGATGCCATGGTATGCCATGTGCGGTACCATGGCAATGCCACGGCATGCCCACGACAAGGTCAAATAGTGTAAAAAACCCTGCTTTGAAAAATGTATTTCGGGTGCAATCACTTCTACCGCCTCCCTTTCCTATTGGCCCTGTAATTTCCGCCACCCTGCTGCACCTACTACCCTGACGCTGCTGCTAAAGCCAAGTTCTGTCCCGTCATATTACACAAAAAAATGCGTCGAGGGACACTCCGCTGTTCTAATAAATGGCCGGGCTTTGACCGCAACGCGCAGAAGGTTGTGCGGTGAAGCTGCCCAATACTGCTCAAGGTTATACACCTAGGAGGTCTCCCCACACCGTCCTGCTTCCGCTGTTCCCTCTCGACCTCACACCGTGAAGCTTGATACACATACATACAACATATGATGCTCCTCTCAATTGCTACAACTCATTATTGAAGGCTTGCAAAAGTACGAACACTCAATACAGGAAACAGGAACGATGTCCAGGGATGGATTTATTCTTTGAGCATTGAGTGCGTAATACCCTCATTCCAATTAGTTAGGTATAATAATAGCGAAACCCGAATTCCAATTGTTTTTCTTTAAGGCTCCAAACCTGTACCAGGGGAGCAGATTTTAAGGCGTTAAATTATCGAGACGTTTTCCTCGGGGAGTGTTGGTTTGGAATCGGTTTCGAGGTTTTCGCGCGAACGATACCACCACTACGTCCGATAACTTTAGGGCTCTTTGGTTTTTAATATCAGCACCGACAATTCCTTACAATTACTGACAGAGTGGGGCTGGTCTTACCAATATGTCCGTAAATATAACGACTGTTTGGTCAGTAATACGAGTATCAAAAATCTCTTACACCTCCGGACAGGGTGGTATGATTGCTGCTGTTGTACTTCTGCTGGTCGAAACTTGACGGGAAACACGTTCAAGCAACTGCAAGCACGGAGTTTGTCCACTGCTTCAGGCAAAAGTGCCAGAGCTCGGATTGACGGAGACGAAGCTACTGCTGCTGGTATTATAGCCTGGTGCAAATGTTGCCGTGGTTTGGCTACACACACACACTCAAAAATGGCGCCGGTCTGGTTTTTGGGCGGATGAGGGTACGTAAAGGGACATCAGACTGCGTAGGCCACGACTTTGTACCTTCTCTCAGAGACAGAGCGTAGATTCCGAAACACACAACAAGGCACACACTATAGGGGGGAGACACCGCCACACCAGCATGATGTTGGAGCCGCCCTCTGCTACCTCGATTGTCTGATCTTACGACCTGCAACAGAGGTCTTCCTCACGCGCACCACCTCTCTTCTCGTCTGACAAAGGCGGCGCGATCGTGGTGCCAATCACCGACGTTTGTCCTAACAAAATCCCTACCAAAACTCGTCCGTGATTGGGGCTTCAATATTAACATAGTAACAGCAGTAGTTTCCAGAATTTTCAAGATAAATCCCAACAAAAATTGCCTCAGGTATAGGCGCTGTGTCTACGCTGGCACGCTCAGGAATGCGTGCGAAAGTACCCGCGCGTAGGGGTTTCGGCAACACATACATACGCGTACATGGAATTAGAGTTAGGGATTTGCAACCATGACCCATATTTTGTGATTGTAGAATGGTTGGAGCAAATATATGAGAATCCTGATATTTGTACCCCATTTTTGAACTTGTTTGAGCCAGGCAGCACCTTCAACGACGACTGACCGCGAAAAAGATATATCATCCGCCAGGAGAACAGATATATTCTATTATAGCGGAAGCCATTTCTTCATCGGTGATGTAGCCAGGAAAATGATATTCGTGGAAAGAAAAAAAAAATATATTATTGGCAAGAATAGGCATTGGCTAATATTAAAGCCGATCTTAACGACACGTATTAATAATTACATTTCGTTTTTTCCTGAAATTTCGGCTTTCACTAAATTCAGCGAGGGTGAATCTGTCTTATCGAGTACGTGCCTCAGTTGGCTCGCGAAATAGTGGTCCGCCCGGCACAGCACCGTCGCTACAACAGTAGCAGCTGTGCTCGCAGAACCCATCCGTGCGGTAGTCCCACTCTCATCGGCCTGACTCGTGGGCAGGTGGCGGTGCCTGGCGGAGTGAAATCCATCATCAACTCGTCACGCTATAACGCCCAACGCGAAAAGGGTTCGGCGATTACTGCCCTCACCGAGCTCAGTCGGTCGGCCACCTCGGTGCGGTCACCTTGTGAACTCGGTCACGAGAGCCCAGAAAGCTATTGCCCCTTCTGCGTTCGGCCATGACTTGCGAATGACCTTGCAACGACCTTTGCCAGCCTTGGGCGCTCGCGAATGGTGGCACAGCTCGCGCTGTGAAGTCGCCCGGTCCTCTGTAGACTTGTATCAAACTTTCCTGAAAAACGAAATCAACTTCAAGACGTCGTTTTCGAGATCAGAGTGTTTCGGCTTTTCCTGAAAAAAGTCGGGAAAATACCAAATTTTCGGGATTTTCCCGACGAACCTCGAAAACACACCTCGTTGCGATCGCAGCTGTTCGTGATTTTGGAACGAACATGTATTTTTCAGAGATTGTCGGTCTGATCACGAGCGATCGCGGTCATCATGCAGTCCTCACAAAAACGGAAACAGCCGGGAAAAGATTCGGGGGGACAAATGGTTGAGTCTCAAAGCAGTCGGCGCCGACACACGAAAATGCCCCGAAACGTTTTCTGGCCGACATATTAGTTTGTCACGAAAAAAAAAAGCATCATGAAGATCCAACGCCGATATCGATCAAGAAACACTTGAATTGTCTATTATCAGCTCCAAAATAAAAAACACGAGGGGTGCGCCTGAGGTCCTTTTTATAGCCGGTACCAGCAATATCAGAGTCCATTGACCGTTGTGCGCAGAGATGAATTTCGTTTTTTTTTACCAATCACAACGAAGAAAATCGACAGCAGCCGTCATCATTTTGTTTCATTAGAGACCAAAGCCCAAAAGCATGGAGCATTTCTGGAGATCAAGAATTATTTGAAAATAGCAGTCATGTGTAAGCCAGGGTCAGCAGCAGCAGCAACAGGCAGCGCAGCAGCGGGAGAAAGAGGGGATGGAAGGTGGCGATGCAGCGCCACCCGTTGCCGTTCTCGCGGAAGAAATCATATTTGCGTTCCGCATTGGGTGCTTCTTGCATGTCCTCCACCTTGCCGTCAACGTGGGGATGGAGAACGTATTATTTGTGGGTCCCTTGGGTTCGGGTTCTTGGCATGAAAGGTCGAAGCAACACCTCGTCGAGCTGCACGCCGGCGCCCGCGTACAGAACTTTCATGATAATGGGGCCGACGTGCTTGAGCGGGGTCCCCATCTCAATGATGTCCTGACATAGACGCGCCGACGTCATACCGTACGCGCGTCTCTTGCCTTTTCCCCCGCCCCCCTGCTCTTCGTCCTCCCCCGCAGTCTGGCCATACGGGCGGAGATTATCCAAAATCCTATTCTCGAAAATCTGTCCCATGTCTTGCTGCCGGGGCGGCCTTGTCTGGACAGGGACAGGCGTGCGCCTGCTGCCGGTCCCACCGGCCGTAGCTGCTGCAGCTGCTGCCGAGGCCTCGATCTTTTTGCGTTGGTGTCTATTCTGTTGTCGTCAAAACCAGGAGGGTCGAGGCATGACAAACACGGCATTGGCAACAACAAAGTGGCAGCTATTAATAATAAGTACTCCGTATTGGTTGCATATCAACTTTGTTTTGTGATGCCTCAAATAACAAGTAATACAAATATACGTTAATCACAACGACAAAAATCAGTTAAAAAACAAGTGATATAAACAGTATACTATTACGTTAATCACAACAACAAAAATCAGTGAAAAAACAAGTGATGAAAAAAAATACCGGTTTTGCACTTTGCTTTCGAAGTTGTATTATATTAATGCGCAACCCCCCGCCCGGAAAGGGGGGTTGGAGAAGGGGTGACCCCCCCGGGGCTGCCCCAACGGCAACCCGCGCGCTAACATCCGTATACTCGAGTCAACTCCCAACCCAGCTGGCGACACAGAACTCTCGATGCCAGCCTCCAACCCAACTGGCGACACAGAACTCTCGACGCCAGCCTACCAAGCCGCTATCAGAAAAGCCGTTTCTGACAAATAACTCGAGAAAGCACACCAAGTACAAGATAACCTAACACGTGAGAAAATCGACACGCACTCGTACCAGGCATACACAAATAACACAAGTACATTTAAACTCACAATGCACTTCAATGTTAATATACGGATAACCCCCTTCTCCGATACTTTCAGATTGCGCGCAAAATCCGAGCCGATGCAACACCACGTCAACGCCACGTTTGCTTTTATCAACTATAATAGTATGATATTAAGAAACCCCACTTGCATCGAACAATCCCAAACGCCAAAGAAGGCGGCTAGCCCACGCCGCCACTCACGCAATCTACGACACCCGGTCGCATCATCAGCGAAATTACCGGGTACGTATAACATACAGCAACAAACGCAAACGTTACCGCGACTATTGAACTCCCCCCCACTGACTCCCTCAAAAGCACGGGCGGGTGGTTGGGAACTCAAACTAGTCTCACACCTTGGACCTGTAGCTCTGCCTCCGCATCACTGCGCTGATACGTGTAGGTTGCGGCTACGTACCAGACAAGGTGTTTACCAAGGGCTACCATGAATCACCGCAGTCATCTGATTGGCTTGAACTTCTTACGTACGTACAAAACTCACATTCTCTCATTCTTCCGGGAATATTCTGCTTTGCACTTTGCTTTCGAAGTTGTATTATATTAATGCGCAACCCCCCGCCCGGAAAGGGGGGTTGGAGAAGGGGTGACCCCCCCGGGCTGCCCCAACGGCAAGCCCGCGCTAACATCCGTATACTCGAGTCAACTCCCAACCCAACTGGTGACACAGAACTCTCGACGCCAGCCTCCATCACACATGGGAGTTGACCCTATTTACTGATGTATTCCTACGACCCCCTTCCCCCTCCCACATGCAATCTCGTAGGGAACGCATGTGATAACACACTTCACCATTATGTACTTCTGCCTATTCACCTCTAAGAGTGAATTAACTCGCCCCCACTCAGTGCCCTGGCCCGGCTGGATCCCACCGCTCATCCCTTCCTGGGCCATAACGTCCGCTACCCAACTGGCATCCTTTCCGTGACTGCGAACATACGCCTTGTACGCATCGGACGCCCATCGGCCCTCACGCTGCAACACCTTAGGTGGATCAACCCGCTCCCGCCCAGGTCCGGCGGGATCCCATTGTCACGACCCTCCTAGGCCACTCCGCTTGCTATCCAGATGGCGTCCCGCCCCGTGGCGAAACACGTCCATCAACCGCCGGGCTGCAACCCTCTGGTACAGCTCCCCCTTTCGACGAGTTCGTTGCGCCTCCAATCCTCGGGAGTGCCGAGCGTACTCGTGCGCACACTCCCGCCAACGCAACCCTCCCCGGATGAACGGCACACGAAATACGGACGGGGAGCCAAAGAGTGACACCTGCTTCGCTGAAACAGACGTACGCACTGCAATAGCACACGGTCCAACTTGTGGCACATGCTTCCCCGGATGAACGGCACACGAAATACGGACGGGGAGCCAAAGAGTGACGCCTGCTTCGCTGAAACAGACGTACGCACTGCAATAGCACACGGTCCAACCTGTGGCACACGCTTCCCCGAATTCCCGGATGAACGTCACACGAAACACGGACGGGGAGCCAAAGAGTGACACCTGCTTCGCTGAAACAGACGTACGCACTGCGATAGCACACGTTCCAACTTGTGGCACACGCTTCCCCGGATGAACGACAAACGCACACGAAAAATGGGCGCGTATCGCTGGAGCAAATGCACATGCTGCATCATCACACTGTCCAACTTGTGACACATGCTTCCCCAGATGAACGGCACAGGAAACATGGACGGGGTGCCAAAGAGTGACACCTGCTTCGCTGAAACAGACGTACGCACTGCAATAGCACCACGAAGCATGGACAAGGAAATCAACAAGATACGACACCTGCTTCGCTGAAACTGACCTATGCACTACGACAGCACACCGTCCCCCTGTCGACTGGTGATATGCACGAGAAAGCCGACGAGTCGCGACACCTGTAGTGTGCACATGCTGCAACAGCACACAGTCCAACTTGTGGCACATGCTTCCCCGGATGAACGGCACACGAGACACGGACACTAGAGTCAAGGAGTTGCGACACCTGCTTTGCTGAAACAGACGCGCGCACTACAATAGCACATGGTCCAACTTGTGGCACACGCTCCCCCGAATGAACCGCACACGAAACATGGACGAGGAAGTCAACAAGATGCAACCTGTTTCGCTGAAGCAGGCGCACACACTGCGACAGCACCCCCGACCCCCTGTGGACGGGTGCTACGCAGACGAAGAAACGAGAACCGACGAAATCCGCTTCGGCGGCGATACGCGGTGTACCCACGGAGGTCACGAACCCGCTCGTGGAAACTTCTCCCGGATTAACGGCTAACGTAATATGCACGAGGAAGCCGACGCGACCCCCCCGATTCGCGACCAGCAACTTGTACCACCATAGGTGGTTAAGCTTCAGTGGAGCAACCGGTACCAGTTAGACCCCAATCCACGTATTATTGTAGCGAAGGACAATAAAATACCAGTTACCACCGCTACCAGCTACACAGCCTGTATGCTCTGTTCATCTCGTACCACCAAGAAACAATCAGAGCACCAATAGCTCAGAGTACGTTCTACCAGAATACTGCACAGGCCCTAGTTTCGGGAAACCGCTATCCCATACATTGGTAGTATACCCCGGTATGAGCATTTGACATATCGTACATACAACCACTGCTGCACGAACACTGCTGTATACGCATGGCTGTACCAGTTATACTCATATAACCTTTTCTCGAGTTTGGTACCACCGATAAAAGTCTCGCATGAGGTATGATATTTCGCATTAATATTATTAATAAAAGTACGAGCACTTGAAAGAACGTACGACCACTGCTGCACAAACCCTGCTGCTGTATCCGCACTTCTGCTCAACCCGTCATATTTTCTATCAATAATCGTTTTTGATACCAAGCAAAAGTACGAGGGGATGCGTCTGGGGGTATAATATTCCCGCAAGCACACACTACCGGCCCATCGCTGCTGTACGCATGCGTTTGCAAGTTGCGAACATAATGATACCACCGAGGGCGCAACATCCCGGGTAACGTCACACTGCTGTGCTACAGCAGTACGCATCCCCTGTAACGTCTCACTGTGCTACGACATACCAGAGGTACCGATCTTGCCGATTCGCTCCTGTGCTGGCTTGTCCAGCCACGCTTGCCATGCCCTCCGACATAGTCCCCAAGGTCTTCCGTCCACACTCCCAGCTAGCACCTCTTGTACACTCACAAGACACCACGAACGAGTCTCTCCAAGGAAGGTCCCTCGATCAAGAAATTTTTTTAAAAAAAAAGTGTCTGGCTGGCGAAAACCCTGCCTGCTCAGCGTTCAAACAGATCAGATCGAACGCTCTACTCAAACTAGTCTCACACCTTGGACCTGTAGCTCTGCCTCCGCATCACTGCGCTGATACGTGTAGGTTGCGGCTACGTACCAGACAAGGTGTGTTTAGCAAGGGCTACGATTCATGCTACCATGAATCACCGCAGTCATCTGATTGTGGCTTGAACTTCTTACGTACGTACACAACTCACATTCTCTCATTCTTCCGAGAATATTCTGCATACTATTACGTTCATCACAACAAAAATCAGTAAAAAAACAAGTGATTATAAATAATACCTGGTATACTATTAATTAAATAGTGTTTCCTGCAGCAGATGCATCATGTTGAAAGAAAATATAGCACAACGCCAAATTCGGTCGAGGCTACCCCAAGCCGAGCATGCCATGAACAACAAAACGACTGCTTGCGCTGCTGCTCACCCTCTTCCTCGAATTGGCGTTGTTCACTTAGCTGCTGCCTCCGAGCTTTAGCGTTCTCCACCTCCCTTTCCATCTGCTTGAGCTTGAGATTCTCGAAGCGGAGCCACTCTCGAAGGTGCATCCCCGGCTGACTCCTGCTGCGCCAAAAACTGACCTCCAAAACCGTAAAAAATCACCGACACGAGCTGGTTCCTCTCTGCGATGACACCACCGGTGACCAACGACAGGCGATCCATCTACGAAAGCCTCGCCACCCTCGCCACCTCTGCCCGCCTCCGCCCCTCCTCGGCTGCCTGCACGCGTTCCTGCCTCCGCGTGCAGCCGCTGTTGACGCTCCGTGGACAATTTTTCTGCTGTGTCAAGTCGCAGCCGCTCCTCGATTTCCATTGTTTTTTTTCGGTCCTCGGCTAGACTCTCGGCCGATTGGCGAGCTGCGCTCTCAGCAGCTTGTTTGGCGACAGCCTCGTCGCGTGCGCGGGCAGGACCGTCATGGCGTCGCTCGAACGCACGATAGTCGCGGCGCTCCGCTATGTTCTTTGCGCGCTTCTCTCTTCCCGCTTCTCCGTTTTTCCAGTGCGGGCAAAAACCTCCTAGTTTTTTTTTCAAGGCCTGCTGATATTTCTTCTTGTTATTTTTATTGTGTCGTATCGTGTTTCTCATTGTACGATGCATATAAAAAACTACGACTCTGACCCGAAATATAGGGACCATTGAAATATAATTATTTAACACAAACGGTCCTTATATTTTGGACCATAAAAGTACTATTTTTTGACGGGGTGATACTCCTTACTCAGATATACGATTAGAGGGATTAATGTTCGTGTGTGTGCGGCATTCTGCGAACTACGTTTCTGTAGCCTCGATTTTTCATATCAGTCGACGCGCTCGGCTGCCAGGTAAATAAAGCCGAAATATTAAAATGACACCTATTAGCTGTTTTTGAGATCAGCATCAAACGGAAAAACATTCCGGTTGCTAAATATGTCTAGAAGATATGCTTTTATACGTCTGGGCACACTATATGGACATCCAATTCGTGACGTATCAGGAGATAAAGGCGATGCAAGGATGACCTTCCGGTATACTATATTCAAGTTATTATGGAGCGCCATGACAGTTCAGAATTGTTCTTTTTGTCCAGTCTGTTGGTGGTGACTTTTGGGGAAATACTCGTCGCAATTCACATGCCACTTTTTTTTGGTCGGTACGGACCTCAGGCGCACAGCTGCAGTTCGTTCGTTCGGTTTCTCTCTGCTGGATATTACCTATCCTTCTTGGGCGAGTGAAGTTTCCGTTTCACGAATATCATGTTATGCGAGTTACGTTTCCCCTTCGGGCTATCGGCGTATTGTCGACTACTGACCTGGTATTCGATATTTCGTATATTTTTACTTTTGTGTGCTGGCACGATGACCTCCTGACATCTCGTCTCTTACGTGTCTACCCTGCGAAGGATCGGCCCTGGAACGTAGGACATGATACCCATCTCATCTGGGGGTGGCAGACACTCAGGATCGTCTTTACGAGCATGACACTCAGGATCGTCTTTACGAGCATGAGCCTCACGGCGGGTGAAAATAGACGCTTCATGGCAACTGTTACAGAACTCTTGGATTTTATCTCCGCCATGAGAGGAGTCGAAGGCGATTGGAAAAATGCCCAGCTGGTGCATAATACTCTACTTCGGTCGAAGGACGCGTTTACGGTGTTAAAAAATCATCTCCAACGCGATGCGCGGGGGGGGGTCCGGTGGGCAACACGAGCAAACCACCACTGGTACGGCAGGAAGAGGTCCTGTACCGCCGTCGTCGCAGTTCTCCGAAATTGGTAACGAGAGCCGGGAGGATGCTCCCGCAGGAAGGGAGCTGAGAAACGAAATCGCAGATCACGAGATACTTCGCCAAAGAGTTGAATTGGATTTTTTAACTCTTGTAGTGGTCACACTTTCGCGGGGGGGGTCCGGTGGGCAACACGAGCAAACCACCACTGGTACGGCAGGAAGAGGTCCTGTACCGCCGTCGTCGCAGTTCTCCGAAATTGGTAACGAGAGCCGGGAGGATGCTCCCGCAGGAAGGGAGCTGAGAAACGAAATCGCAGATCCCCAGATACTTCGCCAAAGAGTTGAATTGGGTTTTTTAACTCTTCTAGTGGTCAAATTTTCGATCCTCATCCGCAACCTCGAAGCGCGGCAGGAGTCAGGTGGGCTTCACGAGCCAATTACCGATGGCACGGCAAGAAGACATGCTGAATGGCAGTCGTCGCAATTCTCCGAAGGTGTCAGCGGGAGCGGAGACGGTGGCCCGCTAGGTGAGATATACTATATCTTCTTTCTCACGCGATGGTCCTGTTACCGGAATTGTTGGGACAACCAAAGATGGACCCGTACTTTGAAGTTGGGCCTGGCAGAAACAAGAGCCCATTATGGTTCAGGGAGTGACGGCCTTGGTTGTGTGACATTCTTCGGGCCAGTACAGCAGTTTCTTTACCTTGTGTTATACTTGAATGCTTTCCACGCGGACATTCGAAATGTGTTTGTGATAGTGTGTCCGCTTGCACACATAGCCGCCTCTAAATCTACGGTGTATTTTCGCCAAGCCACGCCTGACACGCACCCCCCGACGCCACGACCTAGCCATTGACCATCGCTCATCATCGTATACCCTCCCTCGACGAGAGATTGTTCGTTTGGCCCCCCTATGAAACGCTGCTGCTGTGCTGTTCACCTCCTGCCTTGTCAAGCACACAGCAGCTACGTTCTGCACACAGCAGCTACGTTCTGTGTGTGCACAGTCGTACCTCAGGATCGTTTTCGAGTCTACAAGAGGACGCAACCCCCCCCGAAAGACACCCTATGTGATGACGGACAAGCGTTTCACATCCACGGCGGGCCGCTCGCAGCTCGCGCCTCCTCATGACGCACCCCTGTTTTGGGCATTCTCTTGACGTGCTTTCTCCCCTTCGGCCGTTTTTTTAGAGGTCCGGCCTCGTTGCCTCCCCCTTGCCGTCCTTCCCCTCCTCCTTCTCTAATACATACTAAGTACTCCTACTCTCGTGAGTAGGATGTCTTCCGATGTACCAGGTATATATATATATTTGTTAATAGAGCGTTTCGCAAAAACCCCCCAACAAATCCTCAGGGTGGTTGCTCAGGGTGGGTGCTCATGGTTTGTGGTTCCAGGATTTGGAAAAAAATAAGAAAGGGCAAATGCCAAAATCAGGTATATCTGATCCGTTTGAGCCAAAATCAGGTAAAAAACGCACGCCCCGAGCGGTGTGATGTCCATGACAACCCGGTAAAAAAAGAATGCGCCTAAAGCACTAAGCATGCCACATGGCTTCCAAAATCTGAATCGTTCTGTTTTCGTCGGGGTGTAGGTACCACGGGCTCCACTTGGTCCTGCAGAGAGCCACAATTAATATTCTTCGCTTGTTTCGCCACGGCGGGAGCGCCAAGAGTGTTAACTCTGGCGCCCACCCCCCCGTTGACAGCTGTAAAGCTTCCAGACCGTCCTCGCGGAACCGCCTGCTCGGCACGAAATTATCTTGTCCTACCAAACCAGATACCACCTCACGCGGGGTGGTGCAGACGAAAAGCCGCGTGGCCATGGTGCTGTAAAGACTGCTGTGAACATAAAAAACAACAGAGTACACACCACAACTAACTGAAGCACATCGCACACCCCAAATGAAAAATGGTGAAACCAGCGTACGCATGTATGCATGTATATACGTACTTTTACGTACGACGTACGAGTAGAGAGTTTATACGTCAATACAGAAGAATTTCAACTGAGGGAGGGCAGACGCATACGGGGAGAAAACACAGTGTACGTATGGCCTCTCTCATTGGTTCAAAGTTGGCCAAAATCAGTTGAAAGCTAGACAGAGTAGAAAAAGGGGTTTTTGCCAAAATCAGGTATACCTGGCTACTTTCGTGCCAAAAACAGTTACATACTGAAATCAAGTATAAAACACACACCAGGAGCCCTGCTATTGGCCAAGCTGACATTGTAACTGATTTTGGCACGAAAAGGCCAAGGTACACCTGATTTTTTCTACTCTGTCTAGCTTTCAACTGATTTTGGCCAACTTTGAACCAATCAGAGAGGCCATACGTACACTGGCTGTGTTTTCTCCCCGTATGCGTCTGCCCTCTCTCGGTTGAAATTCTTCTGTATTGACGTATACACTCTGTACTCGTACGTCGTACGTGAAATCACGTATATACATGCATACATGCGTACGCTGGTTGCACTTTGTCTCCTTTGAAGTGTGCCATGTGCTTCAGTTAGTTGTCGTATGTACTGCTCTGTTGTTTTCTATGTTCACAGCAGTGTTTACAGCACCATGGACACTCGGCGCTTTTGTCTGCACCACCCCCGATCGAGGTGGTTGCATCGAGGCGGTCTCAGGTTTGGTACGGCAAGACAATTTCGTGCCGAGCAGGCGGTTCCGCGAGGACGGTCTGGAAGCTTTAAAGCTGTCAACGGGGGGGGGACGCCAGAGTAAATACTCTTGGCGCTCCCTGGCGAAACTAACGAAGCATATTAATAGTGACTCTCTGCACGTCCAAGTGGAGCCCGTGGTACCTACAACCTGACGAACACAAGACAATTCAAATTTTGGAGGCCATGTGGCACACTTAATGCTTTAGGGGCGTTCTTTTTTTTCCGGATTGTCATGGACATCACACCGCTCGTGGCGCGCGTTGTTTACTTGGTTTTAGTATGTACCTGATTTTGGCTCAAACGGATCAGCTACACCTGATTTTGGCATTTGCCCTAGAAAAAATCAGGTATGTATACCTTGGCTTCTTCGAGCCAAGACCAGGTACGATGTCAGCCTAGCCAATAGCAGGGCTCCAGGGGTGTGTTTTGTAATTGTTTTTAGCGTGTAACTGATTTTGGCCCAAAAGTGGCCAGGCATACCTGATTTTGGCTAAAACCCCCAAAAAATATGCTCAGGGTGGGAGGAGGAACAAAATGACGTGGACCTGCGTTCAAGTTTCCCTATTTTTCACAGCAAGCTTCGAGCATCGTGCAGTCGACCGCCGCGTGTTCCACCACCTTTCGCCCCGACCTGCCCCTCCCGCTCCTCCGTCACTGTAAGACGATCTACACCGTCGATGTCCTCCAAGCCGCCACCCAGCTCGAGGTTGCGTGTCTTCGTTTTCGTGTGCAGCGTTATGTGCTTCCATCTATCGAGCTGCTCCTGCTCACTTCGCCTCGCCTGCTTCGACTACATCAGTACTTGTAGCCCCATCACAAACAAACGCCTACTGGTGGAGGAAGTAGTGCGCCCGGTTGTCCCAACGATTTGGCGAGTGTTCGTCCGCCTAGCGTACCTTCTACGCCATCACCGCCCTCCTCTCCGTCACGTGGCCTGAGGTTGCTAGGTCGCTTGCCTTAATTTTTTCTAAAGATAAATGATGCATGCTCCACCTCCTTGCCTGCTGAGATTGCCTAAGCTACTCTGTACTTCCTCGCCGCCAACGAATCATGAACCAAACGACGACTGGTTGGAGGAGATGGCGCGCCTTGTCGCTCTAAGCTATGGCGGCGAGTCAGTGTCAGTCCTGGGCTGCTTGTGTTACGATACAGGCATCCTTTGCTACCTGTGCTCTGTGTCATGACCATTATCCGCGGCAGCTTCTTTGTTCTGGGTAAAATCCCTGTGTGTGTAGCAGTCCGTGAGCATCTGGAGAAAAATATTCTGCTCAGGGAAAAAAATAGCCGTCAACGCCTTTTATGCGGCGAGACTTCGACGAACCGTGACCCGGAGCGCTTTTTTTTTCCCGAAACTCACTATTACCGAGGACCATAGTAAATAACACCTGCGGTACACACAAAAACCTATATATTTCCCTATTTTTACTAACAAAAATTGGTCCCACTTACTATGGTCCTCCGTAATATTAGAGCTCATATTAACGGGGAACGCTAAATTTAGTAATATGGAAATACAAGTTCAATTCCAATGAATTTTAATTTGATTTCGAAAAAAAAAAAAAAAACGTGTTTGTATCCTATCGGGAAACGGCGCATTCATTGTCAAACAAAAAGGAAATCGAAACAACCTGGAATAACGCAGCGCGTCTCACAACGCAAAGCCGACAAACAGCGACGAGCGTAGACGAGAACGAAGGTTTGCGTTTTCGCGTGAGCGCCGCCGCCAGCATTTCTTTCTTTTTGGTGGCGCAGGATAGGAAGCTATCACTCTCAGGGTATCTAGGGTGGGCGGAGGGAGCCCTCAAGCGCCACGTGCGGAACAGCATCAGTGGTGCAGCTATCGAGGTCTCGAGCGTATCCTCTGTTTTTTTGCTCGTTTGCTCGGTTTTCGTGATGGTTGGCCGATCGAGCAGGCCGAAACATTGGGCTTGCGGCCGCCATGATTTATTTTAAGGCGCCACCACAGGGGTACGATGTGACTAGGTCTGTGACCGTGGGCGCGGCTATTGCTCCGATCGCCAATCGTTGAGGTTCGCGTTTTATCCCCTCGACGGTGGTCACCGAAGCGGCCAAGAATCACCCCAGAATCCACGGGGGGTGTTGACCCACCATGAACATGCTACATGAAGGCTGATCAACTCCCAAATTCGAAAAATCACACGAAAAGAGTCCCGAAAGACTTTTCACTCAAATTGTTTTTTTTAATTTGCCCCTTGGAATCCTGCCTGGTCATGCACTCGTCGGCCAATCAGATGCAAATTAAATTAGATAAAAAATCGAACCAAATTGAAAGGACCAAAAGTCCTCGATAGGATGGGCCCTTATATTTCTTTCTATATTATCTACAACAACGGATGGACACTGCATTATTTGCAACCACAGAGCTCCGATGTCGCCTGAGTCGTATTTCAAAAGTCAGTACTAACTTTCTACGGGGCCACTCGCGCGTCGCGTCGCCGCACGTCTTCGACCATCGGAACCCTGTCGACCGTAGAAATATTTTCGTTTTCATCTTCTACTTCAAGTGGATATCTTTCTCCCTCTCTAGTTTACGATTGTATGTGTGTGTGGGTGTTTTTGGTTTTTTTCATCACTTTTACTTTCCAGCCCACTCGTAAGAGGGTTTACCCTCGACGATCTTCTGGACAAGCCGTGGTCACAGGTGTCGTGCCTTCTCCCACCCGGTACGTGCCTTTATTTTTTGTCGCGCATAGGGTTCAGCATTTCCACTACTCGTCGATTTTCGTCGAATGTAGCTAACTCACGCTCTCGCGCTTTCTGCTTATCAATATTTTGAGCGAGAAATAGTCCCTACGAGCATGCACTCGGTGAGATTTGAACCCACGAAATTGATCTTGATAGGCACGCGGACCACCTACCAAGCCACCGGGGTCGATTTTTAAATAGTTATCTCCCTGCTGGTCAATGTATGTTTTTTTGTTCTCGACATTAAACCGTTTGTTTCTAACCGTCGACATCCAGCCCAAGCAGTGTCCGTGCCGATTCTTCCGTCCTAGAGAGTTGCAAGTTTTGTGGCTACAAATCTTCGCCACAGAAGTACTACATGGTATGCAGTAAGCAGAGTAGACAATGCAATGCCATCGCGTTCCCCCTCAGCGACTACTGCGAGACCGAGGGATTACTCCCGGAGGAACAGTACGGTTTCCGCCCCGCACGATGAACGATTGATATGTTGTTCGTCGTGCGCCGGTTGCTAGAGCTCGGACGATAGAGGAAAATCCCCCTGGACGTGTACTTTATCGATCTGCAGAAAGCGTACGACTCTGTCCACCGAGAGCTGCTATGGGTGGTACTCACACGCTTTGGCGTACGAACCAAGAAGCTGACAATATTCCGTACTTTCCTCGAAGGCGTGCGGGCTCGCGTGCGTACGGATGTCCGCGAGCACTCGGAATGACTTGATGCCACGCAGGGGCTGCGGCAAGGCTGCGTGCTATCACTGTTACTGTTCAACGTGTTCTTCGCTGCTGCGTTACACGTTGTGCTACTACTGTAGTACGCTTCTGCCAAGACGAAGCCATCGTGAGGGATTTGGTCCAACTCGGTGATGCTGGACTAGTCTGAACAGAGGAGCAGGAACCGTTGGAATGCGTGCGAAAGGCTGCATGGGGCAAGTTGTACGCCAATGACGCAGGAATTATCTCGAAGTTCGCTGAAGGGCTCGCGAAAATGATGACAGTCATCGTGACTCTCTTCGAAGCAGCAGGCCTCATGGTTTTGGAAAAGAGGACAAAGACAACGCTTCTATGAACACCAGGACAGACAACCCTCGCACCGCCGCTCGTCATCGAAGCAGCAGGTCAGAGGTATATACAGACGGCCCAGTTAGAATACGTAGGCCGCATTATCCACGAAAGCGCTGACCTCTCGCTCGAAATCCACGGCATTATATGTCTCATGCGGGCAGGCCTTAAACGATTCGGTCCGGAGTTGTTTGATAGGACGACCACCCCCCTTAGACCGAAAGGCCGAATGTTAAAGAAAGGCCGAGGTGATCGAGACCCTGCTGTACATGTGTAATGTGGACCCTCAGAGCGGAACACTTTGCCAAGCTTCGAACGACTCACCAAGTCCTTTTGCGAGTCATTGCCTTACAATGCGTACTTCGTACTGACCACCCCACCCTCTCGTACGCGAAGGCCCTCAAGATAACACGCTGCGAGAACATCGAAACAACCATCCGTACACGGCGGCTCTCCTTTGCGGCGGCCGTGGCACACCAAAGCAAGGAGCGATTACCCCTTCGGGTAACGTTCGCGACGATGGCTGGTGGGGAGAACCCTAGACCTGGCGGACAGTTTAAAACTTAGCATATGTGCATAGTCGAAAACCTTAAGAGAGTTCCCAGCCACCGAAGGGTGGAGGGGACTTGCCCCCTTACCGTTTGAAGTTGAGACCGCACCGTGGTCCACTGCAGCAAACAAGGCGGGGAAGTGGTAACGGGGGGTCCTCAAAGCACCGAGCGGTTCATGGTGAGGTGGAACGTTAGCAGCCGGTGGTGCCACGGCATGCCACTGTGATATGAGTAGACATGTCGCGAAAAAAGACAACAATGTACATGCCGCATTGGTAAGCCTGAACAAAGGAGTCGTGTGGCGTGGGTGGATGGCGAGCCTGCTTTGCTTGTTTCGTATATTGTCTGATGGCGAGGGGCCGAGCACAGTTGACGAACGCAGGACGGCAGACAGGATATCAAGGTCCTAAGCTGATTAGTAGGGAGAACCTGGCTATGCTACTCGTACCACAAACAGCTGCGGCTACCTGGAGGGTTCTTGGCGCTTCGGTTAGCCTGTTATTTTCCCTTGATGCTTAGTCTCACTCTGTTTATAAGTAGAGTGGTGTTTTTTTTTTCTTGACCACGCTTTTTTTCCAAGTGTTTGCCACATCCCCTGCGGGTTAGGGTCAGGGGTGTCGACGGGTAGGAAGAACGGATTAATGTGAAGAAAACAACAACAACAACAACATCCCCTGCGCGTAAGCACGCCAGTTTTTTCTTTTCTTTTCTCTTTTCTCTTTTCTCTTCTTTCTCTTTCGATTTGCTATATATATATATTTTTTTTTTTTTCGTTTTCTCGCTTTCATGGAGTATGTATGCTCTTAATGTGATATCCAGTATCATGACATGGCATTGCATTGTCTACTACTGCTGCTGTTCTTACAATTGTTATTGCATACGTAGCACAACAATGTAGTATCTCTGTGACGTAGCTTTGAGACCAAAGCACTTGTATCTCTCTACGATTGAAGAATTGGCACTGACACTGATGGATTGTGATGGATGTCGACGGGTAGAAAGAACGGTTTGATGTCAAGAAAACACACATGTTGATAATATATCATACGACAGGCACGACATACACACTGTTCGAAATCGAGAAAACAAAACATAAAACCGAAACAAAAACAATGACTAATGAAAACAAATCGAAAGAGTAAAAAAAAAAAAACTTGCCTCCCCGCCAAAGGCATGTGGCAGACACTTGAAAAGAACGTGCTAAACAAGTCATAGTAAGTCTACGAACCGAGGGAAAAAACAGGCGAACCGAAGCACAAAGCACCCTCCAGGTATCCGCAGCAGTTTGTGGTACGAGTAGCATAGCCAGGTTCTCCCTAGTCATTCGCTTCAGACCTTGCTACCCTGTCTGCCGTCTTCGTCCTTCGTTCGTCACCTATGTGCCTCACCCCCAGAGAGGATGCATCAGACAATGCGAAACAAGCAAAGCAGACTTGTTCATCCACCCACGCCAAAGACTCCTTTCGTGAGGACAATAAGAAAAAATATATAGAGAAACAAGACGAAAGAAGGATGAAAAACAAACTGAAAAGTATGTGTTCCTGCTATTACGGGGGTCTATAGTTAACAGTACCTATGGCATACATATGAACCTATATATTTAGGTATTTTTACTAACAATATTTGGTCCTGTTAACTATGGACCCCCGTAATACCCGTCGACATCCAGCACAACCAGTGTCCGTGCCGATTCTTCAATCCTACTGCTGTAGAAGAGATACAAGTTATGTGGTCACAAAACTACGCCACAGAGATACTATGTCCTATGCAGTAAAGCACAAGAGTGGGCAATGCAGTGCCATGTCATCATACTGATACGACGGACACGACACACACATTCCATGAAATAGAGAAACGAAACGAAACAAAGGGGAAAAAAGGGCAAGTCGAAAGAGAAAACGAAACAAGAAGAAATATAACAAATATAAACTGTCGTGCCCCCCCCCCCGCAGGGGATGTGGCAGACACTTGAAAAGCGCGAGCTGGAAAAAAATAAATAAAAATATGAAAAACACCACTACTCGTCGTAGACAGAGTACCACTACTCGTCGTAGACAGAGTAGGCTAAGAACCAAGGAAAAATATCAGGCATTGCGAGCCGCAATGGGTTGATTTCGGCGTGTATCGCTAGAGCAGTAGGTATTGAAAGCAAGAACAGGGCAAGGGCAGCGGCGACAATAATAGCCTATTGTGCGTCTGGTAGGACTGTGAAAGTGTCTATCGATAGTTATCCTGGACACCAATTTAATTTGAAAATAATCCTGAATAGGCTATTATAGCACGAACAACAACTTTGCATCGCCATATATCGATGCTTGTTGATATACAGCAATAGGTTCGCGGTGATATTTATTGATGCCTATTGGTCTCTTCAGTATGCTCGCAATAATGTCGATCATTACCTATTGCTCAATGAAACAGGTCTGCAAGGGTGTTGATCGACACCTGTTGTTGTCGAGTTAAAAAGGTTTCGAAGGGTGTCTCTCGATACCTATTGCTCAAATGAATAGGGCTACAAATTGTATCGATCGATACCTATTGCGCAGTATCATAGACTTTGCAAGTGTGGCGGTCGACACACACCTGAGTGTGTGTGTGTTCTTCACATTAAACTACTCGTCGACATCCAGCAAGCCCAGTGTCCGTGCTGATTCTTCACCCTAGAAACATACGAGCTCTGTGGTCACAGACTACGACACAGAGATAACACGCCGTAATGCGTTAAGTAAATTAAATGATCGATACATAACTTTGCTCAATAAATAGGTGTGCATCCGTACGTGTTGCTTACTACTACTGTAACTCTTCAGGTATGTTTTCAAAAGTGTATTGATAGATGCCTATATTTTGATAAATAAATATCTGGTAGTTTTTGAACCCCTACCAGGGGCGTCGGTTAAAAAAGAGAAAACAACACACCACACCTCCAGAGGTCGGAATGAAAAACCGTTGCAACCACCGTTGTGATCACATGACGAACAAAAGTACTGTTTTTTTGTTTTTCTTTTTTTCATTTTTTTTTCCAGCTCGTTTTTTTTCGAGTGTCTGCCAGATCCCCTGCGGGGGGGGCACGATGGTTTGTTTGTTGTACTCTTTTCTTGTTTCTTTGTTAGGTCTTCCTTGTCTTTGCTTTTTCTCTTTGTTTCGTTTTGTTTCTCTAGGTCATGGAATGTGTATGTCGTCCCTGTCGTATGCAGGATGATCACATGGCATTGCAATGCATACGTGGCAACGTAGTATCTCTATGTAGCGTAGTATTGTGAACAGAACTTGAATTTCCCTAGGATTGAAGAATCGGCACGGACACTGGTTGTGCTGGATGTCGACGGGTAGAAAGGACGGTTTAAGGATGTGAAGACAACAACAACATATACATACTGCACTGGATATGTAGGTCAAATAAATACCACGTAGACAGGGTAGCAAGGTACCAGGCGGGCCAGCAGGGAGACCCTGGCTGTGCTACTCGTACCATAAACTGCTGCCTCTACCTGGAGCATGCCTTGTGCTTTGTTTGGTCTGCCTGTTATTTTTCCCTTGGTTCTTAGTCTTTCTCTGTTGACAACTAGTGGTGTTTTCTTCTTTTTCCTTTTTTTTCCAGCTCGTTCTTTTCAAGTGTCTGCCACGTCCCCTACGGGGGGGTACGATGGTTTGTTGCTATCTGAAGTATATACATATACCAGGTATTGTTTTGATTCTTTTTTTTTGATTATTTTCTCTTTCGAATTGTCTTTGTTTTTGTTTTTGTTTTTTCTCTTCGTTTCGTTTTTGTTTCTCTAGGTCATGGCATGCATGAAATGGGTATGTATGTCGTGCCTGTCGTACGCAGTATGATGACATGGCATTGCATTGCATACGTGGCAACGTACTATCTCTGTGGCGTAGCTTTGTGACCACAGAACTTGTATCTCTCTAGGATTGAAGAATCGGCACGGACACTGGTTGTGCTGGATGTCGACGCGTAGAAAGAACGTTCGACAAACCTTGCATTATCCTAAGAACAATCGGAGATTGCACGTCTCTGAACATGTTCAAATAAATAGTTATCGATCGGTACTTCTCTCAACATATTGAGAAATCTCTAGGTATCGACGGGTAATTCCGCATACATACATGCCTACCCTAAGAGCAATAGCCTATTGTACCTATTGCTCTGAACCTATTGGTCAATTATTTAGGTATCGGTAAACAGATCAATATCCCTATCGTGAGAACAAACGCCTATTGTATATATTGCTAGTTCATCTCATTGTCGACGTCAATATTGACAGTGTCTCCGTTGGTGGTGCCGGCCTTGTCTTCGTCTTGGACGGGATTGGCCGCGGCCTTGACGAGAACGTTTTCTTTCGTGATATGTGGCAAGGAGGGGCCTCCACAAGTCTCCCTCGCGTCTCGCAAGGAGAGAACATACAGAAATGGTGAGAGTGCGGGTCCTGCTCCCAAGAACCCTTTTCTCCCTGGCGCATTCGGACTTCATGGCCCGAACGTCAACCGTTATGAAGGTCCATCAGTGATGACGGATCTCATAGACCGGACGTTGGTTAACGTATCTTCATGGTTGGTATTTGTGATCGAAGATTGACGGCGGTATCTACGTACCCTGTCCTCCACATCTGAAAAAAATTGGTGAAAATAGGTACTATTAATATTATACCGGTAGCTATCGATATACACTTTCACCTTCCTGTTGCAGAGGTCAATATGTATCGATATGCAATACCCCAACCTATTGGCAGAAATATAAGCATATTCAATACATGTCCAGGTGTGGACCCACGCACACGTTTTGGCACAATTTTGAGGGGTAAAAAAAAAAACTGATGAAACAAAGTTGGCGTGAACCGGGCGACCGAGAGAACCCCAAATCCCGTCTCGAAAACAAAATCGGACGTCACTGCTGTCAAATTCCGAAAACACAAGGTTTGGGATTACTCCGATATTACCCCGAAACAGCAAATGATTGACCAGGAATGACATATAACGGGCCCGAAGTATGCCCCAACAAGTCCAGTACATGTATTCCGGACACGGATGGATACCGAATTCGTAAGCAGGTATTTCGGCATTCTTGAAAATACTGAACATACTATTTTAACCAATCCGTTGTTTTCCTCGTTGTTTTCCCCGTTGTTTTCAAGGGAGAAACGAGTTTCGGTGTTCTGCAGGTGTTTCCGCAAAACGAATTCTGGCATTTCCCGGTATTCTGGACAATCGCGCCGGGTGTATATCGTTGGCGATTTTAGATGTAGGGCTGGCGCACAACAGCTTCTGAATTTCCGTTGTTTTCACTAGTGGCTGTAGGCGTAATGCCACCTCTAGAACACGCGTTTTTTGCCGCACCTTTTTCGCCTCAGGCGAAGAAGTAGTATTTTGTCCGTACGATAAAGGGTCTCATTCGTCCGCGGCCAAAACCCCGCACATTGTTGGCGTGTTTTTCAACGAGATGTGTCTGATCGTTCCCTGGAAACTACGCTTACTGATTGCCATTTTGTCTTTCCTTGTTTCTTTGCAATGCAAGTCATTCTATGCTATAGCCGGCACCACGTCAGTAGGAGGATACCACGTGCAGGTAAGACGCACATTCTGAGTATACCGGCGAATATCTCACAGGTTAAAAGAAAACCAGACTCCGGTGGCCCTCCGGGGTGGTTCCGCGCGGGGTGCCGCGCTACTAATGGTCGTTGATTTTTGCGGCGCCAATCAAATTTGTTTTGTTTCGCCGCCAAAACAGTTTTTCGCCTGTCCTTCGCGGAAACATGTCTGTCTGTGTGAGATTGTTACCCGGTTCTTGTTATAGAATGCTCATTGGTAGTCATTTTTTTTCCCGCTTTTCGCTGATTTCGTAACATTCTTAAATAAGCTAGCCGGCATTGCGTCTACACGAAGATACAAGCGGGAAATACGGTCATTATGAGCATATCGACAAATACACACACATATATATATATATCACCTCGGACAGATCAGCTCACGGCAGCTCGAGCTAACTCTTTAAGCAGCTAGCTCACCGGTGAGCTAAGTGAGCTACGTGAGCTATACATGTTTCCTGGCTTGAGCTATAGGAAGGTAGCTCATTCGCACATTTTTTCCAAGCTTGAGCTATTGAGGATAGCTGATCTGCATATTTATTTCCAGAGTGAGCTATACGGTAGGAGCTACAGGAGCTCGCTCATCTACCCCCTAGATGAGTTATGGGGGCTACATGAACTACACATGTTTTCCCCGGCTTGAGATACTTGAGCTGTTGGCGTTAGGTCATTTGCACATGTTTTCAAAATTTGAGCTATACCAGGTAGGGGATAGACGACCCGGGGGTAGCAACTCTAGCGGCCCATCGGCCGTGGACCAGGCTGGTGGAGGGCAGCAACCGGATCCATCGACGGATGTGGACCCCACGAACAACGTCATCGATGTGGATGAGGACAACGATCAAACCCAGTCCGAACCCATATTATTCCTATTGATAGGCAATTGTACCGGAGGGTGGGCTTTTTCAGCTACATATCTCACACACATGAGTTGCCGAGACGAGCGACAATGAGCTGCGTGCATGAGCTATGATTACGTTCTCCGGGGATGAGCTATAAGTGATAGCTCATCTGCACATGTTTCCCCTGCTTGAGCTATAGGTGATAGCCCATTCGCAAATATTTTGAAGGCTTGAGCTACAGACAATAGCTCATCTACACGAACTTTCTCAGCCTGAGCTATAGGAGCTACATGAGCTTGCTCCTCTACGCCCGAGATGAGCTGTAGGAGCTACACGAGCTACACATGTTTCCCCCGGCTTTGAGCTATAGGCGGTAACTCATCGGCACATGCTTTCGAAGCTTGAGCTATGAGCTGTAGCTATATATACTGTACGTACGATGATAAAAACGGACACCGGCGGGCTTTCGGAAGGGATTCCGGCGGCTGTCCGGGGGACCTTCTGGTGGCACTGAGGCATTCGCACTTTTTACGACCTAAATACCGATCTAATACACCGTATTAAGGGATCGGTATTTCGGAATCGGTAAAATGCCCGATAATTCGTGTGTTGCGGCCCGTCGTTTTTTCGCTTTTAGGCCGTAGGGCTGTAGGCATTGTTATATACCGCACAGGGAGGTGAAAGAACAAATACCGTATGCCGGTATTTCCGGCCGTATTCCCGTATCGGTTTAATACCGATACCGAACCCGCTTGTCTTACGATACCGGATTTCTGGCATTTCCGGTCCAGATCTGTGTCGGTACCCATCACTGATACCTCCACAAGCGTCGTTTCTAGGCAAAACCGATTACTCGTACATGTATAATACGCGTGACGTGAGTGACATGCTCGTGTGGTGTACGCGTGTCGTGGCCGAGGGTGGTGGGGGGGGGGACAACCCATTGTGTCGCACGCGATTTATCGCTCCACGTGATTCTTCTCGACAAACGGGAAACTATGGCCCCACGTACTGGCCTCAGTTTCTCTAATCCGATGTGTTTTTAAGGGTTGCCCACACAACTTCGCTGTACAAACATATCTTCGAGTGGTTTAGCGCCAATGCTGATGCGGTGAATGAATTGATGCGCACCAAAGTGAAATATGAGAATCGGGGGGGGGGCGAAGGGGGGCCGAAACCGGGCGAGATAAACCCCAAGAAGACTGGGACGGAACGGCGACCGATCTCAAGAGTTCTGTGCGCAGACTATCCGGGCATCGTTTCCCGATCAAGGAACAGATGATGGCAGATGTCGTTGCACTTTGTGGTTCGTTCTGATTGACAGTTTCGCCAGTCAAGACGGAGACCATGTGCCTGACGACGAAACATGGACAGGGTCACTTTTGTTGCTGAGTCAGCCGGACCACCAAGTTTGTGTACCTTGTGGCATCTGTGTGCGGTCACGCCAACCTTACTGCTGAAATCAACCGACGCGTGTTGCTGTCAAACCTACGTTTAAGACGGTATAATCTGCCACTGTACGACCAGCCCACCGCACCGCTCCGGCTCGAAGTACGGATGCCCAACGCCGAGGTGATGAACACCATGTTACACATGGGCGTCACGTGGAGCCCCACCGTGGCCCATCTCGCCAAACGACGGACAGCGGACCACCAATTGCTCCTCCGCTGCATCGGATGGAGAGACAACCTCGCGACGGCTACTATAAATCTACAATCTTACATACGCAAACGCACTGGCCAAGACGGGCTGCGAGAATGTCGAAACGGCGGTGCAAAAACGGAGGGTACGTTTCGCGAAGTTCGTGGCGCATATATGTATCGAGAGACCACCCAAACGAGTGATGTTTGTGGAACTGGAGAGGGGATATGATTACTCGGGAGGGAAAGAGAAGGACTGGATGGGGTGTCTCGAACACGATCTATCGCTGTTGAACTTGTCCATCGAAGAGAAACAATGGACGATTGTCGCGAAGAAATCAGGGATGTGGCTCGGACGTGTTGAAACAGCAAAGCAGTCCATGAAGCGTTGGTTCGTTAAGGAGAAGGGGAACAACGCAAAACGACGAGCGCTTGAGGAACAAAATGCGCAGCAACATAATTTAGACGTCTTTGGGCCCAATGCCAGGGGAGGGGGGGGTAGAGGATCCGCGTTCACCGAGGCGCAGCAACAGATCCTAGGAGGGTTGAGAAAGTGAAGGCACTCGCCGAAACCTGGAACTGGCCGTGTTTGTAGTTGAGACGCTCTGTGGCTACTGCCTAATGCTGTGTTGCAATGCATGTTTTATTTGTTTGTTTTTGGTTAGTTTTGTTATTCTTTGTTTTCGCTTTTTTTTTTCAGTTGTTGTGTTGGTTTCTTCGCTGCCAAGTCGATGCCCCCACCCCCCGCGTACCCATTCATTCTGCGTCTGGTGCGTCACCTTATTGTTGTGTTTGTGTGACCCTTTGCTGTTTTTCGTTTTTTTAGGATTCTGTTGGTGCGTTTCCTCGGTCCGCCTGTCTCTGTCCTCTTCGGTCAGTTGTGTCGTCCTGGTCGACCAACCGGACATAGGACTGCTCGTTTTCTGTTTGATGTCAGCTCATTGTCTCTACCCTCTTCTTGTCTGCTTGCCTTCTGCGTGGTCTGCTTGTGAATTCCTTTTGCTGGTCCATCAGCTGGACAGATCATAGGACTGATCGTGCCAGCAAACAGTAACCGTATCCCCGAGACTTGGCTGGCGCCCTGAGCGTATGTTCGCTATGATGTTCGTTCTTCTCTCTTTTCTAACTTCGTCCTTCCATATTTTTTCCTCTTTTTTTTTCGAGTGTAGATATTATACCATCGGTTTGCTCACTGGTGCTATTTCGTTGCAATGATACGGGATGGTATACCACAGCTCGTTGGTACCGTTTCCCATACAGACTGGTATGATACTGACCTGCGCCATATTTCGTACTTGTTTGTTTTCAACCGTCAAGATGAAGTTTTGTCTACAGCTTGCTCTTAGTTACCTGTTTTAAGTGACCACAAGCAGGACTTCTGAGAATTGAGCTGATGTGAGATCATCGTCATCGTCATCTTCAAACATCTCGGGATCACTGCTGATTGTTGTTTCCTCCGCCAAAAATGGTTTGTTTCTCGTTTAAGATTTATCTTCGCATTGCCCGGGCGGAGATCTCTTCATGATAACTCGTGTTAAGAAATATGCACAAGTCCCGATTCAATCATATATTACCTACCTATTTATTCACGAATATTCACAGAGTCGATATTTTCTTGAGCACGACAAACAAACTCCCTAAATATGATGCGCCTGAAACTGGGGCTCTTCATGGTATGTGGCATAGAATCTGAGGGTACGCGTGTGTACTCTTCACATCAAACCGTTCTATCTACCCGTCGGCAATGCAATGACATATCGTCGTACTGGATAAGACAGGCACGACATGCACATTCCATGAAATAGAGAAAACAAATGAAAACAAAAAAAATAGTAAACCGACAGATTAAATAAACACGAATATAACGAAGTTTCGTGCCCCTGTGACAGACAATGCAGATCGAGCTAAAGTAACCATATGCCTACGTATAAACAGTTTAAGAAGAGCAACCAAGAGAATTATTAACAACAGGCAAACCAAACAACAATGAGAAACAACATATCCCAAGCAACCGCAGCAGGTTGTGGTACGAGTATCATAAGAGATGTTCCACCCATGAGTCACCTTGAACCTTGCTACCCTGTCTTCCGTCTCCACGCTGCCGTCGTCATACACGCTCCACCCCGGGAACGGATGTGTTAGACGATACGAAACAAGCCAAACAAGCTCATCATTCGCCTACGCCACAAGGTAACTGTCACGAGGACAGCAAGAAAAATACAAATTAGAAAGAAAACCACGGAGGATCATCGCGCAAAACGAAAAAGGAAACAAAGGAAAAGGACGCTCGAACTAGGTGTAGCAGTTGACGGCAAGGGTACCATAGACATGATTCACTTCCGGTCTTGTTCGTTGCTACCCTGTAGGCCGTCTCCGTCCTACGTTCTTTCGCCACGGTTTCCCCCTGACTCCTCCGGTTGCCCCCCCTGCCCCCATTCCTTTGGTCGGGTTTTCTTCCACTACTCTTGATGCCCCCCTTCCCCCCATGCCCTTGAACACCACCTACGGCGGAAGCGCGGTGCTGCCTACTTTTCTGTGACTCACCCTCGTGCCACTTCACCATGGACCATTCGGCTTTTCCAAGGACCCCAGTTACCATTTCCCCGCCGTTTTTGCTGTGATGAACCACAGCGCGATCTCAACTCCACGTAACATGGGAGGTTGTTTCCGTCGACCTTTCAGTTGCTCGAAACTCCCTAAGGTCTTCGACTAGGCATTTATGCCAAGTCTTGAACTGTCTGCCACGACTCGTGATCTCTTCACCAGCTATCGTCCCGAACACTACCCAATTGGGTAATCGCTCCTTGCTTTCCCGTGCCTCGCCCCCCGCAAAACAATGCCGCCGTTTACGAATGTTCGTTTCGATGCTCTCGCGACGTGCCATCTTGAGGACCTGCACGTGCGAAAGCGCGGCGTGGTCGTGGAAGCCAATGGCTCGCATGCGGACTTCGTGGTGACCCGGTCGAAGCTTGACAATTTTTTCCGCTCTGCGGGTTACGTCACACACCCGTACAGCAGGGTTTCAATCACCTCGGCGTGCAGAATTCGGACTTTCAGGATATGGGGGGCGGTCGTCCTATCACACAACTCCGAATCTACACGTTTGAACGATGCCCGCATGAGACGGCTTCGTCGGTTGATTTTGAGCGAGATATCAGCGGTGGGGTTGATAGTGCCGCCTAGGTGCATGAACTGGGCCGTCTATCAATACCTCTGGCCTGCAGCGTTGATGACGAGCGGTGGGGCGAGGGTTGTGTGGTCTGGTGTTCGCAGTAACATCGTCTCTGTCTTCGTTTCCGAGACCGTGAGGCCTGCACCTTCGAAAACAGTCATATCCCTTTATCGAGTCCTTCAGCCGACATCGAGACAGCTCCTGTGTCGTCGGCATACAACCCGCCCAATATCGCCCCTCGTTCGCATGTCAACGGCTCCCGCATCTCTGGTCTGACTACTCCAGCATCATTGAGTTGGAACGAATCCCTTACGATGGCTTCGTCTTCGCGGAAGCGTATCAGTTCGACGTATATCGTAGCAGCGACGAACACGTTGAACAGTGACAGACTTATCATTGACATGCCCATCAGTGTTTTTGTCATCTCGGCGACGGTTCATCTCCGAGCGACAGTTTATGCTGCAACAGCGTGCGATCCCCTCCTAAACTAAACGGCTCGCTCCTCGCTTTATTCCCTTCTAATCAAACCGCATTCTTCAGGTGCTTGTAGAATCCTCCCAGATCGTTATTAGGTAAGAGTCGTTCGGTTTAAGCGAGGTACTCTTCAAACTACTGATGCACTCCTGCGGCAGGCCATCACCTCGAACAGGTTCGCACAGGCAGACCTCAGTTTCTTCTACGCGGCTCGATCCCGAGGGTTGGTGCGCAAGAATTGTCGCGCATCCTCCCTCGCTGTCCATGTTATTTTTAATGTGGCCAATGTTTCGGCAGGCACAGACCATCTATGTATGCGGTGGCGACGTGAAGCGGGTGGTACCTCGTTTCGACCAAATCAATAGTTGCCGTGGTGAAACACTCAACCGTACCAGACGTAAAAGGGGCTGTATAAGTTGGTTGAGAGTGAAAACGACCATCGCTCCTACTCGTTGACAACACGCTTCATAGGACATAAACAGCTGCCTGTGGAACTATCGGTGTTTTTGGGGTTTTCTTTTTTGTCTGTTGGGCCCAAACTGAGCGCTGAGTCGGATGTTGATATAGGACAAGTTGTGATCTGCGTCGGCCTTGGCTGGCGGCGGAGTATGTGAGGCTAGTTTAACATAAGGTACTCTACGTCAATCGCCTTGACGAGTTAGGATGTTACCGATCCGCTTGGGGTCCTTCGGACTGGTGACGTGTGGATGCGATATTGCACCCCTGCATGTTTTGTATTAGGCGTTGGGGAAGATAACGTGAAATTGGTTGCGAGCGACAGAAGAAGTCGTTTTCCGTTATCGTTACGAACATAGCATCCTCGAAGCACTCTACAGTCGTCATCACCGCACCCTTACGTCCTCTGTCCCATTCGCTCGTTGACATCCATCATTGCAAACGATCTTTCGTTGGAATCTGTTCCACCAAGCCCTCCAGCTTCTGCCAGGCAAAACAAAACGGTCTGGCGTCCTTGGTACAACCAGTTGGAGCATACGCAACGACGAAACAAAATCCCTCGCACCCACCAGCCAGCTCAATGCGCATAAGCATAAGCCGTTCTTTAATGGACTGGTGGCTCTACGCAGACTCATTGGACAACGATTCCTTGACAGTTAGCCCTACTCTGCACAGCCCAGGGCTGGCAGCTGCTTTTTGCTGACCTGAACAGAAAACTCGTTACCCTACCACCCCGAACGTCGAACTGATGGACCTCCGAGTTTCCTGCGGGCCATGAAGTCACAGCCGAGTTGCTAACCCTTCGTTAGCCCACGCTCGTCAGGTCTGTACCCGTTCTTGCCCTTACAACCATGGTGCCCACGGTGTAGGTCGCTACCGCGCCCAGTGCCTTATTCCGTTTCTTACGACCCTCACGGACAGCTTTCTTGGTCAGCAGACGTGAGGCTTGTCCCCGCCTCATGTTTTTCTTCTCTTCTTTTTTTTCCCCTCTGTGACGATTGTTGCTCTCCGTTTCATTGCCCGGTACGCCCCTTGGATTCCGTAGCTGAGTTCAGCCGTCCCGCTCAACGCCGACACTCCCATCGATCCTGTCGTCCGTACGCATCCACGCCGTGGTAAGGCGCTCCACTACCCCAGCCGCCCATGCAGCGCTCTCTGCTGTGGTGATGCACGCGCCCTGCTTCTGGGATGAACCCCTTGGCGTGGGGATTAAGAAAGATGAAAATCACAACTACCCCACACGGACCTTAAAAAGAGTAGACCACCAGCCAGACCGCACGAAGTGTCCTGTCTACCCAGCTCTAAACAAATATTGCCGGGTGAGTGTCGCCAGACTTTCACAGTCTCTGGCGGACCCGCAGTCACTCAAAATTTCATATGTGTGAAACCTCATCCGACAACTATACCAGTATTTTGTTTATTTTTTGCCCTCCGACATTGTACACTACGTGTTCCAGTCGTAGGGCCTCTTCCATTACTCTGAATCAACAAATGTCAACAATCATCCCTCTTTTCCTTCTTACAAAGGCTCCCACTTCACCCCCCCCCCCCCCCTAGCCAGCTCTCGCATACCCTACTCCTCGTCAACCTGATTGTATATATAGAGGGTCTTGTTCATCTTGGTGGGGGGGAGTAGGGGTGCGCATGTTTTAGAATACAAACGGTTTCAACCGGTTTGTGAAATCCCTGGAGACGTTCACGAGTAAACGTCTTTTAGCTAAACAAACCTTTTTTCTTTACCTGCTTTAACCGGTTCATCGATAGAAAAACGGTAAACACCACAAGGTAACCAGTTAACCTCAAGCCCCGGCAGCACCGGTCAAGCTCATAACAAAACGGTGTTTGCGACTACTCTATTCGTCTCAAGACCACGTTTGTTCTCTACCGTCTCCTCGTACCCAGGTTTCGGGTATCTCTAATCTCTATTAATAGATGTTCTTTCGGAACACAAAAAAAACATCGCTATTTGAACAAGCTGAGCTCAGAACTTCGGCTGGTTCGTGCCAACCGGAAAGCGGCTGCGACCCGAATGAACTTCATCACGGCAGCTTGGGATTCTCTCGACATTGTTTCCCCGCACGGTCTCAACAAAGGCCTACACCTCAACTTAGAGGTACTGCAGTGGTCGAAATTAATGTGAATTTTGGGGTGTAAAAACGTAGGCAAAAAACGATCCCAGCTGCTCGTACGTCGGGCAATACGAAATTGATGGCGACTAACGCCAGAGGTTTTCGTATCGGAATGTACTAAAAATTGCTTCAGGTGCAGTTAATTTAGTGCCTATATTCGTGAGAAGCAATACAACCTGGTCCACCTTTGACATTTTTCGTTCCGGTTCCAATGTCGTATGATAGAAGGCGTCCTCAGAAACGGTTCGGAACTAAGATGTAATGAGCAGGAACTTACTGGCATGTTCCTATACTCGCAAACCTGGTGCATAATTACAGCAGCGCTGTCAAAAGAGCAAAACACGGTTGGGCAGGATCGTGGCGTTCGTGCTGCGAAACGTTTATCAAGAAGGGTGAGGGGAAAATCAATTTCCACCCCGAGCATGAAGATCTCCGAACGGAGTCGCCAGGAGGCAGACACGCACGTTCAAACAGTTCACGCTCGGAGAACCTTCAGGATTAATCGCAGAAGACGCATGCTACTGTAGAAGTGCACCATTGGTTATATTGGTCTGCTCACATTACGAACTCTATACCTCACCCAAACTCGTATTGTGGAGGAGAGTTTAACTACTACCCGATCAACAATTCCATGGCCTAAGCATAAAACGAAAGCATACTGCAACACAAGAATATAATTCCGACGAGTTTGCAGCAGGGAGCGTAGTCACTATGAATAACGTCCTGCCAAGAAGTCTAAACTCTATCGCAGCACGCGTCGGAAAGAGCCAAGAGAAGGCATCACACTTAACGTGAACGAGCTCGCTTGTTTGATTGAGGTTCGAAGAGGAACACATTTTCAAATATCCCCCCCAACATTCCTAACATGGGGTTTGTGGTACTGCTGGGTATAGCTGTATACGTGTACTGGAGTATGGCATTGTATGTAACATGAAGGAGTGTTTCGCCGTGACGGGCTCTCAGAGCACGCACGTAACGGTCAAGAATGTACGAAGACTGATGCCTTCGACACGACGGAACGGCCAAGGGGTGAAACGATCGTGTGTCAAATGAAAAGGTGGGAATAGTTAGACTAGGAAATCGCGCATGAAAAGGTGAGAATAGTTAGACTAGGAAATCGCGCATGTCCGTAACCGTCAAGAATGTTGGCAAATCTAGGCCTTCGAACCGAAGGTGCTGCCGAGGGTGAACGACGGTGTAAACGATGAAAGTACGGAATGGCTTCAATTCGAAACGTGTATTGTCATCTACAGTAATTAATATGTAAGCCGGATGATGCGTAGCCTTTGAGCAGTCTATTGCTCAGGTACTGGCTTTTGGCAAGGTAGCGATAAGTACAACCTTCACGGAAGAACGGTTGTTGGCTTGGTTTGTCTATCCGAAACTCGACCTCCGCCAAGGTCAGGATTT
This sequence comes from Macrocystis pyrifera, assembly GCA_031763025.1. NCBI lineage: Eukaryota > Phaeophyceae > Laminariales > Laminariaceae > Macrocystis > Macrocystis pyrifera. Next base: position 11,806,059 of record JASSKH010000015.1, read on the forward strand.
TTGAGACATCTCGGAAAAGAGCAGAAAGATCCCCTGCGTTCCTCGATATAACCACAACCGAAGGGTTACCACGTTTTCACCGAAATATCTCTGACTGAGAGGGCACCTTATCCAGAAACCCTTGCTGTAAATGAAGTGTTTCACCACGTACTGTAGTTGGTGATACATGTACTGTAGGCTTTTGAGATTGTGCATCGGGTTGCACGTCAAGACCTTACTTAGATCAGTGTTTTGGGAGTGGTAATAGAGCTCTTGCAGTGAATAGTCCGATAGATTCTAGGTGCTACGCCTTACCAGGTATAAGGCAAGCACGTCTCGGAGACCCGTCTGTGGGATGATGCTGACACAAGACGTGGCGCTCCTATCGTGGGCTATTCTACAGTACCGTGGCATAACACCACGCGTGCATGCAAAATTTCCTCCGTCGACTCGAGAAGGCGTACCGGTGTAGCCGTCACATCCGACGCGGGTTACAATGGGTGTACCACGTTCTCGCTAGACTTTTCTTCTTGGCGCAGACGGTGTTTCTCAGCTGAGAAACTACAGTAAGTCCCCAACACGTGTGGAATTGTACTGGTATGTTACAATATGCATGGAAATGCTCATCGTGTTAAGCGTCCCATTCGTCTCACAGTCAGTCTTTTTTCAGCGTCCCATTCTTCGCCGAGTCAGGTTTGTATTGAGTTGTTGCAATTCTTTGAGTCCACAGAGGAACTTGTATATCCCCCGTGCGCGGGTTTTCGTGTATATATTTTCTAGATGTTTGTTACATGATGAAATTCCCCCGCTACTTTGACAGCTGCATTTGGACGGTCGATTGGGTGAAGCCTTCCAGAGACCGACAGCAGCTTGTGACTTCCTCAAGGTCGGCCGCGAGCAAGTTCTCAGCAGAGGTCTATACCTCGATTTTTATAGTGCTGCCGTGGTCGGAACAGTTTGAGCTCCTGGCAAGTAACCAATCCCCGCGAAATAGAGGCACGCTCTTAATAGTGTATGAGGGACTTGAGTGCGACAGCCAACAGTCGTATACATCCAGAACCGACGCACGAGGTGTTAAGTTTCGTGGTAGAAGCTCATAAAAGCCCCAAAATCGCCTCTTCTGCCATTTCAAATGGCGAAAGCTAGTACCATGATTATATCGCCGATGAACAAACGGTTTTTTCAACGGTTTGTTGTTTCCCTCGCAGATCGTTTGGACCCTTGCGATAACATATCCGACCAGTCCGCAAGTACGAAGCATTTCGATTTCGTGAACGATAGTACAGTATGAGGCGAAAAAGTGCAAAACATGTCTTATATCAAGCCCTGGAGATTTGTTGTCATGGAACACTGGTTCAGAATGTTAGAGGTAGATATCTGGTATCCAAAGGCCATGCTCTAGCTCTAAGTCGTATTCCTATTTTGTCGAAACGCCTACGGGCTTCTACTTCACGGTATATTCGTTAGTGATCCTGCGCGCCCTTAAGGGAGGAGCATGTTACAAATGTAGGTGCACTCCTAACGCAGCAGCGTGAGGTATAGTGCTGCGACCCTACATGCTTGTACCGGTTACCCCTAATTCGTGTAGGTTTGTCCAAAATCTTAATCCAACCAGTTGCACCGACAATCGGCTGGTATTCCTTGCTGCCGAGAACGATTTCTGTGTTTCACCGTATAGATACATGCTGTTGGAATATATACACGACGGTCACGTCTGTTGGTGTATTATTCCGATGTCGGCACATCCCCGATGATTTAGGTTAAGAATGTCGATAGGACAAACAATCATGGTAGAGTACGACTACTCGTAGTATATCGTATCACAGCACTAAGGGGGCTTCGCCGCGGTGGGCTGACGCCCGCCTGCGGCTCCGTGCATGCCCGTAATGGCCAAGGGTGTACCGGTGTGCAACTCGAGGATGCCATTGAGACCGTGCTGGCAAGAGGCGCATAAACAAATACAAAAGTTGAGTGAAGAGAAAGAAACCACCGCGAACACGAGAAGAAAAAATATTGCCATCCGCCATCCGGCCCAACCACGCATTACTCGTTCGTATACAGCAACAAGCAGTACTACACAAAGTACTACGTACGAGACGCTCGGCGTCCGTACTGTATACGTCCTGTACAGATAGATTCTAAACAATTAGTTGAGCAGTGGTCTATACATTTTTTCGACAGTACGGAGCGCCGGCGACTACGTTGGTGAAGCAAGTTCATCAGCTGCAAGCAGAAGTATAGCGTACAGGTACAGATCCTACGAAAATTACGCTGGTCAGAGAACTCCGCCGCGACGCAATATAAATGTCAATTGCTAGACGATGCTCGCACAGCTTTCGAAGCAGATGGATTCGTCTTTCAGCTTTAAGATACATTACCGAGAGGAGTTGACTTGCACAATAATACCCATGTATACACGGGGTCAGCAGCACTAGTAGCAGAACAGAACAGCAGCAGGACATACATGGTCAGTAGCATCAGGGCAGCGGATAGACAGCAGCAGCAGCAATAGCAGCACATCATGCACACCCGAGGTTGCCAATGAAACAATAGTCTGGGTAAGGGAGCCCGGTGGCGCACGAGGAGGAGGAAGCACGACGTCGTCGTCGTACCTCGTCGTAACCGGTACATGTTCATGACTTCAATTTTTGCTTGGCGGTGACACGATAAAAAAGGAACAACGCGTTCACAACACAATCAAAGCCTCACGCCTCATTTGATACTGGTGCCCGGGCGCAATGACGAGTTCTCGTCATTGTCATTGATGGTGCCTCATGGAATGACCATATTGTCATCCCATTGATGTCAAGCATCGCACTTGCTGCTGCCTGCTGCGTGTAAACAAAAAACTAAACCGTAGAGACCGTTTGTACCTCCACCACTGTAGCACTCTCCCGCTGCGTAGACTCGTCCGATTCGGTCGAAACCAAACACCCAGTTTTCTTTGCCTCACGGATCCTGGTCGCCCGGCGTCCATAGCAGCGGAAGAGGCTCGTGACGCTCGTTTTCAGACAAATATGCTAGCCTACGAATCTCAACATTTTTGCGCCAAACTCGTGCTTTCACACGTAAAAAGCCCGAATCAGAATTTCGACACTAGTTTCTGGAACGCCAAGCCCTCAACGCAAAAGCAACGGCGGAACATTAGACCGGCCACACCATCCCATATTCCCCACACTCTTGCCGGCATGATCTGTCAAAAGAGGCGGAGGATTCGGCCTCTCTCGGTGCAGCCAAATGAGAAGAGGTCTAATCTGGGTGCTGGCATGAAAAACATAATATTGTAAGCGTCACGAGTGAGCAGAGATTTCGGTTGATGGCGCATTTGCCCCTCAACAGGCAGCGGTCGAAGACGTCCCAACGCTCAAACCTATTCTTATGCTTGCTATCGGACAATGTGCAGCATGAGCTTGAACGTTGATCACTCAAAACATTCCTGAACGAAGCAATCCCCGGAAGCAAAGGAAACCTATACACAAGGTCTATCTGCCTTCTATTCTCAAAAATAAATTTATATCAGGAGAGGGTTTGACGAGTCAAAGGTAGGTCTGCCGGGGCAAAGGTAGGCCGTCAACCAAAATCTTTGGCCACGAGACGGTAATAAACCAAGTATCGACCACTCAACTCGTCCAACTCACAGCTGATGTTTATATAAAAGGCTTCTGCAAAAAACGAGCACAGCATACTCGGCCACGCCTGTCAAAGACATCTTGATGGAAAAAACTAAAAATATTTTGGAAGAGGATTTGATGGGCCAAAGAGTAGACCTGACGGGCAAAGGTCGGCCGACAACCAACGTCTTTGGCCACGAGTCTGTCAAAATCAAGTATCGACCACTCAACTTGTCCAACTCACAGCTGACGCATACACACCCGGTCAGCCGGCCAGCCGGCAGCCAGCCGGCAGCCAGGGCACGGCGCAAGCACGCCCGAGGCCGCCCCCGACACAGTCGGGATTGGTGATCACGATGAGGCAGTGTCGTCCCGTGACGTTAACCTCATATCGCGCTAGCACGGATAACCCAATCAAAATACGTCTAAGAAACGCTGAGGAGCGCTGATAGCACGGGTCCAACAATATCGTATATGTATTTATCTATACTGGAATACGGACTGGCGTAGTAGCACATTATCATATCATTTAGTCATGTAGAATACGGTCTACTCGACTTAAATACCGGTGATCACATCAGGTGATTCCACCAGAGATGTGAGCCCCACGAGCTCACTCTCCAACCTTTCCATTGTCACCGCTGTCTCGAGCACGGCCACGTAAGCGCCACCTTTCAAACCATGTTTCATTTTTTTGTTCATATGAACAACGCAAGTCTATCTCACGACCACTGGTGTCATCATCCATCTGAAAGTCTGATATCCATAGTAGGGGGGCAGTCTATACTCGTCGTGGTCATGTTCGTGGCAACGCATTGAAACCTTGACGCACCACGTGCACGCGTACATTCCCACACTTGCCTGGTGTTTAGCAACTACTGTACCTGCCACAAACCATTTTCGCCTCTAGCTATGTCATAAACAACCCCTTCTCGCAATCTGCAAGCTAACCCTCATGATCGACCCACCCCATACCCCCGTGGCATGCAGCTGGCGGTACCACCAACACTGTGGACTATTCGTGGGCTTACGCGCGGAATGCTCAGAGTTTGTCGGGATCAGCGTCGGATGAAGAATGCGCTCGACGGATCTTGGAACAGGTCACGGTCCTGTCTGTTGAAGATGTACACAGCGCGTTCAGCTGGGCAAACCACCGTGATGTCGACGTGGGAGCCTGGGGGGGTACTACGTGGCCGGAGCCGCGTTGGGAACATTGGGCAATGTTCATAGCTGGACATGTGCTTTCTGCCGCCGTTGTGGTCTCGATGATGGTCCTGCTTTCCGACGCGTGCTTCGACGAACACCTTGTGCTTGACGACAACGATGACGACGAAAGCCTCGTGCACGAAGAGTCGTCAAACAAGGGCTGGTCAAGTATTAAGTTCTTTTTTTTTTGTGCGTCAGGTACTCAGCCTTATGCTTGTGTTCATGCACACGCTGATGTTCTCCTCCAAGTACCGGTTGCCACTGGATCATACGTCCCTTCACAAAATACCGATGGCACTTGACCCGGTCAGTCCAAATTCCTTCGCGTTGTTCTCCAACGTCCTTCAAGGGTTTGTCCTTGTGTATGGATCGGGTTCCGATTTGAGTCGCTTATTAGCTTTGGAATCCTTCTGCGGGAGGCAAGGAGGACCCGGGCTAGGCATTTACATGGAAATATCTGCTCTTGTCATGATATTCGTCTTGTTTGTCGTAGTAATAGTCATGTTGATATCGGTTTGGTCTATCTTTGGGGGTGAAGACAGTAGGCGCGCTGTGGTCAGGAATTTCATCAGGCAACATTTGTGGTCGAAATACCTTTTCCTGGACGTATTTTGGAAGCTCCAAACTGTCTTGTGCGTATACAGAGTAGGGGCTTCCGGGTTGGACGTGTCTGCTTTGTTGGGGACGTTGATCGTGGTTGGAGTGGTGTTCACGGCGGTTGGTACATCGTGCGCCGATTTTGCTTCGTGGGCTACTGGATGATCATACCACTTCTTCATTTCAGTAGAGTCGCTAACGGCGTTCAATTGATATCTACTCTGCACAATTTTCATTTGGGAATATATGGAAAATTTGAGCAGTTTATGTGATCCTCTGGCACAGATTGGTCTGACGTCTACTTCAGAAGCCTTGCGAAGACTGTCATGTTCCCTTTCTCAAACAAGAACTAAGTTTTCTCACACGTACGTGGTGCGCAGAAAGTACATAACTTGCGACGCTCATCAAAAAGGCACTGGCTAGACATAAAAGAGTGTAGTGTCTCAACCGCACTTCGTAGATCTATGCATCGACGGTAACACATTGCCTGGTCGCCAGGCAGGAAAGAGTGTGTTCGAAGTGCTCATCTAATCGGTGCAAGGGTACATGGGAAACGGTGTGTGGGAATTCCACACAGCAAATATGCGCGTTTCTGTCTGGAGCATTGAACGGACTTTGACTTTTTTTTGTCTGCCACTTGACTTGACTTGGACACGATGACGTCTAATGTATTTCGGCGTACTCGCTGATTGGCGCTTGCTGGGATAGATATATGGTTCGTCTATGAGCGGGAACGAGATAGTCACATTCAGCAAGGGCGAGGTCGATGCAAGAAGTGCGAGCGGACTGTCACGCCTTACAGCAGTGTAGGGCGGTGGTGTAACTCATAGACGCTCCGATCCCGCTGCTTCATGCCATCTTAGACGCTGGAATCCTGCCGCCTGGCTAGCACTACATCGATTACAGTCGTGTCCTCACCAGTGCTGGGTTGGCATCCCTGCCACGGCAGCAGTGGGTCGCAGATCGTAGACAGCGATAACTCGAGCGGCAGCAGTGGCTCGACCAACAGTGTCACCAAAGACGGAAATTCAAGAAGCAGCTCAACGACCAACGGTAGCGACTCGAGCAGCAGTGGCTCGACCAGGAACAGAAACGGCAGCAACATTGCCCCCAGAGCGTGCACCAGCAGCACCAGCAGAACCCTTTTAAGTCAACCGTGCCCGTGGGAGGTGCAAACGGGTAGTTTGGATGCCAGTACAGTTGTGCTACTTTTATTACTCCTGCGTGGCGTATGCTGTTTCGTAGATTACACGTGGAAAGAGAGCGAAAGAGAGACGCAGAGGAGGTCGGTGGCAAGCAGGAGGACAACACGCGGGCGATGCAGGGGCAGTTGCCCGGTGAGACTGAACGCAATGCTCTTCCAAGCCGGTGAGATCATGGCGGATGAAGGGATTTTCCTCAACGCGAAAGACAATGTGCCAGATGGTACGCACGCGTACAAGTCGAGACAATAGAGTACGGCACGTGGATGAAGCACAGGCCGTTGCTCGGTGAGACCGAGCTTAATGCTCCTCTAACCTTGGCGATCATCGCAGACGGGGGGGAAGGTTCCCCGCGAGCGAGAGATAGCGGAATAAAGGATATGCCGGAGCAGAGGCGCCTTCTTACCCGGCAGGGGCCGTCGCCTACGAGAACAGGCGAGACACCACGAGGGGTTATAAACGATGCGCATAGGAACAAGTACAGCATCGCTGTTGTGCTTGCAGTTCTGCCGTCTGGCGAATCCGGTGCAGAAACCATCGAGGTGCTAAAGAAAACCCTGCGGTGATGGACGGGTGTCCCGAGAAGAGAAGGGCCACGAGGAGCCGGACAGCAAGGCGGGACCGGGCCATTATAGGGAGAGCTGCATGTCTGGCCGAGGGTCGCAGAGCAGGCTGCGTCGGAGGACGACACCGAAGCCGACACGAGTTGAAGAGATGGACAAAGGGACAGCGAGTTGGAAGCTGGGTGGTTGATGGGAAGTAGCAGGTTGCTTTTGTATTGTTTTTGATTACGGTATATGATTCGGTTTTATGTTTTGGACTACATTCTGATTTAATATTGTTTTGTTCAGAGCGGTATGTTTTTTTTATTATGAAATACGTCAGCTGTGAGCTCGACTGAGTAAGTAGTTGTTTCTAATGACTACTGTATATTGCTCTTCCCCTTCCACCCAACCCCCCCCTCCACCCCGCCCCCCCCGATTTCCTGTTGATGATGAACAGGTCATTAGTAGATCTGAGGTTGGTAGGCAGTGCGATGAATGGCAGAGGTAGCTCACCTACTCATGCTATCGGCACTGCCTTTTGCTCGTTGCGGTAGCCCACGGCCGTGCGCCGACGAGTATAGTTGTGCTGTTTCTTGGAGTTGATATGTTGACCAGAACCGTACAAGGACAGAAACATATAACACGGGGCAGTTAACGCCAGTTATCTAGAAATCAAATCGATGTACAAACACGAGCCACGCCAACCATCTACCAATGAAATCGTTGTATGAACGCGAAACGCGAAATCTTGCCGCACACAAGCAAGAAGACACAGCCCGCTGCCCGTACACCAGTAGCCACGGAACGATTGAACTTCGATCTCGACATGAGGTCAACCCACGGTAAACGCGCTTCGTACCGGGCATGGCCAATGAGGGTACATGATGGCCTCGAAGGTATCAGTGGAGTCCGTGCTCTAGAGGGCGAGAGGTTGACCGCGGCGTCCTATATTCCTCTTTCAAACTTTCAAACGTTCTATCTTGTGCAATTGTTTTTGATAGACGCCTGGCCCACCCACGCTACATATCACCGTTCGAGGTGTGAGTGCTGTGACACTAGCGTGGGTAGGAACCCCCAACTAGCGCGCTTCATTCAGAGTTTGTGACACAGCCTTTGGGTTTGTCGGATGATGTCGAATCTGAAAAATGGTATATTTCTAGCTATCGGATGGGAGATTTGTTGTCCTCTGCTTTACACAGACCAGCGCAAGAATGCGTTTTTTTTTCAGACTCCTGGCCGGCCCACGCCACATATCACGGACCGAAGTGTGATAACTGTCACGCTAGGGTGGGTCAGAGACCCTGAACAGCGCGTGCTGTTCAGATTTTTAAGGCGGAGTCGTTGGTTTTGTCGGTCCATGTCTGCCGAGGATTCTCAATAACGTTGTCTCCAGTCTCAAGAGCCTGCCGGAAGAGGGGTTTCATATACACTGCACGGCGCGCAAATAGAGTCCGCCAAAGCTATCCCGTGGCGTTCCAAATTTGTCGACTAAGCCTCTTACCTGGTACAAGTTAAGCTGGAAAGTACAACGGATGATGGATAAAAACAACTCCCTGCAGATGTTGGAGTAGGGTCAGCTCAGGTCCAGCCCCCGCCGAGCGCTCGAGTTCGTGCTGCTCGAGTCTTGATGCACGTGCAGTGACTGGATATCGTACATGATTCATCCAGCGTTTCTCTTTGTTGTAAGGGCCGTTTCCGACCGAAAAAAAACACGAATCGTGACTTTTGGGCAATTCACATTATCACAATCCGTGTCATTTCAGTTATAACTAGACCGGCTGCAAAACGTCGCACATCGTGATTTTTCAGACTGTAAAAATCCCGATAGTCGAATTCAACAGTTTTCGCGGGTGAATCCAACTCTCGCAAGTGGGGCACGACCAGGCATGGCCGGGACGACCATGCGTCCCGGCCCGTGATATATTCGAATCACGGGCCGACGTCTGGTCCAGCCTGCGAGACTTATTTTCAATGATCGTCGGCTAAGCCCGGTCTACAAGATTCCATCTCGCGGGCTATCTGCCCGGCCTGACCTGTGACACTCTCGAATCTATTATGCTTTTGGCTTCGGGCTGTGGCCCACCGTCTTCAGAATTCCGAGGGACGACGTGCTCGTTAGCCCGCGCCTAGCGGTGTCTTACAGGTAACCGCCCGTTGTCCACAAGCGGCGTACGAAGCAGAGTCTGCCACCCCCCTATACCGGTCTTCGGACATCGTTCGTGCGCGTGGGTTGCGAGGTACCTTGATCAGCCGCATAATTCAGGAAACGAAAAAAGAAATTAAGTCACGAATCGTGATTTTGATTTTTGTGGGGACAAGCTACAAAAATCGGGTCATGGATCAAATTTTGTTGTGTCATAGTTCACGACGAAAAAACACCATTCGACTCCTGGGTTTTTTGTGTTCGTCAGGAACGGCCCTAACATGTCGAAAGTACCACGACCGCCGTGTACACAACTGAGTTTGGTAGAATGAGGGAACAGAACGAGTCAGTCTTGCTGCATCAGGGTGGCGAGCGGTGCATGCAATCCTAAAGCTCATCGTACTTCCAATCGAAGCCACTACCAGGGGAATACAAACACAAATACCACATTTAAATAGCCTGCTTCCAGATAGCCAAAAATCAGTATCGAAAAGTCAAAAACCGATAAAACCAAAATCAGTGCGAAGAAGTAAACACAGAATCTTTCGAACCAGAAATCCGAAGGACCAAAATTCCGAAGGACCAAAAATCACCCAAAAAAACATGCAGTCCCCATGGAACACATTCAGCATTTCCAGCAGGAAGATCACCAAAAATCCATCGCAAGGCTGCGATGAAACTCGAAAGACTCCTGCGATATCGCTTTGATCAGGAAATCCGAGTGCTGAAAAGGGGATAGTACGTGGATAATCGATATCTCTTTTCTCCTAACCAGTTCGCTGAGGAAGTGGTGTCGCACGTCGATATGCTTGGAGTTGGAGTTAGTAATGGTGTTCTGCGCAAGCTGCACCGCACACTGATTATCCTCGAACACCGGTATGCAGGGCATTCCCACCTCAGGCAACATGAAACGCCAAACCTGCCGCAAAAACAACACATCCTTGATCACGTCAGCAAGCGCCACGTACTCTGCCTCATTAGCGGAGAGTGTGACACACGTCGTCTGAGTCCTAGAACACCCAGACACACATGCACCCCCACACATCACCAATCCTCTTGAAACCGACCTTCTGTCAGCCGCCTTGCTTGCGTAGTCCGCGTCCGCAAACACCTGCAAGCTCAGTCCCCCTGTTGTACCTTGTTGAGAAGTAATCCCGAAGGAACTCCGTCTCACATACCCTAAAATACCAAATGCTACCCTCCAGTGCACTAACGTCGGTGCAGCGCAGTACCTTACCACTGCTCTTATGGCATTGGAGATGTCTGACCGAATCTGGGTTGATAGCCCCATAAGTGAGCCTTGTAGCCAAAAGATACCAAGCCGTGGAGGTTTCAGTGTAATCGCATGTGTGAGTGGAGCAGTGGCCGGGGATCCTGTGTGATGTCCCCTAGCCACCTGGCTCGTGGTCCGATGAGGATCACTCCGTGATAATACAAGCTTCAAGAACAAGACTTACTGAGTGCGAGGCCAGCGAGACTGGTGGAGTCCCTCGCTGGAAGCCCTCTTGCTGATATCATCTGGCAGAGGCCATAATATCTAGATATTCGCGGAACTTCTGTTGGAGGAGTTTTCGGCTGCGGAGTATTGGGTCACAGCTGGGAAGGCAGTTGGCCCGTTGGACGGATCGAAACGGCTTGAAGCGCACAGCAGGGGAGGACGCTCCGGGAGCTGGAGGACGCACAGGTCAGGCGGCAGTTTCTCCGTTATTACAGTAGAGTCCAGGTGGACTGCTGTGGATTATGGCGCACACGGCAAGCACGCCGCTGGTGGTAGGGGAGTCTCTGACTCCACCGAAATACGGAGAGGTGTGGACCGAGCAGGCCTCTCGTGTTTTTTTACGCAGCGTACCTCGATTATGAGGAACGGCTGCAGCTCGCCAACGCTCAGGGGGTGGTTCAGCACTCCAAAGTGAGCATGGGCCAGCTTATCCCCAATTACATTCATCGGTGTTTTGAGGGATTTTACAAGCATCAGACTACGATGACCGCCTCGGAGTTGTTGGACGCTGTTAGGCAGCACGCTGGTTACACAACCACCAGCAACAGATTTGACACCTCGCGGGCGGCAGCGGACTTGCGTCGCGTTCTCTCAATGAGGCGCGATGAAAAGCAGGGCGGTGAAACATCCGTCAAAGACCGCGCGATGATGGTAAACTCCGCTATGGAAAAGTATTTTGCGGAGAATCACGCGGTGCATGCCATGTACCGCGCGCAGGACCGTTCGTGGTTGCCCGGACCGGCGGAATTTGTGAGCATGGCGTTGGTGGATGGCTTATGGCCGTCCGAGTTCAAAAAGTACGTAAAAGGTCAGCTCACGTACGCTGCAGGGTGGAAGAAGGACCCGGCATTGGTCATGGACCAAATTTTTTTCTGCTGCAGAACAGTGGAAATTCATCGAGGCGTATGGTCGGAAAGATGCTGCAGGGGCAGCTGAACCGCGACGCCAACAGCAGCAGAAACCGAAACAGCAGCAGTCCGCGAAAAAGTCGTTTGTTCGCGTCTGTTTCGAGTGTGGTGATCCCAACCATTATGTTTCTGATTGCCCAAAAGCTCGCGGTGGCGGCACAGCTCCCAGCAGTGGTGGGCGCGGGTCGTCAGGGTATCGCGGGGGCCGCAATGGCGGCCGGGGCAGATTCAACCATGGACGCGGGCGCGGTGGCCGTGGTGGCAATCAATTGACAGCGGGCGGTGGAACTTCTGCTGTTGCTTCTTCAACTTCTGGTGCGCCAGCGGCAGGAGCCGCTGGGTCGGGATCTGGTTCGTCTGTTGCCGGCCGAGCTGTATACGTTGGAGGAGCTGGAACATCGGTGGGTGCTGCTGGAGCGAGAACTTCGCCATCCACCGAGCGGGCGGAGTCAGTGTCTGGTGCTGCTGCAGGGGCGGTAGCGCCGGAACCGTCTGTATATTCGACGTCTTGGTCGGGGTGGACCGCCGATTCTATTTCTTCGGCGCCGGCTGTAGGAGGGCAGCCATGGCGTCAGGTGACTCTTGGTACCGACCAGAGTTCAACGGCAGGTGAAGTGCCTGTCGATCGCAGCGCTGAGTGTTTACGCGCTGATCTCTCTTTGCCAGGGTCGGTTGGTTCGCTGATGGCGCGTGTGATCCTTGATTCGGGGTCGGCGCTCACGTCCATCGGTGTCGGCTTACTTCAGCAGCTGTCTTCGCATTTCGGCGGCGCCGATCTGCAAATTCCGTTCGAAAATGGCCCGCAGCAGGCGAAAACCGCTACGGGTGTTTCAGTGATGGTCACGCACAAAACGGTGCCGATTGCCGTGAGTGTACGGACGCCGTGGGGAGCGGTGAAATTGGAGCCCATCACTTTCGCGGTCATGCCTGGTACAGATAACGTCGTTCTGTTTGGCATGGCTACCATGAAAGCTCTTGGCATCGACGTCTACCGTGAAGCTCTGGAGAAGCTTCGCCCTCGCGCAGTGCCGGTATCGACCGGTGTGGAGACTCCGAGTTACCTTGCGGCGCGCAGAGTGACGGTTTCCGTGCGTGCTTTTCAGACCGAGGCTACGGTGGATGCTCCGGAGGACAAGGCGGTGGAACATTTGGTCGACCGGGGGCCAGACATGTTCATGGATCCGGAGGAGGAGCGGACGGCCCGAGAACGGGCGTTGGAGGACAGCGTGCAGCAGGCAGAGCAGAGTGGATTAAGCGTCGGCGGATCAACCCGTTTGCGCGAAATTTTGGCTCGTCGCGTGGGTGCTTTTTCGCCGTGCGCTGTGTGGTGATCCGCCAGCGCAAGTGGAGCCGATGCGAGTGCAGCTGAAGCAACAGGCGAAGCCTGTCAAGGCAACGCCACGTCGGTACGAACCGACGAAAAGGGACTGGCTCTCGAAGTGCATTGCTGCTTTGGTGTTTTTTGGCTTTGTCTACCACAACATCCAGGCGGTGTGGGCGAGTCCGGCGATGGCGGTGCCCAAGAAGGACTCTTTCCGTTTGGTGAGCGACTACTCGGCGGTGAACGCACAGGTGGAGAAGTCCCCGGGCGTCATGCCCAACCATGAAGACATGGGAGATCTGCTGGGGGCGCGTTTCTTCGGCAAGCTGGACCTACTTCAAGGGTACTGGCAGATGCCTTTGGCTCCGGAGGCGCAAGACGTCTTCACCATGGCGACAAGCGACGGTTTGTTCACGCCTACCCGTGTTCCCCAAGGTGTTTTGAATGCGACTTCTTATTTCCAAGGTGTCATGACTGAAGTGTTGCGTGGTTTGGATTGCAAAGTTTGGGTCGATGACGTTTTCTTTTTCGCAGACACCGAAGAAGCTCTTCTGCAGCTGCTTGATGACATTCTTGAACGCCTGGAGAATGTTGGACTGTTTGTCGCCGCCCACAAGTGTACCTTCTTCTCTCGTGAACTGGTCTGGTGTGGTAAGGTGTATTCCAATGGTGTCGTGTCCCATGACCCCGCTCGAGTGCAAGGTTTAAGTGAAATGCGTCGTCCCGAAAACGCTGGAGAACTAATGCAATTCTTGCAGGCTGTCAACTGGTTGCGTACATCGTTACCACGTTTAGCGGAAACGGTAGCACCGTTACGTGATTTTTTGGAGGAGCTCCTTGTTGGGGCTACACGTCGGACTAAGCGAGTGGCGCGCAATCGTGTCATCAAGGATACCGCGTGGACGGAGGATCGGGTGCGGGCGTGGAATGCCGCACGGGGTTTGGTGGCGCAAGCAGTGCCGCTTCATCATCCTCGTCCCGGGTGCGTTGTTTTGATGTTTCCTGACGCTTCTGATTTCCATTGGGGTAGTTTTCTCACCCAAGTGCCTGAACACGAATTTCGCAGTGGATTGGCGTTGGAAAGCATGTCTCACGAGCCTCTCGGATTTCTGAGTGGTTCGTTCACAGGTTCGCAGTTGCGCTGGGCGACTGTCGACAAAGAAGGTTTTGCGATCGTTAATACGTTCCGGAGGCTCGAATACCTGCTTTGGGGTGGTGTTCATATCTTTACTGATCATCGAAACTTGCAGTACATTTTCAATCCGGAGAAGTGTGTCACGACGGTCACAAAGACCATGGCACAACGCCTAGAGAATTGGAAGGGTGTTTTAGGACAATACCGCTATGCAATCGAACACATCCCTGGCGATCGAAACTGTTGGGGGGATCTGTTGTCTCGTTGGGTCAAAGTTCCTACGGTGCCTGTTCGTTCGGTTGCCGTGCACAGCCCATGTAATGCTGACGATTCGCTTCCCGCATTGGATGTGATTCGTGCCTCGCAACAAAGGTCTGTCGCTCGTATCGGCGTTGGTGTTCATGAATTTTCGACAACCTTCGGTCAAGCTACCTTGGCCGATGATGGTTTGTTTCGTGTGCGTGTTGGGGTGCGTGACGTCTTGTGGATTCCGCCGGATGGTCTTGCTCTTCAAACTCGTTTGATGGTGTGCGCGCACATGCGCTCGGCTGGTCACCGTGGTGTGGCGCCGACTTTGTTTCGCCTGAAGGAATATTGTGTTTGGCCTCACATGGATTCTCAGGTTCGCGAATTCGTTCGCCAGTGTTTGCACTGTGTAGACACGCGTGCAGGTGCACTCATTCCTCGTCCCTACGGAGACACGGTGCATGGTACCGCTCCGGGAGAAGTGGTGCACTTTGATTTTTTGTATGTTGGCCACAGCGGGCCCGAAGGTAGCGATGGCCTGCCTGATGAGGATGGTTTCCGATATGTTTTGGTCATCATGGATGATTTGTCCAACTACGTGGCGTTGGAACCGGCCGAGGCTTGTACAGCCGAGGTCACAGCGAAGCATTTGCTAGCCTGGTGTAAGACTTTGGGGGTGCCGCGTGTGTGGGTGAGTGATACCGCCACGCATTTCAAGAACAGGGTGCTTGCTTTGTTGAGCGACGCGTTGCACATCGAACATCGTTTTGCTGTCGCTTACACGCCGTGGTCGAACGGTACGTGTGAACGCATGGTAAAAGAGGTGGTACGTGCTCTGCGTTCCATTCTGTCAGAACAGCGTCGTCAGGTTTCGGAGTGGGTTGATGTTTTGCCGGCCGCTCAGTGGGCCTTGAACACTTCGTTTCGTGAACGTTACCGAAGCACTCCGTACAGCGTGATGTTTGGGCGTGCTCCGCGTACCGATTTCTCGGCGCTCGTTTCTGAGTCTGATGGCAGGTGGAATGTTGACGTGATGAATGCTGACTTGTTGCGTGCGAACGTCCGTGAAGTCGTTGCAGAGCAGGAGAGATTTTGCGCCGATATTCGCGCAGCTGTTGCCGTGTCTCGCGACAACAAACGTAAACAGGCTCAGGGCCAGGTGGTGTTGCCAAAATTTGCGGTTGGTGATTTCGTGTTGTATGCTCGTGTTCGTCGGCAGGGTGTCACACCGAAATTGTTGTCCACATGGACTGGTCCGTGGCGTGTGGTAGCAGCTGATCATGATCATGTGTACTCAGTTCAGAACATCGTTTCTGGGAAGGTGCATCAAGCTCACGTGGCTCGTTTACGATTTTATGCGGATGCGACGTTGAACGTCACCGCTGATCTGAAGGATGTTTTCCAACATTCCTTTGCGCAGGGTGAATGCCGCATGAATGCTTTGGTGCATGTGGCCGAAGATGATGCCAACGAGGTGATTGTCTTGGTCGATTGGGATGGTTTCGAAGCAGAGGAGCGCACGTGGGAGTCTTTGCGGTCGATTTATTCTGCTGCGCCTGAATTCGTCGTGAAGGAATTGCGCAAATTACGGATGACCCGTGCGCTCAAGATTAAAATTGCTTCAGAGTTCAGCATTGATTTGTGATTTGCCGCATGCGATTTCGTCTTGGTTTTTTGGTTTTGTCAAGCTCGTTCGTGTCGAGTGAACTCGCTTTGGGGGTGCTGTAGCCAAAAGATACCAAGCCGTGGAGGTTTCAGTGTAATCGCATGTGTGAGTGGAGCAGTGGCCGGGGATCCTGTGTGATGTCCCCTAGCCACCTGGCTCGTGGTCCGATGAGGATCACTCCGTGATAATACAAGCTTCAAGAACAAGACTTACTGAGTGCGAGGCCAGCGAGACTGGTGGAGTCCCTCGCTGGAAGCCCTCTTGCTGATATCATCTGGCAGAGGCCATAGCCTACCAACTCGCGAAACGGCCAGTCTCCAGGTGCTTCATTCTTGCTAACAGGAAGCGGAACACTCTTACCAAACTCTATCCCGTGCTCATCCACCAATTGTTCAGCGAATGTCTGCTGTGAAATCTTGAGCACCTCCTTCTCTCAATCCCTCTCGTAAGAACACCCCTAATACCAACGTAACTCTCCCAGGTTCTTAACCGGAACCATTGGGTCCAGGTCCCTGCCAAACTAGTCATACGTTGCCCTCTCCCCCACCGCAAAACTATCATCTACGTGCACTATTATAGTCATCACTAGTCTCCCCTCATTCATCAAACGAAACACGCATGCATATGCCAGGCACTGTATAAACCCTAACGTCAACCGACACCTAGTACGGTGTGCATACCATTGCCTTAAAGCCTGTTTCAAACCGTACAAACTCTTATTCAGTTTTGCTATTGTCCCTGACAGCTTCCACGCAACCCTGAGGCAAGCACATGAATTAATACGTTTTCCTCTAGGTCAGATAGCACGAACGCCTGCTCAATGCCAAAACTGCACAAATCAAGACCCAGCTCGCGCACCATCGCTGGCAACAATCGAACACTCGAAACAGCAACAGTAGGCCCAAACAACTTCCCGGCATCAATGCTAGCTTTCTGCTCATCCCCCCGGGCTATTTGTCTCGCCTTAGGTTTTGTGGGCCAACCGTACTCATCAGCCTTCCACATTGCGTTGATGTAGTTGTCCACTGGTTGCTATATTGGCCCAAACGTCCCCGCATCCAGCAATCCATAAACTCCCGCCCCGTCGAGTCGTACTCCGACCGCACGGCCTCCTTGTCGCTCCGTGGGACCTTGAGGTCAGACGCGTAGCATTGTGGCAAATCCGGAGGCTTGTAAGGCGGCCCCTGGTTCCTCAAGGTGTTGTAGTTGTCCTCCCGAGTGGCAAGCCATGTCGCGAAGGCACACGGCATCCCCCGGGGCCCCCCTGTTAGCGATGTTTCCTTGCGGTTTCCAACAAAAGATGACAACTGCCCACGCCCCCCAACACTCTCGTCGGCTCCTTGCGGCGATTCGCGTTGACGGCCTCCCGCGTATCGAACATCGACAACAGCACCGTCTTGTCCATCATCCACACAAGTCCGACGCTATGGTGAAGGCCTTGGTCGCGGCTTACTGGCGACGGCAGGGGCGGTTCCTCTGGAGAGAAATTCTTACGAGCTGCAAAAAATGTAATCGTGTGCATGCACCCCCGTACGACCTGGTTCTGCTTGCTGCAACCTAACCCCACAGAAAGAGACCAGACAGAGCTCATTCATGCCTCCCTCGAGTCTCGAGGCACACACGACGTTTAGCTATGATTACGACGACCGCGCTCCTCCCCCGCCCCCCCCTCTATCCGCCAGCGCCGCTGACACTCGCGCCTGCACCGGGCTCACCCGCGGTGCCGTGCTTTGGGTCCTAGCACGCGCACAAAACAAAAGAAGAACAAAGGAAAAATAAGGCTCTCGTCGGTAAGTATTAGATGGAGGCGGTGTCCAAGTCGCAGTCCTGAGAGGCGAGGGATGCGTCGCGTTGGGCGGTTCCACCCGCTACGCTCGCTCAGAAGGACGAAAAATGGAACGGAACAGACGATCTAAACCATTACGGGCAGACAGGCGATTTTCAAATGCCAACAGCTCCATGCCCCATTCAGGAAATCACTAACCCAAACGCCGCATGCCGTACCTACGTACGTACGTACATACCAGGTAGGCCACTAATTTTCATATTTGGTTCTGGTGTGTGTACAAACGAGAAAGAACAGCACGGCACAGCAGCACCGCATAAACGATAAAAATGAAACCAATAATTTCAGAGAGGAAAAACTAATCATCTTCCCCTTTCATGTAATTCATTTATTCGTTATTGGAACACCTTGCACCGGTCTAAGAGGAAAAACGAACAGCAGAGTTTCTTTCTCAGCTGCGTATGCCGCCCGCCACGCTCGCGGCCACCTCGTCACTCATTCAGTCTGGGTAAAACTTTCCTCCCACTCTGCTACGGTGAGCCCCGTCGCGCGCCGCGCGTGAAGCCCGGTGCACATCGTGGGCCTCGTTCGCCAGCTCGACAGGTACTCAGACTTCGATGCCCGCTCGGTCTTCACTGAAGCGAGCCAGCATGGCGTGAAGCACATCAGCGAATATAATATTGACAGCACAGAAGCGATGACAGCACACATCCGTGCCGCAGCCTCTGAGTGACGTCAACCTCTTCCGAGTACTACTCGTCGTCCGTGCAAACGGGAGCTCGCAACCATCTTCTATGGTACGCCGAAGCGTCGAGCACAATCCGCACCAGCTCTTGGTTTATGGAGTCATAAACCGCCTGCAAGTCGATGCAGCACATGTACAGGAGGGTTTTCCCAGCTGGTTCGAGCTCTTGCAGTCAACGCACGACGAACAGCATGTCGACTACTGATCGAGCTCGGTGAAAGGCTTCCTGTTCCCGAGGGATTGTCTCGTTGTTCTCGCAGTCGGTGCTGAGGCCGGACGCGATCGTTTTCACCAATACTTCGCCTAAATGGGCAACAAGCGAAATCCCTCAGTAGTTGTTGCAACCAGAGCGATCATTTGTTTATACGAAGGACCTTACTGGTCGCATATTACTATAGGCGGGGGACATCAACCGTTTTCCATGCGTTGACAAGTAACCTGTGAAAGTACCAGATGAATTCGGGGTGGTCAAGATTCAGCATTTCGGCCGGAATGGAGTCTGGTACGATCGCTTACCAGTTAGGCATACCCCGGATTACCGCCGTCATGTCATCCATGGTCGGTTCATCTACAAGCGAGGATGCCAACGGCCGTTGTGGAAGTAGGGCGCTGGGAGTTGGCGTATGCTTAGACAAATTCGTTGTCAGGACGATACCGGAAAACCCAGCCCACCGTTATGTACCGTGCTACCTTCGTCACTCATGAACTGCTCGCTTCTCGCCTTTTGACCGCCCAACCCCACCGTGCACTTCCAGGGCTTGTAGTAAACCCGCTGGTCGTTGTCGGCGGGGTCCTCGCAGTTTGAGCTAGTACTGCTCGATGTAGGCATGCAACGCTGCGTCAATAGCCCTTCGCAGGTTCGCGCGCGCAGCCCTCAGCGTGTTGCACGCGGTTTTGTCATTTTTAATGCTCATGCATCACTGGACATCCCCCCTTGCACCCCATGCTGCTTTTTTGGGGGCTGAGGTTTCCGCGGTCTCGTACCATTCAGGTTTGTATGAGCGCCGTTGTGGTGGAGGTACGTATTTCGCTACTGCATCAACAATAGTATTGGCCAAGGATTCTACCATCTCAGATATACTAGTCGGATTCGAAAGAACGAAACACCTTGGAGGAGAGGATCTACTCCTCTACTCGCTGCCTCCAGTCTCCGTCACATGGAAACTTCTGCCCATCGAAAGGCAGACATTCGTTGTTTCCCTCGTACGTATCTGTTGGGTGCGAAACGACCGCTGACGTAGACCATCGCGCATACGAAACTTTGGTCTGAATCCGTGTGGGCGGGGTTAGAGGTCCAAGGTATACAGGCGAGATCGGTGTGCTTGGCGGGTTAATAAGCAGTCAACCCCTTTTTGTCCGTTGCGGCGCCCAATACCGTTGAACGTACGTATGAGACATTTCATCCTTGCGTGCGCTGACAAACATGTCCGTGTCAGCGAAGTCGTTGTCTGAAGAGGAGGTTAGCAAGCGTTTGCCGTTGCAGTCGAGCTCATCACGCCCATACGCTCCAAGCACCCCACAGTCACCACACCCTTCCGTCCTCTTTCCAGTCCGTGGGTTTGCGTCTACCAGCACCAGCAGACATTCCCTCTGTGGAATCTGTCCAACCATGTGCCCCAATTTCTTCTACAATTAGTCTTTCATCTGTGGGCTGTGGTTGGTTTTCTTCGGGGCATAGGTAACAACCAGGTTGACCGCAAGGCTTTCATCCATCAGCTCCAAGCGCATAGACATGAGGCGTCTGTCCGTCAACTAGTGGGTAAAAACTGATTTACCGCGTATTGGTTCCTCCACTTCCAAATTGACCCCGTATTTTCCATCCCTTACATCCGTTTCTTATTGCCCAGAGAAGAAAACCTGGTATCCTGCAGCACACAACTCTGTTTTCCCAGGTCTCCTTGCGTCCTGCAGGCAAGTGAGGTGACAGCCTAGTTGTCGGGACTCCGCCAGCACGCCCTTGGGATGTACGTACGTACTCATTCTTCCCTTTTACAGGCAGGGTGCGCTTATTGCAGGTCGCTATCGCCACAAGTGCCTCATTCTGTATCACTCGAGACTCGTATACGCTCCAAACTTTGCTAGCCTATGAGTGGTCCGACTAGTACTCGGCAGAGTTCTGCACTATTAGACTTCTTCGTGGCATGCTGTGGCATTGCCATGGTATTAATAGCACCCATGGCATACCATGGCATCCCCACGGCATCCCATGGCATACCATGGCATCGAATTTCTTTCTCTCCGTATTTTTATCTTCATCACTATGTAGGTTCTCTGCGTGCCCGGTGGACGCGTGCGTTTCCAACGACTGAATTCAGCCGTGCCTGCCCATCCCAAGCCCGACACGCTCGTCCTCACTGTCCTGGTGCCTGCTTGCCCACGCGATGCCCAACCTCTCCTGTTCCCAAGCTGTACCCATTACGATCTCCGCAGTGGCGATGCTCCTCCTCTGCTGTTTGAACGAACCCCTCGGCCTTGAAGTCGAAAATAAAACTCATCGCGACCACCCCGCGCAGTCAGTAGTTCACCTACCAGACCTCACAGGGGTTCCCCTCTGCCAAGACTGGGGCTCGTATGACCACCGGTGGACCGTTGTGGTGAGCGTAGAAAGTGCACTGGAGTATAAAGCAGTCCATCCCTCAATGTATAAGTATCTACAGCAGCACAGCAGCAGCAATCAATGCGTCAATTGCTGCAGCAGTAAACTGTTGTGATATTGCATCATATCAGACGCGGGTCACGATACGTTTTGGCCCAAAGTAGTTCGGACTGATGGAGTTCTTCATGCACATGTGGTACGAACAAATTGTGATTTCACGCGCAGGCTGGTGCCCTGTCGACCATGCCAATTGTCATGGTGTTACCTAATGGGCTACGTGGCATAGTGGCAACAAAACGATCGATTGTCCAGCCCCGAGGGAAATCCTCATCACATGTAACCGAGGAGCCACGCACTATGTTTTATCCCATTCTTGGTTTCTATCGTTCTTAGAAGATTACCTACGACATCACAGGCCGGGGTTACTAAGCCTCAGCTTTTGGTCAAAATCCGTTTTTGGGAGAGATACGGAGTTCCTCAAGTTAGCAGCCCCAGAAAAAATAGGTGCTGTAAAACGTTCAGCAGTACCACCACAGCAGTGTCGCACAGGTCATCACACATATTTTTCAAGGCACTGCAGTACAGTCAATGAAATACCCAGCATCATAGTGTGTGTACCAGGAACCACTCAACACGGCACACCTCGGCGGACAAATTTTCCAAGCCACTACGTGGAGGTTGGTGAGACCGCAAAACGTCGAGCGACGCGTCTGACTACGGTAAAATATCTGTCAACATGATGTTGCTCAGGCCACAACTTGTGGAGTTTTGTATGCGCCATACCCCCGTCCCAAAGAAAGTTGGTCCTGTACGCAATGCAATGTGGCGTTTTGTTATGCACACCACAAGTAGTATTAATAGTACGTACATATCTGGCAGATGATTGAAATATTGGGAAAAAGAAAATCTCCGCTCAGATTTGTCAAGGTGGCTTATTTACGGTGCACAGGAACTGCCGCCCGTCACTGTGCACAAATGTCCTTCTCAAGAAAATTCCATTGGCGATGGGGGATACGGGTTTGGCTGAAATAAGCGGCCAATGCGATTAACCTTCGTAAGACTGCCGTCCCATGTTGGGGAAAAAGTACTTGAAATGTGTGCGGTTTGTCCAAAAAAGGGTACTGCGCTCCTATTACGGGGGTCCATAGTTAACGGGACCAAATTTTGTTAGTAAAAGTAGGCAAATATATAGGTTTTTATGAACACCATAGGTCCTGTTAACTATGGACCCCCCCGTAATAAAAGGTGTAGTAGTATCCAACTTGTCGGGCCGGGGTCAGGCCGTGGGTACGGCTCCCACAAATCACGGCAATCAATCATGGTTTTTCGAGTGCGCCCGGTGTCTATTACTGGGGACGATAGTAAATAGGACCAAATATTGTTAGTAAAAATAGGGGAACATACAGTTGTTTTGTATGTACCGTAGGTACTATTTGCTATGGACCCCTCCGTAATAGAGTGAACGGTGGGTACAAACCGCGGGTCTACACTATTTACGGAAGACGACAGTAAATAGCACCTACGGTACACACAAAAACCGTTTTTTCCCCCTAATTTTACTAGTTTAATTTGGTTCCATTTACTACTGTATGGTCCCCCGTAATTCGTAATATTAATACTGCACACATTGAATCGCCAGAACATAGGTAAAATTACGTCTGGGGTTAGGACGTTTCGTGCCGTGCAACAGCCGCACATTCTATAATGAATGGCGATAATAAATTGTTTCGGAAGACCAAAGTAAAAAAGGACCTACGGTATACACACACAAAAACCTATCTGTTTCGCATTTTTTTTTAATCTAAAATATTTTGTGCTATTTACTATGGACCCCCGTAATAGTAAGAGTACCGCACCATTGTCTTCTGTATTCTAGGGATTTACTTATCTCCCATAAAAATTAAGTCCCGATAATGGGTTGACAAACCACTTGGAATTAAAATGATTCGTCCCCAAAACGGGACTGCAGTCCTTAGAGAGGCAACTGTACTTAGCCCTTTCGCAATGCGCCCCCGTATTCCAGGAGAAACAACTTGGGACTAGAGAGTACAATACAATTTCCAGGATAATACCTCCACTTCCGACCCTGAAAAAGGTGAGCATAATTCATTAGGATTTTATGGTCAGTGCACGTAACGCCCAGGTCATTCGATGGCTCGACCCTAAATTATTTTGATATATAGTTGTATATTAATAATAATAATTACGTGCAGGGGGCACCTCGACGTAATACGGGGCACGTTAAGAAAAGTCCTGGTGGTATAGCAGTGAAGATAACCCAAATCGGCAGGAAACGCCTACTCTGAAGCCACGGCAGTATGTTTTTCCCATCACAGTTATTGCAGCAGAGGAATGACTACAGTTAGTTACACTAGTTAATTTTTTTTCCGGCCTGTACCTCACCTCACTTAAGTTGGGGTGCCCACTGTGAGTAATAAGCAGTCAGCACATTTCGACAAGAAGGCCCTATACCAGAGACCAGGTATGTTTTTAATACGATTGAGGCTGACGTTCTTGCGGTGTTCCATACCGTTTGCCCCGGAGGAACTGAATCATGTAGCGTGCGAAGTATTTTTTGGATGGCCTTTACGTTGTGTACCTCGTAGGTTTTCTTGTGGATCGCCGAGTTTTCGAAGGAATGATTTTCGTATGAATGCTACTGAGGATATGAACGTACCGTACGTAATTGAGTTTGTGTTGCAAAATATGTTTTCACTTGTTGCGATCAGCTCAGAGGCGAGCGCAGCGCCTACATGCGTGTAAAAGAGGTAAACGTGTGAAATACTTTCGAACGAAGGTGTGCGCTTGACCATTGACTAGGGTTTTACATGTATGTACACTTACTACGCGTGTGTTATAGCAGACTACAAACTTCGCGTCGCCGGGCAATTTCCGATTCCCTGACGTACAGCGTGCATAAAAAATCCCTTCGACAGTACCACCATTTCATTTCTGTGTAAAGTTGTGGCAGCGTGTTGTTCGTTGCAGATTTTTTTCGTTGCGTGAGATATAGTCGGGGTGTTTGGACGCAGCCCGACATCGTTACAATTTGTGGGATGTCGCTCCAAAGATTAATGGTACCATGGCACGCGCGGGATGCTTCAGACATGAGGTTTCAATCTGCTTGGAGTTATGTTTCAAATCTGGTAGACTATTATTTCATTTTACCCTGCAGTGAGCACATCAGTCAGCTGCTGGGTCTTCCGTGACCACAACATACTGTCCGGTGGAGCTGTCAAGGTTGCCTGCGGGTTTTGGGATATTGGAGGATTCTGATAATTTTCGGGAACGCAAATACATCGCTTCCTATTTATTTACAATTGCTCGAGTTGGCATGTACGTGGACGTGTGACACGGTGTCGCGTGGTGACCGTTGTGCGTCCTGGGCATAGTTTTGAGATTGGATATTTCAAGGGTCGTGCGCTGGTCCCATATCGCTCTCTTGCGATATAGAGGGTCGACATGCACACGCTAGATATTACGGGGTTCCAACCACCTAAAAATCAATATACTCTAAAATATTCCCTGTGTGGGCGGTATTGCCACCTACAGCAGTAGTGTGAATGAAATCCGAGACGCACTGGTCAGGATATACCACCACCTTGGTTGCGTCACACTTCGAGGACCGTTAATATATCTGCGATTCCCTCCATCCGAAGTCCGCCTTTTCTCACACCTGATTGATCACCCCCCCTCTCGATAGCCGTCGGCGCATTTCTTCATCGTCCACCGTTCGATATGACGACCAAACGGTTTAGACCTTTGCCCCAACTACCACTGCTGTTGCTGTACATCTACATACGACACAAAAACGGTACGATGTTCCCCATGCCTTTATCATTATTTCCGGCCACAAGTTTCGTTTCCGCCACTCCTGCGTAGCTGTGTTAACCACCATGTAGATGGTGTCAATTTTACGGGAATATTCCTATTCTTCGTGTGTGCTTGTACGTACAGGTACTGCGACTATATTGGATGACCTAACAATAACGTAAGGGGGGGGGGGGGGGGGGGGGTGATACATCTCCGCCGTCTATAGCGTCCATCATCATGATTTCGATGCTAGGTTCAATTCCCGGATTGCGACGATATTGCTCCGCAGTCTATGGCGCTCAGCACCATAATTACGACGCTGGGTTCAATTCCCGGGCTACGACGTTTTCTTTTCTTTTTTTGCATCCGACGATTTTGGACCGTTCGACGATATCTGACCGTTTACAGTGCTAGCTTCGCGCTCACGGCCTCCGGTGGCTGTTGCGGTGGTTTAATTATATTTCGCCAACTTCTAGGTGGGCGCAGGGTGCCAAACGGGATCACATCTGGTTTGGCTCAGGTCCGGATGGGATCAGGACAGCCTAGCAGGGACCTGTTTTGCTTTCCTGCTTTGTTTGGAGAAGGTTCCCACAAAGTTGTTTATCTTCAGCATGGGGAACTCTGTTGCTCCTGCACGGTTCATGTCACCATTTGTTCTTCGTCCGCCTTGATGGTTTAGTTGGGAACGTTTAGTTCCTGAGATGTCCTCCACTTCCTTGTCTTCGTCCGGTTGTGAACTCGGAATCTATTTCTGGTACACGTATACACGGTGCTTATCAAGCGATAACGATGGATGTACTTCGGCCTGGTCAGCGGACTTAAAGAAAAACCAAACGAGGTCATTTGGACACTTGAGTGCTGAAAAAATATATTGGAGGCCTGGAACCTCTACCTTGTACCAGGTATCCCTTTGAAAAGTAGAAGCACCAGGTTTGTGCTTTTCCTTCTTTGTTAATCTCCAACACCGTTCACAGAATGAAGTCGAGGACCTATTACAATCTGTGAGCTCGGATCTTTAGGATGGCAGGCTGTTCATGTCTTTTGCTTCTTGTTGGGATCAAGGTACGATCGAAAACCCAACTCAACCCCCGACCCTAACCCTCAACATATACCTTACCCTGACCACAAGCCTCAGCCCAAACGAGGGAAAACTGGCCATAAACGCGGTCGCGCCGCGTTTGCATCGCACCAGGAAGTTTGTCAGTTGCGGACGACGATTCCGAAGTGCAGACCACGCTACCCAATTCTGAAGTAAAAAACACCCCTAGCGATCCGAGCTCATAGATTGTTAAACCGACAAACCTATTGATAAAATCATGGTTATGTGGTAGGTGTCAGCTAAACTCCGAAAAAGTAGTCATGTTCCGGGATACTTCGAGACAACCCCCCTCCCGTACATATATAATATATGGGTTGGGTTGGCGTCGGTTGGCAACGACACTGTAAAACATGCCGCTCACTACGTGAGCTAGACATCCAGGGTACCGTTTTTTTTTTTTTTTTTTTTGGCGGTCGTCCACAGCTGGTCGTCTAGTTACATTATTTGTGCGAAGTAAATCACCTTTACTCTGCACAAGGGAATTGATCTTATCACGTAGTGTTCAAGGTAAGGCACCCAAGAGGCAGTTACGCAGTACTCCCATTGCTGTCTCTGGAAGTGGCCACACCGGAAATTAAACTAACTCATTGAAGCTGTCATCCATATGCAAGTCCGCCTCACAAGCGGTTCTTAGTAGGATGCAGCTCACCCTTCATGCGACTCGTCGGACACCTCACGGCGCTTCGCGCTTGGTGCAAGCAATGTCTGACTGGTCGGTGAAAACCCGACATGCTCCGGCCCGACATTGTAGGGGTGCGAGGGTCTATGGTCATACGACTACGGCCATGCATGAGATCGAGTACATCTCTCCTATCAAGTACACCCCCCCCCCCCCCTTCAGGTACGTGCACAACAAGCAATTTCTCACCACGCGCAGTGATTCGGTACATGGCAACCTCTTTTTCTCTCCAAATTCAGGTTAAGTTCGGTGAAAATGGGCGTGTTTCCAGATGAATCCATTTTTTTACGCTTGCACTATGCCCTACAGTCCGCTCGCCATTCCTCTTCTGCAAAAACGCTACACCAAATCGTGTGGACACTGTGCTGATACGATTCCTCCCTTCCGCGAGTGCCACGTGAATTGCTTTACGATACAATATCGACGATTGATCGCTTGATAGCGTTGGAACCATTAAAAAAAAAACTTTGGTATGCTCGACAACGCAACACCGCAGTGCCGCCTGGAAAATAGCACGGGATCCACATCCTTCAAATAGCGACGACCAGGCAAATCTGAATAGGCATGTGGGTTGTGACGGAGTCGTTGAAGAACTTCCATTAGTGTGTAGAAAGGGAGACCGACGTCTGCACCAGACACCACGCCAAAGCGTTGCACGACGCACCCTTACCTATTTGACGCACTACGAATATACATTCATTCGTGTAACATGAGATGCGCATGTGTTTCCCCCAACAAGAGCTGTGCAGTAGCAAGGGGCGATTGCTGCCATGGGGGACACATGCATGCTATTTCGAGGGGACACACAGTAGTAAACAGGACGAACGATGCCCACGAAAACCTAAACATTAACGTATTTTTTCTGACAATATTTGGTCCTATTTACTACGGTCCCCCCAAACAAAGTAGAGGTACACCACTGTTTGTCTGAGTTTCTCCACTAGCGGAGCTCTACATCCCATGTTCTGTTAAATCCTTTTCGGACGACAGTCTCGTGTTTGGGACACACCACCACCTATTTAGAGTGGATTGTCCACAAAATTGGACTGCGGTCTTTTCTACTGTAAGTGAAGACACTATAAATATTATCGCAAAAGCGAGATCAGCGTTTCGACGATTTTTGTGTTGAGGGCCCCTTCATCCAGAACCCCCGCCCCCCCGGCAATCACAACCGTGCCACCCTTAGACACAATAGAACGTGTATGGGACATATCATATGTTTGGACACGATGATTAAGACGGACGGGTTCCTGATCCGGGGAAATAACAAATGTTTTGTACACGTTTTCGTTTTCGTTCCCAATGTGTTTCGAAGACTACCGACGATAGGCCGATATTTTAGAGTCCGACGTTTTCTAAAGCCCATCTATCTGTGGTGTCGAAGGACCGAGTTCACCTACCAGAAGTACACATCTAGCTACCGGTCAGCTTGACATACGTTTCTGCTTATTCTTCGCAAGATCGCTTCTGCGTAGCCGCGTCGGAGATAAAGCCATGCTACTACCGAGGGCGACCGGAACAGCACACCGAACCTAAAAAAAACTATAAAATGGCGAACGCGCCGGGGCGCTGTAGTAACTTGACGATTTTGGGGCGGAGACATGTTGCTTTTTTCTTTATATCGTCCGACTTTGGATCACTTGGTTTCAAATACCCCCCGTGCTCCGCCTTTTGGGTCTAATACTTAAATCTGTTTTCACAGCGCTCCGGTGTATTTCCGTTCAAACCTTTCGTTTAGGTTTGAGACCAAATGAGGTATACCCGGTCCAACATGGACCAAAACAAGACATCTTAGAAGCAAGTAAACACTACACGCCGCGAGGCCTGCCATTGGCCAGCCTCACATCGTACCTGCGTTTGGCTTGAAACGAGCCAGCTACCAGTTAAAAATGTTACACATCGGCTTGTCTACTTTCGCTATAAAATTGTATGGCCTGGTTTTCAAAGAATCAGAGAGACCATACTGTACGTGCGGTGTTTTTTGTCCGCGGTTTTCGATCCCTCTACGTTGCAATTCGTACCTCGTATGTAGAAACTCTACTTACGCGTACGTATTGAGGCGTACATCCCAACGCTGCTTTCACTTTTTCTTATTTCGGGTGTATAAGTTATGATTTGTACTCTGCTGTTTCTTTCTATGGTCAAAGAAGTGATATTACATCACCGAGGACACAGACGGGGGTTTGTCTGCCCCACTCCGCGTTGAGGATGTCTCAGGTTTTGTACGGGAACACAACTTCGTCCCGAGCAGGCCGTTCCGCGAGGTCGGTCGAGAGGTGTCAAAGCTGGCAATGGGGGAGGGGGCGCTAGAATAAATACTCTTGGCGCGCCCACCGTAGCGAAACAGACTATCCTGGTGACCCTCTGCAGGTCCAAGTGGACCGCGTGGTACCTATATTCATCAAAGCAAACTAAGCAATGCAAATCATGGAGGCCATGCGCTCAACGCTAAAGCAACAACGTTTGTGATTTCTCGCGGCCTAAAACATCGCTCGTGGCGTTCGTGCGTTTGACTTGATTTAGGTATGTAAAAGTTACTGTGTTTGGCTTAAAAAGAGCACGTGTACCAGATTTGGCTTTTGGCCTTTTCTATGTTCTTTAATATGTCGAAAAACGACTGCTCCGGTCGCGCGAATCTTTCCCTAACATTCTATGGAGAGTATCCCACCCGGCTAAGTCTATCAATCGGTAGTTGAGGGCTACAAACACCGAGAACGTAAGTTAATATTAGTTAACCCCACGGACGCATATACTGAGCTGTTTCAGTTGATGGGACAACTCACAATCGCGAGCGTTTAACGCTGTCGCATGCGTGTTTTACAGCTTCTTTTTCTCGGTCAAGGTTGCGTTAGCTCAGGCAATAGACACATGAAGTACCTCGCTGGCTGTAACAGAACAGCCGCGGCCGCCTCGGCCTCGCGGTTCTCGAGAGGAAAGTACCCCAGTGCAGCTATCTCTGCTTCACGTGCTCCAAGTCTTCTTCATGTGTGTGTTCTTTACGTTCGACCGTTTTCTTTTGACCCGTTGACACCCAGCACCACCAGTGTCCCCGCCGATGCTACAATCCTCGAGAACGGGAAGTTCTGTGGTCCCAAAAGTGCGACAAAGCAGAGATACAATAGATTTTAGGCAATACTCGTATGTAGAGTAAACAGTTCTTAATGTCATGGCATCGCACTGGATACAACATGCGCGACACACACATTCTACCGAAAGCGATAAAAAACTCAGGGGGGTCTCGGTAACGATTTGTTTGACGGACACAAGCGGGGCGGTGTTGGTCATTCGGCTGTATTTGTTTTGATCGTAGGCGGTTTTTCGTTTTTGGCGGTATCGACTCTGGCGGTAGGCAGTATTTCCAAAAACGGCGGTAATTATTCCGCGGTAATGCAGTACGGTGGTATTATTTTGCGGTAAAGCGGTTTCTCGTTTATCGGCGGTATCTCACTCTGGCGGTGGGCGGTATTTCCAGAAACGGCGGTAATGGTTAGGCGGTAATGCAATACAGCGGTACTCTTTCCGGCGGTGAAGCGGTTTTCGTTTTTCAGCGGTACCATACACGACTTGGCGGTTGTGGCGGTGCTTCGCAGTATGCGATGTTGCTGAAGCCGAAACAAACGGCAAACCTCCCCCCCGACGGTTGTCCTGCAGGTTTGTTTTTTAATATTTGACCTCGATTTATAGTTTCAAGCGAGAATTCGAGGCAAACCCAACAGGGAAACCTGTGCATTTTCTAACCCCGCCTACCGCCATATCACCATGTCAGTTAGCACTGCACGTCATACAATGCTGTCAAATGGCAATACCACCGCCTTAAAACAGAAAACAAAACCCCGATCCCGAGGACCGCTCTAAATATAGAACAAATGAATGATAATGTAGAACGCAGAATAGCAACGAGGCAACGAACGCCACACACAAAGGTAGGCAGACAAGGGATACCATTCACACGGCCGTTCGTGACATCGACAAGGAAAGGATAACAGCCATGTTAGACCTCTCCTCGTGCGCCGCCGCCGATTTCTGCGCTCGTTTGGCTGCCCTAGCCCGTGCCTGCGCTTTCACGGCGTCCAACGTGTGCGGACCTCGCTATTCACGTGCCTGTTGAGCCGAATGAACATATATATATGCGCTCGACCTTACTTGCAAGCATGATGCTGAGCAGGTCACCAATGGAGAAACCAGAAATTAAATATCAAATCTCCGCACTATGAAAAGAGAAATGGAAAACGAATCATAGATTGACAGACACCAGTGTTATGTATAATAAGCCGATCGCGCGTATTTTTTACCTCTCCGGCCTGCCCCGTCCTTGGGGTGGGCCGAGGAAGCCCGCGAGGACTTACAGCGGTCTAGAAGCAGCCACACGGGAATCGAGCCTCGGGCTGGGTATAGAGGAAACCTCGCGCAGTCTGGCGAGTGAACTGCTCACTCTAAGGACCGCGGGTGGTGGTGATGAGTTTTATTTTTATCCCGGGTGCCGAGGAGTTCATCCCCGAGGCAGGACGGTTACATCACCACGGCAGAGAGCGCTGCGTGGGCAACCCGGGGAGACGAGAGGCTGGCCACCGCGTGGGTACGCAAGCGCGACAGGAAGGATGGGGGTGTCGGAGTTGGCTGGGACGGCTGCACCCAACCAACGGAAACCAAGGCGCGAACCGGGCTACAAAGCGGCGAGCAAATATTATCATAGAGAAAAAGAAGAGACAAAAAAAGCAAAAAAGGAGGAGGGGACGAGCCTCTCGTTGGCTAGCTACAAACGCAGCACGCGAGGCTCGTAAGAGATGGAAGGCGGAACTTGTGGTGGTAGCGACCTACAATGTGCGTACCCTAGCCGTAAAGGAGAAGAACGGGTACGGGCATGATGAGTGCGTACTTGCGAAAGGA
The DNA here is from genome assembly GCA_031763025.1 of Macrocystis pyrifera. Taxonomy (NCBI): domain Eukaryota; class Phaeophyceae; order Laminariales; family Laminariaceae; genus Macrocystis; species Macrocystis pyrifera. Next base: position 11,837,721 of record JASSKH010000015.1, read on the forward strand.
CGGCAACTCGGTTGTGACTTCGTTGGTCTGCAGGAAACCCGACGGTCCGGCAACACGAGATTTCGTGCAGCTGGATACCAAGTGTTTTATTCAGGTCAGGGAAAAACAGCAGCGAGAAATGGGTTATATGGGGTAGGTTTAGCAGTAAAGGACTCAATATTCTTCTCCTTTTCTTTTTCGGTTTGATTTCTTCGTTGCTTCTCTTTCTTCATGGTGTATTTTGGTTGCTGGCGTATGTATGTATGTTGTGTCCGCCGCACCTAGTGCGAAGGCATGGTATTGCGTAGGCCATCAATGCATTACGGTGTGTTATCTCTCTGTCGTAGTCTGTGACTACAGAGCTCGTATCTTTCTAGGGTGAATAATCAGCACGGACACTGGGCTTGCTGGATGTCGACGAGTAGAAGAACGGTTTAATGTGAAAAACAAAAAAACAAAAAACGGAAATAACGACCATGAACAAAGAACAAAGAACCCAAGTCCTCGAGTAGGTTTAGCAATCTGGGAGAAGGGATCTTTAGGGGTGTTTTTGACTTGAAAATTGCCTAGCGCGGTCTGCACTTCGGAATCGTCGTCTGCAATTGAGAAAGTTCCTGGTTCGATGCAAACGCGGCGCAGCCGCGTTGATGGCCAGTATTGGCCCTTTTGGCTGCGGTTTGGGGTCAGGGTTAGGGTTAGGGTTAGAATTAGAGTCAGGGGTTGGGTTGGGTCTTCGCCCGTACCTTGATCCCAACAGGACCCAAAATACCTGAACAGCCTACTTACCTAAAGATCCCTTCTTAAATTTGCGAGGGGACCTCAAGAACCCTCCAAAAAATAAAGAACAAAGAACAGAGAACGAACACGAAAGTAAAAGTCGGTACTTTGGGCGGTATCCAATGTCGGCGGTACGTTCGGGCCGGTATCCAGTGCCAGCGGTACTTTTTGGGCGGTATCTAGACTTGGCGGTTATTTTGGGGGGTAAGTAAGTGGTATTTCCAAATGCGGCGGTAATTATTCGGCGGTAATGCAACACGGCGGTATTTTTCAGCCGGTAGGTGGTTTTTCGTTTTTCGGCGGTATTGGCTTCGGCGTTGAGGGTTATCTCCAATATATGGCGGTACACCGCCAAAATAGCGTTACCGCCTTGGTGGGCGGTAATTTTTATGCCAGGATAATAAACGAGGACTAGGAGGTGCACCCCGCCTGACTGAGAACCTGGTACCCGTCGGCGGGTACCCGGAACCGTCGGAACCGGGACCGTCCCGGTCCAACTCACGGAATCGCGGGCATTTGTACCCCGGGTACCCGGGTGCCCGTCAATTGTTCTATACGGAGGCCCCGAGACTGGGGTATACCTTGATTCGTGCATACACTGCAGCTACACTGTCAGCTGTATGTGATAGAGTACCCTGGTTTATAGTATTTATACCAACCATCAGTAGGGACCGTTAGATATTATTCTAGTAATTGGATTTTATTCCGTTTACCGTCTGGAATAAGATGTCTTGTATTTGTAATACCGGTGGGCAGGTTAGTATTCTTCCGTACACGTATCCCTTCTACCGTCTGGAATAAGATACTTCGTAGTTGTAGTATCCAGTACGCAGGCTAGTATTCCTCGTACACGTACGTATCCCGTTTGAATTAAGATATTTGCATTCACGGACATTATACGCAGACTAACATCTGAGTAGCCGAGGAGACAGAGATGTACGCACGTGGTATGTTTGTACGTCAGGTTCTATACGAGGTGTTGTACTGTTGAGTCGAGGGTAACGCATGCACCCTTACGGGGTGTTGCACTATTGAAGTTGAGGATATAGCATGCACCCTTGCCAGTAGATTATAGCCGGTTGAAGCCAGATGATACTTCTGGCTTCAAAAAGCATTTGCTTCCCCCCCCTCTCTTTTCACTCTTCTCACTTGCCCCTTTTGAGCAAGCTTCGCACCAATAAAATAAGAGAACTCCAATAAGAACTAGGTCTGAGTTTGACCAAGCACAGACACCTGTGTCACACCTCTTCTGTGGATCATCTTCCCTTGGAACCCTTACTGCTCTCCCACATCACACGTTCCCCTAGACTCTCGCCTCCCGCCCCTGAAGACTACAGACCGACAATAGAGAACACCCCTAGTAGAGCAGTATGTGCGTTCACACAACACGCTACACACGAGTACACAGACGCACACGATACACCTATTACGGGGGTCCATAGTTAACGGGACCAAATTTTGTTAGTAAAAATAGGAAAATATATAGCTTTTTATGTAAACCATAGGTCCTGTTAACTATGGACCCCCGTAATAGCACAGCGTATATGTCTCTACTTTACCCGGAACTACAGAAGATAGACCAATGTCGAGAAGTTCCAACCTTTCGAGGTTGCTGTTCGTAGAGAGACGGATGTGATTGCGGCAATAAGGTAGACCACGACGTAAATAGTGTATGGTAACCCGGGTACCCGTGTACCCGTGTACCCATGTCCGCTTACCACGACACGGATCAAACGCGAAAGGGGGAATAAATAGTGTATGGTTAACCGGGTACCCGGATACCCGGGTACCCGGTTCCGGTGCCGGCTGGCACGCCCACCACACGGTCGGGTACCCGGTTCCAAAGTTTGAGGCCGGGGTGCAACTCTACCGAGGACCACCCTAAAAATGGAAAAATCAAAGGAATCAAGGGAACAATATTCGGGAACACACGGAGATATTCTGCTGCACGGACTATACATACTTCAAGTGTTCGATGTTGGACATCGTACGGCAGGAAGTTTCGATTTATCAGAACAAACGAGAGGGGCGGTTGTCTCGTCGTGCCGAAGAGACAGGACGTGGGCGACAACGCAAAGGCAGCAGAGAGCCCTCGTGTGGCTGCTGTTCGCGACACTGGGTACCGGCTGTGCTGCCCGTTGATGGCTCCGTTTTCCTGCGTTGCTCCACTGCGTAGTTGTTGTGTACCCCATTTACAATACACCACCACCAGTGAGTTGTAGCAGGAATAATATTGCAATGTAGCGGTCTGCAGGCACGACACAGGCTTCAGCAAAATCGTCACTAGCATCTTAATCACCTCGACCATCTGTGCAGTAGCGGACTGTACAAAAATCTTTGGAACCCTAACCCTAACCCTGACCCTAGCCCTGCGGATCTTATTCATCAATGCGGGTCTTTCGGCCGCCCAGGTTTGTTTGGGATGCCACGAAACCACACGGCGGAGCCGAATGACTGCCCCTGCCGACCTCGGGCCCCTTAATTGGTTTATGGGACTTTAAAGGGGTCGCAGCAAGGGTTTTGGTAAAGAGTATGCATCCCTCGCGTTGTCTACTGTGCTTACTGCACGAGTAACAATCATTGTAGTACCTCTGCGGCGTAGCTTTGTGACCACAGAACTTGTATCTCGTTAGGATTGAAGAATCGGTACAGACACTGGTTATTATGCTGGATACCGACAGGAAGAACTGTTTTATGTGAAGAACACACACTGGTGTGAGAGAAACTCCTGCTGCTGCTGCTGCAGTAGTCATGGCACGGTTACGACTAGGCTCAGGGCTGGCGTTAGGGTTAGGGTGGGGGTGATGGTGAGCCCTGGGTTTGTGTTGGCCTGGACGTGCAGGGTAGAAATTGACGACTCTACAAGTCAAGTCCTGAACAAAGTTTGTGCAGGCTGCTTCTGCACAGCTCGAGCACGTATAGCGGGAAACAAACCCAAAAAATATCAACCGACATGGTGCACGACTACGCTACAGCAACGCCACTCTGACCCCATTATTATAACTACTACCTGGTATATGTTTACTCACAACAATGAGAGCCCACTGCTCTCAATGTAAATGGGTCAAGGAAAAAGAACAGCAGTAGTAACTCTATTTTCAGAAACAATGGATTTTCTATTACGCAGGTTGCAAAGTTGAGTATCAACTACAGTACAGTAGTTAATCAGTCGAACTCACAGCTGACGTACCTCATATTTTTATTAAAACTTGAGAAAATGATAAGTATCTGAGAAAATACCTCTATGCGGCTAAGACCAACTATTCTGGGAAAATTTTGAAGGGGTCTCAGACCTGGCTTTTTTTGCCGAAAACCACCGATTTACTCGACGGCACTGTCATAGACACCGGCAGACTCCTCAGGATGCTCCCCTTAGTTTCCCGAGAGTTTTCTCGAGCACTTTTCTTTTTCTCCAGAGTCGTAGTAGGACTGCCCGTCCATATTGCCAGTTCTGAGGACATCGTGATTTCTCATCAAAAATCCTCGAAGATCCACTATTTGTGGCCCCAGTTCTGACCAACAGCCTTATTTCTGACCCTCCAGAGTAAAGTAATTGGCTGCTCCAAAATTTAAATTAGAACTGTACGTAAGGAAACAGGAAATTGTTCCTGAAAACCCGCAAAAAACTACGGGGAGCATTTTGAGGAGTCTATGGGTGTTTTTGGCTTTCCCGCCGAGTAAAACGCGTATGTATGATTTATTCGGCCTAAAACCTCAGTTAGTTCTGAGAGCTCAGAAATATTTTCCCATAATATTCATAGTTGGTCTAACCATGTAACTTCTTCGAATCGTTAAATAATTCAAGCCTGATAGGCTCAGAAACCATGTACTCCTCAGCAGGAACCGAACGCACTTACATTGAATAAAGTCGAACCAGTACAGCCGGACGTACGGCAAAAACAATATTTTGAAGCGAAAGAAGAATCCGCCGTAAATATGTTGTTTTGACGGTAACTCCGGCTGTACTCGTTCGATTATTTCAAAAGTAAATCCGTTCGGTTGCTGTTGAAGAGTACATCATTTTTTATCCTATCAGACTTGAATTATTTTACAAATTGAAGAAGATAGCCCCTTAGACAGTCCCCTAGCAATCTGGGAGAAGGGATCTTTAGGTTGGTAGGCTGTTCAGGTATTTTGGTTCCTGTTGGGATCATGGTACGGGCGAAGACCCAGCCCAACCCCTAACCCTAACCCTAACCCTTTCTAACCCTAACCCTGACCCCAAACCGCAGCCAAAACGGGCCAAAACTGGCCATGAAGGCGGCTGCGCCGCGTTTGCATCGAACCAGGAAATTTCTCAATTGCAGACGAAAATTCCGAAATGCAGACCGTGCTACTCAATTTTCAAGTCAAAAACACCCCTAAAGATCCCTTCTCCCAGATTGCGAAACCTACCCCATTTTTTCCTCGAATACTTGTAGACTTTTTCTCAAGTTTTTTTATAAAAAACTAAGAAAGCACGTCAGCTGTGAGTTCAGCCGATCGGCAGATCGGTCGATACTCAACTTTGCAAGCTTCGTGAACCGCGCGCGTTTTCCATTATTTCCCTCGCGATTGACTACTGGCCAGAGACTCCCCTGGATGCCACCAGGGTCGACGAGACGATAATGTTACAGCGGTTCGGTGCAACAGGGCATTGCTAAGGTAGCCGTCGAGAGGCCCGATCGACAATGGATTGATGCCGAACGAGGAGGGTGGCCGTGAAGAGGATTGCCAGGGAGGCTGACATGCGGAGCAAAGACAGGATCCATGCCGAGCTGTCAGTCGACCTAAAAAAAGGGGACGATGATGAGAAATGCCAAGGGAAACACGCCTCCAGGAAGTCAAACCTCGGACGGAAAGGAGTGCGGATGTACATACAAGTTTTTCCCTGGCCAAGAGCAGTCCAACTACTCTGAGACCCACCTTACAACCTCAACACCTGGCCTGTCGAGAAACGGAGACGAGCACAGAAGCTGGCATGGACCAGCAGTATTACAACCAGCATGTGGGAGCCAACATTGCCACAGATCGGACCAGTGCAATAGGTAGAGTTGTGGGTTGTGGCGCGAGCAGGCGCAGAATGGGCCCACGAAGGCCGCGAGGGTAAGTGGGACGGAGCACCACCTTGGGTGGTATCGAGCTGCATGGGTTGGTATCAAGCTGCCTCCTAGCTGGCAAGTAAACACCCCTGCGCAGAGAACGCTTTTTGTATCATGGTGTCCAATCCGGGATCTGTGCGCCGCTTGTAGCGGTTGATAGGGCGCTCTACTCGCGGGATAGTTCGATTCAGGGTCCTAGTTTGATACAGGGTCCTCAAAGACCAACCTGCTTGACACACAGCAGTAGCTCCGTTCTTTTTTTTTTCCTCCGCCGTCCACACACAACGCGGCTGGGACACACGGGATTCCTATTAATAGAACTTTGCGCTGCCGACACCCGCACGTCAACAGACGCCCAGCCCTCACGGCTGGGGAGTCCTGACGGCATGCACACATTTCACAGCAGCAGTGTTACCAAGCCTCGGTAGCCACCATCGCTTACTTAGTTTTCGATTTTTCGACGTCGAGTTGTTTTTTTCATCCCCTGTCCCGTCTATTTGTTCTCCCTAAGGGAGTTCGGAATATAAATAATTACATTACCTCGTACCCTCTTCTACTATAAATATGACATGTACCCCGTACGTATTTTTTATGGCCTCTTTCGAGCTGCCTCGTGCTCATGATGCAGGATGATGGTCGATCGGTCCGCCTGGAGATAGACATACTCGTCGTATGATATCATATCATACCTATGATACGTACCTGGTATACGTGTACCAATGTGGACAGATATATGATGAGCTTTTAATTATGATTTTCCTGGGGTCGTACGAGTATTATGCTGTCTTTGGTTCCTGTGGCGACTCGCACAGCGTACCTCATGTATGTACCCGATACAGGATACGTTTGTCCGTTGGCCTCTTTTTTTTTGTTTTTTTTTTTTTCTTTTATTGGTGTTCTTCGTGTCGGAGTACGTACGCTGTCTTTTTGTTATTATCTCTGTGCTACACCCGTCGCGTAACGTGCGAGCCTGCAATCTGCGAAAAAATGCGCATTATATTATGCGCTTCCTTTCTTGATTGCTTTCTATTGTTTCCTTGCCTGAATTGAACTTTTTTTTCTCTCTCTTCCCTTTTGGATTTGTCATTTTGTTCGATTTTGTATTTCGTTTTTATACATTTATGAAATACGTCAGCTGTGAGTTCGACTGTTTCAATAGTTGATACTCAACTTTGCGATTTCGATTTATCGACGTCGAGTTATCTTTTCATCCTGTCTATTTTTTTTCTGGGTAATACGTGGTGTTCTCGGTTTCCGTGGCGACTTGTACAGCGTACCGCCTGTATCTGATACGTACGTGCGCGGACCTCACTTGTTATTTTTTGTCCGAGGTGTAGATGTGCTTCAGTTATCATGTGTACTATTCTTTGCTTGCTTTATTTTTTTACCGAGGTTTCCTTTTATCACTCCAGAGTTATCGAAGCCTGTCCGGCGACTACAGAATGCATGTTATTGTGGCGGGCAGAACAACAACGTTTAGTAGATCAGCCTGGGGCTTCCCAGCGCCGAGATCGACTGCCTACCAAACACGCAAACAAATAGTATGATGTATAAACCAGACAATATACCATAAAATACATGTCCTAAGTACCCAACGGGCTTCTCAGCGTTGAGATCGACTGCATTCCAAACATACAAACAAATAGTACGAAGTATACGCCAAACCATAGACCATAAAATACGTGTCTTGAGTACCCAACGGGCTTCTCCGCGTCTAGATCGACTGCCTTCCAAACACACAAACAAATAGTATGAAGTATAAACCAAACCATAGACCATAAACATAGAATACATGTCTTGAGTACCCAACGCGTAGCTGAGTCCCTGCTTGTTCCAAGGTAGGCGCCACTTCTATGATAGCGTTAAGCCCACTGCTGTCAGGTTGCGTGGTCGACACATGATGTTTCCCGAGTCCGTGGCCACATGAAGTAGCGCTGTACAGTACGCATGGCCTCAATTCTACCTTGAAAAGTCTCAATAGAAAAACCCAACAAGACCACACCATAGATTGCACTACACCGCGGAAACGTACGTCTTGAGTACGCAACGCATCGCGGAGCCCTTGCCCTGTCAAGGTAGGCGCCATCTCTAGCGTCGAGCCCACTGCCACTGATAGGTTACGTGGTAGACGCTTGGATTTTGCAACGCGTAGCTGAGCCCTTGCTTTGTCAAGGTAAGCGCCACCTCTAGCGTTTAGCCCACTGCCGTTGACAGGTTACGTGGTAGACGCATGAGTTTGCCGAGTCCGTCGCCACATGAAGTAGTGCTGTACGGTACGCGTGGCCTCAATTTTGCGGTAAAGTACATTCAAAGCGAAGCCAAAAATAAAATACAATAATCCACACTACAGATCACACAATACCTCAAGATCGACGTATTGAGTACGCAAAGCGTAGCTGAACCCTTGCTTTGTCAAGGTAAGCGCCACCTCTAGCGTTTAGCCCACTGCCGTTGACAGGTTACGTGGTAGACGCACGAGTTTGCCGAGTCCGTCGCCACATGAAGTAGGGCTGTACGGTACGCGTGGCCTCAATTTTGCGGTGAAGTACATTCAAAGCGGAAGCAAAAATAAAATACAATAATCCACACTATAGATCACACAATACCACAAGATCGACGTATTGAGTACGCAACGCGTAGCTGAGCCCTGGCGTGGTCCAGGTAAGCGCCACGTCGAGCGTTGAGCACACTGCCGTTGACATGTTATGTGGTAGACACACGAATTTTGCCGAGTCCGTCGCCTCATGAAGTAGTGCTGTACGGTACGCGTGGCCTCATTTTGGGGTAAAGTACATTCAAAATTCAGAGTAAAAATATAAATAAAAACAAACCACACCCCACCATAGATCACACCATCCCGCAAGATCGACGCCTTTTGTACGCAACGCGTAGCTGAGCCCTGGCGTCGTCCAGGTAAGCGCCACTTCGAACGCTGAGCCCACTGCCGTTGACATGTTACGTGATAGACACTCGAATTTTGCATTCCGTCGCCGCAAAACAATGTGCTGTACGATACGCGTGGCCTCAATTTTGCTGTACATTTTGATTCAATTCCGCACTAAATAAAAAATACACTAAACCGCACTAAATATGAAACTATCCCACAAGATCGACGTCTTGCGAAGGCGACGAGCCGTGCCTTTTGCCACGTGTCACTTCTTGCGGTGAGCCTACTGCCGTTGATTGGGTCGTAGACACATACACAAAAATATTCTATATTAAACATATTTTATAGGTCAAGAGCCGTGGCCAGGTGACAGTTTCCCAACCAATCGTGATGAATATAAAGACTACCCCATAGATTACGCCGCCGCGGAGGATGGAACAAAGTGAGACGCACCGCGTCGTGACCACCGGAGGAAAGAGCGGCTGAGTGATGACATGGAGTATGACGGTTCCACCGCACGACACCCCATCTGCTGACCTGCATGCATGCACGCTCGCTCCCGCACCCCCACTAACCGAACACCCCCTCCATTGCCTTACCTCGTAAATAAAATAGCAGGCAGAAAACTTGTGCAACAAAGCAACATGCGGAAACCTAACACCCTCAGTAGCCCCCCACCGGTGCATGAAGAAAAACAACGCCCCAGTAGTTCTCTCAGGCGTGACTACTGCTTTGAAATTCAGTAAGACGGCACACCACACGACCCCCTATCTGCTGACTTGCATACCTGCACTTTGAAATGCACAAATGAAGTAAAAAATCAAGGAAAGCGCCGGCCCAGTATACGCCCCCTCCTCAACAACATTTGTATTTGTGCCATCCACGACGACCTTCAACTGCTGCTTCGAATATATCATTCAACTAAAATTGCATGATCAAATAAACTCCGCACTACACCCCTTACCCTTGCACTTGTACTCCTCTACTTTTCGCCATGCTGACGCACTCCGAACTGTTATGTTAGCCCGGCAAGCAGTTGAGATTAGACCCTAGACGGAGGAACACACTGGACCAACCCCCCCCTCTGGTGGTCAGACGTTAACCAGTACCTACACCGTCCCTCCCTCCATTTATCACCTGTTATAGACACTCCCTTAGCGCCTGCGCAACCCCCGACACACCCTCAGGGGCTTCATTGCCCGGACCTTGACTCCAAGCTGTACAGGTGGGCGCTCCGGTTAATCGGATTTGACACAGTCATGATGTGGAGGGCAGGGACGTCACACCAACTACCTGACGTTCTATCTCGCTTGCCCCTCCCGAGGGCAACAGGCGATTCAAATCGACGACTCCTTCCCGGACGACGCAACATCCAGCAAACCCACCGACTACGTCGACCCCAGAAGCCCGATCCTAGACGGGTAACAATTGAACGCCCTCGAACTCCTCTAAAGAGGGACTGGTAGCCCCGGGGGAGTATCCGCGAACGACACGTTGTCAGTAGGGAAAAGCCAACTAAACTAATACGTGCTTAGGGCAATTGCTGCTAGCATTCCGCGGACCGTAGTCGTGCTCGAAGAGCATCCTGGATAATCTGACGAACTAACTTTGAGCGCATAGCTAGCCACCTTGCCGCTCCACGACCGGGTTGCAGGTATGGATACAGACAGCACCGGGCTGCTAGTAAGGCGATATATCCGCCCTCGTACCCCATCCGTGCGCCTAAATCCGTCTTCGGGATGCCCCTCCCGTCCCCCTCGCCCGGCGAACACTGCGCGTTCGTCGTCAAAACTCTGAACACTGGCAGGAGACGAAACGGCCGCCTAGGCGTCAGAGCCCGGCTCGTCTCAGGTTTCGGATAACCCGCCACCGCCGGTGAAGGGAAACCTCCGATTGCCTGACCCCGTCGAGCGCAGTCTTTCAGCGGGGGGGGAGGGGTGGGCACGCCAAAAGGAACCACTGGCGACAACGGTGATAGAGCGTGCCCTTCAAGCGCTACAAGACGTGCCTCACTTGGTCAGGATCCAGGAGTCGGACCCCTTCTTGAGCAAAGTCAGGCGAGCACTATATAGTCAAGGAGAAGTCGCCGAGCAGAACGAGTTGAAAGATGCAGATACCAACAGATACCTGGTACCTTCTAGACGACCAGAGTCTCCTGTGGCTTGAGTTCGAACAGAACGGAGCACTGGTAAGGCGAGCAGCTGTTCTAGCCATACCGAGTTGCCTTGTAGCAGACATTTCTTACTCTAGTGCCAACACGGTCACCCCGGAATCGCAAGAACCCTCTCGTTGCTAAGGGACCGGTTTCACTGACCAGGCATGTGTAGAGATACACGAGAGTACGTAATATCGCGTGGGTGTAGACGCAGGAAGAGGTCACGTAGTCAACAGGTGGCGATGCTTCCCACCAGATTCCTAGAGCCATGTTAAGTTCTAGAAGTAGACCTACAGAAATTCCCCAACACGTCGGAGGCGGGAAACGGGTACTTACTGATCGTTGTAGACAGAGCATCTAGATTCCCCTTCGCTTAACCATTACCGTGAAAAGCACACGGAGTAGCTTGTCTGGTCTTAGACGTTGTAGACAGAGCGTCTAGATTCCTCTTCGCTTAACCATTACCGTGAAAAGCACACGGAGTAGCTTGTCTAGTCTTAGACCTTTGCATGGCATGTGGGGTGCCCTCATGTATTCGCGCTGACGGTGGGGGAGAATTCACAGCGGCAGTAGTGGGACACCTATGTCGATGGTTAAAATTCCCAATAGAGTTCGGGCCAGCAGACCATCCCTGGGGGCAGGGGAGTGTGGAAAGCGTGGGAGCATGGATGCAATACGTGCTATCCGAACTGTGTAAGGCCTGGCCAACGAGATGGGATGAGTACGTTGCCGCCGCTTGTTGGATCAAACGCACCACGCCAGACTCGGCGCTACCCTCCGCCATGACTCCCTCCCGGCTTCTGTTCGGTCGTAGCCCTCGCACAACCCCCGATATGCTGATCCCACAGATGGATGACACAGAGACCACAGGCGGCCTCAGCAACTTCATCGAGAACCACAGGCATAACATGCGGAGGTAACGGAAGCACTGCGAAAGATCCACGAAGATAAGGAAGCATCCCGTCAGCGCCACAATGCCAGGATGTCACGGTCCTCCCCAAGTACAAATGTAGCGGAGGGAGACCTGGTCCTGGCACGGTAGAGCGACAGCTCGCTTTCCAGACAAGGTATGGGACTGAAGTTGGTACACGAAAAATGGACAGGTCCGTGCACAGTTACCAAGGTCGTGTTTAAGGGCCTTAGCGCTGTCATAGAGATGGAGGGGAGAAAAAAACCATCCCGTACGGTCTCGGTAGCATCGCTCAAACCCTTCTACAGGCGCTCATCAGACTTGAGACACCCGATAGGGGACGAATTCGCACAAATAGCTTGGGGTGCCGACCTGGGGCTCAAAGGAGACTCGGTCGCCGCGGCCCCGATGTATACTCTTATAGACCGCAGGGAAGTGGTGAGTAAAACAGGGACAGCCAGTTGGGAATATCGGGGAAGATGCCTGGACGGGGTCTCATCGGACTGGGTTACGGAGGCAGAATCCCTAGACAGTTCGACCCCTTTGCAGCTAGACACCTTTCACGCCCTGTGGAACTTGAACCCCCCCGACGCGGAGAAAACTCAGACGACCGCTCGCCCGAATAAGCGTACGCCCCTCAGTAGAAGCGAAGCGCTAACCCTATATCCGATAGGAACGACAGTGACCAGATCCCACGCGGCAGATGATAAGCAGATGGACCGGTTGCACAGGTTTATGACTTCTGCTCGCCCTACTGGCGCGTCAGGTTCCCGGACAATGACTGGGAAGAACTGACGGTCTCGGAAAGGAGGAAGGGGGTAAAGCGAAGAGTTGAGGCAGACAAGTTGAACTAGTCCAAAGAGTAATGCCCCGTTGCCGTGACAGTAGCCGTGGTACAAACTATACAGCAGGAGCAGATAGTCAGTTTCGGTTAGAAAGTGGAGTATAAAAAACCCTGGGTGGTATCTTAACTCAGTATTTACGGACCAAGGTTTTCCCTATACGAAGCTCTAGCGTACGCACCGCCCGTCTTGCCGCGTTGTTGGCTTGCGCCACCAAGCTGGGGGGGATGTTACAGCGGTTCGGTGCAACAGGGCATTGCTAAGGTAGCCGTCGAGAGGCCCGATAGACAATGGATTGATGCCGAACGAGGAGGGTGGCCATGAAGAGGATTGCCAGGGAGGCTGACATGCGGAGCAAAGACAGGATCCATGCCGAGCTGTCAGTCGACCTAAAAAAAAGGGGACGATGATGAGAAATGCCCAGGGAAACATGCCTCCAGGAAGTCAAACCTCGGACGGAAAGGAGTGCGGATGTACACACAAGTTTTTCCCTGGCCAAGAGCAGTCCAACTACTCTGAGACCCACCTTACAACCTCAACACCTGGCCTGTCGAGAAACGGAGACGAGCACAGAAGCTGGCATGGACCAGCAGTATTACAACCAGCATGTGGGAGCCAACATTGCCACAGATCAGACCAGTGCAGTAGAGTTGTGGGTTGTGGCGCGAGCAGGCGCAGAATGGGCCCACGAAGGCCGCGACGGTAAGTGGGACGGAGCACCACCATGGGTGGTATCGAGCTGCATGGGTTGGTATCGAGCTGCCTCCTAGCTGGCAAGTAAACCCCTGCGCAGAGAACGCTTTTTGTATCAATAATACGTACAGCTGGTTCGATTTCCAATTGATTTTGGCTAGTAGCATTTCGCGCACTGTTTTAAAAAATCCAATACAGATGTGCAATCAACCATTAAAACATCGATCAACAAAATTAATTGCTGTTGATCAAGAAAACAGGTGATGTCAAAGAAAGCAAAAAAAGAATCGAAATCACTGGATATAACATGCTGTTGCGGCAATTAAGTTTCCCTGATTACTTACCTAGTGGTATTAATATTCTTCCTTTCTTTGGTCATCACAAGAAGCCATACATACGTACATTCAGTTGTTTAAGATGCGTGTATGTTTTCAGGAGGTCATTTTACAAACTGCGTGCTCGGATCTTCAGGTTGGCAGGCTGTTCAGGAATTTTGATTCCTGTTGGGATCAAGGTATGGGCGAGGACCCAACCCAACCCCTAAGCCTAAGCCTAACCCTAACCACAACCCTAACCTTACCCCTGACCCTAAACCGAAGCCAAAACGGGCCAAAACTGGCAATAAACGCGGCTGCGGGGCGTTTCCATCTAACCAGGAAATTTCTGAATTAATTGTGGACGGCGATTCCGAAGTGCAGACCGCGCTACTCAATTTTCAAGTCTAAAACACCCCCCAAGATCCTAGCTCACACAGATTGCAAAACCTACTCGTTCGAACAGTTGTTCGAACACGAAAATTATCTCGAGGTTTATTTCGTAGATTGATTTTTTATTGAGAGGTGTGTGCGCAGTGCATCAATTTTTTTACTCGAGCGGCAGAAAAAAAAAATGACACGTCGATCGTTGGTGTTTGCCTTATGGCATACATGCCCAATGATTCATGCTGTCATCGCAATAATTAATTGTGATGCCCTTCTCGACTACAGGACTCAAATAATACATCTACCACCTTCAAATAATCCGGTGCTGCTCATATAGTGCAAACATTTTTAAAGTATTACGGGGAGCGACACAGTTAATAGGACCTACGGTACACACAAACACCCATATATTTTCAAGTTTATTTTATACCAACAATATTTTGTTTGGTCCTATTTACTATGTATGGCCCCCCGTAATAGTTGCGTCGATCGGTTTGCATTCATTCTTGTGGTGGGGACGCAACACGTTTTGACTGCAGAGAGAGGCAGTTGGCCTTCAAAAAAACAGAAGATGGTAAACGGGCGATGGCCCCATCATTTTCTTGAAGAGTTTCGCTGTGGTAATCGTGCAGTGCTGAGTCCCGCCGAAATTGCGACACCGTCAAATCACGATCACCACACAAAACAAAACGATATTGTGACGGGAATTTGTAGGGTGATAGGGCGAAAACGGATATATTTTTGCCGTGGAGCCAATCACACGTACGTATGTGTGTGTGCTCTTGCCAATATCCGGTGGCTCCATTGTAGACACCCCTCGACTTTCCAGCACGCCCATCGTCCATCCCGAATAGGAATCTTCGAAAAATACTCTCAATTACTCGTAGTTCTATATATGGTTATCACACATCGGACCACAATATGCAGCAGTAGTCGTATTAGTATAGTTTCCATAGACACCTGGCACGACGGTTTTCTCTCTCGGTATTTGCTAAGAAAATGGCTGAAAATTTGTCGGGGTGCGTGTTTGACCTTAAGAAGTACCTGGTACTCGGTAGACGGAACAGCAGTGCGGGATTGCATTTTTAATAATACTTGTATCGGGGTTTTGCGACTTTTACTATAAATACCTGGAAGCAACCAAAGTTTGCGTTATCTCGGCTTTTCTTGTCTTTTTAAACCAACTATTATTATGGGAAATGTCTGAAGGGATCTTTCAGAACTGGCGTTTTTTGTCAAAAACCGGCGATTTACTCGACGGGATAGTCGAAGACACCGGTAGACTCCCCAGGATGCTCCCCTTAGTTTTCCGAGAGTTTTCTCGAGCACTTTTCCGTTCCTCCAGAGTCGTAGTAGGACTGATCGTCCATACGTATTTATTTCCAGTTCTGAGGACATCGTGATTTTTCATCAAAAATCCTCGAAGATCCACTATTTGTGGCCCCAGTTCTGACCAACAGCCTTATTTCTGACCCTCCAGAGAAAAGTGATTGGCTGCTCCAAAATTTTTATTAGGACCCTGGAGAAATGGGAAATTATTCCTGAAAGCCCACAAAAAACTACGGGATTTTGAGGAGTTTATGGGTGTTTTTGGCTTTCCCGCCGAGTAAAACGCGTGTATTGGGCCTAAAATCCCGGTTCTGAGAGCTCAGAAACAATTTCCCGTTATATTAATAGTTGGTCTTATCTTCGTTATTTTTCTCTCGTTTGACGGTATTACCAGCAGTGTGATCTTCACCTCAAACGACCTTTTATGCTTATCTATACCCCCGGTGGCTTGGCAGGTGGTCCGCGTGCCTGTCAAGATCGATTTCGTGGGTTCAAGTCTCACCGAGTGCATGCTCATAGGGACTTTTTCTTGCATAAAAAAATTGATGAGCGGAAAGCGCGAAAGCGTGAGTTGGCTACATTCGATGAAAATCGACGAGCAGTGGGAATGCTGGACCCTATGCGCGACAAAAAATAAAGGCACGTACCGGGGGGCAGAAGGGACGACACCTGTGACCACGGCTTGTCCAGAAGATCGTCGAGGGCAAAACCTCCTACGAATGGGCTGGAAAGTAAAAGTGATGAACAAAAAAAAAAACTAAAAAATAGGAAATATCCCGCACAACCAGTGTCCGTGCCGATTCTTCAATACTGATACTATTAATATTGAAAATGCCAAAATCAGGTGTATCTGATCCGTTTGAGCCAAAATCAGGTAACGGTAAATGCTAAAACCAAGCAAAAAACGCGCGGCACGAGCGGTGTTGTGTTCGTTCATGAAAATCAGGTAAGACAAGAATGCGCCTACAGCATTAAGCGTGTCACATGGCCTCCAAAATCTGAACTCTGTGTTGTTTTCTTTAGGGTGTAAGTACCACGGGCTCCACTTGGACCTGCAAAGAGTCACTATTAATAATAATATATATATATGCTTCCTTTGTTTCGCCACGGCGGGAGCGTCAAGAGTATTTACTCTCCGCCCCCGCCCCCCCTTCACAGCTTGCAAGCTATTATTTATAGTAAGTAGTAGACTGTCCTCGTCGAACCTCCTGCTCGGCACGAATTATCTTGCCGTAACTAACGTGAGACCGCGTCCAGGCGGGGTGGTGCAGACGAATTCGCGTGTGACCATGGTGCTCTATTGACTGCTGTTGTGACCAAAGAAAACAAAAAAGTACGCATCACAACAACTAACCGAGGCACATCGAACACCCCAAAAAAGAAAAAGTGAAACCAGCGTACGCATGTTGTATGCCTGTATAAATACATGCGTACTTTTACATACGATCTACGAATAGTACAGAGTTTTCACGTCAATACAGAAGAATTTCAACCGAGGGATGCCAGACGCATATATCAATGTAGGGAGATAAACAACAGTGTACGTATGGCCTCTCTGATTGGTTCAAAGTTAGCCAAAATCAGTTAAAATCTAGACAGTAGAAAAATTCAGGTCTGCCTTGGCCCTTCAGAGCCAACATCAGTTACAATGTCACCATGTGGCCAACGGCAGGGCTCTTGCGGTTTGTTTTGTACTTGTTTTTAGAATGCAACTGATTTTGGCCGAAAAGTGGCTAACTGTACCTGATTTTGGCTAAAACCCCTAATAATATGACGGGCACCATAGTAAATAGGACCAATTATTGTTGGTCAAAATAAGGAAATACAAAGTATTTTGTGTGCACGGTAGGTCCTATTTACTAAGTTCCTCCGTAGCAACAATAGAGAGATGAATTTTTTTGGTCGTAAACCTGCGCCACAGCGACATGCTGCACTATTAATACTTCTACTATTAATACTTTTGTAATAAGCAGAGTAGACGGTGCAATCAATGCCATTTGCTATCAATACTGGATACGACAGGCACGACAAAATTCGTTCTGTTCGAGAGAGAAACCGAAAGAAAAAATAAAACACAACCCCGTCAAAATATTAATATTACGGAGGTACATAGCTAATAAGACCTATGGTATACATAAAAACCTACCTGGTATATTTTTATCTATTTTTACTAACAAAACTTGGTCCAGTTAACTATGGGCCCCCGTAATAGTACGATAGCAAGACATGGGATTATTTCCTATTAATGCAAAATTCACTGCATTATTATTATAAGGCCGGCGTCCTCGGTGGCTTGGTAGGTGGTCCACGTGCCTACGACAAAAAAGAAAAATAAGTGTAATTTAGACGGTTCGAAACTCACCGAGTGTGTGCAGACTTTTGTGGGAGGGACGTTTCCTTGCATAACAAATTGATTACCCCTGTGTAGCCGAAAGCCCGAGAGCGTGTGTTATTAATTGCAACATTTGCATAAAATCGAACGAGCGGTAGTGGGAATGAAGAACCCTATATATATATGCGCATTTTGTAGGAGTCGTCGCCGAATTTCGATTTTTTTATGGGTTTGGGGATCATCCTAGGGCTCTACACACACACACACAGTAATATCACCTTTGTGTGACCACGGACTCCTTCGTTTGAGAGTTAATGTGAAAACAACAATAACAACAACAACAACAATGCGCGATGAAAACAAGGGCACGTTCCAGCAGACTGAGAAGGGATGGCAGACACCTACGCTGATGGAAAAAAAATAGGAACGAAAACTGCTGTGTAGTGGTTTTGTGACCGCAGCCCTGGGATCTCTCAAGGATGAACTATCAGCACCACGGATACTCGTACTGCGTGCGACTATTGCAGAGGACAATATATATCATAGTAAAGAGGACCTACGTTCCGGACAAAAACGTCCATAATTACTTTTTTTACGAACTATAGTTGGTCCTGTTTACTATAGTCCTCCGTGATAGGGCGATAGAGGTCCACGGGAGAAATAAAGTTCAAAGATGGTTCCACGTGAATAAAGAGTGCGCACGCAGGAAAACGAAATCAAACTATCGTGCGTAAAGAGATACGTGAGCTTTCTTGGGGCACCAGAATGTATACGATTGCATTGAGGATGACGACAATTTCGTCGTTGGCTCGGAGAATCAACCATCAATGATAATCGTTTGAACGGGTATCAATTTGCCGACACAACACTTTTTCACGGCGTGCTTGTGTGTTCGTTTTCCAGAGGCAACGGAAAGCTTTGCAAACCAACCTGATGAACGATTGGCCAGGGCCTGGAACAAGCGCAAGTGGCGGTGACAGCAGTAGACGGTTAGAGAGAGCTCGGGCGGAAGCTACGTAAACGTTTAGTTAAGGCCGCAACTACATTATTACTTGCTTGGGCCTACAGGTGCGGCTCCAACCTCAAGCACAAGAGAGTACCAAGCTCCCTCGCCGCCTTGGGCGGGAACACTGGAAGTATAGAAGTCCATCGCGGACTAAGCGTGAGCCCACCAGGGGTGTGTGCAACGAAAGTATCCGAAAGAGAGGACACGTGTATGTGGACGCGACACGAGACACGAGCTTGTGTAAAAAGGCCTCGCGAATTGAAGAAGACCCAAGACCCGGTGGCAGGACACGGGCGTGGAAGACGACGAAGAAGGCCTACCCTGCTGTACTCTGGTGTGACTCGAATCCTGAGTACTGGCCGTTCGTCGCACACAATCATGGCGTCTCTTCCTGTTGGTGAGTTCTTGGCAAGGCGTTAGAGCAGCACACAGAGTCGTTGTACAGCAGTAGTCATACTCGCATGGTGTACCTAGAGTCTACCTGGAATATAAGTATGACTTGTGGCGTTAATATTAAAACAGAAGTCAAGGCAGGCGCTTTCCTGCCTGGGCAGGATAGCGACCCACCCTCCATTGCACTGGCAAGCGTTTCACGCTGTGTACAGGCTGCTCTTACAACAAGAGTCTATGCCGACGGTTCACTTCGCAGTTACCGTACGCACTACCGTCTAGTTTTTCCTTTTTAGAAGTGCAGTCCCGTTTCGGGGACAAACGAGTCAAATTCTAAGTAATTTTTCCCCATGACGGGACTGCTGTACTAAACGGGTTAACAAACACTGTATGTCGCCTCCAGTTGCTTGTGTGGCGGTGGCGAGAAGGGAAAGGATCACAAGTCCCTATCCCCCTTCTTTGTGAGTCGGGGTGTTTGGGTGTTGCTCCGGACTACGTCACTTCGCTTGTTCCGTTCTGGCGGTTGCCTCTGCTTCTGGCTGGATGTGACCTCTGAAGCTTCAAGGATATGGACTTGTGAAGGTTGATTAATATCGTCTTATTATAGAAGCAGCAGGACCCAAAAAACCCAATAACTGCAGTCGACCGATGAAGCACCCAGGTCGCGTTCGGCGGGAAATACGGGTAGACGCCTACGTAATGAATGGTACACAAACGGCTTCGACATTGTTTCGTCTTCTCCCTGCCTGACACGTTGTTGCGCGGCTGCTGTGCAGTGGGTGCCCACAGTTCAGAAACCTCATATTAAGAATCTCGCGGATTTCTCTCTTTCACCATTGATATATTCGTAGTATACAATTTTAACCGGATTATTTTTACGTACCACTACGTACCAGGTACTGATACTGAATAATACTTTCTTTGTCGTCCCTCGCTTATTTCGATGTATCACGCAACATTGTTCACCCTTTTCGTACCGCAGTCCTTTTTTGGGGACAAATCACTTGGAATTAGACTGGTTTGTCCCCAAACCGGGACTGCGGCACCAAAGGGGTTAAGCACCTACATATGTGTGACAGGGGGTTTCATGCGTATGTGTGTAGATGCTTCATATGATACGGGGTTGGGTATGGGGGGTGCAAAAACCGATTCCGATCCGGGTATATCCGGTCCACTATTCTTGAGATAAGGGAAAAACACCGGACTGAAAATGTTCCGATTCGGGTTATCGAAACCGGATTTCGAAATCCGGTTGAATAAATGATCATAGGTGTCTCGGTGCCCAACTCTGGCGAAGTACAATGTTATTGATAGATTTTTTCTGATAGATATTTTCTGTCCTTTCGAACGTTGGGCACCCGACCCTCCGAGCGGTTTCTCGCTCTGTACTTGTTTTTTTTGTGCATATATTTATCGCGAACGAGAATACAGGCCTCAAATTCTTGCGACAAAATATTTCACTAACGGGCACCCAGCCAGTACTGCTACTATTAATACTGCTGTACGCTAATCCTCGTGCCGCATATCTTTCCGAGAATAAATCGGTGACGGGGAGTTCCTCTTGTTACAGCCTCAGTGAAGCAAGCGCGTTGTTGGCTGATTTTGAGCGAGTTTCCCCTTGTTCTTTGCATCTAAAATCAGTCAGGCTGGATGAAAACTGTTGCTCGCTGTTACCGTTTCAATCATTACTCTCACACGCCACACACACGTGGCCTGTGGCATCAATTTCCTGTAAAATTTTGTTGAGCAGTGAGATCTGACGGTTACTTCTACGGTCAACCGCGACGACACTATTAATTGCTGTAGTACTGACCACCGCTATTATTGCGGCAAGTAGGAAGAAGAGACCGAAGAAAGGGTGTGCAAGGTCCCAGAATTGGTTTGGTAGCCGAACGCTAGTCAATGTTGTTATCCTCGTCGTGAGTACGACTCTCTACTTTTCGCTTCTCTCGTCCTTGTTGCTTGTTCCCTCGGTGCTTTATATATAATATGCTATTTTTCTCTCCCTCGCCGTCATTATGCCGGAATCTCCATCTCCTTTGTGTTGCGTCCTTCGTGGAGCAGCCATCTGTTCCCGCCATCATGTACGTACGTAGGCTTATCTTTGTTACCAACAGCGGCATTTATTTCTGATCATTGCTGTACTTGTACGTCATAAAATTCTGATTCATTTCAACATTGTTTTGTTTCTCCTTTTACTCTCTTCTTGTATATATTTCCGGTCTGCCTTCTATTGGCTTCCCGTACTGATCCGTTTGAGCCAAAATCAGGTACATGCTAAAACCAAGTAAAAAACGCGCGCCACGAGCGGTGTATGTCCATGACAATCCGGTTCAAAAAGAACGCGCCTAAAAATTCAAGCGTGCCACATGGCCTCCAAAATCTGAATTGTTTTGTTTTCTTCAGGGTGTAGGTACCACGAGCTCCACTTGGACCTGCAAAGAGTCACTATTAATATGCTTCGTTTGTTTCGCCACGGCGGGAGCGCCAAGAGTATTTACTCTGGCGCCCCCCCCCAGTTGACAGCTTAAAAGCTTCCAGACCGTCCTCGCGGAACCGCCTTCCTTTCTTGCCGTACCAAACCTGAGACCACCTCGACGCGGGGTGGTGCAGACGAAACGCCGAGTGTCCATGGTGCTGTAAAGATTGCTGTGAACATAGAAAACAACAGAGTACACACAACAACTAACTGAAGCACATCGCACACCCCAAAGGAGAAAAAGTGAAACCAGCGTACGCATGTATGCATGTATATGCGTACTTTTACGTACGACGTATAGTCAATACAGAAGAATTTCAACCGAGGGAGGGCAGACGCATACGGAGAGAAAATACAGTGTACGTATGGCCTCTCTGATTGGTTCAAAGTTGGCTAAAATCAGTTGAAAGCTAGACAGAATAGAAAAAATCAGGTGTACCTTGGGCCTTTTCGTGCCAAAATCAGTTACAATGTCAGCTTGGCCAATAGCAGGGCTCCTGGTGTGTGTTTTGTACTGGATTTCAGTATATATCTGTTTTTGGCACGAAAGTGGCCAGGTATACCTGATTTTGGCAAAAACCCTTTTTTTATTTTTTCTGCCTCACAGCAGTCTGTGAGACCACATGATTACTATTCAGGGGGACCATACATAGTAAACAGGACCAAATATTGTTTGTACAAAAAGGTCAATATATAGGTTTTTGTGTGTACCGTAGGTCCTATTAACTATGGACCACCGTAATACCATGTATCTCTCCATCGTACTGGTTGGTGTAGTTGAATGAAAAGAACGGTAAGACATTCGAACAACAACTGGAAAAAACAACTATTGCGTGGGTCCATAGTAAATATAGGACCAAATATTGTCAGTAAAAATTGGTAAATATATTCCAGTAGGTTTTTATTATGTATACCGTAGGTCCTATTAACTATGGACCCCCGTATTAGCCATGGTTGTGGGTAACGTTTGGGTGTACGGGGGACCATAGTAAATAAGACCAAATATTGTTAATAAAAATACGTAAACCTATAGATAGGTTTTTGTGTACACGGTAGGTCCTATTTTGCTGTGGACCCCCGTAATATCATAGGTGGGAATGCTAAAGTGTGCTCGTGTAGTCCCTGGACCCTGGACCCTGGCTTCAACACTTGCCCATTTTTCTTTATGCCCTGTCGTGCATTCCAGGATTTAGAGGAATGTCCATGTTGATGCAACTTATGTGTGTTCTCCACATTTAACCGCTATTTGTACCAGCACAGCCAGTCAGTGTCCATGTCGATTCGATCCCATTAATAAGGAGATAAGCGTATACCAGTAGGTTATATGGTCACAAAACTACGCCACAGCAGGGGGGGTACTATTAATACATTGTTGCGTAAGCAGTAGGCACAGCAGTAGTAGTACAGTAGTAGACGATGCATTCCGATGTCATGATACTGAATATGACAGGCACGACAAACATATTCTTAGAAAGGTAGAAAACGAATCAAAAACAAGGGGAAAAAGAAAACCCAATCGGATGAGAGAATGAAAAATAAGATATAATTAAAACTGTCGTGCCTCCCCGCAGGGGGATGTGCCAGACACTTGGAGAAAAGCGCGATAAAGAACGAAAAAAACCTCACCACTCTACCTATATACAAAGAACCAAAGGGAAAATAACAGGAAACCGAAGTACGAAGTACCCTCCAGGTAGCGGCAGCAGATCGTGGCTTTTAGTTTTTTTACGTGTTTTGTTTACGTTTAATCCTCTGTGATTTTCACTTATTTCTCTTTCTTTCTTCTATTATCGATGTAAGCCTTAAGAAGTCGTGTAGGGCGAGGGGATGACGAGCTTGGTTTGCTTGTTTCCTATTGTCTGACGCCGAGGGGCGGGGCACAGTTGGCGAACGCAGGACGGAGGCGGCAGACAGGGTAGCAAGGTCCCAAGCGCACTAGTAGCGAGAACCCGGCTATGCTACTGACACGACGTAAGAGAGAAAAGGAAAGAATAGAGAACCGTGTACTCCAGATGATGGATGGGTGCCGGTCTGACCTAGAAAATCGATTCGGGAACCTAGCCACACCCTTTACCGTCTCGTACTCGGTGCCAGATTTTGTACAGGTCAAATAGGAAATGTGGCCGTCAAACAATAACGAGCCAAATAAACAATACGTCTACACCCAAGCAGAGCAATGCCAAAAACGAAGGGAAACAGCAGTAAACCGAAGCAAAAAAAGAAAAACCCTCCAGGCAACCGCAGAAATTTGTGGTGTGAGCAGCACACAGACAGGATTTACGCATGAAATTTGCACCAATGGTCGGCCTGGTCCCTTGCTACCCTGCTTGCTGGCGCGTTCCTGCTTTCGCTAACCATTCCCCACACCGCCGGCACGGATGTGTCAGCATCGGACAACTACGGGCACAATGCAGGCTTGTCATCTACCCATCGAACAAGACTTATTTCAAGCAAACAAGAAAGGAGATAGAAAGAAACAGAACATTAGGATAACAACGGAGGACCAAACCGCAAAAAGAAGAAAAAAAAATGGAAGAACAGCACTTGGCATTGGAATTTTTGGCAGAAATCCCCAGAAGAAGATTGTCGGCCTTATTAATAGTATTAATAGGGATGAACAGCAAACTCGGTCCGAACAAAAGAACGGCAGACACCAGGAACACATTTTATTCGGCTTTTTTTCGCTCCAAAGAAACTATTTGGCGTTTTTCTCGGTTCGAGTATATACTATAATCGGCTCGAAAATATTGAAACTCGGCTGGTTCAAACATAAATTATTTTTTGTAGTGTTAGAGTCACTCATCGTCCGGTAGGCGTCCGATATCGTTAAAGCAGCTCCCTGTTGAAATATATATATGTTTCGTCACAAGCAAAAAAAATATAGTACCAGGCAGGAATTATTGAACAGGGGACGAGCAAAGAAGCTTGTTAGCAAAATGCAGCACCCGGGCGCTGCCCGGATCGTTCATGAAACTCGGCTCACTTGAACGGAAATGGGCTAGTGTTGTGTTGGAATCAAACTCGTTCGACGTTCACCATCGTTATATGTACATGTTTCGTCACAAACAAATAATAGCATTACGCCTTACTGCGCGGAGAACGCGTAGAGAAGGTTGCAGCAGAATGCGGCCCTCGGGCTCTGCCCACATCGTTCAGTAGGCGTCAGAGATCCCTAACGCAGCTTTTCTCATGGATATGTATGTTTCGCTACAAATGAATATTTTTTTTAGGCGTTAGTGTACAGGGGACGAGTAATGAAGGATTCTAGGAGGATGCGGCCCGCGAGTCTAAACTTTTGCCCTCTCCCCACAAAAATCGACTCAAAGATTGAAAAATCGAACATTTTTACCCCAAAATCGGATTCTTCGTCAAAATCGGGTGGAGGCTCAGCCTCGCTGTGCCTCAACCTCGTGCCACTTTGCCATGTATTCAGATTAACTGGCAAGCATGAAACGTCTACAAGGTAGACTACGACGTCCGATAAACTACATGGCTCTCTGTAGATTACAGCCTGTCTTTGTTATCGGTGGATGTTTGAGATCGATAGGTGTTTCGTTCTGCTGTGTGTCTGCGACAGATACCTCAAGTGAGACGAATTGGACCACCCTATACGATGGAGCATACCACACCCCAGGTGATAACGCTTGGGGCTCGAAACAAAAAACTCATAACCTCGTCCGAAATTGAGAGGTCATCGACACCTTGGACTTTGCCGTTTCTACTTTCAGTGTCTCTACAACAAAATGAGGCGTTCTACGATATATATTTACCCTTAATTTTCTGAGGCTCCTCACTTGCTCTTAAGGAGCTCCATACCTCACCCGAAAACAGACTGGAGCAAAACTCAAATTGCGTCCCGATTAATAATCCTGTGGCCCAAGTATGCAGAAACGTCTTTTTGTCGAAACAAGATTGGCATTCCCACGAGTTTGGGTTAAAAAAAGCCCCGTCATTCAGAGAACGGTTTCGCGGAAATGTGCTATACCTCTATCGCAAAACGCGTCATCATGTAGCAACTCCAAAGAAAGGGTGTCGACAACCTCTCAACGCCATACGACACCTGCGTGTGTGCTACCGTATTCGATGACCCGAAACATGTTTTGTTTCGCGCCCATATTTGTGGAAGTGGGGGCGGTGTACCGACCATCTGTGTGGCACGCAAGACTCGCGAGTGCACGGACGCGCTACAATAGCAATCTTGGGCGGTTCCCGAGCAGACGTCAACAGCACAGAGTGGATTATTTGTCACAAAAGAACCATCGGTTTCCGCCAGCAAGATTGAAGAAACAATCCTGTCGGTCGGTCAGTACAAACCGTGACCGTGTGCGGCACCATCCTCCTTGGGTGTTATTCTATCATAGTTGTTCGATGTCCCTGGGTACGTTTTTCGTTTGAGCTACCCATTGTAGAACCTGTCGTGTGGCGGCAGATTGGTGTATGAGGACGAGTTCGTGCTGCCCGTGCCTCGTGTGCCTGGACGAGCTGTTCAGAGATGGCACACACCCCATGGCGCTCCTTTCCTTCATTTCTGGGCGGAGGGCGCTTGTATCAACATCAACATGCCTTATTAATATGTTAAACTGAAACTAGAAACCGAACGTGGCTATCAAAAACAACAACCCAAGCGTTTTGATTTAGGCGATCAGAGACACTCGCATACCATATACATGCATATATCCACGACGCACTTTGTGTGTAATATTTGGCATGGCGGTTGGCGTGTGAACCAGCTCGTAGCTGGTGTGTACGCCTAGACTCGATTGCCGATGGCCGGTCAATACACAGTCAAAATAAATGTTCGAGGCGAAACGTATAGCCACTGTTAGGTGACTTGTACGAGAAGCTTCATTAGAAGAGAAGAAGATGGTGTGGTGACCCCAAGCCACAGTGTTGATTCATTTGCTCAGCTGGAAGCTGATGATGGTGAGCAAAGTAGAGTGAACAAGTGGGCGTGCAAACGCTCCTGCTTGTTGTTCCAATCTTGATGATCTTCAACAGATACATATATCTCCTACGACGACGTTCGTCAGGTGAAAACACACCCCGTACCCGACTACGGCCTATGACAACGTTCGTCAAGTAGTGACACACCCAAAATCGATATTTTATGCATTCCTTTTACCGTATATTATCAGATTATTCCGTGTTATCCAGTGACGACAAAATGATAGCTACTGTCAAGTAACATCTCCAATACATAAGGGCAAAGGCGCCAAGTCCGTCGCCACTTCAGCAGCGAGGCCATGCCGAGATGCAGAGTGTGTGACGTTTCTACGTAGCATTAGGAGGTTCTAGCTCACTCAAAGGCGAAGATTGAGACGCGTTGAAGGCGTGGCGAACGTACCAACATGAACGATGGCCAATTCTACGTACATCACAAACATATATTTATATTCATTAAACGGGGGATGGCTAATATAAGGGAAATTTCCTTATTTGCGCCCCACATCTGTCAGCAATTGTTGGGCACACACGGCCTATCTCTTCTGCCGCCATTAGGAGTGTGTGAGTTGTGAATAGCGAACCATTACAGATCTGCGCTGACGTTGAATTATAAAGCGATGCTGCCGGTGTACACGCCCGTACGGCCTACGCCGGAACAATGCAGCCATGCCTAACCCCCGAAGCCGATTCCAACCCTTTTTTGTTTCCCGGTATGAATTGAGGCCGGGGTGGCGTTTGGTCTTTCTCCGACACGTGCAGAGTTGGGGACTCAGCATATTGTTCTTGCGTCCAAGGCAATGTGTCAAAATCGTAGTCATCGCCGATGTAAACGATGAAATGTTGGTTGCGCCCTACGTATAGCAACCGGGTCTTTTTGCATGCACCACATATCGATTGCTCACTCGTCGCCGTCGTATTTTAACGCACTCTCTCCCTGACCCGGTCGCCGTCTCCTCCCCGATGTATCCGCAAAATTGGTATGATACAGTTGGTAATCCCACCTGTGTCATGGAGACTTCCTGGACCACCAAATCGAGCTCTGGAATTGACCCCGAGTCTGGAATCGAAACAAGTCCCGTTTCGCCAGCCTGTGAACATAATATCGTGCTGCCTGCTGATTGTGTGCACGGTGCATCCAATTGTGTTGTCCACGCGACGATCGGACGAGGACAAAGTGGGGGTTCCATGGGTTCGAAGCTACGGCCGGATCACTGGGGCATGTTCGTAGGCGGGCACCTGATTTCTGTCGCCGTGATCCTCTCCGTGATGTCCCAGCTGCTCATCGTGTGCTTTCACGAGTATGATGGGGACGATGTCAGTAGTGCGCGACGAAATGTCGACGGCAAGGTTGCAGGCGGGGCCTCGATACCTACTAAAGACACGGTGTTGTTCACTCTGATGTTCGGCCTAATTATCGACGTATTATTTGCTGTCCTGCTTTCCTTCGTATACCGGGTGCCGTTGGACATTAAATCCGTGCACCACATCCCGCTAGAAGCCATGTTATCCTGCGGAGAATATTTCATTGTGTTTGTCTTGGCGCCGTTTGCGTGGGCGTTGATCTATCTGTTCGGTGGCACCGCCTCCCGATACTTATATTTGGATTTATGGTGCGAAGCGCAGGGGGGGTCGGGGCTCGGACTTTACCTGACGATCTCGGGCATGTCGATGACGATAGTAGGGTTGATAATGCTCGGAATATCTATGATGGGCTTGTGTTCGTCGTTGGGCTCGCCCGTTAAGCGTATGGATGGATTCGGCGCCTCGGTATGCAAGACAATCAGCCAACACGTGTTGTCCACGGGTGTAGTTCTCGACATTGGTTGGCAGCTGCAAGCCGTCATATGGTCGTATCGAACAGGGGGCTTCGGGTTGCTCATGGTCGTTTTAGTAGGTGCGTGTAGTATTCTTGGCGCGTTTTTGCCCTCAATTGGTTTTCTGCTGCCAGATAAGCAAGACTCCGTTACTGCTGAACTGTATGTTTAGGATCGAGATCAGAAACTGGACGCCGTCGAGAAGCCCAAATTGTTGCGTGTGAGCCCTAGCGCCACTTCCACGTGTTGTGTGTGCCGTGATTACCGAGTGCTATTAAGGTCCGCCTTGAAATTTTGAGAAGGGACAGTTTTGTTCAATTTTGGCTGATGCGTATAACATGGTATCCCCTCAGTCGTCTTTAGGCTGGGGTGATGTTTATACGAAGTGTATATATAAGGGTATTTACGTAATATGGAGCGACTGTAGGCTGTGTATTTATATCTGGATGCACTAAGATGCTAGCCATTGTGTATCTATTTACATATGCTACTGTAAGTACCAGTCATATTTTTCCGGGTCAAGTGTTAATATAGTGATTATAGTTCGAGACCAGCCCGGAAATGATACAAAACCCAGCGTAAACTGGGCGTGGTAGCCACACACAGGCTTCTACGTCCTGTTTGGTGCTGAGATACCAAATGTTCGAAACGAGAGGTTTCGCCACCCACCTGTTAGAGCTTCGTGTCCTTCGACACATTGTTGTTCCTTTGTACACCTGGTAGGCATGTGACGTATTCCGTTTGGCACGTTACCCACCGCAAGTGAGGTACAAACGCCAAACAACACAATCAGTATCGGTGTTGTCCTGTGCTCTGGTGAGCCACTCATTATGATGGCGGTGGGTGCCATAACTTGAAGTTGAGCAACCAGCAGAGCATATTCCACATGTGAGTCTGCCTTGTCTCCGAAAAGGTTGGGACCGACGGGTTATGATGAGAGGGAGCAGCCACTAAGGTGGTATGTGGCGTCAGTAAAGCTTGTGGGTGTTGCAGTACGCCAAATATGCACTAAGAGATACCCAGAAACATCCAGGCAATTTATAGAGAGCCAAGTGTTGAATGACGGTTGAAAGACTTGTGACAGGATCCGAGCAATGGTCGTATTTGGCTCATGGTTCAAGTGTTGTTTGCATCTTTACGTGATCCTACGCAATTCTGACGCGCGGGATTTCAATTGGGGGGACGGGGAAGCGAGCGAGTGAAGCGGCTAACACCGTAAGATCTCGATCAAAACCAAAAGCGCGAGCCTGCTGGTTGTAACGAACTCAGAATTACAAACACTTTAGACTATCTAGACTGGGACATGGCACGCGGAGGTCGCTGCGTTAAAGCTGCCTCCTGTGGAGGATAACGTAGATTGGGTTTCCGGGTCTCCTCGCGCCGAAATATAGATAGCGTAAGGAATTATCGAGGTGGGGATAGGACGGATATGTCGTTCGCCCGAAAGTACAAGGGGTCCCATAACTATATACGATACGTACATAAGGACTGTTCACGAAGAAAGGGTGAAGTTAAGCCTGCGAGTAGGCGATAAAAACCGAGAACCAGGTACCGGTTATTCTTTCTGTGTTCCATAGGCGAGGATTTATGTACGTCACTTGGGTGAGATAACCGGCCTAAATTACATTCGAGGTAGCCATTGCAGTACATAAGTCAAGACATATCGATAACGTTTGGGTCTAACTGGTATACGAGTACTAAATATATGATAATCGAGTGTAGTCGTGGGAGGGCCGTTTAAACCTTCGAAATTGATGCAGTATTATTGTTCTTGGTCCTGCCGTTGCTCTGAATACCGATTTCTATACAACTGCCGGTGGGGCTGGCAGTTATTCGTTCGCACGATTCCTTAATTTAGCTTGGCCGCTCGATCCCACGGGCGGAGC
Source organism: Macrocystis pyrifera (assembly GCA_031763025.1). Taxonomy (NCBI): domain Eukaryota; class Phaeophyceae; order Laminariales; family Laminariaceae; genus Macrocystis; species Macrocystis pyrifera. Next base: position 11,867,926 of record JASSKH010000015.1, read on the forward strand.
AAACTCTTCTAGTCCTAAGTACTGTATGACACGAATGATAACACAACGCCTGGCAACAGGCCCGGAGGCGTTTTTTTCTCAAGCGGGGCGCACAATGGAGGCATGCTACCCTCGGGCTGCACTTACACTTTTCTGAGTGTGCCCATTTCAGTTGTACACTTTACCCAACTACTTTACTGTGTTGCAAAGGACGAACGGACTACAATTATCGATGACCGATCGGATGCCCTGTGGGCATCTACCGGACGCAATGTTGTAAACAAAACCGTGTTGCGAATTCCTCGGAAGCGTGCTGTAGCCATAGAGGCAGCACCAGTTTTCTTGGAGATCCTCTTTCGATGAGCTCTATTTTTCATGCAAAACCTGTTTCTGGGACAACGATATTCCAACGATGTTGAGTTGAGGAGCCCGATCAGTCCCAGTGACTTATTTCGTCCAAAAGTGCCACTCCTATCATCGCACGCATCAGCACCAAAAACGGGCCTTTTGGAAAACATCTCGTCGGCATGTGTTTCTCGAGACACATCGCTCGGTGTTCGCACACGGCCTCAACATCAGTCAGGGGGGGGGGGGGGGGGGGGGGTACTCATGATCATGCATGGCCGTAGTCGTATGACCATAGACCCTCGCATCCCTACAGTGCCGGGACGGTGCGCGTCGGGTATCTACCGACCAGGCAGACATTGCTAGCACCAAACACGAAGCGCCATGAGGTATTGGGCGAGTCGCGTGAAGGGTGAGCTGCACTCTACTAGAAACCGCTTTAGAGGATGGATTTTCTTGGCTATGGATGACAACATCAATGAACTGATTTAATTCCTGGTGTGGCCACTTCCAGAGAAAACAATGGGTTTACTATGTAACTGCCTCGTGGATGCCTCGCCATATACACACTACGTGATACGATCATCCCCCTTGTGCGGAGGGAAGGTTCTCCCCGCACAATAAGAAACTAATCTGACCTACAGCCGAGGTAACCGCCAAAAAACAAACAAACCGGTACCCTGGCTGTCTAGCTCCCGTAGCGAGAGGCTTGTTGTACAGCTTCGTCGTCAGCCGACGCCAACCGAACATATGTATACCAGGTATATTATATCCGCTCGGGGGGGATGTGCTATCTTACGTTTTGTACAGTGTTTAGTAGGCTACCTTAACCGTACAAGAGGGCACTAACCAGTTCAGTCGACCGATATCGGCGTTTTCTTTCTCTGTAACATCACCGTTTATTTCTGTAAGCGTGTGACAGCTAGAGTGGTGCACGTACTACCGGCATACCAGACGATTGCCCGAATCGGCTCGCGAGATCCGTTGCGACTAAGTATGTAATATTGAAAAGAGGCGTTCACGGGACCAAACATGAATTAAAAGTCGTGGAGTGACGAGAGGGGACGTATGTAGGGTGACGAGATCCTATTACGGGGGACCATAGTAAACAGGACCTGTGGTACACACAAAAAGCAATATGTTTACCTATTTTTCCGAACTTTATTTGGTCTTATTTACTATGGTCCCCTGTAAAAGCAACTAAGCGAGATGGAAAGCTTTACGGTTACGCACACTAGTGTTCATAGTGCCGGTCGACTCCTACCACCGGTTGTTGTTACGTACACGCTAACCTCTCGCTCGAAATCGATCAACTCATCCGTCTCATGAGGGTGTGCCTAAAAAGGTTCGGCCCGGCGCTGTATGATAGGACGACTGCCCCGCCTAGTCTAGAAGTTCGAATGAATGATGTAGCACGAAGTGATTGAAACCCTGCTGTACGGGTGTGTGACGTGGACCCCCACAGCGGAACACTTTGCCAAGCTTCGAACGTCTCACGACCAAGTCCTCTTAGGAGTTGTTGGCTCCCAGTGCCGACTTCGTACCTACTACTCCACCCTCTCGTACGCGAGGGCTCTCAAGATGACATGTTGCGAGGGCGTCAAAGCGACCATATCTATGCGACGGCTCGTTTGTGTGGAGGGCATGGCACGACAATGCAAGAAGCGATTACCCAGTCGGCTAAAGTTCGGGGCGATGGCTTGCGGGGAGACCCCGAGACGTGAGGGACAGTTTCAGAGTTGGCATAGATGAATAGTCGAATACCTTCGAGATTGCCGAGCCATCCAAGAATCAACGGATCACACCCTCGTGGTGTTTGGTGTTGAGAACGCGCGGTGGTCTACTGCAGCATAATAGGCGGGAAGGGTTACTATTAATAGGGGGTCCTTTGAAGCTGCCGAACGCTTAGTTGTGAAGTGGCACCAGGATGAGGAACAGCCGAGTACGCTGCGCCGCGCATACTCCGTGCGTGGTGCCCGAGAGAATGGCTGGAGGGGGGGGGCGACAAGAGTGGAAGGAATCCCGACCACTGGGATGGGGGCAGGGGGGGGCGCAGGCGGACTATGTGGGAAACCAAGGTGGACAACAGACAGTAGGAAGGAGACGGCAGACAGGGTAGCAATGCACCAGGCCGACTATTAATAGTAAGAACATCTATATGCTACTCGTGCCGGCAGCTGCACGAACGAACGTGATCTTATTTTTTTCTTCTTTTTGTGATGGATCCTCAGCGAGTTTCATATTCGCTATTTTTATATTTTTTATTTGTTATCTTTACACCAGGATTCTGGTAGCGTGGGTGGATGACGAGCCTTCCTTGCTTGTGTCGCATCGTCTGGCGCATCTCATTGTTTGTTTGACGCCTTCTGTATTGTTCTCTGCCGCATATACTACGGGGGGGTACGACACCATTCTCAATATATATGTTTTTCCAATTTGCTCTTTTTATTTGGTTTGTTTATGTCTCTTTCATAGAATGTGTATATTAGAGATACATTCGGCACGTATGTCAAATGATAATCGCCAAATATACACCGCAGAGCTATTAATGGACTGAAAACCAAAGGACAGAACAACCGAATAAAAACTATTGTAAATCAAAACGCGTGTTCTTGACGTTAAACTCTAATCTGTTATTCGTACCCGTCGCCAATCAGCACACACACATAGTCAGTGTTCGTGCCGATCGTTCACTCTACCGAGATACAAACTCTGTTATCGAAAAATCACTGGTTGTGCGGGATGTCGACGGGGAGAAAGAACGGTTTAATGTGAAGAACACACACATCAAACAAAGAAAACAAACGAAGAACCGAAATATAGCCAGAACCACCAAGAAAAGCGTAGAATCTCTTAAGTTCATGTGAGATGCCTCTTTTGGTCACAACCGACGGAACTAAGTGTTTATAGTCATGGCTCTACGGACGAAAGAACATAAATATGGCCAGAATCAGCGAGAAAAGTACGGTTTGACCTGGGCTCGGCACTCCGTTGCGCCTTTCGCACGCACCTAACAACCAAGGAGAAAGAATCGCAATGTCTCTTCCCCCGGTCGAACGATATCTTACCAGGTGAATGGTACTTGCCACGATTCATAGGCGTGACATACTGGTTATACACAGGTCATGATATCAATTATAATAGCTGCAAGTTATTGTCACCGACCGTTGCTTTGTTTTTTCTTTTTCGTTTCGCGTTTGATCTCCCGTGATTCAAAAACGTTTTTCCTTTTGTTCCTTATTCCTTTGATTTTTCTTGTCGGGAGTCATATGCTGTGTAGGTGGATGACGAGCCAGCTTTCCTTGTTTCTTATTGTAGGACGTATCTCATTTCGGGGTGTGTCATATTAAAAGCTGACGAAAGCAAAAGGTACACCACAGACAGGTTAGCGAGGTACTATTACGGGGGTACGTAGTTAATAGGACCTATCGTGTACTTAAAAACCTATATATTTACCTATTTTTACTAACAAAATTTGGTCCTGTTAACTATGGACCCCCGTAATATGAATGAATCGACTTTATATCGTACTGGTACAGCAGAAGGTGGAACCTGTGCATGCTACGCGTACCACAAACTACTGTTGACGCTGCCTGAATCTTTTCTTTTGTACTTCCTTTTGGCTATTGCTTCCCCCGGTTCTTAGTCTTATTCTTATTGTAGTAGTGATATTGCATCCTTTTGTTCTTGAAATATCGGCCACATCCCCTTCGGGAGGGTACGACCCTTTTTTCTGTTATTTTTCTTTTTCTCAGTTGTTTTTTTCGGTTCTTAACTAATTTGTATTCTTCCGTTTTGCCTATTTACAGCAGTAATTGTAGAATGTTTATGCTGTTCCTATCGTATCCAGTGTGATGACACGGCATTGCAATGTCTACTCTCTTCACTACCAGGTACTCCAGAACAATCTAGTACGGGGGCATAGTAAATAGGACCATATATTGTTATTACGGGGGTCCATAGTTAACAGGACCTATGGTATTCATAAAAACCTATATATTTACCTATTTTTATTAACAAAATTTGGTCCTGTTAACTATGGACCCCCGTAATAGTAAAAAACAGGTAAATATATAGTTTTGCGTGTGCACCGTAGGTCCTATTTCCTACGGTCCCACAGAATAATAGTGGCCGTGGCGTTGTTGTGTGACTACATAATAACTTGTATCCATCTATTAATAGGAGTGAAAAATCGCCAAGCCCACTGCGGTTGTGCTGCGTGCCGACGGGTAGAAAGGGCCGTTTAATACCACTAACACACACGCATTACCTTTAATAGCAGAAGCACCGCAAGCCCTTTCAGTTGAGGGGATGAAGCCATATACACCACTCTGTCCCGAAATATGAGAACCTTTTGGTTCAACAATTTGTGCAAAACCAGTGATTATATAATGGGACAAAGTGGTATAATGTCCCTGTTCAACAGCAGCACAGTCAGTCCTGGAAATATTTACATAATCGAAACGGATTTTTTTTTATTGGTGTGTCTCACCTACGGTAGCTAGTCTAGATAGAAAGCTTGAGCTTCGAACACAAAAAAACAGGGATGTTCAGCTAGTTCAGTGTTTACGGAGGCGTGCTTTGCTTTCAACGTAAAGAACTTACCTGATACCGCACAACAACGACCCAACTTCATGCATGTCCTGTGGTACTCGCGGAGTTCATTACATGTACTATTTTCGTACTTACACAACTACCGGCATCCCTATTCAACAGGCGATGCGCTTGTCAAACATGACGTATTAAACAATGAAATATTCAGGTCTACCTTTAAAATAGTCTTTTTCGTGTCTCACGCTGTCTCCGTAACCATGGTGTCGAAGAAATACTGACCTGTGGGAAGCTTGTACTATGCTCAACTTGTGAAAACATGCCTCACTTGTTCCGTCGCTGCTCCTGCGAACCAAAACTTCTTGAGAGAGCCAGGTATCACAGAAATCAGGGGGTGGGCTGCTACTGGTAGACTGCTGTGGGTTAAAGCAGACATCTAAAAGGAGGACGACAACTTGGACTTTGACGCGATCGGGCTTGGAAGTCTCGGCGAGACGTACGTGGGGGAGATATACGAAGAACGCTAGTTCTTTCGTTCGGCCCCGAATCCTGGTACTTCCACGAGCAGATTACTGCAGAATGTCTTACGCATTTGCCGGTGAGAGCGGTATACATACAGCAGTAGCGGGCACCCTGACCGGAGTGAGGTAGGTATAACACGCAGACGGCACCTCGCTAAACAAACCTTTGTTCTCGAAAAAGCGGTGGGAGCTATGTACAATTCATTGGTGTCGTCGGCTGCAGCCGATTGCTATGTACCCTGTCTTGACTGCTGCTATCATGTTCTCTTGGCGGACTGGACTGTACACTGAACTTTGTGTACCTGGCGTCCTGTCCTCGCGGCCTTCACGAACATATTTGGTTTTATCATTTTTGTCTTGTAATTTTCCAATTTTTGGTTGTTCTGTGTCGTTCGCGTTTTGCCATGCACGAGGATGATGCAAAATTAAGTGGGAAGGGCCACAAATCCGGAAATGGGTGGCGTTCAACGGAGTGGGGAGGAGGGTAGGCAACGGTCACATACGGAAACCACGGTTGAAGAAAAAGCAGACAGGGTAACAGAATGTCCAGACCGACTGCAAAAACTATACAATAGGTAGAACCTGTCCACACTGCAGTACGTACAAACAGCTGCGGCTGTCGGGAGGGTGTTTTTGTTGTGCCAGGTGTTTGGTTTGCCTGTCCTTTCCTTTGGTTCTTACCCGTAGTCTTACTCCTTCTGTATGTCGTATATACATAGTGCGTGGTTTTGGTCAAACTTGGTCAAACTTGCTGTTTTGTTACGAGTCGGTTTTGTATTGACTGCCACATGTCACTGCGGTGGGTCACGACACTTTAGTTTTTAGTTTGGACTGCTATAGCCAAAACCAGGTATTGCACCTTTTTACCTCATACGTTTTGGGTCAACATCAGGTACATAGTAAAACCGAGTGAAAAACGCGCGTCACGAGCGTTGTTTCGTCCATGAAAATCCGCTCAAAAATATTTCGCCTAAGCAGTATATTAATAGTGAGCGTGTGGCCTCCAACATCTGAATTGTGCTTTTTTTTTCTTCAGGGTATGTGTGTGTGGTATAGGTACCATGGGCTCCACTTGAACCTGCCCAGGAGAGTCACCAGGCTTAGTTTCCTTCGGCACGGCGGGAGTGCCATGGACATTGGTCCTGACGCCCCCCCCCAGGTGCCAGCTTTGAAGCTTCTCGACCGTCCTCGCGGAACCGCCTGCTCGGGACGAAATTACCTTGCCGCATCAAACCTGAGGCCGTCTCGACGCGGGGTGGGGCAGAAGAACTGCTGTGTGCGTCCAGGGTGCTGATTCCCGTGGCCATAGGATTCAACAGAGTACAACAACTGAACACACCGCATCCGAAAGAAGAAAAAATGAAATCAGCGTACGTACGTATGATTAATACGTACGTATTCCAGCATGCGTTAAGAGAGAGAAACATCGGATGAAACAACGATACAAAACAATACAACACATGCTTGAATGGATAGGTATGCATCTCATCCCGTTCCTGCCGAACTCAAGACGCTCACGTGAAACTGTATTGTCTACCGTCTGCGACTGTGTATATATCACCGTGCATATGCATTGTACACGACACCCCCGGACTATACCACTCTCGGGTGATAACGATCGAATCCCACTGTTGTTTTTGTTGTCTTCATATCAAATCGTCCTTTCTACGCAGCTTTATCAGTACACCCTGTGTCCGTCCTGATTCCTTATCCTAGAGAGATACTGATTCCTTCTGTGGTCGCAGACTGTGAGACAGAGGAAGACCAAACATGAAAAAAAATAATCGCAAATTCAAGTGTCAAGCAGGTGCAATGTCAGCGAACCGCGTACGAGAAACAACAACACAAACAGGACGAAAAAGTAAGAGAAAAAAGACAATAAAACAAAAGCAAAACAAAAAAAATGAAATGAAGAACAGAATACAAACGACGCAAGGAGTTCGGAAAAGGCTGCCAGACGGACAGCATACGTACTCAGGATGGACAGAGATCTGCTGCGCGGATGAAGCGACACGAAAGAGAGGGAGTCTATAAGAGCTAGTCGCACCGATACCTAGCCACCCGATCTATCATTTCCTTTCTGCATTCGTCGACAGCTGTATCAGTACGGTTGCCCTTCCCCCCTCCCCCGTTGTCGCCGTTCTTGGCCCACTACACTATAAATAACCCTATTTATCACCGGGTACGCTCTATGCCACATCCCCTACGGCGGTGTCGTACCTCGTATCAGTATACATCAGCAGTATGCCACCCCTAACATACCACCCATGGGTGCCAGGTGATGCCTTGACGTGAGTATGCGCTCACTATACCCCCAGGTGTGCGAGTGTGTACAAACAGCAATTTTTAGGGACCAGCAATATGGACATGGGAAGGGCGCAAACTATGGCGGACGCGTGAACCATCGCAGTAGGCAAAATCCTTCTTCGACGCCAGCTACTACTGCTGCTACCGGCACTCAAGGCCCGTGAACGCGTTTTTGGCAGAAAGAACACACACCTGGTGCTTCCTGTTGCTGCAAAGGCGCCTACTACACAGCTCACCGACAACCCAGCTCAAGAGCGTCTGCCACCAAAGACCACACACCAGAGAGAGGCCTTTTACACCGTTTAGACAAGCCAAGCACGGCATCTGCTGCTGAGGCCCCCACGAATGATGCGCAAGCCGGCAGCTAATCAAAGCGCCAGCACACTGCTACCTCGCGCCGTTTTGTCCCCCCCAATTTATTTGCTGCCTTCCGCCTCCCCGGAGTGTGGCAGCAAAACCTCCAACCACTAACTGCCGTCTCACTAGGCCCTAGCCTTTAAGGAATGCCTGAAAAAATGCCCGAACTACTGTCTTGTTTCTGAAACAGGCGTGCCTGACTGAACTACTGCTGTTTTTGTGCCAATCTTGCCTATCTTTTGCCTGGCACGCTTTCAGGCATTGAAGACATAAAAAATAATGCCGTTAGTCTGGAACTCCCAAAGTCAGGGGGAAGAGGTTTGGTTTTTTGTAGGGTCCCCGCAGCACTTGTTCGCAAAGACGTCAGGAGTCACAACGAGCAAAAGGCAAAACTTGCGCTGGCAAGGGTGTAGGGCCGAGTGTTCCACACTAAAATCTATAGCAGTTGGGTGTCAGTCAACGCTTGTCAAGGAAAAAGTTGCTGTCTGTCAAGGGTGAAAAAATTCTGTCTCCCGACATATTTGCTTGTTCGTGCTCACAGCTCCCCCTTGAGCAACGTAGATTTCTTCATGGCGTTAGCTGTGAGCTGCAAATTGTGTCTTCATAAAATACATAAGTGTTAACAACACATCATGAAAACATCTACGTTATGACAAGCCAGTCAATGCCCTCGTACGTACGTTGACATGCATCATTTTAGGCTTTTTACCTCTTGCAAACACACTACTTGATTTTAGTATAGGATTTTTCTTACGGCGGTGAACAAGTTTCAGGCATTTTTCAGGAATTTTGCCCATTCACCCCCAAAATCACTTGAAATTAGTATAGGGTTTGTTTTGAGGCGCCGCAACGTCATCAAGCATTTTTTAAGGCAAATGCCTTGAAGAGATAGACACGTCAAAGGCAAAGTATGGCACGTCACATATACCTATCTTTTTGCCTATCTCTATTTTTTCACACAAAACTACTTGAAACTAGTATAGGGTTTGTCTTGGGGCGCCGCCAGGGTTTCACGTCTCAGGCTTTATTGAGGCAAATGCCTTGAATAGATAGGCACGTTTAAGGAAAATTAAGGCACGTCAGGTATATGCCTATCTTTTTTCGTAACTCATTTTGTTTCGTCTTCGGCGTGCCTATCTCCGGATGCCTGAAAGCTAAAGGCTAGGGCCTACGTCACATCCCTTTCGTCACACCCCTACTTGCTTGGAGTGTGTCAGCCAATCTCCTTTGCAACAACTACTGTTAAGAACACGCCCATTGTGTCGTACCACTTGGGTATACCACCCCGATGATAACGCCTTCTTCTCGAATCCAAAACAATTGCCAGCTCTAATTAGAAATGCCCCTCATAGGGTTAAACGGGATATCACGTGTCTTCAAATGTTATCACCGGGTGTGTGGTACACCCGTACATGGTACTTTCTGCTTATTGCATAACGATGCACTGATGACTGCTGTAGTATCTATGTGTCGTACGGGCTTGGGTGATCTTCGAGCCTAATGATCTATCTAGGAGTGAATAGTCAGCACGGACACTGACTGGGTGTGCTGGATGTCGGCGGCTAGAAATATCGCATTCAATTATGTGAGGAGCACCCACTAAGAATAGGTATGTGACCGTAGCTTACAGGGTTAGCTGCCACCTCTGCTTGTCACGAAGGCCGAGGTTCGATACTCCGCCGATCTGATACCAAAGACGGTCGACTGCTTTATGTTTCCTTTGTGGGTTTTTCTCGCTGGAAGCGCTATAGGCGTCCATTTGCCGTTCGCTTAAAATCTCGCCGCGCAGTGGGAATGCTGCATCCTATTTCCACAAGACCTAGTAGCACAGCGGTACTCAGAATCTGACACGAGTATGTCTCGAAATTTAAGGACTGTTTCAAAACAATATTTATATTAAAACGGTCATGGTACTCGGGTACAAAGGGTTATGCGTGATAAACTACACCTGCGGGGGGGGAAAACTTGGAACCTCGAAACGGCTTTTATATCGATACTTGATGTCCGTATTGTGAAACAAACAACCCATTGTATAGATACAACACGAGTCGGGTTGTGGGATCGTGGCTGGACGTAGAACTCAGACACTCAAATTATCATCGGTTTTGTTGCTCCTGCGTAATGCATTCATTCCTGTGCGTCCACCTGTATTCAGATTTACGTTCGACACGAGCAACGGCTTTTGATTCACCCTCGAACTGCGCCGCTGCGCCGATTCCTGAGCATTTCCTTGACTAGTGCTCTGAATCGGTCGGGTTCCTCTTTCCTCTTGGAATGCACCGCTTTCTGCAAGAATGTCGCTATTAATCGCCATACTCTATATAACTGTTCATCGATGATAAAAACGATCAAAACTAAAAAAAGCGATCGTATTGCACCTTGTTGGCGCGATTTACGACATCGCTGAGGTTGGTTTGAACGTGATCTTCCTTTGTTGTCTCGTTCGTTTGCGCTTGGATTCTCCGTGAGTTTCCTTTTGGTGTTTCTGTCGTAATTTTCTTCTTTCTTGTCCATATGAAAGGAGTCCTGTGGCGTTGGTTGACCCGTGTGGTTTCATGAAAAGAAAGGACACAAAATCACAGAGCAAGGCAGCACTCGAGCAGACACGGGTAACACACACAAGGATAGCAGCATACATGTATAGCTTACGCCGATATCCCATCGACGACCTGCTGGGAACACATTGATACTCTTAAAAATCCCAGAACGCCCAGAGAGGTGCGGCATAACCTCCACATTACAGCACAGCGTCAGCACGGCGCCGAAACTCGCGCAGTATGGAACCCATTGCCGCAAAACTAAGCAGTGAGTGGTAGATACGCTCCTGGCGACGGCGATGCCACCGAATGTACTGTAGCTCGTGAACGCAAGATGCAGATACGAAACGCTCGACAACGTGAGAAAACATGCCCGAAACGGCGGCACATGCTTGATCGTTGACAGAGTCAACTATCTTGGTGCGTACCGCATGATACTACCTGCATAGCAGTGATTGCCAATAGCTTCGAATGAGCGCAACACGTACCGTACACGGGGTTGTATTGTCGAAGGTGTAAACAAGGTTGGCACGTTGGTACACATTACATCGTTAATTTCACCTACTGTATGCTGTATGTAAGATACATTGTAAGACCAGGTTTCCCCCCTTACTTCTGTTCAGCTGTAAAAAATCTGAAACTGTTTACCAGGTATTTTACACCGTGTTTTTTTCATGGGTAATTGCCGGAGACAATGGGACGGGAATTCCTATTGAGAATGGGACGGGAATTGGAATGGGCCGGTACCCCCACCGTGAATTTGGAACTCTCCATTCCCTTTCTGCCCATCCCACGATGAATTTAGCAATCACTTGCTCCCCAGATAGCCGATCTAGCACACCCCCATCCCACTTGCTTCCCTTTTCCGTTGTGGACACGGGTTATCCCATTCCCATTCCCATGGTTAGCACGGCGTTTCCCATCCCCATCCCCGTTGAGGGCAAGGCTTCTCCCATCCCCATTCCCACCTTATTCGCACTAACCTTCCAGTCGCACGCCCACACACGCATGTACCATACCATACCTGGCATTATTCTGGGTTTTGGATTGAATGGCGGGAAGAACCAGAAGGGTTCAAGAGTTCTCCAGTGGTTCTTTTAGAACGAGATGGCGCCCGCTACCCACACACCCACACAAACAGAAGGGTGATGGTGGACCCCACTGGTGGCTCTGCTGCTGAACTTATGCCACAGCGAGGCAGATCACTGGTGTCTACAGTGTTGCCGTAGAAGTGATCGGTGCTGGCGCTGGGAGATATAGGCGGAGCGTCAGGGATCTCTAGAGACAGATATAGTAATTGAGCCATAAATATCAACAAAAGTGCAGATTATCTCTCAAGAAAGTCTAAGCGACTTATGTATGTACTGTGTATGCCTCGGATTTTGATCTTGGAGCGTGTACCTCTCGGCTTCCGTTGAGCAGTCCCATATATTCCCCATTGTCGTTTCCCGTTGATGCCCCCATGGTTTTCCCCACATTTCTCCACTGTTTCTAGTCTCCTCTCTATGATATTCTAGTCCCGTCCCATCCTGTTGGCGTCACGTTCGACTCCCACACCGCCACATGGATGAAACATTCCCCAACTTCCCATCCCATTCCCATCTCAAGCAAGAAGCAAGTGGGCATTTCCCGTTCCCATCACAACGGCAGGCAACAATTTGACGATTGGATTCCCATGACCATCACAATGGGCGGCAAACAGATTTAAGCCTGCGGCAAGCGAAACTCGACCGTCCCGTCCCACACGGGCCTCGTCTCCCGTGATAGCCCTTCGTATTTTATTAACCGATGACATCTTCTTGTAATAAATGCACAGCAGGATTATTTCTGTGAGTCGGGTTTTATTTCAAACTATCCGGGTACAATCCCCCGGTAAGGTTTCTTGGGGTCGACGCCAGCGTGTTGCATCTTCAAAGTAGCAGTGATATTTTAAGTACTTTTTCATCTATACACTAGTGTTGGATATCGAAACCAAAAACATTCGGTACGATAAGGCCGAAATAACTTTGATGACCAAAATGATAACGATAATTATCGCTGCCGAACTGAAAACACCAAACAGTCGAAAACTAACGAAAATGGCAACGGAGGAAAAAAACCGTCGCTAAAATCCCGCCTAACCCACATGCTCATTTCTCTTTTTTTTGTTGTCGTGTGACCCACACGTGGCCCTGGATGATTCGCGTCTCAGGCCTCGAACATACCCGCCGCGAGTTGCATAGGTCCTGCCGCTCTGCGATATAAATGGTGGTGATGAGTGCCTTGTTATCATACCATTCACCAGGTTCGATATGTGCTCATGCGTATTGTTTGTTTCCAGAACGCGCACAGTACATGCTGATGTAAAGTTGATAGAGGTCGGGTGTGTACGATCGAAATGGTGTGTATTTTAGATAATTTTTGTTTAGTCATTTTTTTAGCTATAGCTCACCAATGCGGTCTACCAATCGGTGGGCTGTTTGCTGTTGACGCCTCACCTTGCTCGTGCGTCCCGACTCTTCCAGGGATATCCACGGCCGTGCTCGCGTCGTGTCCTGGGAGGCGTGCTGTTTATGAGATGTTTTCAAAAATGATTATTCCGATGTCAACTGCTGTCCTGATCGTTCTGTACATATATATGTACACATCAGCCTAAGTAAAATTATATAAGAGATCGGGTGGATGAACACTATTACTATCGTTATTTCGTTTCTTCTTTCACTTCAAAACGGGTCGGAGGTTCAAATCCAGGAACGCCCTTGAATGTGCGTTTATTTTTTTGGGTAACATTTTTGACCGAGCTTAAAGAGGGCGAGATACCACTTGAAACATAGAAAAAAACACGCTCCTGATGCTCCAGCTGCGGTGGCACTATTAATAGTATCAAGTATGAACGCTGCTATTTTGAGTGTGGCACCGGGTGCAATGTTACACAATTAATATGTTTCTATTTGCCATCTGTTGTTATATGATCCTTACTCCAATCACACCATCCACATATGAACGGGAATCCAGAACCCTATGACTTCAGAAATGACCAATGAGACCTGGACACTTGAAGGAACTAGACCGAACCCCTTATGACTACCTCTACTGCAACCAATGATATCCCCCCATTTCCTCTTCCCCTATAACTTCCGCCACCCCCCTGTACCTACGGCCGACACCTGATACGTGACACCTGATGCCGCAAGAGCCAAGTTCGATCCTCATAATATAGTCCAAGAAAAGCGTCGAACGACAGTTCGCTGCTGTTCTAATTAATGGCTGGGTTTTAAATTGAGCGCGCAGAAGGTCGTGCGGTGAAGCTGCCCAGTGCTGCTCAAGGTCGTACCTAGTAGGAAGGTCTCTCCACACCGTCCTGCTCCCTGTGTAGTGGTGTCCCACACCGTGTGCCTTGTTACACGCGCATGTGATGACACCGCTATCCACTCGTCGTAACATTGTATTCTTTCATTGGTGTACAAAAGGTCAAACATTTAAAAATAATAGGGGAAGCTGGCCCAGGATGGTTTACTTCCTTGAGGATGGGTGCGTTATACACTCACTTCAGTATAGGAACGAATCTCGATTTGTTTTTTCTTATTTATCTCATCCTGCCACTCATATTGCTCGTGTTCTTCGTAGACATCCTATACTGCTGGCTGTACTCCTACTGCAACGTACTGGTATTTAGACAATAGTTAGACATCAGCTGCTTATCGCAATACCAGGTATACGTATATATTACAAACCCTACATACAGTAGTGAGACCTATATAAGGCGACCCCGTGCCAAGAATGTTTGGTCGCCTTAGACGCTAATTAGGCCGTTACCGCCCTAATGAGGTGCTGAAATCCCCTGAATATAGCGCCCTATTCAGGGAACACTACGTTTTAGTGTACAGAACAGTATGCTACTGCCCCAACATGTGACACAGAGTGCTGCACAGAAAGGTAGAGTCGTGCTCGGAGAAGACAGTACATCATTTCAGCGGTAGTACTACTGTACTCAACCCAGTAGACACGTGTGATGTCAAAGCACACAATACCCCAGCGGAGCAGACAGACGAACACATGATTATCTTGTTACTGTACGGAGTACCAGATATTATATTATTAGAGCTGCATGCGACGGAGTCTGCTCAAGATGCACACCTCTGTGCTTCCGAACTGAGAGAATTCTCCACACAGCCACACATCGAGACCAAAACCGCGAGATATACTACCTTATCGAACTGCTAACTGGAGCACTACTCTGCTGTATTACCCCCCTCCCCACAAAAATCCATCATGTCCTGTCGCACTGGCTTAGAGGCATGCGCTCTGATGAACGACATCCTGGTCGTCTGTAGATAAAAGACGGCATCGCTATTGCCGCACGCCCCCGCCGCGCTCTCCTGGAGATTGAAGTACGGCGAAAGCTCAGCGTGAGGCGGGGGGTCACCAACCCCAGACGAAATCGTGGTATCATCTCTGTCCTCGTCCACCAAGTCGACGTGTTTGCCGTCTATCTGCTCCGTCCTCATGTCCACCGTATTCAGTCGCACAACCTCTACGACATCCTCCTGGTCTTTGACTGTCGGCCAAAAACCCAGCCGCCCTGATGGTGACCTCTTCAGCTGCCTTTCCCGGGTGATGTGAAGGTTCGCCAACACGTCGATCACGTCGGAGTCCGTGCTGAGGGATCCCTGCGTCTCGACTTGGTACACACGCATGCTCAGCCTGTTGAGATTCTCTACGAGCTCCGCCACCTCAAGACCCTTGGAACCGTCCCCACCTTCACGTGCGTTCCCGTGAGCTCAGCCTCCTTATCAGCCGAACGTGTCCTGGCTTTGAGCCAGCATCTGGGTGGAGAAGTCGACATAAAACGCAGACAGCGTAGTGCAGAGCAAGCATATATGGTAGTCAGCAGCAGCGAGAAAACAAAAGAGAAAGTTATTGCGGATATCCAAACAAACTCGGGAGTTGAGGGTTCATGCATTCATACAGCAGCAGTGCAATTGCATGATGGCACTGTGGTGCTCTGCTAACATGTGTATATAGCATCAGCAGCGCTTTTAAAAAAAATATATCATCGATCGTACCTGGCAATGGTTGCTGCCGAGACTCTGCTCCATGCGGCCTTTATGAGGTCCGCGGCGTCAGGTACTTGAGGATAATGACCCTCCGCCCACCCCGCTGTGCCGGCCATCATCTTGCGCTCCTTGGCGTGAGCACGCAGGGTCGGAGCCACCTCCATGGTGGATACCTTCGTGTCGATTAGCTCCCTCCGGTAGATCACCTCCGTGGCTGCGATGATCTCCATATCCATGAGCTGGTGCACGTTGGTGCAGTTCGATGGATAAGTGACCACCTTCACCTTCCCCGTGGTGTCTTCCAAATCCTCGTGCGACGAGCAGCAGTCCATGAGTAGCAGCACTGGGAGGGCAGTCCAACGTCGTACGGACGGCAGGAAGACCTCCTCCCACGACTTTCGAAACAAAAATAGAATCTGACCATGCGTGGGCCTGCGAAAAGTACTCAGAGGGCAAGGTGTCAGCCAGAAGCAGCGCGGGTTCTTCGCCTCCGCAACGATGGAAATCTCCGCTTTGGCAGAACCAGAACAGTCCATATTGGTGGACATGAAGGCAGACAGGTGAGATTCTTGTAGCGCATGTCCTTGGTGCCCCCTCGCCGTTTGTCGATCCTCCTGGTTGGAAAGATAGGTGCGCTGGGGCATACTCTTGTACTGGAGGCCTGTCTCGTCGACGTTGAAGATAGTTTCCTTCTGGTAACTTCTGCACTCTTCCCGAAGCTCCTTCATCTTCTCTGCATTCATCTCGTGGTTGCCAGCCTCGCCATGAAGAACTTTGCTTCTTAAACCGTTGCGCAACATGAAGTTCTTCGCCTACGTTTCACCGGCCTTCAACACCGCAAGCTTTTACTCGACGGCTGCAGAAGTTGCGAGCGCATCCCGCAGCGCCCGAAAGACTGGATAACGGCACGGGTACCGGGGAGCTTGCCCTTCCTCGCGTACACGAAGGATCCAGTACGTGTGTATCCACCTGCATAGGTTAAGGGAAGCAGAACAAAGTTAAAGCAATATCAGCAAGGGAGAACGATGATTCAACAGTACAGCAGCATACAGCAGCAAAATAATGCATACTTTTCTGTGTGAGCACAAGCACCCATCACAAACGAGTGCTCAATCAGCACCTCATATATGTACAGCATCGGCAGAGTATTCGTAAACAAGGAAACAGCTAAAAATGCTGTCGAGCAGTCAGCACTGCCGTGCGTGATGTGCACAGCAATGCATGACGTCAAACATTCGCCACAGCAGGAGTACCATACGACGATTGTAAGGTATCTGTGCAACAGCAGTAGTACCATAACATCTCCATAATAGCAATTCTCTGGTGAAGGATACACGAACTGTCTTTACGAGTAACTAGTTTGGCTCGTGCAACTGCTGCACACTGACCTCAAGTCGTTCAGGCTGCACTCTGCATTCCATTCGAAAACAGGAATCGAGATTCGGATTGACCCTTGCCGACGCACGTCATGGTGTCCCGCGCTGCGATTACTCTTGGAGTTGATGGCCTTACTTGAAGCTGATGCAGCCAGCTTTGTGATGGACACCTTCTATTTCGCGATTACAGAAACCGTTGCGGACCGCAGCCGAACCGGTCTGCT
Organism: Macrocystis pyrifera; assembly: GCA_031763025.1. Taxonomy (NCBI): domain Eukaryota; class Phaeophyceae; order Laminariales; family Laminariaceae; genus Macrocystis; species Macrocystis pyrifera. The sequence goes on from JASSKH010000015.1 coordinate 11,885,159, forward strand.
ATCACGGCATGAGGAACGTTCAGGGCGTTCGTAAGCCGCGTGCGGGGCCCGCTCATGTTGGGCCTGTTGGATTATGCTTTTCCAGATTTGGCGCTCTTCCGTGGTCCCGCGCTACCGCCGCCCGTGTCTACGACCTTGCAGTTGTCCGCTTTGTAGTTACCCGAGACATCCTTGGAAGATTGCTTGGCGGCAAGGCAATCATGACAGACGCGCTGCATTGGGTTGTCGCAAGCTGTGTCGGATTTGCCACCGCATTTTCCACGACATTCGTGGTCGTCAGGGCGTAGGGTCAAGCACAACTCGCCCGCCGCACAAAGCATCGTGGCTATATCCACTACTCGTCGTAATTTACTCGTGCGTGTGATCTTTCTCGCAGCAGCGGCAGCAGGGGTGTTATATTTCGGTCAGGGAACAGCACCAAAGCGAGGTTTGGTACTGACGTGGAGGCATGAATGGGCCGTGAATAAGGCGTATGGCGCCTTATGTAGCCCAGGGCCTATATATGCGGTAACCGCATTAATGAGAATTCCTGCCGTGCTGGCAGATTTCGACCGCCTTATCTCGAGTGGTCGCCCCCACTATTGTATATGCCGGTAGATACAGCAGCAGTGGTATACCAGACTCCAACTACAGATTAGTATAGGCAGAAGATACAGTAGATACTGCAGTCAGAGAGACAAGAACCTGTCCCAGGCTGTATTCCTTTTTTGTGAAGGAGGACGCGTTATCCACTAATTGCAGTACAACGACTCCCGAGTTTCATATTTTCCTGTTGATCTCGGATTTCCGTCCTTAGTGCTTGTTTACATTTTTGGCGTTGTATACTGCTGCAAACGTGCCAGGTACATACACCTTGTACTGAATATCTCAACCAAGTACATTGATGGTGTTATACGCGAGACCGGCTTTTATACTCGTATTTGGATGGATCCTGTTGCGGTGTGCCCTCTGTTCCTCTGGGAGACGTTCGGCATTTAATATTTTTATCGTATTCCTGGTATGTTGTTATCGACGATCGAATTATCTAAACTAGTATCGAAATAAAAAACTTTTTTTCGGTTCGAGATAGCTTTTTAATCTAAACGATACCCAACACTTGTATTCACGAAGCAGTGTGAGGGTTTGGCGCCGCCCTGTCATACGACACTTGGACAGATTTGAAAGTTTACTTTTAGCCACTCCTATTTTCATGTGTCGACGCGAAAAGAACAAAAAACAACCCTACTGCACGTTGAATTGCGCTGTCTGAGGCAATAAATGCAATATTATTCTGCTGTGGAGACGTTGTACACTATTGAGGGCGTTCTTATGGCGATATCGGAAAATTTACCCGGCGGTCGTATCGCACATACTTCTGGACAAAAAAACGGCGTGGCGTCTGCCGATGACAAAAGGCAAGGGAACACGCTTAACATTTTTACTGTATCAAGACAAACCACAGCCGCTACATGATGTAAAGTCTAACATACGGAATTTCGTTCGCGAGCGAGAGAAAAACTAAAGTAATCCCAGCGCCACGCTCTTACACGACCCAGGGGCATGCATACGTTTGCTCTCTGGGTTGTTCTCTTAAATTATTATCGTCCATTGTATTATATGCCCCATCTTTTCTGTTCCTCCTAGCAGTTGTAAGTCAGATCATGGAGGCTCTCTTCCCCTCTGCCTTCATCTTATAAACAAGACTTTAGCTCTTTTCTTCGCTCGTCGACTGGCGTCAGATTGAGCCCCTCATGCTACGCTTTCTCAGAAGTTGAATGTTGTGTATTCTAGTAAACTTCTCTGAGGCTATAAAGACACCAAAGTCGAATCACATTCGAACATGGACCATCGACAATGTCTATGTCAATTTCCCAAACGTAACCGGCGCTGCAACACATACCTGCCGAGTATCATTTCCTAACATACATATGACTATTAAAATATCACTGGTGATTCCCCCTCTCCTCGTCGTTCCTTCTCGGTCCCGTTTGCGTTCCATTATATGTCTACCTCGTCCATCTCACCCCCTCAAGACGCCCCCCTCTTTGAAATCCTCAACCTCAGATTTCACTTGTGGATCAGAAGCCGAAATGTGGTTAGAGTCGGAGTCGTCCTAAACTCAAACTAGAGCACCACAGTCGCTCCCACCCGGAATGTTCATGGGCGTACCACCACCTGACGCTGTCCCCCCCCCCCAACCGAGGGGTCCCCACCCAAATCCAATCTCCAATTATACTCTTCCCTCCCACCATCCGCATCTCCGCCGTCGAAGTCGGCGTCGATCGCCGTGACTGCGGACGGCGGAGGGCCGACGTAACAGCGGTCCCTGAACCCACACAACAACGATCACATGTTTTCGTTTCAGCTAAACCTTTTTCACCTATGGTTGTTCTCGGCAGCCTTCTTGGCAACAAGCGCTGATTCCTCTCCTAATCGATATAACAGTGCTTGGAGAACTCTATGACTAAGTCGTCCGCTGTTAGCGGCTCGTTTTTGTCCGTCTCTCCTCTTGGGTCCACAGCCCACCCCTCACTTTTCAAGTGTAATTTTTGCATTTTCGTTCGATCCCGCCTCGTCAAGTATAAAAGACGCTCTTGCTTCGTTGAACGTTCTTGTCGAGGGCACCGTAAGGTGGGCGGCAGTTGATAGGTCCACGGTCCACATCCCGTATTCTCCTTAATCTCGAACGGTTACTGACCGGCGCCAGCAATCACTCAAACGCGTCCCTGGAAATTGCCTGAGTACTTAAACCGTGCAGCCTTGCCACCTCCGTCCTCTGACGATGCACCGAAATAAAACTACCCCCAGGAAACTCGGTAGATCCTTCCGTCAACCGTGCCCTCGTTATTACCAACCTTCTCTCGGCAGAATGAATTCTTATGAATTCGTCGATGTCTAAGCGACCTATCATGACTGGGTTCGCTTTATTCGGCGCTGATGTCAGCAAGGGTACCACGGAGGCCTAGACCTCGACGCTGTGAAAAGCATTCGTTGATCGGCGCTGTCGTTGGACCATGCTGGATCGTGGAGTACATGCAGGGCAAGGTTTTTTGGGGTTCCATCTTACGCCGCTTTACAGTTAACCCTTAGCCACGCTTGAACGTGTGCGCCACTGGGGAGGGCTTTCATGGACGTCGGGTCCAACGTTGTGTTGTACTCACTAACCTGTGCTATTCTTCCCGACTGTTTCTGCGCCGTGATCACCTCTACAAGGTTTTCCCCTCACGTCTTTCACTGTGCGACCTTAACGTGCCTCCACTAGACCGGACACAGCGCCCAGAACCAGCCGCGGCTCGTTTACCGGTCACGCCCGGCGTTCTCATGGCGGGACCGCCCTCCACACGCCCATCGCCATGGTCGGGGCAGAATCGTGAAGTCCTCTCGCCCTCGGTATATGCAGAGTCGACGAGTGACCTGTCTGGCTCATAACCCCGGTTAGGCGCTCCGTGTTTATCGTCCGAGGTGACGTGGGTAACTCCGTGAACTGGAGCCAACGTATGCCGTCCTGTACGACCAGGTAAACCTGAGGTGAGGTGAGCGAGTATGCGCACCACGCCTCCGGTACTATGTACCGGTGTGCACACACGTTTTGAGCACAACATGCGTAAACATGCGTGACGCTAGTGGCCCTCACGGTCGGTGGCATTGGATATCCTACGAAAGTGAACAAAACGTTTTCATCGAACAAGGTGAATACGCAAAATAGTCAGAATGGGGGCGTTGTGACCCACGTGAGCCTTCGCGTTCTCTGCCCACCTTCTAACCCTGCAAAGTATCGCTCTGTTTGCCTCGACGAGGGTGGGTTGTGTAGCCTCGTACCTTCCGTTCCACATACACCCGCCCGTCCGGCACGTTTTCGTCTGTCGCTGCGGTGCATGACCTTGTCAACCCCCCACGCCTTCTCAACCCATAAATAAAGTAGAGCCGGCTTCAGGACGGCAAGCGGAGGAGGGGATATCAGGAGCGTCACAAGCAGCAGGATGTGTCTTTTTAGCGGAATACCGCGTAGTAGTTGCAGATCATTGGTATTGTAGCAACAAGTTCACGTCTGGGTTGAAATCCATACAGAACGAAGGCCTTGCAGCCCCACCTTACCAACTCCTTACACTCGACAAGCAGCAGAAAAGCTTGCTCGCACACGTTGTGGAGGCAGAACATGCAGGTTCTGGTACTGTATGACAAACATGGCGCATCGGCACGTGGTATGCATCGCGGCTTCGAGGGCTATCAGTTAAGTCGATATTGCTGCTAAACTGATAATCCTGCTGCTATTGCTCTTGATGCGGGTACCCATATATTCCGTCTAATCGTCTACTAATTATGTCCACTTGCTGTGGAGGTATGTGACCGTTGGACCTCGTACCTTGACACTGTGTTACCACACTCTTACACATTACCCCATGAACTGCACGACACACGATACGCGTAGATTTAACGGACATTGTGCTCAAGGTATACGCAGCAACACAACCAATTTGAGTTTTACTCGAGTCATGCGTGTACACATCTGCACATCTCAAATAGTTTGCACTGGACAGGAAACACATTTGGTTCTACGCCATGCTCTTCGTTGGCGAGACGTAGAGGAACATCGGGGTGACCAAATCTATGAGACTACCAAGCAAGGTGTGTCTCTTTGGCTTGTTTCCTTGGAGCGGTATGCACCCGCAAAATTGGGCATAACGCCTCACACCACGCCTACTTGCGTAAATCCCAATCATGGCATCATCAATACCAACACGACACGCCTTCTGCGGTCGGGGTCCTGCTTCCTTCCTCCCTGCGGCATGAGAAGCCCCCGGTGTAACGCGTTTGCCGGATGCAACTGTGGAGCGAAACGATAGGTTTGCACGAGCCTCTATTTCCCGGTGGAAGCATTATTTTGGGTAGTTGTTCTTGAACCAAGCCTTGGATGACGATCCTGCTTTGTTTGTTTCGTGTTGTCTGACGCACCGTATCCGGGGGTGGGACTGGTTAACGTATCACAAGCTTCTGCGACTAAGTGGAGGGTGTTTTTATTGTTTTACTGTGCTTCGGTTTGTCTGTTGTTTCCCTTTGTTCTTGGTCTTGCTCTTTTATGCGTAGTGGCATTGTTTCTGTTGCTCGTTCGGTATTGTCTTGTGCATTTGCTATATGGGGGCACGACACGTTTTTCTTTCTCTTTCGATTTGGTTCTTGAATATTTCGTTTTCTCCTTTTCATAGAATGTGTGCGTCGTACCTGTCATATTCAGTACTACGATCACGTGGCATTGCATTGTCTACTATGATTACTGCATAACAATGTAGTATCTCTGTCGCGAAGTTTTTTTCGATCACGAAGCAGGTATTTTTCAGGGATTGGAGAATCGGCACGGACACTGGATGCGCTGGATGCGCTGGATGTCGATAGTAGAAAAAAAAACTGTCAATTGTGAGCAACACACAGGGTGCGTGTGTGTTCTTCACATTATTACCTCGACTTTTTGTGATGAATGTTAGCATGTGGTCTCCAAAACTTACGTTTGTACGACATCAAGACGACGCGGACACTAGTTTGTTGACGCTGAAATATTCCCTGTATCCTGTGGTGGCATTCTGGTATGCAGCACGGGTCTTCTCATCATACCTTGCAGGCGTTATCGCCTGCCTAACTGATGAATGCCCCGGCCCTTTGTTCAGAAGACATTCGTTGAGGCAAGCAACAATGAGTACACGAGTACACCTTCCGACATCAAGCACCCGACGTGCCTCACTAAAGCAGAGCCAGAGACACACCTGGTAGCGGTAGTCGGTGCTAGGTCCATACTGCTCTTACACTCAACAAATGGCGTCTGTCGGCAGTTTATGGGTCGTCAGTCGTGAGTTCGAATCTCACCTCCACCATGAAAACGCTTTGCAGGAAAATAATTTTCCTCGTGTCAAGAATCTAATCAAGCACTCTTCCTCGGTTCCCAGAGATCGGAAAGAGCTGAAGATTAGCCGGGTACGGTCTCTTCGTACGAAGACGAAGACCATACACCTCGCTGTTCCGAAAGAGGGGAGTGTTGTAAAGCTTAAATTCGGCAGGCAGTTGGTTGACGTTTTACCAGTAGCCCAACGGATTTAGACCTTAACAAACGAGAGCAGGCGATGCAATGTCATCCTACTATTACGGAGGACCATAGTAAACAGGACCTACGGTACACACAAAAACCTATATATTTCTCTATTTCTACGAACAAAAGTTGGTCCCATTTACTATGGTCCCCCGTAATACTGACTAGTACAAATTCTGCTGAAGTTTCAACAGAGTAGGCACGAAGAACACACGCGAGCAACCCAAACACCAGGTACCAGGTACATTGGACGAGGTACCTACTGCGAGAAACACAAAGTATATGTGCTTGTGTTTGCTGTCACTGGGGTCAAGACACAGCAGCTGTCCGTGGTGACGGAATGCAGGGAAATCGTGACATCGGTGACGGTATACATGTATGGTACGGGCTAATCGCGTCGTGCGAATGTCACCCCAGATGCTGGCGCTAAAAGCCCGCCTGCTGCAGGCTAGTCGTGCTGTGCATCGTCGCCTGTGCGGTCAGCTGCTCTAGTTAACAGTCAGTCTGCTTGGGCTTGTCGAACCAACCGCCTGGTACGAACCGAAGAGCTAGCAAGTGATGCCGACCCTGGATCCTGAAAAAATAGGTATGTTTATGTGGAAAATATGATAAATGACAATTTGACGCAAGAGCGAAGAAGCAATACACTTCGAGCATAAAAAATGAAATAATGATATTCACGACATGGCGCAAGAGAAAGAAGTATACCGAGCATGTGGCATGATGGATAATCAAGACGCGGAGGAGGGACCATCGAGAAAACTGCACAAGGGACAAATAAAAACAAAAGGGAAACCGCTCAAAAAATCGCAGTTATATAACACATTGACGTCTAGAACAAAAATCCATGAACAAAACTTGTTTTTTTCACAATTGCTCCTCCGGGGGGCTAGTAAGATCATATCATCACGAAGCGTGATGGTTCTTGCTGAAATGAGCTCCCCGTACAACTGTACCTCCGTTCGCCTCGCTGCCTCGGCAAGGCGTACTGCGAGGCATGCCCTATCAAGCTTTCAGCGAAAGAGGTAGGCCCTTCCCGCGAGTGTGAGGCCGGACTAATCCTCACGGAGAGATGCCTGTCTGCTACTGCGTGTGACCGCAAAGCTTAGGCGCGGCAGTAGAGTTGGGTCGTACGTCGTGCGTCAGGCACGGATACTTACGATTTAATCGTCGTTTATATGCGGCGGCGGCAGGGCAGCAATGGTGAATCGGGATGTCCGTGCTCGGAGGCAGGCGCCACCACATGCACAACTACGTTACAGTCTTGCTCCGCCGGCGGGAGGGTGAAATCGACGAAGGGGGTGAGAGACAGTCTCCATTAACGGGGAAGAGACGGATTGAACTCACCCCGCACGAGATATTTTTTGTTCTTCAGATAAGAACCGCAAGTGCGAAGAGCATTTTATCTTTGGGACGAGGGAGACGGAGAACCGACCGGAATGTTGGGTATGTTCTGGGTACATATGTGAGCTGTGAGGATTGCACTGTTATGTGCGGTAGACACGTGAAATACGTATATGGAAGAAGGCATGTTTAGTTCGGGGATATGTACGTGCTGAAACAAGATCTGCCATATCGGCCTCGAGCGACGTCCGAGGTGAACCCTGGTTCACTGTTTCGATAGAATACAACACGAGTCTTTCCAACGTTCATCATGAGTGTTGTTTACCTCGCCTACCCGCGTAAGACATGTCACGCCCCAGAGAATCGATGAGGAAGGGAGTGGCAACGAGAGCAGGTGCGAAGGGGCGGGCCGATTGGGGTACAAGGTGATGGGACGGCCATGGAGAACGCCACCAGGCCGGCACACAGAAAATCACGATCGGCGCGCACAATACCACAAGAGCAGCAGTCATTGTTTGTATCTGTATTTTTTACGCGGCAGTAGTATCTACCTGTTACGTTCGTCTATGGTCTTCGTGGTGTTGGCGAGGTGTATACTCTCCACAGGGAATAACCCCCCCTATTGTCAGGGACGTGATATCATAGCTGTGCTGCACCTTTCGTCAAACAGTCCGGGAAGACACGGGGATGGTTGATATGTGTATGGTGCGTTTGGGTTTAATTTTTTTGTTTACTCCTTTCGCACCGCATGTCCGCGAGTCGTCACTGGGACAGCACCTCACACAGCCGGCGTGTTCCTCTCTGTGTTCACGACTACCGTGAGTTTCGTACAGTCTAGGCAGCAATTTAGACCGCAACCGGTATAGTCAGTAGTCACGAGTTGGCTAGTTGTGGCAACGGGCGGAACTCTATGCTGTAGTTGTGTGTAAATACCCTCGGCCATCTTGGTTCCGTTTGCATATTGATTTTGTTTCATGTGTGCGACTACTCCGTCTCGTGTATTTTTAAACAGGAACAAGTATTCGTGCTTTTCAGCCGAATTTGTTTTTGTATAGGTTTCCGGGTTTTCCTCGGGCTTCAGCAGCCTTTCTTTGTGTGACCACCGACTCCTTGATTTTAGTGTTGGTTGGAGAATCTCTCTCTGCTATTCCTACATATATACATACAGATTTCAAAAATATAAGTGTTCTCAGTAGAGGTTGGACCCTGCGGGTACCCGCCTAAAACGGGTGCCCGCTAAATTTTGGATCCCGGACCCTACCCGACCCGCCCGGTAATGCCATGTTGACGATCGGGTACCCGGGTACCCGGCCATATTTTTTAAGGTTTTTCCCCATATTTCAGTGCCACAAAGATTGAAATTTAAGTGGAGGATAATGTGCAGTACAGTACTCTGTGTTCTGTGCCGAAACGACGAGTGAGTACGAACAGTTTCTGTCATTGATTCGATACACAAGCCGCCTACAATTGCCGTGTAGTGTATTACTTCATTGCGCCGGCGTGAAATTATTGGTTTGAATGCGCGGAAAGTGTGAAATATGTACGATGGGGGCGATGGTTGACGGTCTCCCGCTTAGGAGACTGCTGTGAACATTTTTCGACCCAATCAATATGTGGCAGATATCGGAAAGTAGCACTATCTATGCCATCAAGATAATGATTGACCATATAACGCTGAATTACCATCCGTTGTATCAAAGTAACGCGGAACTACCGACGATAACGTATATATCAACAACCGCCTGTGATCGAAAATCGAAGAAATCGTGGACGGATATAAAAAAAACAAGCATGACAGAAACGAGTACATGATTGCCCGCAAAGAAGCGGCTACCCACACCTACACCCCTGAACTCAGCAGGGGCCAGGGGTCAGCATCACAGAAGCACACTCTGATACGACTATCCACTGCTGCTGCTGTCAGAGCCGGGGCCTGCAGAGTCGTCGCTGTTGGCGCTGCTGCTGTCTGTATCGCTTTCGAGGATGCTTTGCACAGGCGAATTGGAACTTTCGGCAGTATTCTCAGAAAGATCGCCCCCTGCCAGCAAATCAGTTTCCTGAGAAACCGCGTCAGGATCGCTCGCCCCTTGGCTCATTGTGCCCAGCTAGTGCCGCGTGACGATACTGCCGTGTGCCGTGGGCGTCCCCTCGAGCGTTGAATGTAGCTAGTTGATGGTTTGTATGCTTGGCTTGAGTGAGTGCGTGTTTTTTGTGGGTTTCCTAAAGAAATTGTACAGGCACAATGAACCGGGAATACCAATTACCCGCGGGTACCCGGGTACCCGGTACCCGACGACCCAATTACCCTTCAGGCTCCGTTTACCCGCGGGTAATGACATCGGGCCCTACCCCGTCATACGGGTAGGACCCTGACGGGTATACCCGCCGGGTACCCGGGTAATTGAAGTCAGGGTCCTACAATGTGTTCTCAGGCTGCTGAAACTGCTTCAATACAATTTTTCGTTGTCAAGACCGGGCACTATTAATACTGTCAATAATTCGCGCGAACTTCTCTGACTCTCTTGTTCGACCGCCGGTAGGGTCCTGCGCGGCCACAGCGTAGAGTAGGTACCGCACAGGGGGCGCGGAATTACCAAAATCCTTGCTGCTGGCGAATGTCGTTGGGTGATGCGAACACAGCGATGACTGCCCTCTCTTGCAGATCCGAGGGCCCAACCACCACATACATAAGAGACCATATTGAACACGCTATACGTCGGTCTGGAGTCAGTCTGAGATCTGTGTTGGAATCATGCTATGTTCGGTAAGGAGTTTTCATATGTCGTAAGTATACCGGGAATAATATTGGTGTGAAAAATCGTATATAAACTATATACGAAAACTATATTACTTTGTGTCAAATTGACTTTTTCTCCGCAATACTTACTTTTATAGTACGGCCGCCGGTCTTCTCTCGCACTCTAGGCTTCGTGGCACACAGGGAGCCCGCATGTAAACGACGGCGCAAATGCGAGCCCCGGCCGAGGTCCGTGGTGCGTGCTCTGGGCCTCCGAAGTCGCGAATTCGGGCAAAAACCTACGGGGAACAATTCCGACCTGCTAGAGCCAAGCATGGCAATTGAAACCCCGCAATTTCAAAGATTACTATTCTGCTGCTGTCTGCTGTTGTATCATGTCTGATCAGACCATCCCTCGAGCTGTCTACAGACGCAGTCACGGTTCGGAACAGTGGTTCATCCAGCTCTCGCTTTTGTGAAGGCCACGGATAGCGCATTTTGCGTGTGCGCGTGTGTGGGCCGTGATGCCTGTCAACCTACTACGAGGAAGTACGAACGAACACATACATATTCTCGACGAAGGTGCAATCAATTGGATGCTGCGAAGGGCAGGAAAACGATTCGTACGAACTCATACTTCCTCCGTAGTTCCAGGCAACGAGCAGCCCCGGTTCGCACTACGACAGCAGCAGCACTACAGCAGCACTGTTCGTATATTACGTGTGTGCAGTTTTCACGTTTCCACGAGGTCGCGCATTCGAGTGATCATGGTCTCGTGTTCTTTTTTTCCTCGGTGAAATGGGCTTGGAAACCTATACCCGTGACCTCGCGAATCGTGGCGAGCAGTCAACGACAATCAGTCCCGCACGAGCACGAGAATTTTCTCTGCTGAATTTTCTCTGCGTTGAAAATATAAAAAAAAAACGAAATCGCCCATTTTTGATCAACCTCAGCAGCAAGCAGCAGCGGATACAGCAGATTATCTTATGCTGTAACACAGTAGTAGCACGTAACCTGTACATTTACAAAATCATTATTAACAGTAGTCGTTGTAGTATAAGTAGTGCCAGGTAGTTTGTAGCTTGCATGCTGCTTCTACCTTTTCTGTACCACAACAGCAGTAGTACATATATCTGCGTAGTAGTGGCAGTGGTATACATTAAGAATAATTGTATAGTAGTCACGGCCCGAACTCATGTTATCGCTTGCATGCTACGTCGCCGTTGTATGGAAGTTTTAGTAATTTAGGGTACTACTGTGGTATTGTAGTGTACCTGGTAGTATTCATTCATGCTGCTTCTACCTGTACTGCATCCACGCATTACTGGTGGTGGTTGTATGGTAACAGTCCAGCAGTCATGCCCCAACCCATGGTACCGCGTGATGATTTGTTCTCCCCGAATCCGGAAAATAAATAATTGTTGCAAAATATCTAATCTTTAGTAATGTGCCCGAAGACGGAAAATAAATACTTCACTCTATTTCCAGTACGAATTAATTAAATTGAAATTGGGGTCAATTTATTCATTTGTTTTGGTCAGGTAGCATTTCCGAATCGAAAAATAAATAATTAACGAAAGATTTCATCGAGGGCAATAACAATTTGGAAATAATTGGAGATATATACCTGGTATCACATATATATACGGAGGCTTTGATCTCTTTGTATACGATGAGGTTAAATGTCCATTGAGTGAGTGTTTGGTCAGCATTAGTATTTAGTAGTACTATACATGATGGTTAGTATTAATAGTCGTAGTACCAGGTAGTATTCTGTACAGTGCATGCTGCTTCCACCTGTACTACATCTACTGCGTAGTATTATAGTGGTACAGTACCCGACAGATGATAGGAATGTGACAGTTAAGAATTTGAGATTGAGATTTAGCGAAATTAAAGAATCTACAGCTGAACATTTGTGCTGAAAGAAATAATAATTGGAACTTGGGGAATTACAAGGGATCGGCAGATAAGAATTTGCCACATTACCTTGTAGCCCAGAACAATAAGAAACTGCCCAGACACCCCCCAAGGACAGGTCAGTCTCCAAACCAAGCTGTGTTTCCTCTCTAAAATCGACCACACAAGTGACCTGAAGTTTTTTCAAAATATTATTGCAAATTGTTTAAACTATTTCGCCAGGACCGGGCGAAAAATGTTGTGCCATGTCAGGATATCTCGGTATGCAAGAACGACTCAATAATGTGTTTGGTACTGTATGGTATGGCGGTTTGCCTGGATATGAAACCGTCGCGTACGGGCTCCTTCGACGCGCCTGTGCTGTGAGATAGTAATTCACTATGTTTTGCTCTACCGGAACCTCTGCCCAGCGCTAGCTACTGCATGCGCTCTTCTGCAGCATCTCCGTCACTACTGCATGCTCTACTGCTGTAGTACCGACAGGTTCTGAGCCTACGCGGTGGTGATTAATAGTCAACAATGTCCTCCCCATCGCGAAAAGGGTACTCCCCATTCAATGGGAATAACCAATACCACGGTTGGATTATGTTACAGCGGTCGCTGATGTACAAGGACGGGCTTGGCAAAGTTATGTCGGGCGTCGAGACTGCACCTGCAGTCCTGGAGGAAGCAGCTACCCAGCTACAGAAGACACAACACGCAAAAGAATGTCGCCCCTTCGACGAAAAGAATGGTAAGCTCTTTACTCGAATGCTTCTCGCCACGGCGGATTGCCGAGACGGTTATGCTAGTGTTGCCGCTCAAGTGGCTCAAGCTTTTCTTCCGGTTGGAACGGCCGAGTTTATCGATGGTTGCGGTGCAGTGATGGCACTGGAGGCAAAATACCGCCTTCATGGTGAGTCGAGAATGCAGGAGCTGCACGATCAGCTCGCTAATCTACAAGTGACCGAGGTTCAATAATATGATCCTGCGCGAGTAATTCAGGGATTGCGCCGCTTTTGTGTCGAACTGGGAGCGCTCGATGGTGTTGTACTCCCAGCTCGCAAGACGCACGCATTCTTAAGGGCACTCCCTGATGAGAAGTACGATTCGTTGAAGACAGTACTCCTTTGTGACAGGCACCATGATGGCAGCATTTCGAAATTCGAAGATATAGCAGCTCGAGCAACATCCTGCCATGACATTCAGATTCGTGAATAGGTTGCCGCTAAAGACGAACGTGCGGGCCGAGGCGAAAATAGCGCAGGAGGCAGTCAAGAGCTCGAACTGAATACGGTAGCGCACGGAGGATCTCCCAGCTTCCGTCGAAACAACGGTCGAGGTCTAGCATAAGGGCGTCGAACTAATGGTATTACCAATAGCTCCGCGATTGGCAACAACAATAACGGCGGTTACACGTCTACGAATTTGAACAGGAATTCGAATGAGACTAATAACACAGGTGGAACAGGTGGTGGACGCGGAAAAGGCAGCGGCAACCAAGCTCGAGGAGGACGAGGACGTGGACGAAACGACGGAACGAACTGCCACGGCCGTTGCAATTACTGCCCGACCTCGACGGAGCACGGCTGGCACGACTGACCCCTTCGTTACTCGCACCAACAGACCGACGAAACCCAGCATGCTAAAATATTACACACGTTAGTCCTGCGGTGGCATCTACTTCGCAAGCTTGGTGCACGAGTACCGAGGACGCCGACCTAGAGAAGTTTCAGGTTGTTGTCGGCGATGGCGCGGAATCTCTGAGTCATGACGAAAGGCAGGACATTATCGGATCCTCGAAATGATGGAAATAGGAACCAGCACCCCCCCCGGTGACACAGCAGTGTTCATCGATACCGCAGCATCGAACCATATGGTGACCGCCGAATGCCGTCTTTGTCAACATGTGGATACAAGTATATATATGTATCAGACCGGATGGGATCGTAGAATAATTCGATCCCGATACCATAAACGATGTCAGAGGTGGTGTGCAGAGAAATCATGAAATTTCAACACTAGAATAACTGCCTGCTGCTCCCGCCTCGACTAAAAGCAAAATAAATACATACTTCGTTATAGTGCTTTAACAACAACTGGGTTGATGTCTGGAACAAAGAAAAACGACTTTGTGTTGAAAGTCGGAAAGTACTGGATGTAAAGAACAAACATGGGGGGTAGGGATGGTGGGACGATGGGAAGGAAAAGTACGGTGAAGGAATGCCTACTCCAAAATCGTCTCTGTGGCTACACAAACAAGTCGCCATCTCGAGGAGGATGTCGCGATTCAAACTCCTGCTTAGGGGTCGACAAGAATCCTGAAGGAGTAGGGGGGGGGAGGATGACGGACTCACACCGATGACGTGGGGATGTAGCTTGGATGCGGCTTAGGATTTAGGAATAGAACGTGAAGAGTACGTATTGAGACAGAAGAAGGAGCAAAGACAACGAACTGAGTATCGTAGATAAAGCATAGGAGGAAGTAGACATACTGTAGCAGGCAGGCAGACATTGTGCATAGGTTGCCTTTGTTTCCGGGGATTTCTTCTTTCAGGAATGTTTGAGTCATCGACGTTCAAGCTCATGCTGCAAATTGTCGGATGGCAAGCATAATACCTGGTAATGATGATGAAAATATTTAAACTAATAAATAATAATTCCCTGGTACCTGATTTCTGTTTGTAGAAAAAAGCTGAACTCCTACTGCTGTTGTATCGAACCTGATGTAACCTGAAAATGGACTGGTGTAAAATATGGTAGTTTGTACTTTAACATCACAGCGCGTCGGACAGATAGTTGTAAACCCATCTGTCTGGCTGAGCTCAACACGGCTTGGTAATACAGGTAGGTGCAGACGCGCTATCTTCTACAGCTTACATCGGCAAATGTTGTAAGCATTAAGTGGGGCAGGTTAAATTGATGGATATTATACCCCATATAGCTCAGGAGGTAATGCGTTCACATTTAACGTCGTCCAGGAGACGGGTTCGAACCTCACTTCTAGCGTGCGGTCCCCAAGGACTCATCTCACTGGTTCCCCAGGTATTGGAACGAAGCGGGTTGGTCAGCGTACGGCCGTATACGGTACCTACGCCCGAATTATCCCGCCGGTTAGAGGGGGGGGTGTTATAGGGATTACCCTGTGGGCTGGATAGTCGATCGATATTTTGGGAACCCGAGTGATAGAAAACACTATATTTAGAAATACAAGGTCAGATCGACACGAAAGGTATGAAAATTGAGTTAAGAAACACAGCAGCAGTGGGACCAATTGTAAATCCTATACGAAAGCTAGACCAAGGTCCGAAAGCAAATAAGGCATTGAGCCTGAATGCCAAGTTGACATTCCCCCACACCGGGAGTCCACCACTCACTGCTTGTAGCGCAGTAGGTAAATAACTACACACTACCTCGCGATAGGTCGTCATGTAGCTCTTGCATTGTTGCTCTCGCACGCGAGATACCGCGATATGGGGCAAATGAGTTATCTCCCCTTCGTAGCTCACCGCGCTAAAATTTTGTAGATGAACTACTTGCATGTACTATTAATAGAAGCATTGTCATGCGGGTCGGAGGTGCATTAAATATAATCTGGGGTTCATCACTTAACACGTCTATTTACTATGTAGTCTACGAAAATTGCGAGTGCAACTCGACGAAAGATCCCATGCTCTACACAAAAATCATACGACGTAGATAGTGCAGAAAAACAATGTTCGTTTCGACGATTTCGCATCGTCATTCAGGTACTCCTATACCAAGCGTCCCTATTATTCTACAGCAGTGGTAGGTTATACCCGGTAATGATCGTATGATTGCTCATTCATTTATTAGAGGGTTCCATAGTTAATAGGACCTATGGTATACATAAAAACTATATATTTACCTATTTTTACTACCAAAATCTCGTCCCGTTAACTATAGACCCCCATAATAGTACTACGGTACCAGGTAGCTTTTATCATATTTCACCCATGGGAATGCGCTAATGAGCAATCCCCCATACAAAGCTCGCCCCTCGGCAAATATTTGTATGTGCTACAAAGTTGTACGTGGGCCACTGCTGTATCGCCTGCGAAGGGTTACACCGGGCAATCATGTGATAGCTCTTCTGGTAGGTTTTGTAGATCACTCGCGGGGAATATCTGTCTATGGTCGATGCCCGATGGCTCACCCCAACAAAGTAAACATGGGGTGTTGCGACTGCTTGTCGTAAATCTTGCCGTGTCGGCGAAGTTCTACTTCAGCAGCTACCGAGAAATCTATATGAAGCTGTTCTAATGAGAAAATGATTTGTCACGAAATTTTGCAGGATGTTTTCCCGATATTGACATTGTTTCCGGCTTCGGCTCACGGCACTGATCAGAATGACAAAGAACTATAACCCTAACCCTGACCCTAACGATCAGAGCCTGCTTGGTTGGTGTTCCAGCTCGTTGTTGAGCTTGAAAAGGCTGTATTTGCTCTTCGGACACATGTATGGAAGTTCGCCTGAACGGGAAGATCTACGCGAATACGTGGATAAACTATCTCCAAGACACGGCAAATATATGATACGTCGATTTATAGGGCTCGGACGTACGCATTTCGGTTGATCCATACCGAGACTAGAAATCAAGAGCTACCAGGACTTGACATAATCGACGTTGAAACCATGGAAGGTAGAAATCGAAAACCCTTTCGTACGACGTGTTTTTCAAGTTCAAAGCAGCTGCAGATTTACCCTCCCTCTTCTTTCTGGCCATCGCTGCCCTCCCTGTTTTGTTTGCTCGTGTGGTTTTCTCTCCATGCCCGACTTGGCTGTCGGCGTCATCTTATTATCTGTTGTATGTTGTTGCTGTTGTGCCCTATACAGTTGAAGTATTCTGCATGAATGAAGGCAAGGTGCCACAATATAGTGCGCTGTGCGTGCCTGGCTGTTGTGCTCAGGATGACAGGCTGTGTTACGTGACCTTTGACATAAGTGCGATATTGCGGGGTGCGTGGGGCTAGCCAGTGGCAGCAGCTGTTCCCGCCTCCCCCCGACCAACATACGACTATCGGTAGACGGTAGTCGATAACCGGATGCTTATCGGTAATCAGGATACGTTTTCCCGATACGATCACCGACAATATGTCTGACTTGTCGGAACGTCCGATACAATGTGAAACCCAAATGTATATTATTTAGAGGAGCATTACGCAATGTAGGGCAAACACGTCGATCAAGGCGATGGGTGCGTGGTGTTGTCCCATCGATTGGGTACGTTCTGTTACGGGGGTCCATAGTTAACGGGACCAAATTTTGATAGTAAAAATAGTTAAATATATAGGTTTTAATGTACACCATAGGTCCTATTAACTATGTACCCCCGTAATAGAACCTTTTTTATTGTCAAGTTATTCGTCACAACAATGGTGAGGGTCACTAAATACGGTACAAATACAAGTACTGGAATTTCCACCCGAATACACCAAACCAATGTTTAGAGCTACTATTAATACTAACTACTGCAGCCCTCTTGGTCTCGCCGACAGTCTGCGTCAACCATTGCAGCAGTGTAGAATGTTTTGGTGATATTTTTAGCGGTCGCTGTTTTTGGTGTTAAAACAGCGAAATGAAAGGATTCCCCAAGAACCCTAACCCGAAAGGAACACGCTTCGAAGTGTTGCGCCAAACCTCTGTTTTTTTCAAAAAACCTCAGCCCGGTTCGCCCAGCTCATGGTACCCCCCCCCCCCCTGACGTTAACAACAGACCGATTTTACATTCGGGTATACATATGACCACGGATGCAGAGGGGCTGGGCACAGCATCAAGAATCGACAACACGAACGGGAACTCTTCCACTTGACTAGGGCAGGTTTTATAGCCACCCCAGACCCAAAGCGGATAGCAGATCAGTGGGCAGGCGTGCAAGCTCCCTTGGGGTGAAGGAGACCGCAACAGGAGAAACGAAGAACAACCCCGTTCGTAGGTGCCACCGGGAAATCCTGCCCCTCCTGGGGTGTGTACTTGGAGCTCGTTTCTTTCAGCATGACGCCTCTTCCATGCGTTGGTGAGTTCTGTAAGATATTGCCTTCGCGTTCGCTATACCTACCGATGATTTGGGAACACGAGTGAGCTACGGCAGGGCTAGCACTATGTTTTTACTTTGTCTCCTCGCTCACGGAGCTTCAGACTCAACACCATAGCCAATCTTGAGACGTCGTTGTAAGCTGAGCTCGACAAATCAGGACAACTGTCTCAAACGCTAGGCGGAAACGTATTCAAACCGACGGAAACATTAACCTCGGTTGCAAGCGCGCTGTGTCATCTTGTGAAAAGGTCGTGCCCGCGATCTGGCTCCATGAGGAATCGTATCACGTGCGAAACGACGACACATTCTAAGCAGCCGATAAGCTGTCAAGCATCGCATGCGTTGGACACAACTTAGCGCATTTTAGAAATAAAACTATTCGTCATCTCCAGTGCGTCATAAAGGCCGGCACTCTGGTTGAAAATATCAGGGTTCCCCTTGTTCAATGCAAATACAGGACACCTACCGTAAAAATATTGCATACCATAAAAAAGAGAATTTAGACCTCCAGTCCCGTGTGGGGACTTACCACTCAAATTCCAAGTAGTTTATCCCCATAACCGGGCTGCTTTTCTGGAGGGGCACACAGGAAAACGTAAAATACAGCAGTTAGTTGTTGGTCGGAAGTCCGGGTAGATCGAACCCACTCACTCTCAAGTTTGAAGTCAAGCCTGGACAAATCCCATAATGTTTCGATTTTTTTTTCCGATACCACTTCATATGTTAGGTTATATAGAACGGTATTGATGCATGGCTATCACGGAATTTGACCTTGTGGTCTCTGTAGTGCGGGTCGGAAATTACCTCCCGGTTCGCTATGATATGGATCAAAGGGGTGTGTGGAGTAAAAGCCGTTCGTGAACACCGCAATGGGTTTTATTGCTCAGAGTGGTTCGTGGTAGTGAAAGACGTCTGTGAGTATCGCGTTGGGTTTCAATATCGCTACGGCGGCTGTACTATCGTGCCAACCCGAACTCGACTTCAAGTCGTGTCTGACGTGCCCCCCCCGCCCTCCTTCTATTTGGCGGGTGAAGGTTGGTTGAAGATAATACTTCGCCCTCGCGGCGATCTTTTTTTTCCCTCCGAATTCTCCGCCGGCATAGGCATCGGCCCGGGCTACGAAAATGTACACTACATATCCGTTCTGCTGCTGTGCAGTATCATAAATGTCCTGCAGCGACGGGTGTTGGCCGATCGTTCTGCGCGGGATATATTATATTAATAGGTAGAAAATTCTTTCCGTCCCTGAGCTAATACCTGAATCTGAGGAAAATAAATACCGTGCCCGCAGTTTTCTGATTGATCAAGGTTTTAGGTCCGGTTGTGTTTTCGTGAAAATTCCTTGGTCGACATTTATCTTCATCCAGAACGTGACGTCACTTCTGGGAAACCGCAGGCGCGGCATCTCTTGCTCTCTACTGCTCTGTCAGTATGTAAGTAGGACCAGGTACGTACGTAGTGACAGGAAACTTAACTCAACCAAAAAATGCCGAAGCGACCAATTTCCTGTCCAAATTTCTTGGTGTCTATCTGCGTCGACCTCAGTCAGCCTGGGAGGAATTCTATATAAATTTATATTTTGTGAGGCCGGAAACAAGGAGCGCACCCTGGGCTGGGTACTCGATCGACATTGATTGTATCTCTGTAGCTCCAAGTAACACCTTTACATCTGACGTCGGCGAAGACACGGGTTTGAATCTCACTTCTTATTTTTTTTGTCGTGTTGTTGAGTAGAAATGGTTTACGCGTGTGCCTTTAGGCCGTTTCCTATGCGGTTCGATTTTTGAGCTTCAGATTATGAGCCGATTGCATTTTCAGATTTATGACTTTACAAATCCAAAGGGTCTTCCTATGCGGAAAAATCAGATTTATTGTGCGTGTAGAGATTCGAGCAAATGCCGAGACCAACTGCTGTTATTGTGGTTTGGCGCCGCGCAGAGACGCGCTGGGTGCGCTGCCCTACGCGTAGGACCCAAGCGTCCGAGCCCAAGCTGGCTGCCTCTGGTCTGGCGGCGAAGAGACGTGGCGAGTGCGCTAGAGTCAACCTGTCTTCGTATTTTGTGTTTCATTTCGTGACTGACTGACTGCTGCTGCTGCTGCTGTACAGCAGTGTAGTCTACGAGTACGTATCCACGCAGAGGCACGTGCGAGTGCGCTTCTCTTGGTCTCTAGGCCCGAGCCCGCGCCAGCCGACTATAGTCTGGCCACGGAGGGACGCGCCGTCCGCGCGTCGGGCGCGAAGCAACGTCGCTATACAGCTGTATGACCGTCCAACTCATCGATGGTTCTTCTGCTGTTTGCTGTCGTGGATAACATCTTGAATTTAAAGAGCATGCCATTTTTCGATTTGAAAATCTGATGACCCAAGTCGGCCAAAATCCGACGACTTGGGTCATCGGATTCTCAAATCGAAAAAATTCCGGTCGGATTTCGCATATTTGGACTGCATAAGCAGGGTCATTCATTTTTGAGATCGAAAAATACATATCGGAAGCTCGAAATCGAACCTCATAGGAAACAGCCTTCCTTACAAATATATCTCCCCGCTCTACCAGGTATGGAACCGATGCGGATAGATCAACGTACGGACGTAAACGGTATCCTTACGTCTTCTGAAGGACGGGGGGGGTGTCTTGTAAAGGTTACCCTCGGCTGGGTATCCGATTAATATTCTACTCCTGTACAGCTCAGCAGGCCACCCCTTCAAATCCCCCAAAAGTCGGTGTCGGGTTTGTTTGTCTCGTCGGCGAGGCATCTCTGTCTGTGGTGTATAGGTTCTTGGAGCGGACTATTATTGGTCAGTATGTGTATTAGTAATTGATCCTACATAGCTGGAGTAATATTTGCAGTAGAAGATGGCGAGGTGTTCGCCCGAGAGATAAGTGCTGGCGAGATCGCAATAAAACCTCGAACGTTTTCATTGTGTTGTCTTCGTTGTGTTAGATTTTCTTCAATCGCCACTTTTCCTTCCAGGTTGACCTCATGCGTAGTTTGTTTTTACTCTCGGCCACCTCCACAGTAGCCGTGGTCATACCTATTGGTGGCGTCCCTCCCGCCACCCTTCGCCCTTGACCTGCTTTCCTCTATACCGCGCAGAGCACTCTGCTTTCCAAAATGCCCTCAATTATTGTGATCGATGGCGGTTGCTATCCGACGGCCTGACCCTTCCAGTGGCATGGAAAAAGGGGCGAAAAGTCAATTTTTTTTTCAAGATACCGGAGGATGGATTGCATTTGTCGCCAAATGGTTGAGGATCGCTGTATGACGATTGGCTGGACAACTATTACTACAACTGGGCCAGGTTTCTTGTTTCTTACCAGGTAATATTAACATATCTCCTGCCTACGATATTATAATTAATATTATTATTACGGGACCATAGTAAATAGGACCAAATTTTGTTATTACGGGGGTCCATAGTTAACGGGACCAAATTTTGTTAGTAAAAATACGTAAATATATAGTTTTTTATGTATACCATAGGTCCTTTTCACTATGGACCCCCGTAATAGTAAAAATAGGTAAATATAGAGGTTTTAATGTATAAGATACGTCCTATTAACTATGGGCCCCTGTAATATTATTGATATGCTTGCCTTCTGACAAAATAGCGTAGATGCCGTTCCTATATAAACCAAATACCCTTCCGTAAATCAGTATTATTAGTATCCCTCATATACCAGTCGTTTCCAAATTACCATTCCCCACAACATATACTGTACGTTGATTCTGGCGAAATGCTCCTGGTGTTGTATTTAACGGCATATACGAGTGGGTATGTATTTTTGTTGTATATTCATATGACAAAATAATGCGACAAACAGCTGAGCTGTAACCTCTCATGCGTATAATATTACGGGGAACCATAGTAAATGGGACCAAATTTCGTTTGTAAAAATTGGGAAATATATAGGTTTGTGTGTGTACCTTGGGTGCTATTTATTATGGTCCTCCGTAATAGTAGTACTACAGCAGTTGAGGATGTCTACACCAAGAAAACCATCAATAGCAATGGCAGGCTGATATCAACAAGAAAATTGAAGTTCGGGATTCGTTACTATTAATGCATACTACGAGCAATATACATAACGCACCCATTCTCAATGAAGAAATCCACCCTGGGCCAGCTTTCCTGCTTCTTATTGATCGAGCACGAGTGTTTGTACTATAGATACAAATGAATAATAACAATACAACGATAGGTGGATGACGGTGTCATCACAATATGTTCGTATGCCGCACAAGAAACACTGTGTGGGGTGGAGAGAGTGGAGGGAATACGGCTACAGAGGAGACAGGACGGTGTGGGAAGACCCTCCTAAGTACGACCTTGATAAGCAGTATATACTCATCTGCACCGCACAACGTTCTGGGCGTTTCATAAAAAAAAACCCAGCCATTTATTCGAACATCGAACTTTGCCATTCGACGTAAATTTTCTTTTATTTGAGGGGAGAGAACTTGGTTCTTGCGGCTGCAGGTAGGTGGTAGGTGCAGAGGGGTGGCGGAAATCACCGGGAAATTGAGAGGGCGGGTGGAGGTGCTTGCAGTAAAGATATTCATGTGAGGGTTTACAGTTGATATTGTCTACTGCTGGAGTTTCGTCAAGTATGCAGGTCTGATTGGTCACTTCTGGAGTAATTTATTTATAAATTCCCTTCATATGTGGATGGTGTGATTGGAATAAGCACTATTACGGGGGACCATAGTAAATAGGACCTACGGTACAGACGAAAAACCTTTATACTTCTATTTTGTAACAATATTTAATCCTATTTACTATGATGGTCCCCCGCAATAATACTCTTAATACCTGTCAGATGGTAAATAAAAAAACACAATAAATGATGAACCCACCGTTTTGATGGACAGCGGGTTTTAGGTAGTTGCTTCGTAGGGGGTGCTTAAGGAAGGGTGGTCGTGTTTTTGTGGATAAGATGGAGGGATATTGGTTTTGCTGTAGTATTCATGAGCGTCACGTCGGTTTTGATTTGTCGAATGATATTGCCGCCCTTTTGTTCTGGAGAGTTCTTCACTTTCTGTTAGTCTGTTTTTAGAACAACACTACACATTGTCGGATGGCAAGCACAATAATACCAGGTAAGTGTGAACAAAGTACCCGGTGCCACATACCAGGTAAATACCAGGTAAGTGTGAACAAAGTACCCGGTGCCACATACCAGGTAAATTTGGGCAGTGCCGACGTTTCATACCAGTACCACCCCAGCTGTAGCAGCAGTAGGAGCGTGTTATTTACTCTGTTTCTGGTAGTGTCTTATCTGCTATAGACCCTATGAAGGTAGTGCAGAGATATAAGCTGGGACACAGGGATGTCGATGCTGCATAGGGCACAATGTGTTTGTAGTTCACGATCGTCTCAATACTGCCAACAAACGACACCAGAAAAAAAACGCGCACTCAAGAGCTGTCGTGGTTTTTAAACCTCCGACCTTATTTGTTGTGCAGCATAGGGAAAGAACGCGGTTAATAGTGTTGATTTACCCGATCTCTTAGTTATGTTTACCTGTAGACTGATATGTATCTACACCTATGTACAGAACGACTAGGCAGTTGACATCGGAACCACCCTTTTGGGAACAAATGCCAAACAGCACGCCCCCCCGGGACACGACGCGAGCATGGTCGTGGATGTCAGAGACGGGGGGAGCGAGCAAAGTGAGTCGCGAACGGGAAACAGCGCACCGATTTTGGTAGACCTCATTGCGAGCTATAAATAGCTCTTAAACATCTACATGAACGGATCTAAAAATGTTATTTCGATCTTTCGCACCCGACCTCAATCAACTTGTTATCTGTACGAGCTGGGCCAATCGAAAATGGATAAACCATCCGCCGTATTTCGTGAGCCACTGCCAAAGGACTTGAAATTAGGAGACATAGCTGAAGGCCCTCCTGCGAAAAAGCCGACATTTATTTCGTTGCCGAGTTACCTAAGCCCACCAAGAGAGATTGCCAAAACACAACTCCCATACGTACGTAAAACAAGTATATACGACTATTGTTGGTTCTGCGATGCCCCGCGCTCAGTTTCGATCTATTTTTTTAACCTGGTATTTGCACATATATATGTAGACAAACGGAAAGCGCCCCTTGTTTTCCTTCAGACGAGTTACGGTCGCTGTTGTATTTTTCGGGATCTTTGTATCGGTCGTGTCTCTGGAAGAAAAAAATGGGGTTGCTTTCCATTAATTTGTGGGTTGGTGCATGATAACACCGTGAAAAGAAACACATCCCAGTAGCATTACAACCTAGGTGGTATTGAGCGGGGCGTGACCAATCTATCGTTTTGGCAGCCCCTTGGCTGCCCCAGCTCGTACGTACTGTGTGCGTGATGAAAAGATTGGGCATAAGCACACATATAACCTGGTATATATGGAATAATAACACTACTCCCGTCACCGTGTGCGCCGCGGAACGGCAGGACCTGTGGAACTCGTGATAGAGACGTTACGAGGCTTGAGACGAGAATAATCAAGGGTCTCGTGTGGATCACGCGACAGCAACAAAAAAGTCAAATGAGCGGGCGTGTTTTGTGGGCTTTGTTCGCCGGTGCTTGCTTCCAATATCGTTATCGTTGTCGACTTTTTGGTGTTTTCTGTACGGTAGCGATAATTATCGTTATCGATGTTCTTTCGGCCTTATCGTGCCGAAACGTTTCTGGTGTAGATATCCAACATGAAGGGTAGGCTATTCCCGTGTTTCTTGGGCTGACTCAGTTACGTCATGAAGTTGCAGCACCATGAGCAGCCCCAACGATTTACGCGCGTTACGTATTCTTGAGACCAACTACTATTATTACGGGGGACCATAGTTAATGGGACCTACGGTGCGCACAAACACCCATATATTTCCATGTTTTTTCTAACAATATTTGGTCCTATTTACTATGGCCCCCCGTAATAGTATGGGATTTTTTCTAGGCTCTCACAACTGGGGTTTTAGGCAAAATATGCGCGTTTTACTCGGCGGGACAGCCAAAAACACCAGTAGACTCCTCAGGGTGCTCCCCGTAGTTTTCTGATATCTTTCAAAAACAGTTTTTCGTTTCTCGAAAGTCCTAAATTTGTTTTGGAGCAGCGATTCAGTTTTCTCTGGAGAGTAAGAAATAAGGCAGTTCGTCAGAACTGCGGCCAGAAATGACGGAGCTTCTAAGATTTTCTATGAAAAACTAATGCTGTCCTCAGAACTGGAAATATGAACGAACAGTCCAACAGCGACTCCAGAGAAATGGGAAAATCTCCAGAGAAATGGGAAAATGCCTGAGAAGCTCTTGGAAAACTAAGTGGGGCATCCCGACGTGTCTGTTACCGGGCAAGTCTAAAATAACACGGGGCAGTTGACGCCAGCTATCTTCCAATCAAATTGCTGAAATAACGCGAACGACGGGAGCCATCTTCCAATAAAATCGCTGTATTAACGGGAACCACGGGAACCACGTGAAATCATGCCGCACACAAACTAGAAGAAGAAAGACACAGCTCGCAGCTCGCTCACCCGCAGTCACGCGACGATTGACCTTCGATGTCGACATATAATCCACCCACGGTCAACGAGCTTGGTACCGGGCAAGGCCAATGAGTTTTAATTATGGCCTGGGAGGTATAATTGGAATCCGTCGTCTAGGGGGCGAGAAGTTGGCCGCGGTGTCCTATGCGCTTCGTCAGAGCTTTCAAAAAAATCTGTTTCGTGCCAACGGAGAGGAATCGAGCGTTTTTGTCGTCTGTTTTCTACACACCAGCAGCCAAATATGTTTGTAGTAGACGCCTCGCCTACCCACGCCACATATCACCGACCGAGGTGTGAGAACTGTGATACTAGTGTAGGTCGGAGCCTCTAACCAGCGCGCTTCATTCAGAGTTCGTGACGTGATCGTTGGGTTTGTCGATCGATGTCAAACCTGAAAAATGGTCTATTTTTTGCCATCGGAGAGGGGTAGAGATTTTTTGTCGTCTGTCTTGTACACACCAGTGCCAAAATGTTTTTTTATCAGACGCCTGGTCAGCCCACGCCACATATCACCGACCGAGATGTGAGCACTGTGACACTAGACTGGGTCGGAGACCTTAACCAGCGCATTCCGTTCAGATTTCATGACGGTGTCGTTTGTTTTGTCTATCGATGTCTGCCGAGGATTCTCATTAAAAGTTGGCTCCAGTCAATGGGAATGACTGTACATTGCTCTAGTATCTGCCAAAACAGGGGTTTTACATACATTGCGCGGCGCGCAATTAAAGTCCGCTTAAGCTGTCCCGTGACGTATAAAATTGCCCTATTACCGGCGTTTTTGGCAGTCCCGTCGAGTAAATCGCGAGTTTTCGGCAAACCAAATCCGGTTCCGAGAGCCCTTCAGACATTTCTCAACTCAAAACTAAATTTAGTCGGGAAAAACTTGAAGGGCTCTCAGACCAGGGGCTTCTGCTGGAAACCCGCGATTTACTCGACGGGACTGTCGAAAACATCGGTAGAGTCCCCTGGATGCCGCCCTCTATTTTCCGAGATCTTTCTCGAGCATATTTCCGTTTCTCCAGAGTCGTAGTTGGACTGTCCATATTCTCAGTTCTGAGGACAGCATTCCTTTTCGTAAAAATCTCCTAATATCCACTGTTTCTGGCCCCAGCTCTGACAAGCACTCTTGTTTGTTACCCTCTCGAGAAATCTGATTGGCTCCTTCAAAAATCAAACGAGGACTCTCCAGAAACAGCAAAGTGTTCCTCACAGATCTCAGAAAACTACGGGGAGCATTTAGAGGAGTCAACCTGTGTTTTTGTCTGCCCCGCCGAGTAAAACGCGTATATTCGGCCAGAAAACTCAGGTATGAGAGCTCGGAAATAATTTCGTATAATTGGTCTTACCTCAACCAAACACTTCACATAACAGCGGTGTCGGATACCCGGTATAGCGAATCGAAAAATTCGATGTATCGATACATCGTATCCAACGTGTTTGCGCCGCCACCCCGCGGCATTCCCGTGTTAACTATCTATGCATAAATTGGACGCACGCTTCAAATGTTTAGGTATCTAAACCGTATCCCTTATTATATTTTCAATGTCGGTATCGTATGGAACTCGATTGTACTTCGGAGTCCACCGCTACTGCATATCTGGACCTGGTTCATAGACATTGTGAAAGCCGGAGGCGGGTGAACACGGGACAAGTTGTGCAACTGATTGGTCACGTCGATCGCGATAACTGATGCCCTTCATCCTAACTGCGGCATCGGGATAAAAATTGTGCAGCAGCAGTGATGTCCCCCGATATTGGCGGTCGAATAGTGCCGGCTGCCGGCTATAGTGCCTGTGATATCGCTTGGGACATACCTAGCATGATATTCACCGGTGTGGCAGTGCGCGGAATAGTGCCGGTGGACGCTATGCTGCCGGTGTTGTTCGTTGAGTCGTACCGACACTACAGAAAGACCGTTTCAGTAAATATTTTCGTTCATATATCGTCAAATTAACTTCTGCGGGGGTGAACACGAAAGAAATGCGGAACCACCAGGTCAGAAACCACGATTTCCTATTTGCATCTCTACGGTTTCGCTCTCGACTCCAGGAATGTCAAAATTGGAAAAGCAGGACCATTGTTGTCATGACAGAACTACTTTTAATTTCTTCAGGCGACAGATTAGCGAACGGTCATCATTGGTATGCCAGGAGATCAAACGTTAGAAGGGCACTGTATTGCGTGCGGCAGAGTATTCAGAACCCCCGCATCCCTGGTTTCGTTGGGAAATTTTGAGAGTACAACAATCCCATTCGCGAACTTCAAGTAGGAGAGTTCAGAGTTTAATGTTGCACTCCACGCACGCGACAACTCTGTTACAGGTTGAATGGGAGTGGTATGAACCCGAACGTAACGAGGCGAGAACGTCAACGTTTGTTGGTCAGAAGGGTCGACAAGTTGGGACTGGCGTATTGCAGTCACGGAACCGCAGGTTGGTCCATCCATTTGACAAAACACGATACCTTTTTCTTGAGCACCGAATCCCGCAGGCAATGATTTCCGGGGTGTCCCCCTCGTAACGAACTAACGTATGTAGTACCTGAAAAAACCCGTCAATACAACCCAATCAACAGATGTAATTATTTGGAGAAAAAGCGTTGCCGGCGAGAATAGAACTCACGGCATTTTTTATGGGTTCATCAGTTAGACTTCTTCAGTCAAATACGTTGAGCTCAGTGCCCCAGCCGTCTCTTGGGTCTTGAGATGAGAAACGCGGTGGATGTCAACCATGATGGCTAAGGCGTCACCTACACGAAGCAGCCAGTTGGATATCGTGTGGAAGGTTTCGATATTTGACACCTGCTAACGATCGAGGTGGCACTTTTCAACAAACTTACTCCCGACTGACCGAGCTCCTCAGCCATTTTGGGACCGCAGTCCTACTATGGGGACAAACCAGGCAAAGTCTAAAAAGATGTCCCCAAGATGGGACTGCAGAGTCCTAGAAGGACTAACCCAATATTGTTTGAATACCTTTGGTTTTTGCGGTACTGGTATAGTGGTGTAGGTCATTATATTGTTCACCGAGCCGCACTTCTAGTTTTTCTCAAACTCCAGCTCGCAGTAGGGTGGGGTATAGAGCCCCGCAAAAAGTCAGGTGCACCCTTATTGTAGCTATAGACGCTTGCTACGATAGAGATACGAGCACGTTTCGGCCAAAGTATTTATATCCGACCGGTCTCCTTAACCCAATAATCTTCCGGGAAACCAAGACCGTTGTGCACTACTATACGTTTCATGATACACGTGAGGTT
Source organism: Macrocystis pyrifera (assembly GCA_031763025.1). NCBI lineage: Eukaryota > Phaeophyceae > Laminariales > Laminariaceae > Macrocystis > Macrocystis pyrifera. The sequence continues at coordinate 11,914,035 of JASSKH010000015.1, forward strand.
TGGGACTGTCTACCAGGCCGCACCACGCCTATTATCTCAAAACCCGATTTCGGAGTGAGGTTTGGGGCTCATTGGAGAGCCTCATAACGTTTAGGTTGCTTCCTCTACCAAAGCATGCCTCTGTTTCGAAGTACCAATTTCTCGATCTATCTTATAGATTTTGATTTGACTTCTATCCCCTGGAATTCCGGTCTTTTCTATGCAGTCGCTCAACGAAAGCGTCATCGTGCTAACTATTGAAATCGTATCGATTTGTTTCTTTTCTTGTATCGGCGTTGGATCGATTTCTATGGAGTAGTTCAATGTGCGACAATGCTCTCGGGGCTTCCGAGGGAAAGAGCGACGGATGCCACCTACGACGATTCGAGTGCGGCTGCAGCCATGTCCAAACGCAGGAACCTAGGGGCTGGAGGGTTACACCATGATGACGCCTATGTCCCGCCTGCGCTGCAAGAGGTTGACGGAAACGCAACCAGCGCGGTACTTACTTGTACTGATGAGCATTCAAAGCTTGACCGAACTTGTAGTTGCGCCTACTTCGGGTGTTAGACAGCTAAACCCACAACATATATATGTATTGTAGCTCCCGGTAGTTCCTTCTTAATTCGTGAAAGGTTTCGCCGTAATGCCCCACACTGTCCAATGGTCAACACAACACGTACCACTTACACACCAGATATGTGTTCATTCATGTTTGTTTTTGTTTTTTTTATACAGTACTACTGTAACTCACGTCGTTCATGAACTAACTTCACCCACCCAGTAGGGGAGATTGAAATTAGTATCTCCAAACGTAGTACAGGGCTACATCTCCATTAGATACGAGAACTACGAGCGTGAAGGAAACTCCTGTCCAAGTGTCGACCCCCGTCCGATTTCGGAGAAGAAAATTGACGACTGCCATTGACGGTTACAGAAACAGACTCGGCGGAGTTCAGGGATGATACGAACTCATGTCCAAGTTACATTGCAAGGAGATGTATTGCGCGGAGTGAAATGCGTCTTGCCGTTCTGCTGGGCGCTCACGAGTCTTTCCATGTTCGAAGACGGTTTGCAAAACCAACGTTTCTCTAATTTAGGCGCCATCCCGGGTGCCCAAATGGTAAATGTTCTCCCACCCTGCAGCCGTAGTAGTGCGGCGCACTGTACACTTGCTGTCAGCGCTAGCTGCTGCGAGGTAGTAGCATGTTGCCTTCGTATTGGTGTTTGCGAAACGCGAATACTTGGGAAGCGTACCACGGCAGGTATTTTGAGAACGCACGCTACGATGGCCTTAGCCCCTTTTTGAGCCAGACCATTGCTGTTGTAACTGGCAGGGCCTTAACCTTTTTGGGACCCCAGAGGGCCAAATTGATAAAAAAAAGTGAGCATAGCTGCATCGGCCACTAGGTGGTTGGAGGATATTTCAAAATTGATGTCTGAGTTACAACGCAAGGAGTCGCATGGCACGGATGCATCATGATTTTGGCGGAGGCGTAGACTATGCTTTAATACACGAACGTTGTCAAAGGTTTTGTCGGTGTCCCTCAAACGAGATCGCGAAGACGTTGAGCACTTTTTGTCCCTATTCCTCAAGAGGGTTCTCCGAGGCCTTAAGTACTGAGGAACTGTCCAGCAATGTCGTTCAAATCCCGTCCGTGTTCGACAATGGTGCTCGTTGATCGCCTGGGTCAGGTCATGAGTAGTGTTCGTCTCGATTCACGTATCGTCGGTTGTGACGGTGAGGTCGAGACCTCTGCAACCGAGGGGTCTAGGAACAATAGGGTGCTACCTCTGCCTCTACCATGGCACGTGACTGGGGCGGCACCTAAACGTTTGGAGCTCCTTGCTTGAGGTTGTCTTCTAACCTACACGACAACTGTCTCTGTCGAGGTATACAAGCTACCGTACGCCCGGTGCACAAGCTCTAGATGTTTCAATAATATCAAACCTGCAGATAGAGGGCACCCATCAGACCCCTCCCGAAGCTGTGTAAGTCCCTAATTTTTGATAGCTCAGTTCGTGGCGCATTCAACGATAGGGATAGTAATGTTGCGGCTTCATTACTCAAGAACTACTATAGTCCCAACATAGTATTTTTTCGCTGTCTATTTCTAACGGACCTAGGTAATGGAATAGCTCGTTGAGTCAATCGTCATTTGTTTCCCTTTTTAAGCCAAGTTTTGTTGGTTGACAGATAGACCTTCCTATATGAGAACCCTCACACAAACGCAGGTGCGCCGCTAACGTATAATGCGTCTCGAAACAATCAATTGCGGTGTAAAATGCAGACCCTTAACGCAACACTTCACATTACCCCCATCTGCTCGGAATAAACATCGACGTTTCCTTGCAAACCTCCAGCTGCATTTGATGTATGCTGCACTACACTAAATTCTTCCGGCGTTTGTGCTACTACTTCCTCAACACTAGGCCTATACACCTTCGTTTCTCCCGGCCACCCATTAGTATGGTACGCCCATCTGTACCAAATCAACCTGAAATCCTAGCTTCCAACCACCTCAGGTGTTTGCTGTCTACACCTGCTCTATTACATTATTGGCTCGTGTGGTAAGACTTACTGCATACTTAGCCAATATAGGTTGCTATCTCGTTGTCACCTATGGACGGTTTGTCCATCAAAACCGAAAAACATGGAGGAGAGTGTCTGCCATTCCCCATACGTTGAAAATAGAATCGACTGTACAATAATTGGCCGTTTCACTGTAAACGCTACCGTTGTATTTGGTGGATGGTTTACTTGCGTTCCGTACATAGGTCGCCAACTTTAGCTATGCTTTGCTTCACCCTGATAGCCATATAGGTGTGATATCTGGTAGTATTGCGCATGGTTCGTACGTAGTAAGTACCGGTAATTGTTGGTTAGGTCTTATACAGGGGTGCGCGAATCGAAGAGCAAACGACCTAAACACCTTCCCAATGTCAAATCATCAAGCAGACAAGGGCGGTGGGATCTCTGGACAAACTTACGAAAAACGAGTTTTTGATTGGTCCTATTCTACTCGGGTCAAGCATACCACCCCTCCCCTCCGTCTGACTGGATATCGTAAAATGGCTAATGATAAGCCAGTAGTACTTGAGCACCGCTGATAAGCTTAAAGCCCTGATAGGGGTGATAGCTTACGTTCTGGGCTCCTCACGTAAGGAGCTCAAGTATCGCAGCCGAAGCATGACGTCGAATAATATTGTTCGTGCAACCGGACCATCGTTTGTACTGCGTGTTCGCTAGCCCTGTAACAGGTGCAGTTTTCACCAGAAAATGCCTTATAACCTTTAAACACTGGATATTATAACTTGAGAAAATGACAAGTAGTTGAGGAAAAACGTGTAAAGTGGCAAACGTCTTGAATTCGTAAAATAATAGGCTCACAAACTATGTGCTCTTCAACAGCAACCGAACGCACTTACTTTGATAAAATTGAACGAGTACGGCCGGAGTTACAGCAAAAACAACATATTTACCGCGGATTCTTCATTTTTCGCTTCAAACGATTGTTTTTGCCGTACCTCCGGCTTTAGTGGTTCGATTTTTTAAAAAAGTAAGTGCGTTTGGGTGCTGTTGAGGAGTATATAGTTTTTGAGCCCATCAGACTTGGATTATTGTACGAATTGAAGAAGTTAGCCGCTTAGACGTCTTATTCTCGACTACTTGTTATTTTCTCAAGTTAAAATATCCAGTGTTTGTAGCTGCCTACTCGGAGAGCTCTCGAAACATCAGAAAACATTGGGCCAAAAAAACGTTTACCCCCAGCGTGGGATGAGCATGTTTCAAACTGCTGTAAATACCATGTAACAGTCTTTCACATGCCTCGTATCTACTCGTGCTCGTTGGTTGCCTGCTGCTCTCGTATACCACCGTTTGCCTTTTGCGCCTCGTGCAGCTGGCACCATCCCGTTGCCAACAAGAGGGCAAGCGAATGGCATCCCACAAATTCCGGAAAACGCTCGGTATGACGTTCAAAACCCCGTCTACCTGGGAGGAGATGTATTGACTTATACATCGACACGCGGAAACGGGAACGGTGGGTATCGAACGGGCGGCGACCCTGCCGCCCCCCACTCCCGGGGACGACACGCCTCTGTAACTGGCGTAGACGCTCGAGACCACGGGGATGGTGGGGATGCTGGACAAAGCGATGGCCGGGTTGGTGTCGTCGAGCCGGAACTGCGATGGAGAGTCTGGATTATTTTCGCGATCGAAAAACTGGCGTCCATCACCTGCATTGCCTTCGAAATATCCACTCTCGGCGTCTGCTTTGACGATTACGTGCCGGGCGTAGACCAAATGTCGTTGGAAAGCACCGATATAGCCGAGCTGGTCGACAATGAAGCTAAACAAACGTACGACATAGTGTTTTTTGTTCTTATATTCGGTCTTGTGGTTGAGGTTGTCTCAGCGGTTGTCTTGTCTCGCATTTACCGGTCGCCGTTGGACATTAAATCGGTGCACATGATACCCCCCGACGATTTGCGGAGCTGTGGAGGAAACATGATGATTTTCTTTTTGGCCCCCTTCTCGTGGGCGGTGATATATTTGGTCGGCGGGACTGCGAGCATATTGTACGGCATACACACCTCCTGCGGTGGGAACGGTGGACAGGGGCTGGACGTGTACTTGGCTGTATCGGGTATCGTGATGGAGCTTGTCGGGTTAGTCTTGCTTGTGACCTCGCTGGTGACGTTGTGCTTCTCATTTGGATCGCCGTTAAGGTGCACTGATGGGTTCTGCGCAACGGCCAGAAGGGGAGTCAGCAAGAGAATATTGTCGAAAGGTGCGGTGTTCGAGATATTTTGGATCCTGCAGGGGGTGGTCTGGTCGTATCGGACGGGCGAGCCTACTCAGACGATCCTCGGTGTCATGATAGTGTCTCTCGCGTTGGCTGTAGTTTTCACTGGCAGTCAAGTCGTGGTACAACACATTTCCCCCCAGTCGATATCAACAAAGTAGGGATGTAGCGCGTTAGCCGACCGCTAAGAGGGTTGTTACGAGGGGGGGGCGTTCCATCAGGAATGCACCAGGCCCATGTGTGACGTCCGCGGTAGGGTGCCGGCGAGAAGGGTGAACGAGCGTGACGGCTGCAATAAGGGACCGACATCTAAAGGCGTCATGCACAATCGCTCCATCAGAGGCTATATCGTATGAGTTATATAGGGCGTGTCTCGGGTAAAACTCGTCTGGGGACAGGTCAACCCGTGTGGTAAATGTGTACATAACAGAGGGATATTTGTCGATGAGTTGCGTTGCATTCAAGGTTGGGTTGGGGTTGGTGTGCGGCAGCAGGCGTCGGTGGGTGGGTAAAAGTCGGTGGGTTGGGTCGTGATAAGATTATGTGCTAGCAGCACACGAGAGTTCTTAGGCTTTATCAAAACCTGGATGGTCTCACTGGATGGGTTTGGTTGACTTGGGTTGAGGTGTGGCAGCACGGGTGGGTGGGTGGGTGCTTGTGTTGTTGTGGGTGAGCGCGTGGATGGGAGGGTTCGGTTGGGTCCACTGGCGATACGATACCATAGGGCCTACACTGTTAAAAATCTAGATAATCCCTCGCGATGCGTTCGATCGGCTTAGATTGGGGTGCGGCAGCACGGGTTGATGGGTGTGTGGGTGCGGGTGGGCGGGTAGATCGGTGGATTGGGTTGTCTGTCCTAGGGAAACAACACCATGTTTCTTAGGTTGAGATACATATCTAGCTAACCTCTCTGAATGGGTTGGATTTGTTGGACTGGGTTGGGGCATGCAATGTCACGGGTGAGTGAATAGAGGGAAAGATTGGTTTAGGGTCGAGATAAGTCCACTAGCGGCGTGAAATCACGCGTCCGGCTTGGGTTGGTCTGGGGCTGGGTTGGGTCTACTAGCGGAAAGAAATCATATACCATATAGTGCGTACACTGGCTTTACTGGGGTTAGGTTGACCTAGATTATGGGGTGGGTGGGTAGGGTGTGTTGGAGTTGGGTTTGAATGTGACACTACGCCATAGTGCTGGTACGTCGGATTGGTTTGGCTTGATTTCGACTGGGGAGAAGCAGCACGGGTGGACACGTGCATTGGTTGGATCAATTTGAGTACACCATTGGCACAACAACATACCAGAGTAGTAGTTCTTACGTTGGCCTTTCGGTTTGTTACCTCGGTCGTACCGCAGCACAGGTGGGTGGGTGGGTGGGTGGGTGAGGTCGGACGGATTCTGTTGGGTGCTGTTGGCTTGAGTTATTTTGGGTTTAGTTGCAATGTGTTCACCATCGACACGAGGTAGTGCGTATGTTGGGGGTTGGTGGGTTGGGCTGGGTTGAGTTGGGTTTTGCTTGGGTTGGCTTCAGTTGGCTTGGTTTCGGGCGGTAGGTATGGTACACTTTGAGGGTCGGTCGGTGTGTCTGTGGGTGGGTAGGTAGGTGGGTGGTGGCGGGTGGGTCCACTATAGTAGTGACACGACAGCCACGGCTGCATTCATGCCGGGTGGGCATGCCGGGATCGAGCCATTGAGGTAAAGGCTTTGTTGTCGATGACGACTACGCTATACCGACATATATTCCACTGCTTAGCCACGCTACAGCAGAACTGCACACCGGCAGCAATACTACTTCAATCCCTGACTAGTTTATTTTTCGTTTGCTCGCGCAATTCCAGTCCTAAACATCCGCGTACCGGAACCAGATGACGTATGTGACAAACAAATCGATTTCGAATTTATCCCCTTCACGTGGGTTACATGCCGTTTCCGTTATATGCTTGGACCAAGTTCCGCCATGCAATTCAAAACATATGTGTCTGCCACACGTGTCCAATGCATGTGGTGAGACGCAGGGGGCCAAACCTTGTGGTCACGCGTGAAAGGACAAAATTGAAGCAACCCACCACTTCGAATTTCGTGCGCTTTCCCTTTTTCAAACCCACATCCCCTATCGCGAATCTACGTAAAACGTTTTATCAACCAGATCCGAAGCGTTTTATACGCAAACGCCCCGGAGGACACTATACACTGTCGCCTTCAATGGTGCCAGAACCACGGTCAAATGTTGTCGAGGAGTGCATATCCTTTCGCAGGCGTTGTTAAAAGTATTGGGCTGGAGATGGGAACAACATGGGCTCTGCCCAAACCCCTTATGATCTGTGATACAACTATTACGGAGGACCATAGTAAATGGGAGCATATATGTTTAGTATTAATAGAGAAATATATTGGTTTTATGTGTGTACCGTAGGTGCTATATACTATGGTCCTCCGGAATACATAAAATCCCGCCCGACCGCCGAGCAAAGAGGACTTCCAGATTTGATACATAGAGGCGTTCTTAATGTATAGTACTAGATATCTGAGGTTTACTGGATAAAGGGTGGCTCCTCTGGCGCATGGAACATACGAACATGGGGTTAAACCGCTGAGACAATACATTCAACTGATGATGGAGCAGAGACAGCCTCGACGAACGTGATGGCCGAGTCCACTAAGGGCAACGCCCAGTCCGAGCCCGGCGGTGCTGAGAGCAGGGGTGATATAGTGGAGAGCCTATCAGCGACGGGATCCACTGCGGTTGAGCGGAGACCAGAATGGGCGGGATCCGCCGATGTATCTTGCACCCTTTCTGTTTTTTCCCGAGGGAAGGCATCGTACGAAATTACCGTCCAGAGGCGCCCCCGACCCTCCCCCGGCCCCGACCCCCCCCCCACCCCGCCCCCCACGAGGCCCCCCCCCGCCCCCCGACCCCCCCCCCCCCCGCCCCCCCCCCCTCCCCCCCCCCCCCCGCCCCGCCCCCTCACCCCTCTACCGCACCGCCCCCCCCCCCCCGCCCCCCACCCCGCCCCCCCACCCGACCCGCCCGCCCCCCCGCCCACCACCCGCCCCCCCCCACCCCCCCACCCGACCCCCCCGCACCCCCCCCCCCCCCCCGCGCCCCCCGCCCCGCGCCCCGCCACGACCCCCCGACCCCCCGCCCCCCCGCTCCGCCCGCCCCCCCCCCCCCCGCCCCCCGCCCGCGTGGGGACCCCCGCCGCCCCCCCGCCGTCCTCGCGCCCGAGCACACCCCCCCCGCCCGCCACCACACCCGCCGAGGGGCCCCCCCCCACCCAAGACGCCTCCCCGCCCCGCCGAGGGAGGCCCCCCCCCGACCCCCCCCCCCCCCCCCGACGGACGCCCCCGAGCCCCCCGCCCCCCGCCCCCCCCCGCCCCCCCCCGACCCCCTCACCACGCGCCCCCGACCCCGAGGCCGCGACCCCCCGCCCCGCCCCACCCCGCCCCGCCCCCCGCCCCAGCCCGCCGCGACACGAGGGGCCGCCCCCCCCCGGCGCCCCCTCCCCCCGCCCCCCGCGGCCGCCCCCACGCCGCCACCCGCCGTACGCCCGCCCCCCCCCCCCCCCCCCCCCCCCCCCACCACCCCCCCCCCCCCCCCCACGCGCCGCCGCCCCCACCCGAAGGGCCCGCCCGCCCCACCCCCGACCCCCGCCCCACCCTCCCGCCCCCACCCACGCCCCCCGAGGTCCCCCCCCCCCCGCCCCCCCCCCCCGAGGGGACCCGCCGCCCGCCCGCCCCCCCCCACCCCGGCCCCCCCCCGCCCCCCCCCCCCCCCCCTCTCCCCTCCGACCCCCCGCCCCCGCGCCGCCGCCCCCGCCCCCCCGCCGCTGCATACCCAGCCCCCCCACCCGACCCCGCCCGCCCCCCCCCCGCAGCCCCGAGCACCACCCCCCGACACCCCCACGCCGAGCCCCCCCCGCCCCCACCCGAGGGGCCAAGAGGGACGCCCCACCCCCCCGAGCGCCCCCACCCCGCCCGCCCCCCCCCGAGGCGAGCCCGAGCCCCCACCGACCCCCCCCCCCCCGCCCCCCCTCCCCCCCCCCCGCCCGTACCCCAGCCCCCCCCCCCCGACGCCTCGACCGCCTCCCCCCGCCCGCCACCCGCCCCCGAGCCCGAGCGCGTTGGAACCCCCCCCCCCCCCGCCCCCCGTCCCCACCCCCCCACCCGACCCCCCCGGGGGACCGAACCCGCCCGAGCCCCCCACCACCTCCCCCGCCGCCACTCGCCCCCCCCGACCCCGCCCCCCGACGCCCCCCCACCCTCCCCCCGCGACGGCCACGCCCCCGCCCGCCTCGAGGGCCTCCGCCCGCCCCGACCGCACCCCCCCCGGACCCCCCCCCCCCCCCACCCCCACCATGAGGGCCCCCCCCACGCCCCCCCCCCACGCCCCCGCTCCCAGCATGAAGTATGAACATTTTCGTCGATGGAAATTCGCGGAACTTAGGAGCAACGGGGCCCGGAGGAGCTGAAGTTCCGGTGGAACTTGGACTGGTGAGGACTCCGCCACGTAAACCCGGGAGGGCTGGAGAGAGGTGTGCATGCTTCGACGGTCAGTTGGGTCGTGGTTTATCTGCCTTCCTCGCATCGTATGCCCTTCAAGCAACTGGCTGGGCCACAGGTTCGAGGGTCAAATCTGGTTTCAATCCGTGGACCAGAGACGATTGATAGCATGTCAACGAGTGGATTTGTTGTTGACTTTTGTGTCGGGACCCCCACAGTACATTCCGGTGGAGGAAAGTCGGGCTCAGACTATGCGGTGCTTGTCGCTTGGGGTATTCGCCCTGAGAGTGGTTCGAGACATACGATGGCGTAACAATCCGAGTCGACAACTCCCGAAGGCAAGAACTACAGACCAATGCAGCACGAGCTGCTTCCAGGGACAGCAAAGACTGAGCATCTTCGCACCTTTGCACTTTGATGTTTGAGTTAGAAAATGAAATTTGGCATGGTTGTGCGTCACGACAAGATGAAGCAACGGACTGCAGGTCTTTTTTTTTTTTTTGTCTTTTTTCGTTCTAGGGATACTTTTTTCTGCTTTTTCTGAATTTTCCGGCAACTTTAACCCTCCCTCATTCACGAAAAAAAAAAACTCATCGAAGGACAGCAGTCAGGTTTTCCGTCGTGTCATGACGCACAATCATGACAAATTTCATTTTCCAACTCTCAATATCCAAGGTGCAAAAGCTGGTCCCGTGAAGAGTAAACTTATCCCTAGGGTTGTTAAAAAGCTCGAAACGTTCAATACATTGGTCTACTGTAGTACCTTTGTAGGCGTTAAATAGAACAGCCTCGCATGCTTCGCTGAACGAAACAAGTCTCACAGACGTCTTCCCCTTGTTGATACGATCATGTAAACACGTTCTTATCGGTCGGTTTATGCCCTAACCACGAATTAGTATGAATTTTACCGTAGGCAGTTAAAATCCCCGTGGAACAATGCCTCCGCAAGTAAGACGAACAATGTCCATATCTCGCATCTAAAACTCGCACGTTAAAAATCTCTTCAGCGATGTGTTCCCCTCGTTCATGCGGGATGTGGATATCTTCAGTGTTGAGAAATTCGACGTACGCCGATTTTTATGGCCCCAAGGTGGAATTGATGTGTGTCGCTGGAACCAGCTCGTAGGCCCACAGACTTTTCCCGAAAAAACAAAAACAATGGTCCTGGGTCCAGGTCCATTTCCTGCGAATCCGACGAGTGTTTCGACATCCATCGTGACAGTTGCGCGTTAAAACCTTAACTTCCTGGAGCCGGGAAAAGTGATATTTGTGAGCCTGGATCGCTTCTAGATAGATCAAAACAAAATCTACATCCGCAGAATTTTGTGTCCCTGGACGAGATTCGTTCAAACCCGGTGCAAAGAAAACAGATGACAACTGTTTCGGTCTCACAAATCTTAACATTGTTTTGTCAGAAAAACGAATTACTCCGACGCAACGACGAAAAAAACAAAGAATCTGACAGAATAGTTAGATCCTTCTTAACCAGAGATTTTAACAATATATCGTATGTCTTCTGAAACTATTAATAAGTGACCACCGTAAAACAATTCAATATGCGAATGTCGAATTTACGGGAAAAACAAAGTTCTGCTTGGACTATATGATGACCACATTCCGTGCACCATCTGAGTTGAGTATCTGCCTGCCGAGGATGGGGTGGAGGCTTGAAACCTGTCATATCGCGACAACATCCGCAGCAAAGAGATCGCCAAAGTAGGTTGAGAGCTGCGCCACCAACGTTCTCGAACCAGGCCAGTGCCTTCCATGCAATGTATGCCGGCGACTGTGGTGGTGACGGCTGCAGGAGATTGAACAGAAGACGACTGGGAAATCACGAAGGACTCGAAAATGACACCGACGAGGACGGTGATGGATCGGCTATGCCTGCACGCCAGAAAGAGGCAGGGCCTACTCAACTAGTGGTACGGAGGGGTTTGCGACGCGAGACGTTCGGGGGCTTGTGTTGATCACGCGGCAAGACATTGTCAAAATGTATGTGGATTGGGCGGGACGGCTTTGTGCGGCGGTTTTTCGCCTCCATTGTCGTTTTCGCTTCGTTCGTAAAGTTTGTCTGGTATAATAACGTTGTCGTTAAGTTTTAACGTTGTCGAATGATTTTTGGGCTCCTCGTATGGAATTAATTTTGGTTTCGAAATCCAACACTAGAAAATGACGATGATGCGAGACGAAAACAAAAACGATATTTTCAAAAGCGTTGGATACTGGAAGTGAGTCGAGTTCGAGACAATACCCCCGATATCCGAAACAGTGATGAATATTATTTCCATGCTTGAGATATAAAAGCTTTCATTCAGTATACTGACAACAAACATAAAGCGGGGATGGCAGGGAATGGAACACAGTTCACCTTCGACACGATAAATGTATCTAAACTCTCAATACTGTACCGATATCAAACGCGAACTACAAACTCCAAGTTCTAACTACAAAGTAGTTCAGCATTTATCTTACATCTGAGTGCGACAGGCGGAGTAACAACAGCTGAAATTGACCCACGGGGTCCATCATCCTCTCCTGTATAAAGTCAACCCGATCGAGATATTTCGAAAGCACTCCAAGTAGGAAGTAGGAGCACTAACTGCTCAGAAACCTCGTGCCCGGTAGGGCACACCCTTATCCCCGAAACGAATCTGACATGCGAGACTGTCTGAGATGACACAAATAGCTACTACTGCAGTTGCCCATAAACGTACGGTTAGTGCGGTCTATCTTCCTGCTGGCCCTTGCACTGGAGTGTGCACTTAATATAAGTGTCAGGAATATTCTGCTGTAGAAACCAGCCATTATTAGTAGTGTGTTGTAGAGTCGCACGTGGTGTTTTTTCGGGATCATCCATGCTTTCGTCAGTCCCAACACCGCAGCAACGACACAGTAACCAGTACTATATCAGCCGCGCACATTGGCACAACCGTGCACCCAGGGCGCCTTTCTCCCGGCGAGCATTTAAGCTATAAGCTCTAAATCATTTTTCCGTGTCGTGGCGACCGGTGACCAAAGTACTACTGTACAGTACCTGACGCGTAACTCTCTTCCGTCGATAGCGGGAGTGCTGCTAGTCACACTTGCGCACGGTGCAGCTTCGTCGTACTCTTATCTGGGATGCTTCAATGACTGGACAGACGGGCGGATACTGTCGAACAAGCGAACCTTTGACGATTTGTCTCGACAAGTGAGTCGGCCGCAGTTCAGCCTCCGTGAGCATGCGAGTACGGATACTGCGACCATTGCCTAAACCTGGCTGGAGTCAGAAGAGTTGAACGCGTGCATGGCACAGCGGGTTCATTCGAATATGATAGGACTACTACTGTTCGTGTTGAACATCGTCAGTTCTTTCGTATATATCGTACAGTATTTGTACAAATGTAGCACAATGTACATGCCAAGATGCTGCACCGTGTTGTGTATTTTTAATACGCAGTAGAGAGTAATTTTGTCCCGACCGCCAGCCGGCTGTAGTACGTACTTGCTCACCACTTCAACTTTTAACGCTGCCGTGCTTGGACTTGTCAGGTTTGCGAAGAGCGCTGCTTGGGGCTGAGTCTTGCCGTGTTCGGACAGCAGAGAGGCGAAGAGTGAGTCGATTGTGAGAAAGAGCGACGTTTACCACACGCCGGTGTATACCGTATGTACGTATGCTATTAATACGAGTACAGTACCTGTTTCAAATTTGTAAATTTGCTCCTCTAGTCACTCTCCTCCTTATCATGTTCGCCCGCAATTCTTGTACTCCATCCCTATACTACGGGATAGGGCCACGAAACCGGCTTGACCCTATGAGAGCATAAGGCACACTATTAAAGAGACACTAGGGAAAATGGATTATGAAATCGTGCCCAGCGGCTAGCGCTGCACTGAACCCTATACAATACCCTAGGGTCAAGGTTAATGCACGGTAGCGTCACGACATTTTCGGACTTGCTCATACGTACCGATAGCAAGTGTTTCTTCTTGGTGAGCCCATGCAGCAGTACTGCCGAAGCTAAAAAATTCGGGACCATGTACTAGTCTCGCCCCCCACCCCCCTCCCGACTACGGTACGGACGTTGCTTTATCGGGAAAATATCCAGCGCATTCCTCCTTGGCCGATTAACGCCCAACTATGCTTGCCGGCGCCGTACTAGATACTCTTGGGAGGTTGTATATGTCGAGAAAGCAAAACTTCCTGAGGGTATAATGCCGAGGATCAGAACCTCAACATCAACGGTAGCGGAGTGAGAAATTCGTCAAGAGACTCGTGGCACGGTAGACGTATCAAGAAAAACATTTATGAGGGGGCCTTACGTGACGACATCTTTACGCCACCCCCCAACAGCCGATATAACAAAATAAATGTTGTAAGCTATATATATAGTATCCCCGAAACCCGACCTGGTGCGTTTCCAAATATTTAAACGCAATACCCATCCATGCGATGCAGACAGAATGGACAGTTCAGTTGAGGAACCTTGCCAACGGGAACGTTTGTGTGGTCCTGACATTTGGACCCCTCACATGGCACTGCTCAACCCCTGATAATCTATCACCAGGGCGACCGGCTCTAGAGTTGATGCGGTGTTGACTTAGTGTCCAGCAGCACGTATATCTCGTGTCGGCATGACCGGCGTACCTTAATTTCCGCTCTCTGCTTACAATACAGTTCCCGGGTGTTGCTGACGGATTGAGACTGCACTCGCCGCTGAGGTGAAAAAGTTGTCGGACATAGCCGTTGTTAGTCGTAGTCCCGCCAACGTGTCTGGTGTTGGTGCCTAGTTGGCTGATCGGTGTGATTCATGTAGCCTGGAGGATCCAACCAAGGTACGGGAACATTGTGTCGAGGAGTGGTTGAGTGCGGCAGGGGTTGAAAGTCCTCCGGTAGGGGGGAAAACAACGTCGAGGTAATAATTATTATCTCGAAACTCTAAGGTCTCACTGAGAAACCAAACCCTTCTCTCTATCCCCAGGATGAATACGAAAAAGCTGGTTCAATTTCAACGGCCACGAATATCTCCCCCACGAATGTCGGCCGCAACATCATCTACTCGGACAAGCCATACTTCGTATCACGCTTGCGTCATGAATTACGTCAGAAGAGGGTGACATAGCCTTGTTTTTTGGTTGAGGTCCTAGCGCTGGCGCCAGCGCCGGAAACGTGTCCTGATCAGCCACGGCCCCCAATCAAGACCAGTAATGGTGATTGTGTGTCCTCCATATTGAACCGTGTCCTTTACCCGTCGACATCCAGCACAACCAGGGTCGGTGAGGCGTCTCTTTGGATTGGAAAAATAACTTTGAATCTTTTTCAGAACGGCTCAATTCCTGGTACTCCACGACGTATCTCTACAATAGATCGCGCAAAACATCAACAGGACCTGAGTAGGTTCGTCCTTAATATAAAAACCAGGTTTACCGCCAAACAATCGGTCATCCACCAAAACTAGGCACCTCCAGGGCAACGCCGAAAACTTGTGTTCCGCCCGCTAATAAAAAGTGAAAACGTCCCCGCCGTTTTGTTGAGATTCCTGGATCTCTGCACGAACGGTAAGCGAAACCAGTAGGTGTCGTATGATTTGTTCAACTGCTTGCTGTAGGATTTTTGAATGCGGGAATAAATCAGCAGAACCACTACTGTTGATTGTTGTTTTCTGTTTTGGTGTACGTTGTAGGATTGAAAAACATATACGATATATGCAATCACCCGAAGAGGTCACATCTATGGGATGTACGGATGCATTTTCCATTTGGTTGGTTGATAGAACAACCTTGTTAAATTTCGAGGTAGCCGCTGTGATATCGAGTGTGCAAAAATAGGTACGAGTAATATCCGGGTGTAGAAGGCTAAGTGTGTTATTGGCGAGCTTTTACAGGGGACCATAGTGAATAGAACCTACCGTTTACACAAAAACCTACATGTTTCCCTGTTTTTACTAACAACATTTGGTCCTATTTACTATGGCCTCCCGTAATAGGGAAAGGAGGAAGATTGCGACTCCTTCATATTTGCTACCAAGTACGTGCTTGCTATACTTCTGAGCTTTCCTTTCTTACTTGTTTGGTTACTTTCCATCCTTGAGGGTCCAGAACTCTGCACTTCCATTTTGGCGACAAACTACTTGAAAATTGAGTTGTTTATCCTCAAATGGGGACGGCAGTTCCAAAAGGGTTATCATGTATACATTTTTCTCTTATGTATGGTTTGTACCTGGTCTCCTACTTCTGGCTGGAGTTTGACGAACACGTGATTTATCCATCCATCCTCGCGCGGAAGCCATGCCCCGTGCATGAGTTATTCCATAGTTGCCTATCATTACATTGTTTCATGTCCTTCCCGAGAATTGACCCACGTTAGCTTTGTTGGTTTCTACTGTATATTTCGCCGGAACTATGAGGTCTAAAGAGGTCATAATCTTCAAAACGACTTGATACGATGAAACGTAAGGTAAACACACCTATATATATTCGTGTGTTCTTCACATTGACCCGTTTCTTCTTCCCGGCGACATGTGTATGTCTAAAAATAAAGCACAGCGTCAGAGATTTAATGGACTAGTGATAAGAATGAGTAAAACACACCGTTGGGTGCGGGGTTCGTAAGCACTCATGGGTGACAAATCCGAAATTCCCCTGCATGAGTCTAAAAACCGGCGTGGACGTTGGCCGGGTAATACATTTCGGTCCTGTAAGTTGAACCAAAGTATAAAGGGCCATGCTATTGATGTGTTAGAGTAGTGCAGAAAGGACCCCCATTGATATACCTGGGGCTTCCGAAGCGAAAAGTGTTTTGTCGTCCGCACTGCCGAGCCGCTGTTACTCTGTATGGCTCACGATCAACATGGGATACCCGCGCAATTTGTTTCTTAAACGACTCCGATTAATTGACGCCCATACATCCAGCGGGTTAACGTAAAACGATGACTGACATATAGGCTTCGCCAACTCTCGGCTTCTCGTCTGTCACAAGAGATAGCTACCCCGAACACCCTGACTTCAAGTTTACCAGTTGACTGTACCTCGGGGGCGAACACTGAAGTCAACCACTCCCGAAACAAGTCACCCCCATCGTCTGTGAGTGAGGGCCTAAACCAGGGGGAGTCATGTGATATTGTTATGTTTTGGTCTCACGCTGTCCCTCGTGTATCTGTTGTCTACGGTACACGTCGATATCAATCATTAAAACTTCCTATTTTGGTCCGGACTCGCGTCTTATTCCTTCTCCAATTTCAGCACAAATACTTGAAATCCAATTTCTCTTTGGACGAAGAGGTGCAAAACGGCAAAAGGTTGAAATAACACTGCATAGTTTTCGAAGGCGTACAACGGGTCGTTTTTCATTGAGCGGTTGTCGAGCACATTGGTTTCTTACCTGACATCCATCACCTACGATAAATCACAAGATATGATGCAGTATTCATCAGAAACGATGCTTTCCGGGTCTGCATGGAGTGAAGAACATCTTGCCGGCCTTCAACGACTCTCCCGTAGCACTGTACGCGTACTCCGGCCAGAGCAGCCGCTCAGTCGACATGGTCTACATTAAGCTCGTTGGGCGTCAATGTTCTCCCCCTGCTACTGAGTGCCGGTTTTTCTCCGCCTGCCTCTGAACTTCTCAGCAGGCAATTCTGCCCGCCCCCTCCGACTGTACCCCCTGTCTGGTATTTGTCTTTGTGCTCCCAAGGCCCGTTCCGTCGAACCTAGCCTTTTTCGTTTTGATTTTAGAAAAAAACGTTCCTTTAAAAAGAGCGATATTCTTAACAACAAATTGGAGACCTCGCTGCAGTAGCAATCGAAATCATACATTTTATTCGTTTTCAAGCGTTTAGAGAAGAGTGTTTTTCGATCCTGGACAAGAGACGATGGCCGGTGCAGCAAGCATAGTGATAGAATGTCGTGCAACGAACGCGTATATTGCTGTCGGCAATGCCAATCTATAGTATTTGATACCGTCCCCAATCTGTTGTGACTGACAATGGCCATCGATGGACAGATTTCTCAAGCCATTGCGGATGGCAATGGTCAGCGATAGACTCGCTTCACAAACTATATTTTGATAGATTCCCCCCCCCGTCTGCTGTCGCTGCCAATATCTGTCGATAACTTCCCCCCTCCTCTATTGTCGCTGGCAATATATATCGATGATAGAACGCCTACTGACGCTGCAAGCATCTATCGCTACATTTTCGCCCCGCCTTTTGCCGCTGGCAATATATGTCGATACCTTATCCCCTCGTCTATTGTCGCTGGCAATATGTATCCCAGAGATTATCCTCTTGTCCATATCCACTCGTCGTAATATTGTTTATTTCATTGGTATACGAACTGGTTCCAGGGACAGCTTCACACTTTTGCACTCTGGTTTTTGACAGTTGGAAAACGCAATTTGTCATGGTTGTGCCTTGGAAAACGCAATTTGACATGGTTGTGCGTCATGACAAGATGAAAAAAAAACTGACAAGCGGTCTTTTTTATTCATATTTTTTTGGTTCTTGGGATATCTGTTTCTGTTTGTTTTATATTTTTCGCCAACTTTAAGCCTTTCGCATTCATGAAAATGAAAATCGCAAAAACGACCAGTGGCCATTTGTTTCATGTTCGTGTCATGATGCGCAACCATGCATGATTCCATTTTCCAACTCTCAAAAACCAAGGTGCAAAACATATTTCCGTGAAGAGTAAATTTATCGCTAGGGTTGTTAAAAAGCTCGGAAAGCTCTATACATTGGTCTTGTGCTTTGGCAGGCGTCAAAAATAACAGCCTTGCATGCTTCTCACAACGAAACAAGACGTTAAGAGTGTCAAACGTCCTCCCCTTGTTGATACGATCTTGTAAATTCATCTAGCGTCCAATTATTCGACGTATTGGCCGATTTATGGCCTAAATACGAATTTATACCTGATATTAATTTCCTAGTAGGCACTTTAAATCCCTATGCAACAACGGCTCGTCTTTGTCCGTCTCTCCTTTTGGGTCGACAGCCCATCCCTCACTTTTCAACTCTAAATTGCGCGTTTGTGTTCGTTCCCGCCTTGTCACATATATATGCAAGACACTCTTGCTTTGTTGAACGTTCTTGGCGAGGGCACCGTAGGGTGGGCAGCAGTTGGTAGGCCTTCCGTTGCCGGATGTGAACACGAAAATTGCGATCTTCCTGACATAGTGTTCGACGTTACCGTCGTCAGGGACGATGTCGGCCGGTAATTTCTGTTTGAGCTTGCACGGGCGCTGCGTCGTGATGAACGAACCATGAACATTCCCAAACGCGTAATACCCTCGGAACGGTCGACGGTCCGCATCCCACTTCCTTGAACGAAAATGGGTTCGGAGAAAAGCCGCGATGACTGCACACCTTTCAAGGCGAAGTTTCACATCTAAAGAAACGGTAGATTGGATACCGCAGCGAGAACGTGGCTGCCTGCCAAGAAGTAGTCCACTAAAAGGCGAACCTTTGCAGTGCCATCCGTACACTAGCTGCTAAACCCGTTTTCGGGCCACGTCGATTCGCTCCCGTCCTGTAGATGGCAGACTGATCTGTATGTACACTCTGTTAACCGAGAGGTATCTGGTACCCCCACTCACCAAGTGTCGCACCGTCTCTTCCACCGCCCCATCGCCAGGTGGGAAAAAGAGTCCGCAACTATTTCGGAGCAAGACGACCATCCACACATCAGGTTATTCAAAAATTGAAGCCACTTTGAGAAGCGCTTTCCCGAGTGGATTTAGAAGCGAACCCGAACGTGAACGGTAGATATCTCTACGAGTACCTCGCTGACACCTGGCCCGCGTGCTGGTTGGACGCCAACATCAGCACCCTGTCCAGCTCACCAGTGGAAATCGTCTTTGCGGCCCTCGAGCGCCTCATCTCGACCCTTCCCGGCCATGCGCCCAATATCACCAGACGTCTGCAAGGAAGCGGTTTCGAGTGCGACTAGTGATGACGGCGGACCCCATCGGGGCATCTCCTCCACATTCCCCCAGTCACCCCCCACTCAATCGGGGTAGACCTTCACAACGTCGGGTTTGGTCACGACACCCGTCCACACTAACGGTTTGTCGATGTTCTCACCTTGGCCGTGCACGTTCCATTCCCCTTTCGGGTTCCCTCGAACTCGATATACAGGTCCTTCTCCTTAACCTCGAACGGGGAGTGACCGGCGCCCGCAATCACCCCGAAGCTTTTCTGGTAATTACCCAAGTACTTGAACCCTACCGCCTCGCCGCCTCCGCCCTCTGATGACGCACTGAAATAGACATACCCCAAGGAAACTCGGTAGATCTTTCGGTTATCCTTGCCCTCGTTATCGCCAACTCTCCCCGTCGGCAGAACGAATTATTGTGCATTTGTTGACGTCTACGCGACCAATCATCATTGGGTGCGCTGTGTTGAGCGCCGGAATCAGCAACGGTACCACGGAGGCCTGAACGTCGACGCCGTGTAATGCAATCGTTGATCGGCGCCTGTCGTTGGACCATACTGGATTGTGGAGTACGTTCAGGGCAATGTTCACCGCAATTCCATGTCGCAACGCTTCACAGTGAACCCGTAGCCACGCCTCAAAATCTGCGCCGCTTCTATGTACGTCGAGGCCAGCGTTATTTTGTACTCTCTAGCCTGTGCTGGTCTTTCCGACTGTTCCTGCGCCGCGATCACCTCTACACGGTTTTCCTCTTTTACTCCTTTTACTGTGCGACGTCGACGTGCCTCCGCTAGACTCAAGAGGGCGCCCCGACTCCGCCGCGGCTCGATTACCGGTCACTCCTTGTGTTCTAATTGCTGGGCCGCCCTCCACAGGCCGCCCATCGCCATGGTCGGAGTGGAGTCGTGGAGTCAGTCCCGTGCCTCTCGTGCTCGGTATATGCACAATCGACGAGGCACCTGACTCGTTTCTATCCCCCATCAACCGCTCGGTATTCGCCGTCCGAGGCAGCGTGCATAGCCCACTGCCGGACAGGGTGCGAGGTGATTTCCGCGGGTTCGCTGGACGTGGCGAAGTGTGATTTCTGTGCACTTGAACCAAACCATGCTTCGCTATACGACCAGGTAAACCTGAAGGGCGGTGAGCGCGTAGACGCAAAACACGCCCGGACCTATGTACCGGTGCGCACATACATTTTGGCCACGACATGCGCAAACACGCATGTCGCTAGTGGATCTCACGATAAATTGTATTGTATCTACCTGCGAGAGTAAACATAACATATTCATCCAGCAAGATGAATGCGTAGACGAAGCCGTCCGCCTGTTAGCGCTGTGACCCACGTGAGCCTCGCCTTCTCTGCCCTCCGTCTAGCTTTGCAAACTATCACTGTGTTCTCCTCGAAGAGGGTGGAATGCGTAGCATCGTACCTTCCATTCCACGTACACCCGCCCACTCTGCAAGTTTTCATCTGTCACTGCGCCGCATGACCTCGTCAACTCCCACGCCATCTCAAACTATAAATATAATAGAGACTGCGTAGAGACGGCACGCGGAAGAGGAGATACCTTGAGCATCACACACGTCGTGATGTGTCCTTTTCGCGGAATGCCACGTGGTAGTTGAAGATCATTGATACTGTAGTAACAAGTTCACGTCTGTTGTAATCCATACAGAACGAACGCTTTGCAGCCCCACCATACCAACTACTTACACTCGATAAGCAGCAAAATGACTTCCTCGCACACGTTCGGGAGGCAGTACGGCAGGTTCTGATTCTGCAACACAAACATGGCGCACCGACGCGTGGTATGTCGTCGCGGCTACGGAGGCGATCAGTTCAATGAACATGGCTGCAAAACGGCTAATCCTGCTGATATTGCTCTTGATGCGGGTCCCCACACATATTCTGTCTGCTTCCTGTGGAGGTGCGTGACCGTTGAACCTTGTATCTTGATACTGTAGCACCATCCTCGTACACACCACCCCATCAACTGCACGACACACCCATACTCGTAAATTTAACTGACAGCCAATGTTCGCAAGGTATACGCAGTAGCACAACAAGTTCGAATTTCACTCTCGAGTCGTGATTGTGCACATCTGCACATCTCAAACTTGGCTATACGCCATGCTCATCGCTGGCGAGACCGAGAGGAACATTGTGGTGACCAAACCAGAGGGATCACGAAGCAAGGTTTGTCTCTTTGGTGTGTTTGTGTGCCGGTACGCAAGCGCAAAGTTGGGTATAACGCCTCACGCCACGCCTATTTGCGCAACACCCAATCATCTCATCACTCATCAATACTATTCGACACACTGTCCGCGGTTGCGGTCTTGTTTGTTTTGTTTGCCTTCTCCCCGCCGCGTGAGAAACCCCAGGTGTGTTTCTGGATGCAATTGTGGAGCCAAAAGAGAGGTTTCCACGAACCTCTGTTTTCCGGTGGAAGCTTTATTTCGGGTAGCTTCTTCTGAAACGAACCTGCCAGTGGGATGACGAGCCTACTTTGTTTCGTATTGTCCGACGCACCCTATCCGGGGGTGGGGCACGGTTAACGTGCCACAAGCTGCTGCGGTCGCCTCGAGTGTGTTCTGATTGTTTTTGTGTGCCTCGGTTTGTCTGCTATTTCCCCTTGTTCTAGTTCTTTCTCTTTTATGTATGTAGTAGTATTATATCTTTAGCTCGTTCTGTAGTGTCTGGCACATCCCCTACGGGGGGGCACGACACTTTTTTCTTTTTTTTTCCGTTTTTGTTCTTGCTTCTTTCATTTTCTCCTTTTCATAGAATGTGTACGTCTTGGCTGTCGTATTCAGTTCTACGATCACATGGCATTACATTGTCTACTATGCTTACTGCATAACAATGTAAGTTTTGCGAGCACAGAGCTTGTGTCTCTCAAGCGTTGGAGAATCGGCAACTACACTGGTTGTACTTGATATCGATAGAAGAACGGTTTAATGTGAGGAACACAAACAGGGTGCGTGTGTGTTCCTAGCGTTGTCACCCCTACTTTTCCAGGGATGTACATTATTGTCATTTTTTGCCGTGGCGTGCCGTGGCATGCCGTGGCACGACCTGCGGCAAAACATTAGGGTTGGGGTTAGGTATGCCGTGGAAGTTTTGCCGCAGGTCATGGCCCGAAAGAGTATACCTTCCGACATCAAGCACCTGGCGTGACTGACCAGAGCAGAGCCGGAGGTACACCTGGTAGCGCTAGTCGGTCCCTAGGTCCATACTGCTCTTACGCTTAAACAATGGCGTCTGTCGGCAGGGCATGGGTCGTCGGTCGTGAGTTTGACTCTCACCTCCACAGTGAAGAAAACGCTTTTTCAAGAAAAGAGCTTTCCTCGTGTCAAGAATCTGTACTTCCCTTCTCCTCGCTGCCTCGGCAAGGCATACTGTGAGGCATGCCCTATCAAGTTTACAGCGAATGCGATAGGTCGTTCTGGCTGGTGGGAGGCCGAACTAATCGCCACGGAGTTATACCTTCTTACTGCTGCGCGGCAGTAGAGTTGGGTCGTACGCTTTGCGTCAGGCACGGACACCTACGATTCGTGGGTCTTTTATAGACAGCAGCGACAGGGAAACAATGCTGAATCTGGATGTCCGTGCGCGGAGGCAGGCGCCACCACAGTCAAACCTACGGCAGAGTCTAACTGCGCCGGCAGTGGGGTTGGATTCGACGACGAAGGGGGACGGAGACAGAGTGTCTACGAGCAGGGAAGAGACGGACTGACCTCACCCAACTCGACAATTATTGTTCTTCAAACAAAAACCGCAAGTGCGAAGAATACTTTGTTTTTGGACAGGGGAGAAGGGGAAACGACCGGAATGTTGAGTATGCTCGGGGTACAGCTGTGATCTGTGAGGGTCAAACTGTTATGTGCGGTATAACACGTGGAATATATATATATGGTAGACGGCATGTTTAGTTCGGGGATAAATACGTCCTGAATGTGATTGCCATATCGGCCCCGACCGACGTACGAGGTGAACCCTGGTTCACTCCTCGATATAATACAACACGAGAGTCCTTCCAGCCTTCATAATGAGTGATGATTATCTAGCCTAACTGCGTAAGGACTGTCACGCCAAACGGTATGGACCAGGAAGGGAGTGGCAACGAGATTAGGTCCGAGGTACATGGCCGATTGGGCTAAGGCGATGGGGTGGCCATGGAGAACGCTACCAGGACGGCACACGGTAAATCGCCATCGGCGCGCAAAATACCACAAGAGCAGAAGTCATCGTTTGTATATGTTTTTTACGAGGCAGTAGTATGTACCTGCTACGGTCGTCAACAGTCTTGATGGTGTTGGCGAGTTGTATACCCTCCATAGGGAATAACCCCCCCAGGTACCAGAGGGACGTGATATCATAGCTGTGCGGCACCTTTCGTCAGACAGTCCGCGAAGACACGGGGAAGGTTGATATTTGTGTGGTGCCCTTTGGTTTGATTGTTCCTTTTTCACCGCATGTCCGCGAGACTTCACTCTGATATAACCCTAAAAGCAGCCGTGTTCCTCCTTGTGTTCACGACTACCGTGATTTTTACACAGCCCAGGCAGCAATCTAGACAGCAGCAGCAGGTGTAATCATCGATATAGCTAGTTTTGGCAACGGGCGGACTCTATGCTGTAGTGTGTGGATACCCGAGGCCATTTTGGTTCCGTTTGCACATTGATTCCATTTCACGTGTGTGTCGTGTACTTTTTAAGGGGAAGTATGGTGCTTTCCAGCCGAATTGTTTTCTGGTATGGGTTTTCGGGTTTCCTCGGGCCCCAGCACGTTTCTTTGTGTGACCACCGACTCCTTGGTTTTAGTGTTAATTTCAGAACAACCTCTCTGCTGCATACACACACAGCAGTATACAAATCGAAAAGTATGTATTCTCAGGCTGCTGAAACGGCTTTAATCCAAATTTTTGCTTTCAACAACGAGCACTACTGTACTATTCATAATTAACAGTTGGCGAACCCCTTTGAGTCTCTTGTTCGACCGCCGGTAGCGTCCTGCGCGGCCACAGCAGAGAGAAGATACCTCACAGGAATCGCGGAATAACCAAACTTCTAGCTGCTGAACAATGCCGTTGCTGCGTGATTCGAACACAGCGATGACTGCCCTCTCTTGCAGATCTGAGGGCCCAACCACCACATACGTAGGGACTAAAAATAACACGCTATACGTCGGTCCGGAGATAGTCTGAGGCCTGTGTTGGAGTCATCATGCCGTGTTCGGTAAGGACGCATCAAATATATATATATGTATGTATGTAGTTCTTATACCAGAAATAGCGTTGCTGTAAAAAATATTCTATACAAATATGCTACGAAAATTATAATATATAAAGACACAAACAGCTCGTCGCGTTCATTTTTGTACCAACCAAAGGGGCCCCTAAATACGCGAGAATCACAAGCGCGCTCGGAGTTGTTACGCTGATATTGACTGTGCAGTAGTGGTACAGGGCACCTAGAACGACAGAAACCGAGAAGAACAGGCAGACTCCCCGAGATTTGAAGGAAACTAGGAAATTATGGAGCCGTTATACTAAAGCTTGCGTAACACCCACCCATTCTCCAAAAAGGAATCCGTCCTGGACCAGACTTCCTGCTTCCAAGTAGCTAGGTGACGTGCACTGTAGTACGGATGCACTCATTCTTCTTTATGAAACGCAGCCTGGCGTCACGCATTGTTGCTCCGAGCAGCAGTACTACAGTACTACTGCAGACGTGTCCCGCGTACACGGTGCCAGCGTCGAATAATATAACATACGAATTATACATAAACTGGCTATTTCGAGAGGGCAAACCAAAAGGTAAAATGTTGCTGTACGTATTATTTTCCGCCACTCTCACCCGGAGAAAAATCTCCGGATTGTTGGATGCCCATGATGTCCGCGCTCACAGCCACACGAACCGAGGGAGTACAAAAATCCGCGCGTGATGTACGTTATTGGTGTGTGTGTTCTTCACATTCAACGGTTATTTCTGCACGCGTCAACGTCCAGCACAATAACCAGTGTCCGAACCAATTCTGCAATCCTAGACAGATTCAAGTTCTGTGGTCACGAAACTACGTCACAGAGATGCTACATTGTTACGTATGCGGTGAGCACCAGGGACGCGTGTTACGGCTCAAAAAAGAGCGAACGTCGGGCGTTCGCGTCAAACATTTAATGGAGACTTGTGAGAATGTCGCCCGCCAACGTCAACGGCACAACACGACACGGCGTTAAATCATCCCCGTTCGATTTTTTTTTTTTTTTTTTGCGTGTGGGCTACTCACTTACTGCAAGCAGTCACAGCGATGGCGTGAGGCAGTCTTGCGTCAGGGGTGTCTGTTGTCTTGATTTTTATGTTGTGATCCTATTCTGAATATTGGTAGCACATACACATACTCGTAGCCTAGATATCTACGTCGTGCTTTTTTAGTTTGTATTAATAGCAAGAGCAGCTATGAACATAATGCGAAATACGTAACAAGTTTGTAGGGGAAAAAAAGTACATCGCCATCACGAACCACCAAGAGCTGAACCAGTCCGCACACGTATGCATGCCTCTAAGACGCTGAGACTGCAGACACTACTGCTGTTGTAGCTTTACAGCAAGCGGCACAACCAGACACAAGAGATCAACTATGAATGGGTTCACTAAAATGAGGCTTTTTCCTCCAGATATCATTTTGAAAACAACCCAAATGTCTTCCATTTTTTTTGCAAACGTCTTCTCAACATGCGAACGCGAACGAACGTGTAACGCGTAGCACGCATCCCCGGTACGCACAGCAGACAAGGCAATGCCATGTCATCGTACTGGATATGACAGGCACGGCACCTACATTCTTTGAAAGAAAGAAAACGAAAGAAAACAAAGAACAAAGAAAAAAAAAAATCGAGAGAGGAAAAGGAAAAAAAAAGAACTGTCGGGCCTGCTCGCAGGTGATGTGGCAGACACTTGAAAAAAGACGTGCTAAAGCAGCAAAACACCACTCTACCTATAAACAGAGTAAGACTAACAAAAAAGGGAAACCATCAGGCAAACCGAAGTGAAAAAGCACCCTCCAGGTAGCATAGCCATGTTTTCCATACGAGTTCGCTTGGGACCTTGCTACCTTGTCCGCAGTCTCCGTCATGCGTTCGTCAACTATCCCCGTCCCTCGACGTCAGACACTCTACGGCACAAGCAAAGCAGGCTCGGCATCCACCCACGCCACACGACTCCTTCCTTAAGGATGTCAATAAGATAAATGAAGGGAAATAATTCAGTTGATAATCACAGAGGATCAAGCGCAAAACTAAACAAAAAGACACAAGACTAGGTTCGAACCAGCTGCACCAGTTGGCGGCACCAGTATCTTAGTAGGCATGTTCTGCTTCCCCGGCGGGGTGCCTTGCTACCTTGTCTGTCATCTTCTTTCTACTTGCGTCCACCGCGATTTTCCTTCCACTCCTCCGGTTACCCCCCTTTCCCCCATTCCCTTGGACACTACCTACGGCGGATGCGCGGCGTCGCCTACTCTGCTGTGCCTCATCCTCGTGCTACCTCCCCATGAACCGCTCGGCTACATCGAGGACCCCCCGGAACCACGTCTCCGCCTTTTATGCTGTAATGGACCACAGCGTGGTCTCAACTCCAAACACCAAGGGACAGGTTCCGTTGACCCTTCTGTAGCTCAGAACTCCCTAAGGTCTTCGATTATGCATCTATGCCAAGTCTTAAACTGTCCGCCAGATCTCGGGTTCTCCCCACCAGCCATCGTCCCGAACATTACCCGACTGGGTAATGACTCCTTGCTTTGCTGTGCCACGCTCCCCGCAAAGAAGAGTCCGCAGTTTACGGATGGTCGTTTCGATGCCCAACCTCGCAATGTGTCATCTTGAGGGCCTTCGCGTACGAGAGGTGGCGTGGTCAGTACGAAGTCGGCGCTGGAAGCCAACGACTCGCAAAAGGACTTAGTAGTGAGCCGTTCGAAGCTAAGCAAAGTGTTCCGCTCGGACGATCCACGTCACACACACGTACAACAAGGGTCTCATTCACCTCGGCCTTCAGCATTCGGACTTCAGGCTGAGGGGGGCGGTCGTCCTATCGTACATGTCCGGGCCGAACCATTTAAGGAATGCCCGCATGAGACGGATTCATCGGTCGATTTCGAGCGAGAGGTCACCGTTTTGGTGGATATTGCGGGCGTCTGCTTATACCCTTGGCCTGCTGCTTCGATGACGAGCGGTGGTGCGGGGGTTGTCTGCTCTTGTGTTTGTAGAAGCATTTTCGCTGTCTTCTTCTCCGACACCGTGAGGCCTGCTGCTTCGAAGGCAGTCACGATGACTGTCATCATATTCGCGAGCACTTCAGCCGACTTCGAGACAACTCCTGCGTCATCGGCGTACAACATGACCCGTACAGCCCTTCGCACGCACGCCAACGGCTCTTCGGACCTGCTCCTCTGTCCCGTCTCCTCCAGCATCATCACTGAGTGGAACAAAATCCCTTACGATGGCTTCGTCTTGGCTGAAGCGTACTTGTACGACGAGTAGCGCAGCAGCGAAGATTACGTTGAGCAGTAACGGTGATAGCACGCAGCCTTGCCGCAGCCCCTGCGTGATATCGAACCATTCCGATTGCTCGCCGTCTTCCGTACACACGCGAGCCCGCATGCCTTCGTGGAAATCACGGATGACTGTTAGCGACTTGGTTGGTACGCCAAGGCGTGTGCGTACCTCCCATAGCAGCGCTCGGCCTACAGAGCCGTACAGGGGGATTTTCCTCCGTCATCCGAGCTCTTGCAACCGGCGCACGACGAACAGCATATCAATCGTTGATCGTGCGGGGCGGAAGCCGCACTGTTCTCCGGGAGTATTCCCTCGGTCTCGCCAGTTGCTGAGGCGGGACGCGACGAGTTTTAACAAAATGTTGCTGCGTGGGCAACAAGTGCAATTCCTCTGTAGTTTCAATCAGTGCAGTCGTAGGAATCCATGGAAAACTACGATTAATACCAGTATGTAAATGGTTGCATATCGGAACAATAATCGATAACTATCTGATACAGGGAAGAAAAAACGATTCCGATATTAAGTCCGATATAAATGTATCAGATCGGATCGAATCGCGAAACAATTCGATCCCCATACGATAAACGACATCACAGGTGGTGTGCAGAAAAACCGTGACATTTCAAAACTGCTCTAATCTCAACTCTTATTGACTTCCTGCTGTTGTCCCCGCCTCGACAAGAAAACGAAACCAAACACTTGATTCTAGTGAAATATTAAGATACTTGGTGTAAGTGTGAAACAAAAGTAAGAGGTTGTCTTTTAAGTCGAAAGCATTTGACGTAAACAGCAAAACATACGTGATTTCAGTGTGCCTAAAAAAGCTGGACTCCTACTGTGTACCTGGTGTTGAACCTGATTTTCTTCTAAATCATCTCTTCCATTTCCCAGCTCGTGAGAGGTTTTACCCTCAGTCGTCTTCTCGACAAGCCGTGGTTACAGGTGTTGTCCCTCCTTCTCCCCAGTACGTGTCTTTATTTTTTTATCGCGTATAGGGTTCAACATTTCCACTGCTCGTCGATTTTCATCGAAGTGCGAGAAAAGGTCCTTACGAGCACGCACTCGGTGAGACACTTTGACCCACGAAATTGATCTTGGTACGCAGGCGGACCCTAAAAACTGACCTTCGAGTATGTTTAGTATGCTTCAGTTTTCTTCCTGTAAGTTTGCGGCACATCGGACAGATCAACTGTAGACCTATCTGTCCGGCGGAACTCAACACAGGCAGATGCGCGATCTTCTACTACGTACAGCTCACATGCCGCAAATAAATGGTGATAGGATTACGATGAGCTCGGAAACACCGATGGACATTTTGACCCCTACAGCTCAGGAGTTAATGCGTTCACGTTTATTTGACGTTGTCGAGAACAGGGGTTCGAATCTCACTCGAGCGTTTCTTTGATGGAAACGCTTGCTCGTGCGGTTCCCAGGGACACATTTCCCTGGTTCCCCAGGTACTGGAACGAAGCGTGTAGGTCAGCGTACGGCCGTATACGGTACCTACGCCCCAAAATATCCCGCCGTGTCGAAGGGGAGGGTAGGGGGGGGGGGTTATAAGGATTACCCTAGGCCGAGTAATCGATCGATCGTTTACGCCTATACAGTAGTAGGCGCCCGCAGAAAAGAAACATTTAAGTCCAGAAAAAAGGCTGAGATCAGCACGAAAGACAAGGAGATTGGGCCAAGAAACGCACCTCAACAGTGGGACGAACTCTAGATCATACACGAAAGCGTTGAACCAAGGTCGGAAAACAAATAAGACATTGAGCCTGGACGCCAAGTTGACGTTTCTTCACACCGGGAGCCCACTGTAACTCAGTAGGTCAAATGCCTTCACGCAACCTTGAGATAGCTCATCATGTAGCTCTTGTATTATTGCTCACCCACGGGAAATACAGCAGTATGTTTCAAAAGAGTAATCTCCCCTACAAGGCTTACCCTCGGTAAACATTGTTAGATGATCAATCTGCTAGAAACATTGTCATGCGGGTTAGATTTGCACCATTCATGTGCTGGGGTTCATCACTTGAGACGTCTATACTATTGCTAGGTCAAAACTGGTCTTGAAAAAAATGCGAGTGCAACACGACGAAGAATCACATTCCCTAAACAAAAATCATGCCGGCTAGATAGTGCAACAAATATTGTCATTTCGACGAATTCGCACAGTCATTAACGTACCCCTATACCGAGCGTCCCTATTACTCTACAGTAGAATATGATAGCTCATTTATCAATAGTACCGTCTGTTGTACCAGGCACGGTAGCTCTTATCATATTTCATCTATGGGAATGCGCTATTTAGCAATCTCCCATACAGCTCACCCCGTGGGAAATATGTGTGTGTACGTGCTACAAATTTGTAGGTAGGCCACTGCTGTATCTCCTGAAAAGGGTTACACCCGGCAATCATGCGATAGCTCTCCTTGTAGCTCTTCGAGATCACTCGCGGGGAATTCGTGTATGTCGTCGATGCCCGATGACTCGTCCCAACCAAGTAAACATGGGTAGATGAAGCTGGCGTAAATCTTCCCGTTCAGACGACTTTCGTCAGCAGTTCCCGAGTAGTCTGATGATATCAGCTGCTGCTGTTCTAATCAGAGAAGGTTTTGTCACGAAATTGTACGGGATTTTCTCCCGATGGTGACAGTATTTCCGACTTCAGCTCACGGCGGATATCGCAACGACAAAGACTTGTAACACTACCCCTCACCAAAACTACTAGAGCCGTGCTTGGTTGATGTGCCACAGCTTGTCGTCGAGCTTGAAAATGCTATATTCAATACTTGCTGTCAGGGCACCTCGTATGAAGTTAGCCTGAACGGACAGATCTACGCGAACACGTGAGGGTGGTGTGCTACCTCTATAGGCTCAGACACGGCATACATATGATACGTCATTTCGTAAGGCTCGAACGCAAGATTTCGATTGATCTACACCGAAACTGGAAACATAGAGCTATCGAGAATTCATACCTTCGACGTGGAAAACATGGAAGGTACAAGAAAATCGAAAATCACTTTGTACCAAATATTTTCCAAGTTTAAAGCAGTAGCAGCAGCAGATTTCGCATTGTCCTTCATTCCGGCCATCGCCTCCCTCTCTTTGTTCTGTTCGGGTGGTTTTCTACGTGCCCGACTTGGTGGTCGGCATCAACATACTATTATCTGTTGTAGTTGTTGTTGTGCCCTATGCAGTCACTGTGGGTGCATTCTGCATGGAGGAAAGCAAGGTGCCACATGATATTGCGCTGTGCGTGCCTGAGTCCTGGGTGGCTCTTGTGCTCAGGATGATATGCTGTGTTGCGTTGTCATTGATATATTTGCGTTCGTGCGGGGTGCGTGGGGCTACCCAGCGGCAGCAGCTGTTCCCGCTTCCCCCCGGCAAACTTACGGCTATTTATCGTCTATCGGTAAACGGCAATCGCTAACCGGATGCTTACCGGTAATCAGGGCGCGTTTTCCCGATACGATTACCGCTAATATGTCGCACTTGTCGGAAAGTCCGATACAAAATGTGAAACCCAACTATTTATCGAGAGCATTGCGCGATGTTGTCTAGAGGGCAAAAAACGTCGAAAAGGCCGAGTGTGTCCCATCGATTAGGTGCTTTCTGGAACATTTATTACTGTCAAGATGTTTGTCACAACAATAGTGAGGGTCGCTAAATACGGTACGAGAATACAAGTACTGGAATCTCCACCCCAACATATTCAACCGAAGTTTAGAGCTTCTTGTTGAAACCCTTTTTGTCTCGCTGACAGTCTACGTCAACCATTATATACAGTGTCAAATGTTTTGTGATATGTACCTAGACTCAAGAGGGCGCCCCGACTCCGCCGCGGCTCGATTACCGGTCACTCCTTGTGTTCTAATTGCTGGGCCGCCCTCCACAGGCCGCCCATCGCCATTGTCGGAGTGGAGTCGTGGAGTCAGTCCCGTGCCTCTCGTGCTCGGTATATGCACAATCGACGAGGCACCTGGCTCGTTTCTATCCCCCATCAACCGCTCGGTATTCGCCGTCCGAGGCAGCGTGCATAGCCCACTGCCGGACAGGGTGCGAGGTGATTTCCGCGGGTTCGCTGGACGTGGCGAAGTGTGATTTCTGTGCACTTGAACCAAACCATGCTTCGCTATACGACCAGGTAAACCTGAAGGGCGGTGAGCGCGTAGACGCAAAACACGCCCGGAACTATGTACCGGTGCGTACATACATTTTGGCCACGACATGCGCAAACACGCATGTCGCTAGTGGATCTCACGATAAATTGTATTGTATCTACCTGCGAGAGTGAACATAACATATTCATCCAGCAAGATGAATGCGTAGACGAAGCCGTCCGCCTGTTAGCGCTGTGACCCACGTGAGCCTCGCCTTCTCTGCCCTCCGTCTAGCTTTGCAAACTATCACTGTGTTCTCCTCGAAGAGGGTGGAATGCGTAGCATCGTACCTTCCATTCCACGTACACCCGCCCACTCTGCAAGTTTTCATCTGTCGCTGCGCCGCATGACCTCGTCAACTCCCACGCCATCTCAAACTATAAATAAAATAGAGCCTGCGTAGAGACGGCACGCGGAAGAGGAGATACCTTGAGCATCACACACGGCGTGATGTGTCCTTTTCGCGGAATGCCACGTGGTAGTTGAAGATCATTGATACTGTAGTAACAAGTTCACGTCTGTTGTAATCCATACAGAACGAACGCTTTGCAGCCCCACCATACCAACTACTTGCACTCGATAAGCAGCAAAATGACTTCCTCGCACACGGTCGGGAGGCAGTACGGCAGGTTCTGATTCTGCAACACAAAAATGGCGCACCGACGCGGGTTATGTCGTCGCGGCTACGGGGGCGATCCGTTCAATGAACATGGCTGCAAAACGGCTATCCTGCCGATATTGCTCTTGATGCGGGTCCCCACACATATTCTGTCTGCTTCCTGTGGAGGTGCGTGACCGTTGAACCTTGTATCTTGATACTGTAGCACCATCCTCGTACACACCACCCCATCAACTGCACGACACACCCATACTCGTAAATTTAACTGACAGCCAATGTTCGCAAGGTATACGCAGTAGCACAACAAGTTCGAATTTCACTCTCGAGTCGTGATTGTGCACATCTGCACATCTCAAACTTGGCTATACGCCATGCTCATCGCTGGCGAGACTGAGAGGAACATTGTGGTGACCAAACCAGAGGGATCACCAAGCAAGGTTTGTCTCTTTGGTGTGTTTGTGTGCCGGTACGCAAGCGCAAAGTTGGGTATAACGCCTCACGCCACGCCTATTTGCGCAACACCCAGTCATCTCATCACTCATCAATACTATTCGACACACTGTCCGCGGTTGCGGTCTTGTTTGTTTTGTTTGCCTTCTCCCCGCCGCGTGAGAAACCCCAGGTGTGTTTCTGGATGCAATTGTGGAGCCAAAAGAGAGGTTTCCTCGAACTTCTGTTTTCCGGTGGAAGCTTTATTTCGGGTAGCTTCTTCTGAAACGAACCTGCCAGTGGGATGACGAGCCTACTTTGTTTGTTTCGTATTGTCCGACGCACCCTATCCGGGGGTGGGGCACGGTTAACGTGCCACAAGCTGCTGCGGTCGCCTCGAGTGTGTTTTAATTGTTTTTGTGTGCTTCGGTTTGTCTGCTATTTCCCCTTGTTCTAGTTCTTTCTCTTTTATGTATGTAGTAGTATTATGTCTTTAGCTCGTTATGTAGTGTCTGCCACATCCCCTACGGGGGAGCACGACACTTTTTTCTTTTCTTTTCCGTTTTTGTTCTTGCTTCTTTCATTTTCTCCTTTTCATAGAATGTGTACGTCTTGGCTGTCGTATTAAGTACTACGATCACATGGTATTACATTGTCTACTATGCTTACTGCATAACAATGTAACGGTCGTATTTCTGTGGCGAAGTTTTGCGATCACAGAGCTTGTGTCTCTCAAGCGTTGGAGAATCGGCAACTACACTGGTTGTACTTGATATCGATAGAAGAACGGTTTAATGTGAGGAACACAAACAGGGTGCGTGTGTGTTCCTCACGTTGTCACCCCTACTTTTCGAAGTGAAAGTTATCACGTGGGCTCCAAACCTTACATATGTACGACATCAAGACGACACAGACACTAATTTGTTGACGTTATGATATGTGTTCCCTCTCTCCCGTGGCTGAAGTACGATTGGCAGCAAGGGTCTTTTCATCATACCTGGCAGGTGTTTTCGCGTGCATGCTGATGGATGCCTCCGCCCTTCGTTCAGAAGACATCCGGCGGGGAAAGCAGCAACGAGGGAAAGAGTATACCTTCCGACATCAAGCACCTGGCGTGACTGACCAGAGCAGAGCCGGAGGTACACCTGGTAGCGCTAGTCGGTCCCTAGGTCCATACTGCTCTTACGCTTAAACAATGGCGTCTGTCGGCAGGGCATGGGTCGTCGGTCGTGAGTTTGACTCTCACCTCCACAGTGAAGAAAACGCTTTTTCAAGAAAAGAGCTTTCCTCGTGTCAAGAATCTGTACTTCCCTTCTCCTCGCTGCCTCGGCAAGGAATACTGTGAGGCATGCCCTATCAAGTTTACAGCGAATGCGATAGGTCGTTCTGGCTGGTGGGAGGCCGAACTAATCGCCACGGAGTTATACCTTCTTACTGCTGCGCGGCAGCAGAGTTGGGTCGTACGCTTTGCGTCAGGCACGGACACCTACGATTCGTGGGTCTTTTATAGACAGCAGCGACAGGGAAACAATGCTGAATCTGGATGTCCGTGCGCGGAGGCAGGCGCCACCACAGTCAAACCTACGGCAGAGTCTAACTGCGCCGGCAGTGGGGTTGGATTCGACGACGAAGGGGGACGGAGACAGAGTGTCTACGAGCGGGGAAGAGACGGACTGACCTCACCCAACTCGACAATTATTGTTCTTCAAACAAAAACCGCAAGTGCGAAGAATACTTTGTTTTTGGACAGGGGAGAAGGGGAAACGACCGGAATGTTGAGTATGCTCGGGGTACAGCTGTGATCTGTGAGGATCGAACTGTTATGTGCGGTATAACACGTGGAATATATATATATGGTAGACGGCATGTTTAGTTCGGGGATAAATACGTCCTGAATGTGATTGCCATATCGGCCCCGACCGACGTACGAGGTGAACCCTGGTTCACTCCTCGATATAATACAACACGAGAGTCCTTCCAGCCTTCATAATGAGTGATGATTATCTAGCCTAACTGCGTAAGGACTGTCACACCAAACGGTATGGACCAGGAAGGGAGTGGCAACGAGATTAGGTCCGAGGTACATGGCCGATTATGCTAAGGCGATGGGGCGGCCACGGAGAACGCCACCAGGACGGCACACGGTAAATCGCCATCGGCGCGCAAAATACCACAAGAGCAGAAGTCATCGTTTGTATATGTTTTTTACGAGGCAGTAGTATGTACCTGCTACGGTCGTCAACAGTCTTGATGGTGTTGGCGAGTTGTATACCCTCCATAGGGAATAACCCCCCCAGGTACCAGAGGGACGTGATTTCATAGCTGTGCGGCACCTTTCGTCAGACAGTCCGCGAAGACACGGGGAAGGTTGATATTTGTGTGGTGCCCTTTGGTTTGATTGTTCCTTTTTCACCGCATTTCCGCGAGACTTCACTCTGATAGAACCCTAAAAGCAGCCGTGTTCCTCCTTGTGTTCACGACTACCGTGATTTTTACACAGCCCAGGCAGCAATCTAGACAGCAGCAGCAGGTGTAATCATCGAGATAGCTAGTTTTGGCAACGGGCGGACTCTATGCTGTAGTGTGTGGATACCCGAGGCCATTTTGGTTCCGTTTGCACAATGATTCCATTCCACGTGTGTGTCGTGTACTTTTTAAGGGGAAGTATGGTGCTTTCCAGCCGAATTGTTTTCTGGTATGGGTTTTCGGGTTTCCTCGGGCCCCAGCACGTTTCTTTGTGTGACCACCGACTCCTTGGTTTTAGTGTTAATTTCAGAACAACCTCTCTCTGCTGCATACACACACAGCAGTATACAAATCGAAAAGTATGTATTCTCAGGCTGCTGAAACGGCTTTAATCCAAATTTTTGCTTTCAACAACGAGCACTACTGTACTATTCATAATTAACAGTTGGCGAACCCCTTTGAGTCTCTTGTTCGACCGCCGGTAGCGTCCTGCGCGGCCACAGCAGAGAGAAGATACCTCACAGGAAGCGCGGAATAACCAAACTTCTAGCTGCTGAACAATGCCGTTGCTGCGTGATTCGAACACAGCGATGACTGCCCTCTCTTGCAGATCTGAGGGCCCAACCACCACATACGTAGGGACTAAAAATAACACGCTATACGTCGGTCCGGAGATAGTCTGAGGCCTGTGTTGGAGTCATCATGCCGTGTTCGGTAAGGACGCATCAAATATATAGATACAACTATAATTACGATTTTTGAGGTCGTTGTCACTTGCTAGCTCTTGGCAGACAGACCGACTGATAGACAGCTCTTCGCAAACAGCCCTTCTTCTTTGAAACAGCCGAACAGCCAAACAACCTTTCTTCCTTCTTTGAAACAGCCGAACAGCCAAACTTTTCTTCTTTCTTCTTCCGCAAACTGCCAACCAATAGACAGCTCTTTGCACGGCGCCTACAAGAGGCGTCTCGCCTTCGACGACACGAACGGCATAGGTGCAGCTGTCGGCGGCCAAGCTGCTGCTGTCGGTGGCCAACCTGCTGGTGCTGCAACCCCCGCCTCTCCCTTCTCCACACCCCCTAAGCTCACCTCCCCCTCGTCGAGAGGCGCGTGGTCCTCGCCCTCTGGCAAGAGAGCGGCAACGACAAAGACCGACCTGGTGCCGGCTGTTATTTGCGACCAGTGCACGGACC
This sequence comes from Macrocystis pyrifera, assembly GCA_031763025.1. Classification (NCBI taxonomy): domain Eukaryota; class Phaeophyceae; order Laminariales; family Laminariaceae; genus Macrocystis; species Macrocystis pyrifera. The sequence goes on from JASSKH010000015.1 coordinate 11,950,654, forward strand.
AGCACTTACTTGGTCAAGAACTCCGCACCTGGTGGCAAAAACGTGGCCTTCGCCACCTGCAAGGATCTCACGTGCGTGGTGGCGGGATCATCCTGACAGGGCAACCGACTGCGAGTTCTGTGCTCGCCCGATCAAGGAAGGGACTGTCTCGTACTCCCTCGAGACTGCTGACAGTGGTGAGTGTCTTACGTCTATTGTGCATGCTGTATGTTGCCAGTACGTTTTTTTGGGGTTTTCAATTGCCTTTTTGCATACAAACTTTACGTCTAAGCGTTTATTTATTTTTTTACTCATCCATGCTCGTTCTTTCCCCTTCGTGCGTTGCGTCGGCTCCTCTTACACACAGTGCACGCGAACGCCAACATGCACAACTGTTTGCGGGACGTGAACGAAGGAACGGAGGATTCAGCTGTCGCCGTCACCGCTGCACCGAACGACGTGAGTGCTGCTGCTACTGTGGTGCATTTTCGGTGCATGCACACGGTTTCTGTGTGTACATGTTTGGGTGACCCCACATGCTCATTTTGCTCGTTTTCGGCTGCCGCTGCTGCTGCTGCTGCTGTCAGCGCCACGCCGCGAGTGCTGCTGCTGCTGTGCACCTGCTTCTCCTGTGCACTCGCCGCTGCTGTAGTGCTGCTGCGTTGTTGCCGTGCTGTGCACCTGCTGCTCCTGTGCACTTGCTGCTGCTGTATGTAGTGCTGCTGCGTTGTTGCCGTGCATCATGCTGGAAGCGTACATATTTTCGGATCGTCAATTCCGTAAGTTTTGCGGCATACCGGGGTACATGCTTTTTTTTCTTCCTTATTTTCATATCGTTGCTATGCTGCTGCTGCTGCTGCCAACGCTGCCAACGCTGCTGCCAACGCTGCGGCGATTCGTTGCAGCTTCTGCTGCTGCTAATGCTGTAGCTGCTTCTGCTGCTGCTGCTGCTAATGTGCTGCCGCAATATCCACTGAATGTTCGTATGTACTCGGATTACTGTTTTTCTTGGTCGTTGTACCCAAATGGTTCCTTTTGATACGTGAAAAAATATTTTTGTCGTTTTGCTCCTGCATTTTGCGTACGTACTGCAATTTCTCGTTTTTGGCTTGGTTATTTTCATGTACCAGGTATATCGTTGCTATGCTGCTGCTGTGGTGCTGCTGCGTTGTTGCCGTACATCATGCTGCACTTGTGTGTGTACATATTTCGGTATCGTCAATGAAATTCCGTAGGTTTTGCGACTGCGGCACACCAGGGTACATACTTTTTTTCTTCCTTATTTTCATATCGTTGCTATGCCGCTTCTGCCAACGCGGATTATTGTTTTTATTGGCCATTTTTGTACCCAAATGTTTTTTTTTTTATACGTAAAAAAAATATTTTGGTCGTTTTGCTCCTGCATTTTGCGTACGTACTACTTCTTCTCGTATTTCGTATTGTTGCTATGCTGCTGTTGCGTTGTTGTCGTACAGCATGCGGAGGTGGGTCTATAGTGAGGTACCCAAAATACTTTTCGGACGGCCTCGGGGTACATACTTTTTTTCTCCCTTCTTTTCATATCGTTGCTATGCTGCTGCTGCCAACGCTGTGGCGATCCGTTGCTGCTTCTGCTGCTGCTGCTGCTCTGCTTTTAGTGCTGCCGCAATATTCACTGAATGTTTGTATGTACTCGGATAATTGTGTTTCCTGGTCGTTTTGTGGCGGTGCTGCGTTGTTGCCGTACATCATGCTGGGCATGATTTGTGTGTCTATTATGGTAAATTATTTCTGAGCTCTCAGAACTGGGGTTTTAGGCTGAATATACGCGTTTTACTTGGCGGGAAAGCCAGAAACACCGATAGACTCCTCAAAATGCTCCCTGTAGTTTTTTGCGAGCTTTCAGGAACAATTTCCCGTTTCTCCAGAGTCCTAATTTGAATTTTAGAGCAGCCAATCACTTTTCTCTGGAGGGTCAGAAATAAAACTGTTGGTCAGAACTGGGGCCAGAAATAGTGGATATTCGAGGATTTTTGATGAAAAATCACGATGTCCTCAGAACTGGAAATATGGACGAACAGTCCTACGACGACTCTGGAGAAATGGAAAAGTGCTCGAGAAAGCTCTCGGAAAACTAAGGGGAGCATCGTGAGGAGTCTACCGGTGTTTTTGACAGTCCCGTTGAGTAAATCGCGGGTTTTCGGCAAAAACAGCCAGTTCTGAGACCCCCTCAAAAATTTCCCATAATAGTTGGTCTTATTATTACACTTAAACTTGTGCGTGTGTACATATTTCTGTATCGTCAATGAATTTTTTTGTGGTGCTGCTGCGTTGTTGCCGTACGTCATGCTGGACGTGATTTGTGTGTGTACTGTACCACACTTGTGTGTGTACATATTTCTGTATCGTCAATGAAATTACGTACTTGCTGCTTCTGCTGCTGCTGCTGCTGCCGTCGTATAGCAAGCGATTACGTACTGCTGTTGTGCCGCTGTAGAGTAGTACAAATAATGGCCTCTGCCCCCCCCCCCCTTCCCCCTCCCCCGCCATTCCCTGCACGCCACTCCCGCCCCGCGCACCCTATATGTTTACTTCGACCAGGTCCGTGGCAAGTGCTACAACTGCCGCCTGACGGACTCCACCATCAAAGACGGAGACATCATCATCAAGCGCAAAAAGACTCCCTTCCATTTCGCCTACTCCAGGTCTTCGCGGAATTCCGAAGCAGTACGCCAAGCAGATTGTCGCCATCCAGGACGAACGAAAGGAAACAAATTGTTTCCCGCATTTCCCAAAATCACGATTATTTCTTCGTACACATATTCAACGGGTTCAACAGCGAACAGATCCACATTCTGGGCCTCCCGCCTCGTTACTACAGCATCCTGGAAGACTATTTACATATCATGTCTCATCCAAACTCCTGTGCTGGCTACACCGAAATCGCGGCCGCCCAGCAACTATACAACATTTCCATAACCGTTGTCGTTGCCGGCACTGCTGCTTTCTCTCCTGTCCCAAACCTTCCTTTAAACAACAGCCTGTATGTTGTATATCATCCACACATACATGCCAAGCACTACTCCACTCTCTCCCCACACTGATGAAATATGTTGTTCTTATTATTAGACGAATGTCATTCTTACTCTTGCGTCACCCGATCTTACGTTTCACATTACATTCATAAATATACGCGATTATTACATCCTTCACCGTTTCTTACACAAATACATTTAGTTTGGTTGGCTTTGGGCTATGTCGCCAATTAATTGCAGTTATATGTCCACGAAACGACGGAATACCCACTCCGAAGGAAAGCCTTGTATATATGTATGTATGTAGTTCTTATACCAGAAATAGCGTTGCTGTAAAAAATATTCTATACAAATATGCTACGAAAATTATAATATATAAAGACACAAACAGCTCGTCGCGTTCATTTTTGTACCAACCAAAGGGGCCCCTAAATACGCGAGAATCACAAGCGCTCTCGGAGTTGTTACGCTGATATTGACTGTGCAGTAGTGGTACAGGGCACCTAGAACGAAAAGAAACCGAGAAGAACAGGCAGACTCCCCGAGATTTGAAGGAAACTAGGAAATTATGGAGCCGTTATACTAAAGCTTGCGTAACACCCACCCATTCTCCAAAAAGGAATCCGTCCTGGACCAGACTTCCTGTTTCCAAGTAGCTAGGTGACGTGCACTGTAGTACGGATGCACTCATTCTTCTTTATGAAACGCAGCCTCGCGTCACGCATTGTTGCTCCGAGCAGCAGTACTACAGTACTACTGCAGACGTGTCCCGCGTACACGGTGCCAGCGTCGAATAATATAACATACGAATTATACATAAACTGGCTATTTCGAGAGGGCAAACCAAAAGGTAAAATGTTGCTGTACGTATTATTTTCCGCCACTCTCACCCGGAGAAAAATCTCCGGATTGTTGGATGCCCATGATGTCCGCGCTCACAGCCACACGAACCGAGGGAGTACAAAAATCCGCGCGTGATGTACGTTATTGGTGTGTGTGTTATTCACATTCAACGGTTATTTCTGCACGCGTCAACGTCCAGCACAATAACCAGTGTCCGAACCAATTCTGCAATCCTAGACAGATTCAAGTTCTGTGGTCACAAAACTACGTCACAGAGATGCTACATTGTTACGTATGCGGTGAGCACCAGGGACGCGTGTTACGGCTCAAAAAAGAGCGAGCGTCGGGCGTTCGCGTCAAACATTTAATGGAGACTTGTGAGAATGTCGCCCGCCAACGTCAACGGCACAACACGACACGGCGTTAAATCATCCCCGTTCGATTTTTTTTTTTTTTTGCGTGTGGGCTACTCACTTACTGCAAGCAGTCACAGCGACGGCGTGAGGCAGTCTTGCGTCAGGGGTGTCTGTTGTCTTGATTTTTATGTTGAGATCCTATTCTGAATATTGGTAGCACATACACATACTCGTAGCCTAGATATCTACGTCGTGCTTTTTTAGTTTGTATTAATAGCAAGAGCAGCTATGAACATAATGCGAAATACGTAACAAGTTTGTAGGGGAAAAAAAGTACATCGCCATCACGAACCACCAAGAGCTGAACCAGTCCGCACACGTATGCATGCCTCTAAGACGCTGAGACTGCAGACACTACTGCTGTTGTAGCTTTACAGCAAGCGGCACAACCAGACACAAGAGATCAATTATGAATGGGTTCACTAAAATGAGGCTTTTTCCTCCAGGGATCATTTTGAAAACAGCCCAAATGTCTTCCATTTTTTTTGCAAACGTCTTCTCAACATGCGAACGCGAACGAACGTGTAACGCGTAGCACGCATCCCCGGTACGCACAGCAGACAAGGCAATGCCATGTCATCGTACTGGATATGACAGGCACGGCACCTACATTCTTTGAAAGAAAGAAAACGAAAGAAAACAAAGAACAAAGAAAAAACAAATCGAGAGAGGAAAAGGAAAAAAAAGAACTGTCGGGCCTGCTCGCAGGTGATGTGGCAGACACTTGAAAAAAGAAGTGCTAAAGCAGCAAAACACCACTCTACCCATAAACAGAGTAAGACTAACAACCAAGGGAAACCATCAGGCAAACCGAAGTGAAAAAGCACCCTCCAGGTAGCATAACCATGTTTTCCATACGAGTTCGCTTGGGACCTTGCTACCTTGTCCGCAGTCTCCGTCATGCGTTCGTCAACTATCCCCGTCCCTCGACGTCAGACACTCTACGGCACAAGCAAAGCAGGCTCGGCATCCACCCACGCCACACGACTCCTTCCTTAAGGATGTCAATAAGATACATGAAGGGAAATATTTCAATTGATAATCACAGAGGATCAAGCGCAAAACTAAACAAAAAGACACAAGACTAGGTTCGAACCAGCTGCACCAGTTGGCGGCACCAGTAGCTTTTAGTAGGCATGTTCTGCTTCCCCGGCGGGGTGCCTTGCTACCTTGTCTGTCATCTTCTTTCTACTTGCGTCCACCGCGATTTTCCTTCCACTCCTCCGGTTACCCCCCTTTCCCCCATTCCCTTGGACACTACCTACGGTGGATGCGCGGCGTCGCCTACTCTGCTGTGCCTCATCCTCGTGCTACCTCCCCATGAACCGCTCGACTACATCGAGGACCCCCCGGAACCACTTCTCCGCCTTTTATGCTGTAATGGACCACAGCGCGGTCTCAACTCCAAACACCAAGGGGACAGGTTCCGTTGACCCTTCTGTAGCTCAGAACTCCCTAAGGTCTTCGATTATGCATCTATGCCAAGTCTTAAACTGTCCGCCAGATCTCGGGTTCTCCCCACCAGCCATCGTCCCCAACATTACCCGACTGGGTAATGACTCCTTGCTTTGCTGTGCCACGCTCCCCGCAAAGAAGAGTCCGCAGTTTACGGATGGTCGTTTCGATGCCCAACCTCGCAATGTGTCATCTTGAGGGCCTTCGCGTACGAGAGGTGGCGTGGTCAGTACGAAGTCGGCGCTGGAAGCCAACGACTCGCAAAAGGACTTAGTGGTGAGCCGTTCGAAGCTAAGCAAAGTGTTCCGCTCGGACGATCCACGTCACACACACGTACAACAAGGGTCTCATTCACCTCGGCCTTCAGCATTCGGACGTCAGGCTGAGGGGGGCGGTCGTCCTATCATACATGTCCGGGCCGAACCGTTTAAGGAATGCCCGCATGAGACGGATCCATCGGTCGATTTCGAGCGAGAGGTCAGCGTTTTGGTGGATAATGCGGGCGTCTGCTTATACCCTTGGCCTGCTGCTTCGATGACGAGCGGTGGTGCGGGGGTTGTCTGCTCTTGTGTTTGTAGAAGCATTTTCGCTGTCTTCTTCTCCGACACCGTGAGGCCTGCTGCTTCGAAGGCAGTCACGATGACTGTCATCATTTTCGCGAGCACTTCAGCCGACTTCGAGACAACTCCTGCGTCATCGGCGTACAACATGACCCGTACAGCCCTTCGCACGCACGCCAACGGCTCTTCGGACCTGCTCCTCTGTCCCGTCTCCTCCAGCATCATCACTGAGTGGAACAAAATCCCTTACGATGGCTTCGTCTTGGCTGAAGCGTACTTGTACGACGAGTAGCGCAGGAGCGAAGATTACGTTGAGCAGTAACGGTGATAGCACGCAGCCTTGCCGCAGCCCCTGCGTGATATCGAACCATTCCGATTGCTCGCCGTCTTCCGTACACACGCGAGCCCGCATGCCTTCGTGGAAATCACGGATGACTGTTAGCGACTTGGTTGGTACGCCAAGGCGTGTGAGTACCTCCCATAGCAGCGCTCGGTCTACAGAGCCGTACAGGGGGATTTTCCTCCGTCATCCGAGCTCTTGCAACCGGCGCACGACGAACAGCATATCAATCGTTGATCGTGCGGGGCGGAAGCCGCACTGTTCTCCGGGAGTATTCCCTCGGTCTCGCCAGTTGCTGAGGCGGGACGCGACGAGTTTTAACAAGATGTTGCTGCGTGGGCAACAAGTGCAATTCCTCTGTAGTTTCAATCAGTGCAGTCCAAGGAAAACTACGATTAATACCAGTATGTAAATGGTTGCATATCGGAACAATAATCGATAACTATCTGATACAGGGAAGAAAAAACGATTCCGATATTAAGTCCGATATAAATGTATCAGATCGGATCGAATCGCGAAACAATTCGATCCCGATACGATAAACGACATCACAGGTGGTGTGCAGAAAAACCGTGACATTTCAAAACTGCTCTAATCTCAACTCTTATTGACTTCCTGCTGTTGTCCCCGCCTCGACAAGAAAACGAAACCAAACACTTGATTCTAGTGAAATATTAAGATACTTGGTGTAAGTGTGAAACAAAAGTAAGAGTTTGTCTTTTAAGTCGAAAGCATTTGACGTAAACAGCAAAACATACGTGATTTCAGTGTGCCTAAAAAAGCTGGACTCCTACTGTGTACCTGGTGTTGAACCTGATTTTCTTCTAAATCATCTCTTCCATTTCCCAGCTCGTGAGAGGTTTTACCCTCAGTCGTCTTCTCGACAAGCCGTGGTTACAGGTGTCGTCCCTCCTTCTCCCCAGTACGTGTCTTTATTTTTTTATCGCGTATAGGGTTCAACATTTCCACTGCTCGTCGATTTTCATCGAAGTGCGAGAAAAGGTCCTCACGAGCACGCACTCGGTGAGACACTTTGACCCACGAAATTGATCTTGGTACGCAGGCGGACCCTAAAAACTGACCTTCGAGTATGTTTAGTATGCTTCAGTTTTCTTCCTGTAAGTTTGCGGCACATCGGACAGATCAACTGTAAACCCATCTGTCCGGCGGAACTCAACACAGGCAGATGCGCGATCTTCTACTACGTACAGTTCACATGCCGCAAATAAATGGTGATAGGATTACGATGAGCTCGGAAACACCGATGGACATTTTGACCCCTACAGCCCAGGAGTTAATGCGTTCACGTTTATTTGACGTTGTCGAGAACAGGGGTTCGAATCTCACTCGAGCGTTTCTTTGATGGAAACGCTTGCTCGTGCGGTTTCCAGGGACACATTTCCCTGGTTCCCCAGGTACTGGAACGAAGCGTGTAGGTCAGCGTACGGCCGTATACGGTACCTACGCCCCAAAATATCCCGCCGTGTCGAAGGGGAGGGTAGGGGGGGGGGGTTATAAGGATTACCCTAGGCCGAGTAATCGATCGATCGTTTACGCCTATACAGTAGTAGGCGCCCGCAGAAAAGAAACATTTAAGTCCAGCAAAAAGGCTGAGATCAGCACGAAAGACAAGGAGATTGGGCCAAGAAACGCACCTCAACAGTGGGACGAACTCTAGATCATACACGAAAGCGTTGAACCAAGGTCGGACAACAAATAAGACATTGAGCCTGGGCGCCAAGTTGACGTTTCTTCACACCGGGAGCCCACTGTAACTCAGTAGGTCAAATGCCTTCACGCAACCTTGAGATAGCTCATCATGTAGCTCTTGTATTATTGCTCACCCACGGGAAATACAGCAGTATGTTTCAAAAGAGTAATCTCCCCTACAAGGCTTACCCTCGGTAAACATTGTTAGATGATCAATCTGCTAGAAACATTGTCATGCGGGTTAGATTTGCATCATTCATGTGCTGGAGTTCATCACTTGAGACGTCTATACTATTGCTAGGTCAAAACTGGTCTTGAAAAAAATGCGAGTGCAACACGACGAAGAATCACATTCCCTAAACAAAAATCATGCCGGCTAGATAGTGAAACAAATATTGTCATTTCGACGAATTCGCACAGTCATTAACGTACCCCTATACCGAGCGTCCCTATTACTCTACAGTAGAATATGATAGCTCATTTATCAATAGTACCGTCTGTTGTACCAGGCACGGTAGCTCTTATCATATTTCATCTATGGGAATGCGCTATTTAGCAATCTCCCATACAGCTCACCCCGTGGGAAATATGTGTGTGTACGTGCTACAAATTTGTAGGTGGGCCACTGCTGTATCTCCTGAAAAGGGTTACACCCGGCAATCATGCGATAGCTCTCCTTGTAGCTCTTCGAGATCACTCGCGGGGAATTCGTGTATGTCGTCGATGCCCGATGACTCGTCCCAACCAAGTAAACATGGGTAGATGAAGCTGGCGTAAATCTTCCCGTTCAGACGACTTTCGTCAGCAGTTCCCGAGTAGTCTGATGATATCAGCTGCTGCTGTTCTAATCAGAGAAGGTTTTGTCACGAAATTGTACGGGATTTTCTCCCGATGGTGACAGTATTTCCGACTTCAGCTCACGGCGGATATCGCAACGACAAAGACTTGTAACACTACCCCTCACCAAAACTACTAGAGCCGTGCTTGGTTGATGTGCCACAGCTTGTCGTCGAGCTTGAAAATGCTATATTCAATACTTGCTGTCAGGGCACCTCGTATGAAGTTAGCCTGAACGGACAGATCTACGCGAACACGTGAGGGTGGTGTGCTACCTCTATAGGCTCAGACACGGCATACATATGATACGTCATTTCGTAAGGCTCGAACGCAAGATTTCGATTGATCTACACCGAAACTGGAAACATAGAGCTATCGAGAATTCATACCTTCGACGTGGAAAACATGGAAGGTACAAGAAAATCGAAAATCACTTTGTACCAAATATTTTACAAGTTTAAAGCAGTAGCAGCAGCAGATTTCGCATTGTCCTTCATTCCGGCCATCGCCTCCCTCTCTTTGTTCTGTTCGGGTGGTTTTCTACGTGCCCGACTTGGTGGTCGGCATCATCATACTATTATCTGTTGTAGTTGTTGTTGTGCCCTATACAGTCACTGTGGGTGCATTCTGCATGGAGGAAAGCAAGGTGCCACATGATATTGCGCTGTGCGTGCCTGAGTCCTGGGTGGCTCTTGTGCTCAGGATGATATGCTGTGTTGCGTTGTCATTGATATATTTGCGTTCGTGCGGGGTGCGTGGGGCTAGCCAGCGGCAGCAGCTGTTCCCGCTTCCCCCCGGCAAACTTACGGCTATTTATCGTCTATCGGTAAACGGTAATCGCTAACCGGATGCTTACCGGTAATCAGGGCGCGTTTTCCCGATACGATTACCGATAATATGTCGCACTTGTCGGAAAGTCCGATACAAAATGTGAAACCCAACTATTTATCGAGAGCATTGCGCGATGTTGTCTAGAGGGCAAAAAACGTCGAAAAGGCCGAGTGTGTCCCATCGATTAGGTACTTTCTGGAACATTTATTACTGTCAAGATGTTTGTCACAACAATAGTGAGGGTCGCTAAATACGGTACGAGAATACAAGTACTGGAATCTCCACCCCAACATATTCAACCGAAGTTTAGAGCTTCTTGTTGAAACCCTTTTTGTCTCGCTGACAGTCTACGTCAACCATTATATACAGTGTCAAATGTTTTGTGATATGTACCTTGCTTAGCAGTCACAGCTTTCTGTGCTGAAACCAAAGATGTCAGGAGACAACACTTTTACTCCTGCTGGACAAACTCTGCCAAGGCAAATGTTCTTGATAGACAGCCTTGACATCCAAAGCCCGGGGACGCTAAAAAAAAACTCGTTCTTCTGGAAACGCCTGAAAACGTTGTCGAAAGTAGTGTGTTTCCCTGTATTTTTGTTGTTTTTGGTATTTTGATACATTCCCAGTCCGATCTACAGAAAAATGCTTTTGAATTGCAGAATCTCGATATTATAAAATGAGCTTCATATTAAACAAGTAAAACAGCTGCACGTACAAATAAGAAAAACAGGGGTTTACACGCATTTAATGAACCTTTTGCTGCCGGAATGGATAGGGGACACATCTGATCTCTAGGCAGATGGATTTGCCTTGACAGACAGTCTTGACAGACAGACAACTTGACACTGACATGTATCCTGACATCTTTGGCTGAAACCGCGAAATGAAAGAATTTTCCAAGAACGCATCAAGGAACACGCTTCCAAGTTTTGCTATAAACCCTCTGTCCTTTGCAACGAACGCCAGCTCTACTCGCCTCGCCCCCATCACTTTCTCCTGCCGTTCGCAACCGACTGTTATATTAAGTTCGGGTATACCTATGACCACGGATGCAGAGAGGCTGGGCACGTCAACAAGCATCGACAGTACGAACGGGTGCTCTTGCACTCGACTAGGACACGCTTTAGAACCACCCCAGACGCCAATCGAATAGCAGAACAGCGGGCAGGAAAGCAAGCTCTCTTTGGGTGAGGGAGAGCGGAAGAGGAAAAGAGAACGACAAACCCGTTCGTAGGTGTCACCGGGACTTCCTGTTCTTCCTGGGGTGTGTAGTCGGCGCTCGATTCTTGCAGCATGACGTCTGTTCCATGCGTTGGTGAGTTCTGTAAGATAATGCCTTCACGTTCGCTATACGTACCGCTGATTTGGGCGCACGAGTGAGGTGTGTTGTGTCAGGGCTAGCACTTAATTTCTCTCAGTCTCATCGCTTGCGGAGCTTTAAACCCAACCCCGAAGACAAGCTTGAGAAGACGTTGTACGCTGGGCCAACTGTGATAAACGCTCGAGGGCAACGTATTCAAGCCGACGGGTTTTTTATCCTCGGTTGCAAACGCACCGAGTCATCTTGTGGAAAAGTCGTGCCCGCGATGTGTTCCCGTGAGGAACCGTATCCTGTGCGAAACGACGACATGCAAATTAGTAAGCAGCCGATACGCTGGCAAGCCTCGCATTCGTGGAACCACAACTTAGTAGTGTATTACAGAAAAAAACTATTCGACATTTCCAGTTCGCCATACAGCCTGAACTGGTTAAAACTACCAGGCAGGGGTCCCCTTGTTTACTGCAAACACGGGACAACTACTGTACTAAATTGCTTACGTACCAGATAAAAAAGACATTTCAACCTGCAGTCTCGTATGGAGACAAACCATTCTAATTCCCAGCACTGTAGTAGTTAGTCCCCTAGGCGGGACAGCTATTCTGAAGGGGTGCACAAGATAGTGTGAAATACCGCACGCAGTCGTTGTTCTGAAGTCCAGGTTGATCGCACCCACTCTCAAATGAGAAATCAAACCTGAACAAAGCATTTTCCTGTTTCTTGTTTCGTTTCCGACACTACTGCTGCAGCATAGTTTAGTCCAATAAGAACGGAATTGAAACACGCCCACCAAGTATCACGGAGGAACTGGACTCCTTCCGTGGTGTCGGTCGTACGGGTCAGGATTTTCCCCCCGGTCGCTATCTACGCTATGGATCGAAGGGGTATAGTATGTATGTAGAGTAAATTTTAAAGTCGCTCGTGAACACCGCGGTCTGTTTCATCAGTTATGGTTCAGAGCGGTTCGTAGGAGTTAAAGACGTCTGTCACAGTGAGTATCGCGTCGCGTTTGAACATCGCCGCGGTTGCGCTATCGTGTCCTTCAAAAACCCAAACTCGACTTCAAGTCCATGTTTGACCTACCCCCCCAGTCTTCCTTCTAATTGGCGGGTGAAGTATGGTTAAGGAAAATACTCTGCCCTCCGGCCGATATTTTCCCTTCGACTTCTCCGCCGCCCTTTTATTATTTATTAGACATCGGTCGGGGCTGCATAAACTACACTGCTACTACTGCTGTTGCATATGTTCTGCTGCTGTGCAGCAGTGTTGCATATGTTCTGCAGCGACAGGTAGGTGCTGACCGAAAGTTGTGCGCGGGTTATATTTCAGCTAGAAAATGCTTCGCGTCCCTGCTGAGTTACGTCTGGTAGGCTACTCGGAATGAATAACAAATGCTGAGAAAAAGATAGGTTGTGCCCGCAGTTTCTGATTGATCAATTTTTCACGTTGGCTTTTGTTTTACATCAAAAACCCTTCCTTGGTCGACATTTATTTGTCGTCGTCTGGAATCGTGACGTCACTTCAAAGAAAACTGCGGGCACGAAATCCGTTTTCGCTACATGTCATTAAACAAAACAGCAGTATAGCAGTAGCTGTGGTAGTACGAGCTGCGCCGAGCAAGACGCAAACATAATGATGGCTGGACTGGATTTCGGAGACGGTTTTTGAGAATCAGAACCTGAATTTTGGACACGTGTTTTCGACTACAGTAGCATATCAAATTTTATTTTCGGGAGTACGTTTTTTTCTCATTTGTTTTTTTTGCGTGAGCTAGTCCGATATTAATGGAATTGGGATTTTTTGTTTTGCGACAAAGTGTTTTTTTTAATCAAAACGTACCACAGTGAATATATTCGTTACATCGATAAAATTCACATGCTAAAAATTCAGATACAAGAACGAAAAACTGGGCTGGTAAATCGGGATTTTGTGTCCCTCATCGTAACATCTTGACGAACAACCACCAAGTATATCTCTTGACAGAAAACTAACTAGGCGAAAGTGGGGACATCGATCGTTTCGCCATGCCTCAAGGCGTGTTCACACCGAGAATCGGCGTCATCCACTCTGCAGATTTTGGGCGGTTTCGTATAGACTTTAGTACGGAAATATCTACGCGTGTGACGGGACCTATTCGATCTGTTTTTTCCCGACGAAATAAACTCGGGTTCCAAACTTTGTTAGGGTGTCTGCATGTGTGCTGTGAGCTCAGGAACACGGTTGTCAAATTTGAAGTCAACATATTTCCAATAACGACTGGAAAACCACCGATCGAATGAAACTGTGTTCAACCGCTAGACCAACCTGTAAGTAGGACCAGGTACAACAGTTGCTGAACTCAACCTTTATACCGACGCGACTATTTTTCTGTCCAAGTTTCATATTAATGCGGAGGTATTCTACATACATATATTTCTGTGACACAAGTGTACCGGAAACAAGGATTACCCTGAGCGGGGTACGTAATCGATAGATGTTGTATCTCTATAACTCCCAGTAACCACTAATTACATCTGACATCGGCGAAGACATGGATTCAAATCTCACTTCGATTTTTTCTTGTGTAGAAATGCTTGCGCGTATGCCCCTAGAAATATATCTCCTTGTTTTGCCAGCTATGGAACCGATGCGGATAGATCGGCGTGCGGACGTCTTCTAAGGTTTAGGATTTGGGTAAGCGTTTCGTCTTCTAAGGACGGGGGGGGGGGTGCTGTAAAGATTACCCTCGGCTTGTTATCCGATCAATAATTGTCCACTGTACAACTCAGCAGGTCACCACTTCACGTCCCCTAAACGTCATTGTAGCGTTTGTGTCTCGTCGGCAAAGCTTCCTTGTGTGTGTCCTCGGCAAAGCTTACGTGTGCGTGGTGTATAGGTTCTTGGGGCAGACTATGAAATGGTCATCATGATGAGGTGTGTGCTCTTTCACATTGAACCGTTCTTTCTACCCGTCGACATCCAGCACAACAAGCAACGTGCCGATTCTTCAATCCTCGAGAGTTACAAGTTATGGGGTCACAAAACTACGCCACAGGGATACTACAGCAGTGTTAGATTAAACAACGAAGGGACATGTCATCGTACAGTACTGGACACGACAGGCACGACATCCACATTCTAGAAAAGAACAACCCAAAAGACAGAAAGCAAAGATACAAGGTCGACGATAATGAATGAATAAAAAAAAAGAACGGAAGGATAAACTAAAAACATGTCGTGCCTCCATCAGGAGATGTAGCGGACACACAAAAAAGAGCTGCCTAAAGAAACAGCACCACTAAATACTGCATACAAACAGATTAAGGCTGAGAACCAAGGGAAATAACAAACAAGCCAAAGAACTAAACACCCTCACGGTAGCCGCAACAGATTATGGTACGTATAGCATGGCCAGGTTCTCCCTACTAGGCGGTCTGGTACCTTGCTACCCTGTCTATCGTCTCCGTCTTGCGATCATCAACTACGCCCCACCCCCGCAGAGGATGCGTCAGACAATACGAAGTCAGCAAGGAATCATCCGCCCACACTCCACACGACTCCTTTCGTAAGGACATGAAGCAAGAAAGATGAACAAATAAAATAAAAGTCGAGGATCAAGCTCCAAAAATAAAAAGAAGACAAAGGAAGACCACGTTCGAACCAGCTGCAGCAAGCAGTTGGTGGCATGATTAGCATAGACATGTTCTACTTCTTAGTCGGCCTGGTGCCTTGTTAACCTGTCTGCGGTCTTCTTCCTATATTCGTCCACCACGACTTCCCTTCTACTCCTCCTGTTGCCCCTCCTCCCCGCATTTCCCAGGTTGAGTGTATTTCCACTCCTCTTGATGCCGCTCCTCCCCCCATTTGCTTGGGCACCACTTACGGCGGATTCCCGGCGCCGTCTACAAAGCTCGGCCTGATCATCTTGCCACCTCACCATGAACCGTTCGGCTTCTTCAAAGACCCCCCAGTACCACTTCCCGGCGTTTTTGGCTGGAGTGGATCACAGCGCGGTCTCAATTCCCAACTCCAAGGGGGATTGTTCCGTTGACCCTTCAGTGGCTCGGAAGGTCTTGAACTATGCATCTATGCCAAGTCTTAAACTGCCCGCAAGGTCTCGGGTTCTCCAGGCCAGCTATCGTCCAGAACATGACCCGACTGGGTGATCGCTCCTAGTTTTGCCGTAACACGTCCCCCGCAAAAAAAAGGAGCCGCTCTTTACGGATGGTCGTTTCAATGCTCCCGCAGCGTGCCATCTTGAGGGCCTTCGCGTACGACAGGGTGGTGTGGTCAGCGCAGAGTCGGCGCTGGAAGCCAACGACTCACAAGAGGACTTTGTGGTGAGCCGTTCGCAGCTTGGCAATGTGTTTCGCTCGGAGGGTCCACGTCACACACCCGTACAGCAGCGTCTCAATCACGTCGGACTTCAGCATGCGGACGTTCAGGCTAAGCGGGGAGGTTGTCCTATCAACTCGGGGCCGAGCCGTTTGAGGAATGCCCACATGAGACGGATTCGTCGGTCGATCTCGAGCGACAGACAGCGTTCTGGTGGATAATGCCGCCTAGGTATAAGAACTGGGCCGTCTGTTTATACCTCTGGCCTGCTGCACCGATGACGAGCGGTGGGGCGAGGGTTGTCTGGTCTCGTGTTCGTAGAAGCATCGTCTCCGTTTTCTTTCCCGATACCGTGAGGCCTGCTGCTTCAAAGACAGTCACGATGTCTGACATCATTTCCGCGAGCTCTTCGGCCGACTTCGCGACAATTCCTGTGTCTTCGGCATACAATATGCCCCAGCCGGCGTCCCCGGTGGCTTGGTAGGCGGTCCGTGAAGCTACTAACATCAATTTCGTGGGTTCAAGTCACACAGAGTGCATACTCGTACGGACGTTTTCTTTCCTAAACATAGACTAGCGGAAAATGCGAAATCGTGAATTCGTTAAATTCGATGAAACATCGACGAGCATTGGAAATGCTGAATTCTATGCGGGATATAAACGAAGGCACGTACCGGGGGGGGAACGGATGACACTTGTGACCACCGCTTGTCCAGAAGAAGATCGCTGAGGTTCATACCTCCTACGCGTTTATCAGAAAGTGAGATGATGCAAAAAAAATAAAACAGCCCGTCACACGCATGCCAACGGCTCCTCCTGCTCCTGTGGTCCAATTACTCCATCGTCGTTGATGAGCTGGACCAAATCCCTGACGATGGCTCCGTCTTCTAGAAAGCTAGAGTAATATTGGCAGATGAAGAAGGGGATATGTTCGCCCGAGAGATCAGTGCTGGCGAGATTGCAATAAAACCTCGAGAGTTTTCATCGTGTTGTCTTCGATATATGTTTGTTTTTCTTCGATTGTTTCCAGGTCGACCTCAAGCGTAGGTTCTTTTACTCTCGGCGTCCTCCGCGGCCGCCGTGGTCATACCTAGCTGGCGTCCCTCCCGCCACCCTTCTTTACTGGCTTTCCTGTATACTACACAGAGGACTCTGCTTCCCAAAATGTCGTCTATTGTGATCGATGGTGGTCGCTACCCAACGGTCTGACCCTTACAGTGGCATGATGAAAAGGAACGAATAGTCCAGGTTTTTGAAAGATACCTCGATGGTCGCTGTCTCCGGGACCCGGGACGGATACCTCGAGAACCATTCATCCGAACCCTGACTATGAGCCAATCAGGACGAACCAGCAACTATTTTATTGCAAGTTATCCCCTCGTACACGCATTATTAGGGCGTGTCTTAACTTCCTCCAAAGAGCATGGGGACGAACGTATCGGAACGAGGCTGCTGCTCGAGGTCCCTTCGAATGCATGTGTAAAAGCACTTGTTTTGGGTCAGAATCCTGGGCCTCGCCAGCCGAATCTGTACGAACGGTATATTTTGCACATGCCCAGATCTTATTGGCGTCCGCATCCGTCTTCGATGATGTCCATCTACCTCAAATAAGATCAAATTTGTTCCCGTCGTAAGGTCCTCCCAAGCAAAGAAAAAGGGGCGCAACACTTCATCTTCGTCTTACCGTTTTTCTCGGGCTGTAGTCAATCTATTCGTTTCTGTCAAGGTTTTACCTGCTGAGCTACTGGGGTAAATGACCGATCGATTATCCAGCCCAGGGTACCCCATATACCACCCCTCTTATTGGCGGGATCATTGGGGCGTGAATATGTCTGTACGCTGACCTACCCGTTTCGTTTCATTACCTGGTGGACCAGGGAGTGTGTTTGTTTAGGTATGCACGCGCAAGCGTTTCTGTAAAAGGTGCGTTCAAAGCGTTCGAACCCGTGACCTGGACGACGTCAATGTTTGAAGGATTACCCTGGGCTGGGTATTCGATCGATCCGCTTCAGGAATGTCAGTATTGGAAATAGAACTATGACGGGGGTTCATAGTTAATAGGACCTATGGTATACATAAATACCTATATATTTACCTATTTTTGCTAAAAATATTTGGTCCTATTTACTATGGACCCCGTAATGCCATTGTTGTGATGCCATAACGACTCTTACTTTCCTCAGGCGATAGATTAGCGAACAGCCTTCGTTGGTATGCCGCGAGATTCTACGCCAGGAACGGAAAACATTGCGGGGGACATAATCTTCAGAACCCACGCATCCCTGTATAGTACATGTACACACGATATTCAGTTATGATCTCTCACAGCCAGTACATAGCCCGGTAATACTTTATTCGTTGGGAAATGTTCATGGTACGCCAATTCCTTTCGCGAACTTCAAGTAGGAGAGTTCAGAGTTCAATGTTGCACTCGACGCACGCTACAACTCGGTTGCAGGTTCAATGGGAGTGACATGAACTCGAACGGACCGAGGCAAGAACGTCAAAGTTCGACAAGTTGGGATTGGCCTTCTGCAGTCAAGTGACCACAGGAGCCCAACGGGCGGGCCCATCTATTTAACAAAGCAAAATGCCTATTTTTCTCCAGCACCCAATCCCGCCATCATTGAGTTGCGGGACGTCCCCTTAGCCACGAACTACCTACTGTATGAAGTACCCGAACAAAACTCGTCAATACAACCCAACCAACGTACATGATTGTTTGTGTAAAGGTGTTACCGGCGAGACTAGAACTCACGTCATTCTTTAGGGGTTCACCGGTTAGACGGCTTCAACCAAACACATTGAGCTCAGTGCCCCAGCAATCTCTTGGGACTTCAGATGGAAAATGCGGTGGACGCCAGCCATGAAGGCTAAGGCGTCGCCCACACGCAACAGTCCAGATTGGCTTTGGGTATCGTGTCGGAGATTTCGATATTAGACGCGTTCGAACGATCGAGGTAGCACCTGTTAACCAAACTTGCTCCCGACCGAGCGGGCTCCTTAGACCTTCTAGGACCGCAGTCCTACTATGGGGACAAACCAGGCAAAGTCTAAAAAGATGTCCCCAAGATGGGACCATGGTCCTAAAGCGGTTAACCCAATATTGTTGAAATACGTTTCGTTTTTACGGCATTGTTCGTGATGTACTCACCGTAGGTCATAAATCTTGTATTGTTCGTCGGCTGCATTTTTAGCTATTCTCGAACACAATCTCGCAGCGCGGTGGGGAATAGAGCCCCACGAAAAGTCAGGTGCAGCCTTACTATAGCTTTAGGCACTGGCTGCGATAGAGGTACGAGCACGTTTCGGTCAAAGTATTTTAAGTCCGACCGCTCTCCTTAACCCAACTGTTGTTCGGGAAACCAAGAACGTTCTGCACTACCGTACGTTTCCTGATACGCTTAGGGTTTGGGATTGTCCATCAGGCCGCATATTTTGCTCGTCTCCAATATATCTATACCAGCTTTTCGAGTGAGGTATGGGGCTCATTGAAGAACCTCAGAGCGTTTAGGTTGCTTCCTCTACCCTAGCATGCCTCTGTTTCGAAGTATCGATTTCTCGACCTATCTTACAGATTTTGATTTGACTTCTATCCCCTGGAATTCCGGTCTTTTTTATGCAGTCGCTGAACGAAAGCATCGTCGTGCTAACTATTGAAATCGTATCGATTTGTTTTTTTTCTTGTATCGGCGTTGAATCGATTTCTATGCGCGACAATGCTCTCGGGGTTTCCGAGGGAAAGAGCGACGGATGCCACCTACGACCACTAGAGTGGAGCCTTGGCCAAAGCAAGCAGTGTAGGGACTGGGGGGTTAGACGACGATGACGCCTATGTCCCACCTGCGCTGTAAAGGGTTGAAGGACACGCAACCAGCGCAGTACATACCTGTACTGCTGAGCATTGAAACCTTGACAGCACTTTCAGTTGCGCCTATTTCTTTCATATTTCGTGACAGGTTTCGCCATGAGCGATTTTGAAGCTCATGCCTCACACTGTGGCACTAATACTCATATGTGTTCATTCATGTTAGTTTAACTCAAGTCGTTGATGTACCACTGTAAACTCAAACCGCCGAGTGGGGAAGAGTGAAATTTGTATCTCCGAACGTAGGACAGGGCTGCATCTCCATTAGCTACGAGAATTACGATTGTGAAAGACTCTCCCGTCCAAATGTTAGCCCCCCGTCCAACTTCGGAGGAGGAAATTGACGATTATCAATGGCGGTTGCAGGAACGTACTCGGCGGGGTTGAGGGATGATACGAACTCGTGTCCGAATCACATTGCAAATAGTTGTATGGCGAGGAGGGAAAATGCCCCATGCCGTACTGCTGGGCGCTCACGAGTCATACCATGCTCGTAGACGGTTCGCAAACCCAACGTCTCTCTAATTTAGTCGCCATCCCGGGTTCCCCAAAGGTTAATGTGCTCCCGCCCTACAGCCGTAGTAGTGCGGCGCACTGTACACTTGCTGTCAGCGATAGCTGCTGCGAGGTAGTAACATGTTGCCTTGGTACTGATGTTTGCCAAACGCAAATACTTGGGGAACGTCGGCGGCAAGTATTGAGAACGCATGCTTCGATAGAATAAGCCCTCTATTTGACCCAGACCATTACTATTGTGACTGGCAGGGCCTTAACCGTTTTGGGACTCCAGAGGGGCAAATTGATATTTAAAACGTGAGTATAGCTGCATCGGCCACTAGGTGGTTGGAGGATATAACGAATTGATGTCCGAGTTACAATGCAAGGACTCGCATGGCACAGATGCATCGTGATCCTGCCTGTGTGGGTGAGCGCGCACGTCGCCCGTGTTAACAATGGTTGATTACACGAACGGTGTCACAGACTTGGTCGCTACTTCGCGAAAGAGGACCCGCAGACGTTAAGCCCTTTTAGTCACTGTTTTCTTAGACGGTGTCCCCGAGGCCTTACATCACTGAGAAACTGTTCAGCGATGTCGATCGAATCCCATCCGTGTTTTTCAACGGTGGTGCTCGTCGTACGCCTGACTCATGGGTAGTTCGTCTCGATTGATGTATCGTCGTTTGTCACGGTGAAGTCGAGACCTCTACAATCAAGGGGCCTCGGAACAATAGGGTGCTACCTCTGCCTCTACCATGACACGTGACTGGGGCGGTACCTAGACGTTTGGGGCTCCTTGCTTGAGGATGTCTTCTAACGTACAGGCCAACCGGCGTTGTCGAGGGATACAAGCTTTGTCGAGGTATACAAGCTACAGTGCGCCCAGTGCACAAGCTCTAGGTATTCCAACAAAACAATACCTGCATAGAGAGGGCACCTGTCGGACCCCTCCAAAGCTGTGGAGATCCCTAATTCAGGCGCCCAGTTCGTGACGCGTTCAAAGATAGGGATAGCAATGCTTGCGGCTTCAATACTGAAGAACTAATGTAGCATTCAACGCGTGTTGTTTCGAGATATTTTTCTTGACGGGCCCAAGTAATGGCATAGCTCCTTGGGTTAATCGCGTTTTTTTTTTTCCATATTTAATCGCCAGGGGTTGGTTGACAAATAGACCTTACATGAGGAGCCTCATCAAGGCATCAATGGGGCGCCACCCTACAATGCGTCTCGGGGCGAAATCATTTGCGGCGTAAGATGCAATCCTCAGCGTAGCACTCCAAATTGCCTCCATCTGCACCGAATAAATTATGACGTAACCTTCCACAACTCACCCTGCATTTGATGTCCGCTGCACTACAGTAAGTGTTTCCGGCGTGTATGGCACGACTTCCTCAAGACTAGACCTATAGATACTGCTTTCACCCCCTGCCACCCATACGTATGGTACGTCCATCTGTACAAAATAGTACTTAACGCCTGCCTCCCAACCGCCTCATGTGCTTGCTGCCTAGTGCCCTATTGCATTCTTGGCGTGTTTGGTACGGCTTATTGTCAATGTAGCTATTACATGTTGATGTATATATATATATATATATATCCCTCTTGATGGTTTCGTTGGTCAATACCGAACGCACAGTGGAAGAGAGTGTTTGTCAACACATGTCGCCGTCTCTGCCACCCAAACAAAACTCATAAGAGAAGACTCTCCCATTTCCATGCTCTGAAATTAGATTCCACTGCAATGTAATTCGTTGTTTCAATACGTAGTACCGTAGATGATACTATTAAAATGGTATCTGGCGATGTTTTGCATGCGTTGTATACGTGTGCGGCCTGCTTTTGCTATGCTTTACTTCACCCTGAAATCCGTATGCGTATGACATCTGGTGTGTTTTGCATGACTCGCACGTAGCATATACTCGTATAGTGTTTTTTCACATTTTTTTCAGCGGTGGTCGTCAAAAGGGGGAACGAAAACCTAATCCCGTTCCCAATGTCAAATCAACCAACAGACCAAGGGTGTGAGATTTCCGGACGAAATTACGATATACCAGCTTCAACCGTATTCTACTCGGGTCAAACGTGCACCTCAGCTCCTTCCCTCCCGGCTGGACCTCGGCAAATGGTTAGTAAGGAGTCGGGAAAGCGATCTCCAAGCACCCCTGATGCGGAAGGTCATGATAGGAGAGGGTGATGATGTATATCCTGGGCTCTTCAGGTCAAATATCGCACCCGAAGCGTGACGTCGAAGACGATTGTTCGGGCCATTGGACCAGGTTTTCTACTCCGTATGTGGCAGTCCTACAAAATTTGTGTTTTCAGCAAAAAAAAATGTGTATTAACCGGTACCTGCCCACTTGAGGAGCTCGATATATCAGAAAAAATCGAGCCAGAAAGCGGTATACCCCTAGGGTCTATTTTAAACTACTTTAAATACCATGTAACAGCAGTCCACATGCCTCATATGTACTCCTGCTCATTGGCTGCCTGCTGCTCGCATGCACCACTGTTTGCCCGTTGCGTCACATGCAGCTGGCACCATTCCGTCGTCGATAAGCAGCCAATCGAACGGCATCTCACGGATTCCGGAAACCGCTCGGAATGACGTGCAAAGCCCCATCTACCTGGGAGGAGATGGATTGACTTATACATTGACACGTGGAAACGGGAAGTCTGGGTATCGAACGGGCGGTCACGCGGCCGTCCCCCACTCCCAGGGACGACACGCCTCTGTAACTGGCGTAGGCGCTCGAGACCACGGGGCTGGTGGAGACGCTGGACAAAGCGATGGGCGGGTTGGTGTCGTCGAACCGGAACTGCGATGGAGAGTTTGGATTATTTTCGCGATCGAAAAACTGGCTTCCATCACCTGCATTGCCTTCGAAATATCTACTATCGACCCCTGCTCCGACTCGCCCGTAGACGAAACCTCGCCGGAAAGCACCGAGGTAGCCGACGACTACGTCTCGTCCTTAGACGAAACCTCGCCGGAAAGCACCGAGGTAGCCGAGCTACTGGATTCTCATGCTTATGGAACGCACATATTAGTAATGTTTATTCTCATATACGGTCTTGTGGTTGAGGTTGTCTCAGCGGTTGTCCTGTCCCGCATTTACCGGTCGCCGTTGGACATTAGATCGGTGCACATGATACCCCCCGACGATTTGCGGAGCTGCGGAGGAAACATGATGGTGTTCTTTTTGGCCCCCTTCTCATGGGCGATTATATACTTATTCGGCGGGTTTGGGAGCTTAATGTACGGCACACACACCCCCTGCGGTGGGAACGGGGGACATGGGCTAGGCGTGTACTTGAATGTATCGGGTTTCTTTATGGCGCTTGTCGGGTTAGGCTTGCTTATGACCTCGCTGGTGACGTTGTGCTTCTCGTTTGGGTCGCCGTCAAGGTGCACTGAGGGGTTCTGCGCAATGGCCAGAAGGGGAGTCAGCAAGAGAATATTGCCGAAAGGTGCGGTGTTCGAGATACTTTGGATCCTGCAGGGGGTGGTCTGGTCGTATCGGACGGGCGATCCTACTCAGACGATCCTCGGTGTGATGATAGTGTCTCTCGCGTTGGCTGTAGTTTTCACTGGCGGTAAAGTCGCGGTACACTACGTTTTCCCCCAGTCAGTGTCAACTAAGTAGAGATGTAGCGCGTTCGCCTACCGCTAAGAGTGTTCTTACCAGGGGGGGGGCGTTCCGTGAAGAGTACACTGAACCCATGCGCGACGTCCGCGGTAGGGTACCGGCGAGAAGGGTGAACGAGAGTGACGGCTGCATTAAGGGACCGACATCTAAAGCCGTCATACGGAACCGCTCAATCAGAGGCTATATCGTATGAGTTATATAGTGCATGTCTCGTGTAAACCTTGTCTGGGGACAGGTCAACCCGTGTGGTGAATGTGCACGTAACATAGGGACATTTCTCGATGAGTTGCGTTGGGTTAGGTTGGGCTGGGGTTGGTGTGCGGCAGCAGGGGTCGGTGGGTGCGTAAATGGGTGGGCTGGGTCGTGATAAGATTATGTGCTAGCAGCACACGATAGTACCTAGGCAATATCAAAACCTGGATGGTCTAACTGGATGGGTTTGGTTGACTTGGTTTGAGGTGTGGCAGCACGGGTGGGCGGGTGGGTGGGTGGGTGCTTGTGTTGTTGTGGGTGAGATCGAGGATGAGAGGGTCCGGTTGGGTCCACTGGTGATACGATACCATAAGGCCTACGCTGTTTAAAATCTAGATCCCTCGGGAAGCGTTCGATCGGCTTAGATTGGGGTGCGGCAGCACGGGTTGTTGGGTGTGTGGGTGCGGGTGGGCGGATAGATAGGTAGATCGGGTTGTGTGCCCTAGGAAAACGACACCATAGTGCCCTGGTTGAACTACATATCTAACCCCTCTGAAGGGATTGAATTTGTTGGGTTGAGTTGGGATGCGATGGCACGGGTGGGTGAGTAGAGGGTAAGGTTGTTTTAGGGGTGAGATACGTCTATTATCGCGGGGAACCATAGTTAATAGGACCAAGTATTAAATATGGATATATATAGGGTTTTTGTGTGTACCGTAGGTCCTATTTACTATGATCTCCCGTAATAGCGGCATGAAATCACGCACCCGGCTTGCGTTGGTTTGGGGCTGGGTTGGGTCTACTAGAGAAACGAAATCACATACCATGTAGTGCGTACTCTGGTTTTATTAGGGTTCGGTTGGACTGGATTAGGAGGTGGGTGGGTCGGTTGTATTGGAGTTGGGTTTGAAAGTGACCCTACGACATGGTGCTTACATGGTACGTGGGATTGGGTTGGTATGTGAGTTCGACTGGGGAGAAGCAGCATGGGTGGGCACGTGCATTGGTTGGGTTTATTGAGTACACCATCGACACAACAACATACCGCAGTAGTGGTAGTTCTTACGTTGGCGTTCGGCGGGTTCCGTTGGTCGTACCGCAGCACCGGTGGGTGGGTGAGTGGGTGGGTCGGTGAGATCGGACGGGTTATGTTGGGTGTGGTTGTGTTGGGATATGTTGGGTTTAGTTGCAATGTGTTCACCATCGACACAGCAACGTACCAAGTAGTGCGTACGTTGGGGGTTGGTGGGTTGGGCTGGGTTGAGTTGGGTTTGACTTCGGTTGGCTTCAGTTGGCTTGGTTCGGGCGGTGGGTATGTTACAATACAGGGGCCGGTGGGTGTGTCAGTGGGTGGTTAGATAGGTGGGTGGGGGGGGCGGGTGGGCCCACTATAGTAGTCCCGCGACCAACACCGATGCATTCATGCCGGGTAGGCGTACCTGGGTCAAGCTATTGAGGTTAAGGCTTTGTTGTCTATAACGACGACACGATACCAACTGATATTCTACTGCTGAGCCACGCTACAGCAGCACTGCACTGTCCCTGATTTGTTTGTTTCCTATTTGTATGGTACGACTTAGCCAAGGTCAACAGGAATAGGGATGGTGGCTCATCTGGAGTATGGAACGTACGAACGTGAGGTTAAACCGGTGAGACGATAAATTCAGCTGATGACGGCGCAGAGTCAGGCGCGACGAACATGATGGCGAAGTCTACGAAGGACGACGGGCAGTCCGAGCCCGGCGGTGCTGAGGGCAGCGGTGCCGCAGTGGAGAGCCTAGCAAGGACGGAATCTACTGCGGTTGAGGAGAGACCAGAACAGGCAGGATCCGCCGATGTATGTCACACTCTTGCTGCTGTTACTAGAGGGGAAGGCATCGTACGAAATATAGTAGGATGTATGATCATTTTTCACGGATGTAAGTTTGCGGAACGTCGGAGCAATGGGGCCCGGATGAGCCGCTGCTCCAGCGGACGTTCACTCTGTGAGGACTCCGCCAGACAAGCCAGGGAAGGCTGAATGGAGGTGTACATACCCCGGCCTTGTTGTGTCTTGGTTGATCTGCCTTCCTCGCACCGTATGCCCTTCAAGAACCTAGCTGGGCCACATGTTCGAGGGTCAAATCTGGTTTCAATCCGTGGACCAGAGACGGTTGATATCACGTCAACGAGTGGACTTGTTGTCGACTTTTGTGTCGGAACCCCCACGGTACATTTCCGTGGAGAAAAGTCGGGCCCAGACTATGCGGTGCTTGTCGATTGGGGGTTTCGCTCCGTAAGTGGGCCGAGGCATAGGCTGGCGTAGCAATCCGAGTCGACAACTCTCGAAGGCAAGAACTACAAAATAATGCAGCACCGGTAGATCTCGTCGAGGAAAAAAGTGGGGTGCTCTACTTTCTACCTACGGCCCTCAAACGGCTGGGGCCAAATCTGACTTTTCCCGACGCCTCAGCAGTTTTAAGACGGCGATGAGAAGCAACTCGATGGAAAAGATGGGCACAATCGACGATCTTGCCGCCGAAACAAGTTGATTGTTAATAAAAATAAAAGCTGGTGCAAACGTTGACGATCACATTCTGTACACCATCTTAACTGAGTATCTGCTGAGGACGGGGTGGAGGCCTGAAACCTGGCATCTCGCGACAACATCAGCAGCGACGAGATCTTTAAGGAAGGTCGGGAGCTGCGCCACCAACGTTCTGGAGCCAGGAAGAATATATCAAACGCCTTCCATGCAATGTATGCCGGCGATTGTGGAGGTGACTGCTGCAGGAAAGTTGAAAACGGATGCAAATGAAACAGAAGACCACTGGGAAAGCACGAAGGACTCGGAAGAGGCACCAACGAGGACGGTGATGGATCGGCTATGACTGGTAGTGGCGACGACAGCAGCGATGAAGTCGCCGACCGCAGTGCCCCCGCGAAGAGGTGCTTCAGCTGTGCCAATAAGGGTGTTAGGATCACCAACTCCGTGGGAAAGCTACACTGAAGATGCAACGGCAGAGGGTGCACCGACAATGTCAGCACCATTTCGAGGGAAAAGTCCCCGCTGGCGACACAGCTGAGATATAGCTGGCATACGTACGTAGTAGAAGGAGTACCGCAGTCCAGGATACTGAGGGGACAACTCGTGCGCCGGGTGGTGCACCGCTCGACCTTGCCATGAATAAGAGATGGTGTTGCGAAGTCCCAATTAAAGTTTAGTTGTAGTAGGGTGTACTAGAGTAGTGAGGTCAGGGGGCTTCTCTTCCCTCTTCCCCGTGACCCTGGAAAATCATCCAAATATACTTTTATGCAACCCAAACTTAAACCCTCGTAGGACAATTTGCAGCTACATAAATCACATCGATCAGCCAATCAAAATGCATCAGACATTTGAGCGAATATGGGCGACTCCTATGTCTCACAGCCTCCCCATTCGCGGCTCGCCGTCATAAACATAGTGTCAATGCCGTACTACTGTAGGTCTACAAACAAACAGACAGGTGTTATTGTCGTGGCACTACAAGTAGTAGTGTAATCAATTCAAACACAGAAATTCCAAACCCATGAGACAGCTGCCTCCCTGCTTATAGAAAACAACAAATTCATCCAGAATCCCAAAACCCAAACTATACGCCTAATTTCTAAACTGTACTACTGCTGTGCTCGCGTGAGTTTCAACACTCTCCCCAACACTCAACTGCCGTAACAACAGACCTCTGTCCGCGACATTGAAACGGTAGTCAGTTGAAATCCTACTACGCACGCACAACCGCCTCCCGGCTGTGTACACTTCGCCCTTCGAATTTCCAAAAATCGATGTAATCCAAAATATCATACTCCTCCAAGTCAGTATCATTGTTTCGGAATTGGACCGAGTTACAACAGCTTGCGTTTTTGTATCAGCGGGGGCCGCGTCATTTACCCCCCCTCGACAATTTGTGGATTGCCGCTCATCTTCGGCGATCCTACGTGTTGCCTCGGTCGTCGCGCTCGACCTGAGGCTCAAAGCAATCGGTTATCCATCTGCATACCTGGGAGACCTTCTCCCTAACGTCCAAAGCATGCTCTACCCCTCTGGGAACCGGGCGAGCGCACGTCTCGACTTGGTTGGATCGTGGCCAGACTTGGGGTTGGTGTTATTCATGATTACTTGCATATCGTAGACATATGTTGTGATCCTGTTCTATCTGATGCGAACTGTGAACGGTGATCCTTCGAATAGGCTCATGTCCGAGCTGTTTGCCTCATCCTGACCGTAGACCTCAGGACTTGTTCGTCCCACCACCCACAACATGGTGGCCAATCCGAGACAAGCGCTTGCGCGCACTGGGGATCGTTCTACGCATCTTGTTTTTGTTTTTTTATTGTGCGGGTCCCTGAGATCTCTACGGGTTTTATGCGCACGAGGATACGTAGCATGCGATCCTACAAGTGCTGCTGTGCTGTTGTAGTCTGTCACCTGCTGTATTGTTTTGTTTTTTTTTTCGTTTTGCTTCCAACATTATCTCTTTGTTTTTCGCGGGAGGCAACGGACACACTCAGGGGCATGTATTGCCCTGACGGGTGTCTTATCTCTTGGTTCTAACGGCTACCCTATTCAGTTCCGTTCGCCCATGTGTACCTTGAGGCTTTGTTGGGATGGCACAGGTGGGATTCCAAAAGCTTGCATCACACTCGTTAGGCCCCCGCCCTTTTCTTTCACAGGCAGCGATAAGAACGAATAAAAAAGCAAAAGCCCGAACGTGATGTGACCTGTGGTTTGTGCATCGCGCCCGAGTGTGCTCGCTTTTGTGATTCCCGGGCGGTGTGCCCACTTTCCATCTGTCTTGTCTGCGCGTTGGCTACTGTCGCCATACGCCACTCGTCGCTATCGCGACGCGTGGCTCTGCGTCGCTGCGAACGCGGCACGTGACTCCACTTTCTCTGCTGTGGGCACTACCCACAAGTGCCTGCAGCAGGATTCCCGGGGAGATACCTCGTGGTCTAATGTACCATGATTTTTACAGAGGTCCTCTGTACCAGGTATGCATATATTATAGATATATATATATGAAACTCAAGATAATCGCGATATTTGACCTTTAGAGCGAATTTAGGTGCCTCACGAGTTTCATACGGACGTCGGGTATAGGCGATATTTTCGCGATACGTCGTCCGCAACACACAAATATAATGTGCAGGGCGAGCTTTGGGATCCAGCTCTCGTGATCGTATTGCCTTGTAGAACGTCAGAGATGGAACAAGGGGCTGTAGGATCGAAATGTGCACTCGCTAGCCTGCCTGCGAAAAACACGAGCATCACCTCCTGTGCTGTTGGATCACCTTCTGCAATTTTACAGGTGTGTGCTTGCTGTGTTTTTTCATGTATCAAGAGGAGAAGAGGCCAAGAAACATGTACGATAGCGAGATTCACCAACAAAGACGTACTTGTACGCCAAGACCTGCTGCAACATTTACAGGCAGTATTTAAAATCTCCATTGTCTTGGTGTGCATGTCACGTGTGAACTACTGTAAACCAACTTTCGATTGTCTTGTGAACCCCGGCCCTCACGTGTCGATCTGCTGTTTCAGTGCGCGAAATGGTACTAGCCGAAATCAATTGGAAATCGAACCAGCTGCAAGTACTATCGTCTCGTCGACCCTGGTGGCATCCAGGGGAGTCACTGGCCAGTAGTCAATCACGAGGGAAATAATTGAAAACGCGCGCGGTTCACACAGCTTGCAAAGTTGAGTATCGACCGATCTGCCGATCGGTTGAACTCACAGCTGACGTGCTTTTTTAGTTTTTTTACGAACAACAATATATGCCTAGGGTATTTGTACTCCAGGCATATGCTAGTGTTCTCTTTTTGGTGGGAGAACCGAATTTGGCCGACAAAATTGGAAACAGCCTGTCCCCTCTATTCGGCCATCCGATCATTACCCTGCCAGCAAGGACCGCAACAGCAGCAGTCGCAGTGGTGGCCGCCATGACTAGGTTGAATGAGTACGGCAGACGGGTGCTCTCTTGGTCGGGGAGAGGCGGATGCACGGGATGCCCCGGTCGAGCGGCACCAGCACAGCATCCAGTGCCCTGGCTGGGCGTCTTTCTGCTGGAGTTGCCCCAAACACTGGTACTGTTTGTAGAGGCAGTTGATAGTGTTCCTACTGGCAGTAGCCTGCGCGTGCCTTGGTGTTCCAATTTCATATACAAGAATTAAAGATGTGACACGGTACTTACTCCGGTACCGCAGTACTATTGATAGAAACCTGATGTGGTTGAGATGTTGTTCCTTTTTTCGTCGTTGTCGTTGTCGTTGTTCTATTCGGGGGTCCGTAGTTAACGGGACCAAAATTTGTTAGTAAAAATAGGTAAATATATAGGTTTTATGAATACCATAGGTCCTGCTAACTATGGACCCCCGTAATAATACAATGCAGTCCGTGGTCGCAGGACAGAAGAATACCTGAGTAAAGTACTTGCTAATTATTGCTCAAGTACAACAATATAAACCCGCCAATAAAGAATCTGGTAAAAACAGGAGGCTCACTTTTTGTGGGACGCCCAGAAATTGCGTCGAGATATTGTGCTCCGCGGAAAGTACGTCAACAATAATAATGTAATACCGGGCATTGGTACAGTGGGGGTCCCTCAATAAGGCGGTCTGAGTAAAGCCCTATCTCGATATCAGGCGATCAGAATCGCTAGGCACTACTGGAACCCGCAGTAAGGCGGTCCCTGCCTTACTGGGGGATGGTCCCCCAATATGACGGTCTGTCGCCTTACTGAGGGCGTTCTAGGCCTCCACATCTGTACAGACCCCCTCCACCAGTGAGGTGATATTGGGTTTCAGTAGTATTCGGAGGCGGTACATAGCCGGGGATGTAGCAAAGAAAGGTCAGCCTCTCATGCCAGGATATACCTGACATGGAGACTGACTCTGGCCTGCTTTGGTAAGAGAACTAACCGATGTACGTATGAGTGAGTACTATGAGTAAGACTGCTGTTGGACCGACTATTCTGTGATAGCAAAGACTGTTGCTGGAGAAAATAGTACTAGTAGCAGTAGGACAGATTACTTGGAGACTAGTCGAGTACGTAACCAATAGCAGAGAGTGTTTCCCGAGAGAGTGACAGTCTAGAGAGGATGTCGGTAGTCAGGTTGTCGATCATTGGCCGGTAGCAGATACAGAGACGAGTAATATAGATCAGAGTATGAGCAAGGTAATGACTCTTGTAGATGAATACCTTGAAGCAGTTAGGTAGAACTACCGACAGGAAGGACCATCTGTGGTTGCCCCTTCCTGTTCAGTCCACTTATTGCCTCTCATCGCGCTGAGTTTAATACACGAAAACTTCTTCTTCTTCTTCTTTCTCCTTGACCTGGACCACTGCGTCTCTGCCTGTTCGAACTATCATCTAAACTCTGGAAGCTACCCTTCCAGTTTAAGAGTGTGACAGTTTCAATAACTGTTATCCTTTCAGTGGCGTCGTCCGGCTTTAGGACTTGGCAGAGCTAGCGTTCGACCGGAGAAGTATAAGAAAACACGTACAAGTATGTCGATGTACCAACCCAGCACGAAATCTGGGGGGAGGAAAGAAGACTCAGGGCTCAAGCCCGTGGCCACGCATAGGCGCTCCGCGAGGGTTAGCAGAGCGAAGGGCCCCGAAGTAGTATCCGATAGTGCTGGCAAAGGCCAAGCACCGGACGAGGTATCCGATAGTGCTGGCAAGGGCCAAGCACCGGACGTGGGGGGGGGGGGCACACTGCTGCTGTAGCAGCTGACACGACGCTGATGGTCAAGAATGAGCCTAAGGCGGAGAGACTTGCACGCCACCTAACTGGCAATGCACCCTCACTCTCCCCGAGTGGAAGGAGTGCAAAACTGCCCAAAAAGGAAGGCATGAGCCCTGGCAAGGACCAGGAACGGCCCAACGAGGAGGACGACGTCAGAGAGGGGCTGATTATCAGGATGAGAATATGGAATTTGAGAAGGTTTATACGGTATTACAGAGCCGAGGGGGCTTCGGAAAAAGTAATAAAGAACCTGCATTCTATATCAGATATGATTCGAGGGAAGCCAAAGATGCTGCACGCCGAGCCTTTGGTCCGAGATGTTTGAATTGTGCGGAAGATACACACTTTGCAAGAGACTGTCCTGCTGCAAATATGAATCGATCCCAAATTGTAAACCCTGAAATAGGAGAAGGCAAACCGGAAGAGGTAAGGAGGCGTTGGCGAAGGTGGCAACAGCGGTTGTGCCAATGGCACGCAAACCGCAGAGAGGCCGGCGAAAGAGGAGAAATCTGAAGCTGCAACGGTAAGGAGGAGGTCGACTTGCCGGTAGCATAGCGGCCGCCGTTTCTTGTTTCTTTTCCACACACAGATCAAGGAGCGTCCGGGAGGAGGGAGTCCGGAGAAAGAGGGGGGGGGGCTGACAGCATCATCGAATGCAAGGAAGGTTACGACGGGAGCCGCGGTGCACAACGCGAATCCAAGTCAAGGGGTAGGATACAATCTACCTATTAACGGTAAGAGTGGAGGCGTAGTTGGTTGTCGTCTTTCTGGAGAGAGGGGAAGTAATTACCCCGACGTCCGATCGTGCGCTTCCACCCTAGTACCACCGCTCTGCACAAGCTCCGTCACTGTTAGTAGTGGGCTAGCGGGTGGGCTTGGCCGTCCGGACGGCGTAAGGATACGGTGTAAGCTACCGAGAAAAACGCCAGTTCGAAGCAACGTTAATTCGTTGAGTGTGTTGGTTCAGAGTCATACCAAATATGAGTCAATGTCTGCTGTCAACAGGGCGAAGGGCACGCCTGCTTCAAATGTACAGTTGAAGAGAGAGATACCCCCCACCGATAACAGTTTTAGAGCCCGGGGAGGTGAGAATAGGGGAGCGACGCCTTGTCTACCCAGCAAAGCCCGCGAGTTTTCCCCGCCAGTAAAAGAGAAAAGCTCATGGACTGGTAATGTAGAGAATAGGGGAGCGACGCCTTGTCTACCCAGCAAAGCCCGCGAGTTTTCCCCGCCAGTAGAAGAGAAAAGCTCATGGACTGGTAACGTGGTAAGTGGAAACACAGAAAGGAGTATACGACGCTTGCGAGCGAAAAATAGTACGGAAGTAGATATAATGCCAACCATATTTGAGCGACAGTCGGCAAAGCGACCGGAACAAAATGTTGATGTATCCAGCATGACCTCAAATACATCGAGCATTGATAGAAGTAGCAGCGTTCAGGGGGGAGAATTTTCGAGCAAGCCAGGAATGCCAGACAGCACATATGCACTCGAACCCAAGCAAAACCTGACTAGTGAAACGCTACCCAACGTTTTCCCACTGCGCCAGGAGGAGATCGAGAGTGGGGAACGAGAAAACTACGTGCCAGAATTTACGCGTGCCGTGGGAGGAGAGGTGACGTTGGACAAAAGACGTCATACAACACGAGCTCAGATTTTTGGAGGATCCAAAGCTACGCGTACGCAAAACTGCACCGTACTGCTGGACACTGGGAGCCCATCTTCTTTCATCCAACGCAAGGTATGGCAACATATGTTGAGATGTGGGGCAGCTTCTAGAAATGGATTAACAGAAATACCAGAAAGAAAATGGGGAGGATTTCACGGTATACCTTTAACCACAAACAGCAGAGTACGATTGAACATTCAAATGGGAGGAGAAAAGGGGATATCCTCAGAGAATGGGAGAGCACAGACAGTTTGCTTGGTGGTATATGCACACGTTGTACCAGATGAGGCGATGACTCATGCAGTACTTTTAGGACGGGATGGTTGGGCGGAATTTCCAACCAGAAAATACGTCGACATAAACAACAAAGAAACAAGGGTGACGTTTACAGTACGGGAGAGTGGGACCGTTGAAAACACACAAAGATATTCTGATTGGGTCAACAGCACAGTTGGATTAGTAGAAACTAGCACCAAGGGAGTGGTGGTTGCACGTTTTTCGGGAAAACGATGTACACTTCCGAACGGGATGGCATGGGTTGAAGTCGATATCACTAATACAGACGGCACGGCGGCGTCCGAAGGTATGTATTATATACGATTTAACATAGGCTGGTTGCCCCGGGAAGCTATAGTAGAGGCCGGTACCTCTGAAATCCCGCTACGATATACGGGACATCAACCACACGTAATGATGCCAGACATGAAATTGGGAGTAGGGGGTGCACCTTTAGTCAAGAGTGATTTGACAAAAGCACAGCTACTACCCACCCTGTCTGGAGAGATTAATGCAGTAGAAGCTGCAGAAACGAAAAAACCTCGCGAAATCCCGCAAGAAGTTTTGGATAGTTTAGATGACGATCAGCGTGCAGCTTTTGAAAAATTGTGGCAAAGGGTACCACCACATTTACACGAAATAAATTTCGATTTCGAAAAAGAGTTGTGGAAAGTAGCAGATATTGACGCTCTGGCAGAATTGCTGTGTAGTTACGAACATCACTTTTCGCGCCACAGCACTGATCTAGGACATGTCACAGTAGACCCGTTCCGCATTATACTGAAAAGCGATGCGAGACCAGTCAAACAGAGACCGTACCGTCACACTCCAGCACTGGCAGCAAAAGTCCAAACAGAGATAGATAAATTGGTGTTGGCAGGAATATTGCGCAGATCATATTCCAATTGGTCGAGCCCCTTGGTGGTGATCGCGAAATCGGACGGCAGAATCAGGATCACATGTAACTACAAGAGGGTAAACGCGCAGTCTGTCATACCAGTTTGGCCGTTGCCAACGGTTGACGACTTGTTAGCTGACTTAGGAGGAGCTCATGTTTTTAGTACGATGGATTTGGTGAGCGGATTTTTCCAGTGTTCAATACATGAAGACTCTATTCCCTTGACAGCAGTGTGCACGCAATCAGGAAATTGGGAATGGACGGTCATGCCGATGGGCCTAGCATCGAGCCCAGGATGGTTCCAGCCAATCATGCTGCGCGTGTGCGAGGGGTTGGAGCGAGTGCGGTTATTTATTGACGATATAGTCTGTTTCTCGAAAAACGGAGAAGAGCATGTCAAAGATCTACGGAATTTCTTTGAACGACTCACCATCTTCAATTTGAAACTAGCACCAAAGAAAGCACACCTAGGGGTAAAGGTAGTGACATTTTTGGGCCACAGAGTAACGGCTGAGGGGATAGCACCGGATCCTGGAAAAGTAGAAGCATTATTGAAGATGCCGATGCCCACAAATGTTAGCCAGCTGCGCTCACTCATGGGAGGGGTAGGGTATTACAGGAAGTTTCTACCTAAAATGGCCGCGGTCACAAAGACACTGAACTCATTGCTGAAGAAGGGGGTAAAGTTTGAATTCACCCAGGAACATACGCAAATAGTGCAGGACCTTTTAGCGCAACTAGCGAGTCCCAAGGTACTGGCGTTTCCCGATTTTGCAGCAGCAATTTCCGGTGACCGGCCGTTTCAGTTGATTACAGACGCGTCTGCGGACGGGTTAGGTGCAGTGATAGAGCAAGACCAGAGCGACGGTACGACTCGCCCGATTAGTTTTTTGAGCAGATCGACGCTCCCAAACGAGAAAAACTGGAGCACCACCAAGCTTGAATATGCAGCTATCGTGTGGGCAGTCAAGAAAAATCGGCAATTGTTTTACGGTATACCATTCATAGTGATAAGCGATCATCAGCCGCTTAAAAACCTCGAGAGCTTGGCCACGAAAGTTAACCGCGTACAGAGATGGTTTGATTTTCTAAGCGCGTACAGCGTTAAACTGGTATATAGACCGGGAAAAATGAATGGAAACGCAGACCTTATGTCCGAATTGCCATTGCCGGCAACAGAGGAAGAAACATGTGATAACCTACGTCTGACGGACCCTACGGATGTGGACGTTTACTTTATAGGTGCCAGTGGAATACAGCCGAGTTTAGGAAGGAGGGGCATCAGCCTGGGTGGGCCGAAGTGTCGAACCGAGGGAAGGAGGGGCATCAGCCTGGGTGGGCTGGAGTGTCAAACCGAAGGAGGAAGGGGCATCAGCTTGGGTGGGCTGGAGTGTCAAACAACTGGAGGGAGGGGCATCAGCTTGGGTGGGCTGGAGTGTCGTACCGACAACAGTTTTGAGGTGGGAGATAATGAGACAGAGATTGAGCACAAAATAGCGCCGCGAACAAC
This sequence comes from Macrocystis pyrifera, assembly GCA_031763025.1. Taxonomy (NCBI): domain Eukaryota; class Phaeophyceae; order Laminariales; family Laminariaceae; genus Macrocystis; species Macrocystis pyrifera. The sequence goes on from JASSKH010000015.1 coordinate 11,986,593, forward strand.
GGATGAGCAAGCTCAGCTATCTCGGCAGTTGATGCAGCGAGGCAGAAAACGAGAATCGTACCAGTTGAGGCAAAATGGAAGTCCGCGAGAGTATGTTATACGTGATGACAGCCCGTTAAGTGAACCTGACGAGAGTAAGGTATTCAGCGGTCAGCTAGAACCCGGTTTAGTGTTACATGCATGTCCGATGACCAAGGAGGGGAGGGAATTGTTGGGCCCAGGTTCGAAACAGGATGTGGCAGTAATAGACATAGACACGGGAGGTAGCAACGATGGTGCAGCAGCAGGCACAGGACAGGAAAATAATGCAGCAGAACCATCGGAACTTGCAGATGAGGAACTAGACAGCGAAGCAGCGTGCGCTTTCGGGGAAAAGTTGTGTCAGAAAACCGCGGAAGACTGGACGGTTGCCCAACAAAAGGATGATAGCAATGACGTGCATAAAAAATCAAACGCCAAGCAATGATATAACCGAGGAAGGGTTAGATCCGGGGATAGACGTAGTAGAGTTGAAACGGTTAGTATCGCAAGGGGAATTGATGGAGCTTCCGACCTCAGAAAAGTTACTGGTCCGACGCCCGTCGCGTGCCCCTGATGATCGCCCTAACCGAAACCCAGGACAGTATGAGAGGTTGCTGGGAGATGAGCCGGTGAGGACCTATGTACCGCTGCTGCTTAGACCGTGGGTGATGGACTGTGCGCACAAGGAGGCAGTACACTTGGGAGAGAAGGTGACGCTTGGGTTACTACAGCGATTTTATTGGTGGATCGGAATGGCAGAGAGCGTAAAGTGGTGGATAAGAAGATGCTACACATGCCAAGCCAGGAAGAGCACCAGACAAACTGTACGTTGGCCTCTGATATCATTGCCAATACCCAATAAACCAGGACATATGCTATCGTTTGATCTACTAGGACCCCTACCGGTAACGGCGAAGGGAAACGAGTACGTCTTTCTGGTAGTAGATTTATTCAGCAGACACGCCGAGGCGTACGCCATATCAAAGGGAGAAAAGAACACGGAAGGTTGTGCGGCCAGGTTGGTTCACGATTACATTCCAAGGTGGGGATGCCTGCATACTTTTTTGTCAGATCGTGGTGCGGAATTTGTGTCAGTAGTGTGCAGGGCGGTATTCAAAATGCTAGGCTCAATCAAAAAGTATACGAGTTTCTATCACCCCCAGACGAACGGAATGGTAGAAAGGCTCAACCATACTTTATGTCAGATGCTGTCTTATCTAATAGCCGATGATCAAAAGAATTGGGACGAGATGTTATTGCACGCAATAGCAGCACGCAATAATAACGTGAGCAGAGGAACAGGATTGGCACCTAATGAAGTACACATAGGTCGGTACCCGAGGTTACCGATGACTATATTAGAAGGTAGTGGCGTGAAAGGACACCAGAGCGCTAAAAGAGATCAGCTGGATTATCTGGAGTTGATGAGAGACAGGCAAGTGCGAGCGTATAGATTAATCCGAGAGGAAGACCGGTTAATAAAAGCGAAGCACGAAGCCAACAATGAGAAAATTGATGCAGCAATGAACAATCGAACGAAATTTGAAGTCGGAGATTGGGCGTGGGTTTTACGATGATCACAGCACTATAACGGGTGGTGGAAAACACGTGCACAAACCAGCTGAGGGCAGCTCAGCCAGAAAAATCGTTTGCACTAATAAGTAAACTGGCACACTGTTGGACGGGGCCTTATAAGGTGTTATGTGTGGGGCCAGGGAAGGTGAATGATGGCAGGGAGGTTGGACCCAAACTAGTACTGTTAGAAATTCGAAAGGACGAGCCAGGCCGGGGGATAAATGCGAGAGTGTCAGTACACCGGCGCAAGAAATGTTATAATCCTCACGAAGGGGCGACCCCGCCGAGATTTTTACCATGGTCCATGAGCAATTACGTGCTGAATAAATACTCGGAAATTTCACCCCCGTTCCATCTAACAACGGACGATGTGACTGCTGAACTAGATACCCACCGCGTAACGCCCCGCAAGTTAACAAAACATCGACTGACGAGAGGGCTAGGTGGTAAAATAGCAGTGCAATATTGTACGTACTGGGTTGGACTGAACGACCCACGTGGGAGCACGAGGAGGAATTGAAGCAATATGGTAATTGAGTAGTAAAATATTGGGCGGGCGAACCCGTCCAAGTCAAGGGGGAAAATGCAAAATATCGTCGACACAGAGTGGAGATAGCTAGACGAGCTATCGCACGTGAAAAGGGAGAAATACACGTGCCGACAGGATATTTTGTTTGCTGTGATACCAGAGAAAGGCCAAAATTGTATACACCTGAAATCATTGGGTCGTACATATATTTCAAAATGGCGCAAGCAGGTTGGCAGCTGGCGAGAGTGGTGGGGGTAGCGGAGGACGCAGAGAACAAGATGCTCCCGCATACCATAAAAATGTTGGATCTGGGAAAGCAATACAACGTGCGGCTATCTCAGGAGACGTTGACAACGGTGAGCGAGGAGCGAGGATCGTGGTGCTGGCATGTACACCAGAGGACTCGGAGTGTCAAGAACTATGCTCCATCAATGGAATAGATAGGACGCGAGGAGTACAATTTAATAGGCCAGGGGGGGACGGCAACTTCAGTACGGAACGTACAGCCAGGTGGTTGCAGTAGAACAAGGGGGGGAGGGCAACTTCAGTACGGAACGTACAGCCAGGTGGTTGCGGTATAAAAAGTAAGGGATGGCAACTTCAGTACGGGAAGTACAGCCGGGAGGAGGTGGTAGAGTAAAAATAGTTGGAGGAGTATACACTTGAAACCAGAGTACAACAATTAGGGTACGTACAAAATAGGTTTATATTTTGTGATACGAGAATTGTAGTCGTAGGTTTTAATTTGTTTTCAGGGTCTGACACTGCTGTTGACTCGGTATGATTTTTTTTTTCTCGGGTCTGACTACGAGTATTACTATTGACTTGGTATTTTTTTTTCATGCGAGCAATATCACATATTGATGTTGTTCCACTGCACGCCCTCTAAGTTGGAGACAGTGGACCAGGATGGGCTATTGAGGTGATATTGGGTTTCAGTAGTATTCGGAGGCGGTACATAGCCGGGGATGTAGCAAAGAAAGGTCAGCCTCTCATGCCAGGATATACCTGACATGGAGACTGACTCTGGCCTGCTGTGGTAAGAGAACTAACCGACGTACGTATGAGTGAGTACTATGAGTAAGACTGCTGTTGGACTGACTATTCTGTGATAGCAAAGACTGTTGCTGGAGAAAATAGTACTAGTAGCAGTAGGACAGATTACTTGGAGACTAGTCGAGTACGTAACCAATAGCAGAGAGTGTTTCCCGAGAGAGTGACAGTCTAGAGAGGATGTCGGTAGTCAAGTTGTCGATCATTGGCCGGTAGCAGATACAGAGACGAGTAATATAGATCAGAGTATGAGCAAGGTAATGACTCTTGTAGATGAATACCTTGAAGCAGTTAGGTAGAACTACCGACAGGAAGGACCATCTGTGGTTGCCCCTTCCTGTTCAGTCCGCTTCTTGCATCTCATCGCGCTGAGTTTGATACACGAAAACTTCTTCTTCTTCTTCTTTCTCCTTGACCTGGAGCACTGCGTCTCTGCCTGTTCGAACTATCATCTAAACTCTGGAAGCTACCCTTCCAGTCTAAGAGTGTGACAGTTTCAATAACTGTTATCCTTTCACCAGCTCTCGCGCAGCCGGGCGTACCGCCCCAGCAGGACACACCAGTAACACACCCCTACTGCTTGAGCAGTGGAGGCGCACGATGCCCTGTGCAGCAGGTGAACTGTGCACTATTCCAAGCCCCACACCGGAACCCCCCGACGACCATGCTTGTAGTGGAAGGTGTGGTGGCCGGCTTCACGGCCTTTGTGGCGAGGTGGAGGAACCAGATGGTGACACCTCAATGCATCGCATCTGCCACGCGCGCGCTGCTGCCAAGTCCTGCACCACAGATGCCGTGAGAACCTCCGCGGGCAAGCGCTAAAGTACAGACAAGGAGGGCCGTAGGGCGGGACGGTGGAAGAGCGCTAAATCTGGTTCAGGAAAAAAAAAACGGCTAAAAGCACGTTTCGCGCGTGAATTTCTCAGGACCAAAATCGTGAGGTCCTGCAACTGTTTGATCAGGGAGTTACTCACAACACGACAACAGGCCGTTTCAAGTGTGGGTTGCGCACGGTTTCCCGTGTCCAGGAGGAGAGCCGATCCCTCTACCACCGAAGTGCTGGGTCAAAGCCAAACCACTTCCGCTGGAGATGGAGACTACGCTTACAGCAGCCCACGAGAAAGGCGTGCCAGACGGTTCCACGGAAGGGGCTGGAATAAACGCTCAACAACGTAAACTCACGTGTGCGCCAGGCAGATGAACAGGGTTCGCGCGTTTTTGATACGGAGATGGTCCATTTGTTGGCGAACCTGAAGATCATCATGGGAGAGTGCGCCGATGGGGCCACCACCGAAGCGGCTCAGGTCTGGGCGACAGTGGAGGACCAGAAGGACGTTGTCGAAGGTATGCGGTTGGATGCGGTGGACGAGATGGCGGCAGCAGTTGGAAAGCACTGGCATGAGCGGCGTGGACTTTACTGATGACGACAAGGAGGACGACGACAATGACATGACGGGGTGCGGTGGCACCGTACCGCCTCCTTACGCTGAAATTTCCTCGAAATATATGGCCATCTGGAGAGGGCAGCGGAGGAGGGCGGCAATGACAACGCCGCCTTCGACTTGCAGAGTGCCAGGATGGCGTCCATAGAAGCGCATGCGTCCGAGCCAGTGTGGCAGGCGGACAAACGGGTTTTTTTCTAGACCCAAGAAGGGGACGGGGGGTAGCGCAGCAGAGTTGTGCTGCATGGTTCCGGTGTGGTGTTCCTGATCTTGTTACAGTACAGTAGTGCTGCACTGTTCTGGATCGGTGCACCTACAGTAGCAACGTGTAGGCAGTAGGCGGTGCTAAGAGTAGTCTCAGTACGGCACCAGAGTCAGTTGTTTTCAATCACGTCGGAACATATATTCTGTCAACTCTGCTCTGAGAATAATCTAATGTTTTCAACAGGTCTTCAATCTTATCTGGTACCAGGTATGCATCTGCGCTCTCGTTACCCACGGAGGAGCCATTTCCGTCCCTGTCCGTTGTCACCCGCAGCGCTCTGTCGGTAACCTTCGTAGCTATTATACTGTGGGGTACAACACACTAAAACAAGGTATTTCCCTAATTTAGGCAGTAACTGCCTTACTGAGATAATCCCACACCCTCAATAAAGCTGTAACCGTCCTATTCACGAGTAAGGTGGCTGCGCGCAATAAGGCGGTCATAGTGTTCTGGCACACCACCGCCTTATTGAGGGACCTCACTGTATGTTGCTGTTGGTTTCTGCTGGTTCTGTATGTCTTCTATTGTGCTTTGCTTTTTGTTGTCGCACTATACTTTTACACCCCTGACTCTCCTGGTATCTGAAAGGAGAGATATAGACCATTGCCTCGTGGAGAGCGACTAGCTTTGTCAACCAAGCTTACACGGGGTCTGTGCCAGTCCCACCTGTACTTGCATTACGATGGATTGAAGGAGGTGGGTCTGTACGTCGTGGCAGTGGCAGTGTTGTATTTCCAGTCGTGGGAGACAACCACGAGCTTCCCCGAGGTCTGCGCCTATCCTACGTATCTGGCATGCGTTTTGTTCTTATTGGAGATGGGCCTGTGCCTTTTGTGGGGATATGATTATGATCTTGAACCGAGTCTCCACGGGGTCTGGGCCTGTCCTACCGGTACGGTCTGTTAGTATGCCCTCTACAACTTTACTTTGTTTCTTTTGTGGGTGCGTAGCTGCGCCTATCCAGTTCATGCATTTACCACCTAGAATATAATTACTTGTCAATCCGTTTATTTTTATTTTAGGTCTGAAATGCACTTAACGTCTTACTCTGCTGCTGCTGCTGGTTGCACTGATTTTCCCTCTTTTATCTGTGCTGATGTTTTTCAATACCAGGTACTTTTAATACTTCGTCATTTCTGCTGGTTGCACCGATTTTGCCTCTTTTATCGGCGCTGATATTTTTCATATTTTTTTGAGTTTCGTAACCGCAACATGTTTCCGCAACGACGGGTGAATGATCAACTCCGGCCGGATGCATTAGTAGCTTTCCTATTTCATCTTGTGGGTGCATGCTTGACATTGCCCATGATGTACTGGTATGTCTGAGCCTGGGAGAACCGCTTTCGCTGTCTTCATCCGGCAGAAAGGTAGCAACAAGGTCTCTCTGGAATACTGGACTAATATGCCCGGCTTTGAGCGTGCTGTGCGGGCAGCAAAATATTAACACGATCTCATACTGCGTACGTTAACGTGCTTGCCAGCTGCTACTTCGACGACGTCCTGTGTTCCACTGTACGCGTCCTTAATCTTATCTTGACATTCGCTTGCCATTTGCCTTCCTGCGTATCCGCTGCTGTCGACGTACGTCACTCGTCGGTGTCGCGACGCGTGGCTCTGCGTCGCTGCGAACACGGCACATCTTGTTTGATGTTTTGTGTATATGTTGTTTTTTCGTTTGTTTTCGTTTGTCTGTCTGTTTGATTGTTCATTAATTTCTCGGATAGAGAGTGGATGCCCAGAGCTATTGGGTCTGCGCCTATTGGGACCGTTGTTGCTGCCTCCCATGCTAGAGGGAGAAGGCAACCAGCCCCCTCTAGGTCTGTACCTTAGCCACGGGGCTGTAACCTGTTTTCGTTTTGATGTATTGCTTTATTTGTTTCGTCTTTTTTTGTTAGTATGCTCGTTTGTTTCCTTCTTTAGGCGGGGTGGATGAGCAAGAATGGTTGGGTCTGCGCCTATTGGGACCATTGTTGCTGTCGCCCATACTAAGGGAGACGGCAACTAGGCCCCTTTAGGTGTGAGCCTTGCCAAGGGGCTTGTTACTTGTTTCTCGTTTGTTTCATGTCGTTCGTTCGTTTGTATGTTTGTTCTTGTTTGTTCTTGATTGTTTTTGTTGTTTATTTGTTCGTTTGTTTGCTTGTATAGTTGCCTGTTGCAAACCCACATACCCGTGCATCCAACCGTACGGGCTGTGACCTTTACTGACGCCCGCATTCCGCCGCATGTGTCCGGCAGTTTAATGGTCGCCCCGTGCCTGTTGTGCATGCGTGTCCATCATGGTTATTTTGTTCATTGTTGCTATTTTTTTTATCCTCCTGTTTGGGCGGGTGAAGGACACATCAGGGATAATATTACCCTGGCATGTGTCTTATAGCCTGGACCTGACTGTCAAGCTCTCCAGTTTTCTTTGTTCTTCCCCTTTGACTTCCTTTTTCATTTCCATTCTCGTTGACGCGGGGAGAGTGACGCGGTCGTCGGAAGCCTGCAACGGCATGAAGTCACCGGACATCAACCAAGCGGCTCAGATACCATCAACCCGGTATCCCTCACACAAAGGCACCGGAACGACTCCCATCCGGGTCAGCCTTGCCCCTGTTTCCGATAGGTGTCGCTCTATGAAAATGCTTTGGTGGCGATTTCAGACCGCAGGATCAGGTATACGACTACAGAGACTGCTGCTAATACGGGGGTCCATAGTAAATAGGACCAAATAATGTCAGTAAAAATAGGTAAATGTATAGGTTTTCATGTATACCATAGGTCCTATTAACAATGGAGTCCCGTAATAGCGAGTACGCTACAGCGACCAGAACTGGGAGGAGCTGACCCGCCGCGAGATGGAGTAGTTAAGGAGCCGGAGTGATATCGAACACCAAGCCCAGTGCACCGCTTCCTTGCTTTCCTGTGCGCCGTTTCCTCTCTGTCTCGCTTGCCGGTACGACGTTCCCTCGCTTTCCCGTGCGTCGTTTCCCTCTGCCTCGTTTGCCCGTGCACCGATCCCTCGCTCCGAAGCCTTGCCTGCACGCCGCTTCGTCGCTCCGATGCCTTGCCGTTACGCCGTTCCCTCGCTTTCTCCTGTGCCGTTCCCTCTCTGCCTCCGATCCATAACACAATACCGCTCGAATCTCTCGATGGTACTATTGTATAGCTTACTAAAGCAATGTCTAGCGGGGGGGGGGGGGGGGGGGGGGGGGGGGGTATATAGCAATCCAGTTACGATATTACGTAAGAAAAAAATCAAAACAAGCTCATGGCTCTCGACTCCTCCCCCCGCTTGCCACGAATCTGAGACGGATGCGTTCGCCGCGACCTTCGTTGTCCGATCCGATCTCCGGCCGCGGCTAAGGTAATCTTGTCGTCCGCCTGGGTGATAGCACTGCTGTCGCTCCCGAACGATTGAACTCAACCAAAGCATGGAGCAGAACCATAGGGACACGTAAGATCACCATATGCTCATTTTTGCTGGTCCAGTATAACAATTACAAGATCTGTGTTGGTTTTCGAGTACATCGGGTACGGTAGTAGTATGTAAATTGTTACTATCCCACCGTAGTATACATAGTATATACTGCTGCTGTCCTTCTTCCCTACTCGAATCAGCGTGCAAGCTCTTGCTCACAGATTAAACGCACTCCAGAAGTAGTATTAAAACCAAGAAAACATATACATTGTATGGAATTTCCACCGAAAAAAGCGACCCGCAAATTACAGGCTTTCACTATGAAATTCTTGATTCCAACCAGAGACATGCGTACCTGGTATGTACGCGTTACGTTTGGTAGATTGAGCACCGAAAAAATGGTATCGAAATTACTGAAATTTCATCTGTAACGTATGTGATGTCACGCAAACAGCAGATATGCTGAAATTCACATTTCGCCCTCCGTCCATTACTCATTCACAACATTTAATAATTAACTTCAGGAAAAACCCAAAATAAATCAAACAATCAAGGTTTACATATATCTATATATATATATATATACGCGTGGTACTTTTTTTAATCACTTTCTTTCACTTTCCAGCCTAACTCGTAGGAGGTTTTACCCTCAGCGATCTTCTGGACAAGCCGTGGTCACAGGTGTCGTCCCTTCTCACGCCCGGCACGTGCCTTTATTTTTATCGCACATAAGGTTCGGCATTCCCACTGCTCGTCGATTTTCATCGAATTTCAGCTAACCCACGATTTCGCGCTTTCCGCTCACCAATTCCTATGCAAGAAAGTCTTTACGTACGATAATGCCCTCGGTGAGACTTGAACCCACGAATTTGATCTCAGTTGGCATGCGGACCACCTATACCGAGCCACTGGAGACATCGACAAACACAACAGCCTATTAGCCAGGTACGCAAAGCATGATGCTGAAATTCCCAAATTCCCCGTCACCAAGTTGCCAACAGAAAAGTTCTGCATCCAGCCTACTGTACCAGACAGAAAAATGCTTTTACGCGGTACAATCGATGCATCAATCTATCAGTGAGACTAAAAACAACGGGAGTTGCTCGTATACCACTCAGCAATCATAACCAGAATTACCGTAATAATGCGAGTAAACGCCTCCTGGGGCGCTGCGATTTAACAGGTGTGAAAGACGCCCCGGAACGTGTACTGTGATACCGGGGCGTTTTCTGAAAAACGATTTCGGGGCTTTTGGCCCCCCGGGGCCATACGAAAAAACAAGAAAATAAGCACACCCCTCGCACACGCACACAGCAACAGCAAGACAGCAGCAGGTGTTGATCATGTCGCAACCCAGCAGCACCGAAAAGGCACCCAGCACCGACAAAAGCACTGACGATCAATCAAACTCTTGGGGAAGCTTGCGTCATCCTGGTGAAGCGGCACCCACGGGGGAAGGCACGCCGGCCCCACTCCCCGCGCCTGTTGCTCAGGTGGTACAGCGCGGACCAATCCCTCGCGTTTACCCTCCGAGCTTTGAACTGGAGCGTTCAGTGGGGCCGAAGGGGCGACACTCCTACTCGACAGCGACGAAGCTCAGGGTGATTGACTACATCTGCCTCCGCTGCAACGACGGCGGCCTGGTGGGCAACCGTGGAGCGTCGACCGGGCTGGGACAGGGGCTGTGTCCGCGTCTGACTTTGTCGGTTTTACTGTTTTCGGGCAAAACATGACCATCGCATATTACCGTAGGACAATTTGCAGCCATTGAAAACACACCAATCATCCAATCAAAATGCAGCTGACAATTGCACGACCATGAGCAACTGCGATGTCCTACAGATACCTACTAATCAGTATTCCTACGATACTAAGAAAGGCAGGTCTGAGCAGGCTGAGACAAAAAGGAAAATATGAAGGTCGACAGTCGTTTTAGTCAAATCAGTATATAACACTAGCTCTTAGTCAAATCAGTATATATCACTACTACAGGGGTCCATAGTTAATGGGACCAAATATTGTTAGTAAAAATAGGCAAATATATAGTTTTTTATGTACACCATAGGTCATATTAACTATGGACCCCCGTAATAGCTTTATCACACGCATTTGTTGTCAAATAATGTTACCAGCCTGTCAGCCAGCTTTCCTGTTGCTCATGAAACACTTTGTACTACTGTACATGCACCGACGAAATACAACATCAACGCAGTGCGTAGGGGAATGCGTAGCAAGATACCCTACCCGTATCAGTGCAAATTTACCGTACGAACACCGTAGCTGGAGCAGTCGGGGCGCCTTTTTTTTTCTTGGAGACTTTCTAGTGGTGCGTTACCCGCGGTAGGCCCTCCTCGTAGTAACAAATGGAACCCAAAATCAAAACAAACACACGAAGACCTTTCCGCGATTTGAACCTGCGACTTGTGAAGCACACCAAAATATTTGTGTGGTGAACGAACTTGCTATTTATTGATGTTGACCTACCGCGGACTGACAACGTCAATCTAGACGTATACGAGTGGACATTATACATTCTCCGAAGGAAAGTGTTGGGAAAAAGAGATATAAACAGCCCCCCCCCCCCCCCCCCCCCCAGGGACACGGCGCGAGCACGGTCGAGGCAGTCCCCAGAAGAATCGCACGGCTAGAGAATGGTGAGGCTCGAACTGCAAAGAGCGCACGCACCGATTGGTAGGCCTCGTTGCGAGTTCCAGTCGCACAAACATTGCTCCAGAGCAGGTCCATGAAAACCTTTTCGCTCGCTAACAGCCGACCTCAACGTATCTATCTGCACGCTTGTATGCAACTTGAGGTATGATGAGGTTGCGCCCATTGCCCTGCACGCCAGAAAGAGGCAGGACCTACGCCACTAGAGGTACAGAGGGGTTTGCGACGCCAAACGTTCGGGGTCTTGTGTTGATATTGCGTCAACACAAGGTGTATGTGAAATGGACGGGAGGGCTTTGTTCGGCGGTTTTCACCTCCTTTGTCGTTTTCGCATCGTTCATAGAGTGTGTTTGATATAATAGCATTATCGTTAAGTTATTACGTTGTCGAATGGTTTTTGGGCTTATTTATCGCATGGAATTACTTTTGGTTTCGAAATCCAACACTAGAGAATGAAGATGGTGCGACGGGAAAACATAAAACGATAATTTTAACAGCGTTGGATACTGAAAGTGAGTCGAGTTCGATACAATATCCCGATATCCGAAACAGTGATGAATATTATTTCCATACTTATACATGAAAGCTTTCATTCAGTACACTATTAATAAGATCAAACATAAAGCGGGGATGTCAGGGGATGGAAATGCAATTAATCTTCGATACGATAAATGTGTCCAAACTCTCAATACCGATGATATCCAACGCGAACTACAAACTCCAAGTTCTAACTATTTCAACAGTTATCTCGCATCTATGTGAGTGCGACAGGCGGAATAACAGCTGAAATTGACCCACCGGGCGCATCATCCTCCCCCGTAAAAAATTAACCCGAGTGCTATATTTCGAAAGCCCTCCAAGTACGAGTAGGAGCACTAGCTGCTGAGAAACATCCATACTTTCGTCAGCCCAAACACCGCACCAACGACACAGCAACCACTCTTATATCAGCCGCGCACATTCGCTCAAACCGTGCACCCAGGGCACCTTTTTCCCGGCGGGCATTTAAGCTATTAATATTCCTTCGACGGTTGTGGCAACACGGTGACTAAAGTACTGCTGTACAGTACATGACGCGTAACTCTCCTCGAATGTTAGCGGGAGTGCTGGTAGCCACACTTGCGCACGGTGCAGCTTCATCGTACTCTTATCTGGGATGCTTCAATGACCGGACAGACGGGCGGATACTGTCGAACAAGCGAACCTTTGACGATTTGTCTCGAGAAGTGAGTAAGCCGCAAGTCATATCCTCCGTGAGCATTCGTGTACGGATACTGCGGCCATTGCCTACCTGTCCGAAGTCAGAAGAGTTGAGCGCGTGCATGGCACAGCGGGTCCATTCGAATATGATAGGACTACTACTGTTCGTGTTGAACATCGTCAGTTCTTTCGTATATATCGTACAGTATTTGTACAAATGGAACACATACATACCAAGATGCGGCGCCATATTGTATAGTTTTATTACGCCGTAGAAAATACTTTTGTCCCGACCGCCAGCCGGTTGTAGTACGTACTTCCTCACTACTTCAATGTTTACCGCTGCCGTGCTTGGATCTATCAGGTTTGCGAGGAGCACTGCTTGAGGCTGAGCCTTCCCTTGTTCGGACTGCATAGAGGCGAAGAGTGAGTCGAACGTGAGAAAGATGCGACGTTTGCCACGAAAACTGTCACCACACGCCGGTGTACAGATACCGTATGTACGTATGCTAGGAGTACAGCAGTACCTGCTTCCAATATGCTTCTTTAGTCACCCTCCTCATTTTCACTTTCGCCGATATTTCTCCTTCTCCATCCGTAGACTACGGAATAGGGCCACGAAACCGAATTGACCCTACAAGAACATACGGCACACCTTTTGAGAGACACAAGGGAAAATTGATTTTGAAACCGTGCCCAGACGCTAGCGCTACACTGAACCCTATACATTACCATAGGCTCAAGGTTGGTGGAGGGCGGCGTCACGATAATTTCTCAGACTTGCTCATACCGATAACAGGTGTTTTCTCCTTGGTGAGCCCATACTGTCGGTCGAAACTAAAGATCCGGGGTCACGGACTAGTCTCACCTCTCCGCACCCCACCCCCCTCCCGACTACGGTACGGGCGATGCTTTGTCGCGAAAAATATTCAGCGCTTTCCACCTTCTTCGTCGACTTGCGCCCATCTATGCGTATTAGACACTCTTGGCAGTTTGTGTACATCGAGAAAGCAAAACTCCATACAGGCATACTGCCGAGGATCAGAACCTCAACATCAACGCTAGTGGAGTGCCAAGTTCGTCAAGAAATGCGTGACACGGTAGATTATTACCTAACATTTCTGAGGGGGGCTTTCGTGACGACATCTTTACGCCACCCCACAATAGCCGATTTAGAAAACTAAATGTTGTGAGCTATAGTAACCCCCAAACCTAACTAAGTGCGCTTCCATCTATTTATACGCAATATCCATCCGATGCAAACATGATAATGGACAGTTGAGTCGAGGAATATTGCCAAAGGGAACGTTTGTGGTCCTGCCATTTGGACCCCTCCCATGACACTGCTCAATCCCTAACAGTCGATCACCAGGGCGACCGGCTGTAGATTATATGTGCTATTGACTTGGTGTCCAGCAGCACGTATTTCTCGTATTGCCTTGACCGGCGTACTATAATTTCCGCCCTCTGTTCACAATACATTGCCCGAGTGTTGCTGACGGATTGCGACTGCGCTCGCTACTGAGGTGAAAAGGTTGTCGGACATAGCCGTTGTCAGTCATAGTCGCGCCAATGTGTCTGGTGTTGATGCCTAATTGGCTGATTGGTGTGATTCATGTACCATGTAGCCTGGGTGATCCAGCAAAGTTACATGGACATAGCATCGAGAAGTGGTTGAGTGCGGCAGCGGTTGGAAGTCCTCCGGTAGGGGAAAAAAACGTCGAGCTACTACGGGGGACCATAGTTAATAGGACCTACGGTACAGACAAAAGCCTATATATTTTTCCTATTTTTACTAACAATATTTGGTCCTGTTCACGATGGACCCCCGTAATAATAACTACTACCTGGTATCTCACAACTCTAAGGCTTCACTGAGAAACCGAACCCTTCTCTCTAACCCCTGGATAAATGCGAAAGAACTGGTTCAATTTCAACGACCGCGAACGAATATCTCCTCGGACAAAATATTCTTCGTATCACGCTGGCGTCATGAACTACGTCAGAAGAGGGTGACATGACCTTATTTTTTAGTCGAGGTCCTAGCGCTGGCGCCAGCGGCGGAAACGTGTCCCGACCAGCCACGGCCCCCAAATCAAGGCCAGTAATAATGGTTGTTTACTCCAGATTTTATCGTGTCTTCTGCCTGTCGACATCCAGCACAACGAATATCGGTGAGACGACTCTTCGGAATGGAAAAACGTTTTTGAGTCTGTTTTTGAACGGTTCAATTCCAGGTACTCCACGACGTATCTCTACAATTGATCTCGCACAACACCAATATGACCTTCTTAGGTTTGACGTGAATATAAGTATCAGTTTTATCTTAATATAAATAGTCGACTATCCACCAAAACTATTAATAGGCACTTTCAGCTCAACGCTGTATTTTAGGTTTTCTCCCGGCGTTTTGTTGAGATAGTTGGAACTTTTCATGAAGGGCACAAGTAATCTAGTCCAGTAGGTGTAGTGTGATGCTATTCAACTGCTGTAAGAAGTGCGAATTTCGGGAATTGATCAGCCGAAACATTGCTGTTTTTCTGCTTTGATGTGTACGTGTAGCACAGAACTACAAGGAATAATTTATGCCATCACCGGAAGAGGTTATCTGTCATACATGGGATGTAAGGATGCCTTTTCCAGTTGAGGATAAAAAAATATAGTTGAACTTCGAGGTAACCGTTGTGGCATACCTCTAAGTATGCAAACATCTGCACGATGTTTATCTGGGTGTAGGAGGCCAAGTTTGTTCGTGGCAAGCTAGGGAAAAGAGAAAAGTTGAGACTCTCTCATATTTGCTGCCAAGCACTTACGTGGTGTACTCCCTTCCCTTTCCTTTCTTACTTGTCTTCTATGTTTCTATCCTTCGGGGTCAAGGACTCTGCACTCCCACGTTGGGGAGAAACTACTTGAAGGTTGAGTTATTTATTCTCAAAAGGGGACGACACAGTTCTAGAAGGGTAGTTATGTATACTTTTTCCACATATGGTTTGTGCTTGGTCTCCTACTTCTGCTTGGATTTTGACGAATTCGTAATCCATTTATCCGTCCTCGAGCAGAAGCCATACCCCGTGCATGAGTTCTTCCATGGTTTCGTATATCTACTGTTTCGTTAAGTCCTTCACGAGAATTGACCTACGTTACTTTTGGTGCTTCAACTTTTGTCGCCTGACCTGTTTGGTCGAAAAACATCAAAATCTCCACTTCATACGACGAAACGCAAAATAGGCAAACATTTATATGTATTATCTGTTTGTGTTCTTCACGATGATCCGTTTCTTCTTCCCGGCGACATGTGTATGTGTATAAATACAACAGTGTCAAAGAGAAAATGGACTAGTGATAAGAACGAGTAAAACACACCGATGGATGCGGTGGTCGTAAGCACTCATGGATGATAAATCCGAAATTCCCATGCTTGAGTCTATAAAACGGCGTGGATGTTGGCCGGGGATTAAATTTAAGTCGTGTAAGCCGAACCGAGGAACGAAGAGACATGATATTGGCGTGTTCGAGTAGTGCAAAAACGACCCCCATTGATATACCTAGGACGTCCGAAACGAAAAGCATTTTATCGTCCGCACTGCCGAGCCGCTGTTACTCAGTATGGCTCACGATCAACATGGGACACCAACGCAACTTCTTTCTTGAACGACTCCGATTGATTGACATCCATACACACATCCGGCGGGCGAACATAGAACTACGACAGAAATATAGGCTTCGCCAACTCTCGGCTTCTCGTCTGTCACATGAGATAGCTACCCCGAACACCCTAATTTCAAGTTTACCAAATGACTGTACCTCGGGGGCGAACACGGAAGTTAACCACCACCGAAACAAGTCACCCCCCTTCGTCCATCATTGAGGGCCTAAAAAAAAAGGACACATGTTAGATTGTTGTTTTGTTTGTGTATGACGCTGTCCCTCGTTTATCTGTCGTCTGCGGTACACGACGACATATTTAGGAAATTCTTATCTTGGTCCGGACTCGCGTCTTTTTCATTTTCCCATTTCAGCCTAAATTCGGTAAAAATGGGATATAGACGAGACGTATTACGCAGCTTGCAAAGTTGAGTATCAACTGTTTAATCGGTCGAACTCACAGCTGACGTGTTTCAAAAATTATTTTAAAAAAATACGATTTTTCTGTGGACGAAGAGGTGCAAAACAGCATATGTATGCTTGAAAATATACTCTTTATTTTGCGAAGGCGTACAGTGGGACGAATTTCATTGAGCGGTAGTCAAGCACATTGGTTTCCCACCTGACATCCATCACCGACGACAATTCACAAGAGACCTATGATACAGTATTATTCAAAAACGATACTCACCGGGACTGCATGGAGTGAAGATCATCTTGCCGGTCTTCCAACGACTCTGCCGTAGAAGCATACTCCGGCCAGAGCAGCCGCTCAATCGACATGGTCTACATTACGCGCATTCGGCGTCAACGTTCTCCCCCTGTCACTGACTGCCGGTTTTTCTCCACCTGCCTCTGAAACTCTCAGCTGGCTATTCTACCCGTCCCCTCCGACCATACCCCCTGTCTGGTATTTGTCATTGTGCTCTCAAAGTCCGTTCCGTCGAACCCAGCCTTTTTCTTCTCGATTTTTGAAAAATACTTTCCGTCGAACCTAGCGATTTGCTTAAAGCGCCAAATTATATCCCTCGCGGCAATTTCGTTTCGACAAAAACCGATATGGACCGAGAAGTGACGTTCCGAAAGTTTCGGACAATCACTAGTAACTACTGCAGTCTGGATTGTTGAAAAAGTTCATAACATCGCTTCTGGGTCAATACTAGCTATATATTCGAAATACAAGATAAGGTCTATATTTCTCATACAAACCATGATATGGAAGGCAACAAATTGTCGGTATTCGCACACACCTACAAGTCACTCATTGGTATTTAAGGTCCGCAGATCGCAGCACAAAAGCAAGGAAAAAACGCAGGGCAGCCGTGTTTCTCGCCCGTTTCTGGTCGGTTTTGGGTCCGGGTGAGGGTCAGTGTTAGGGTTAGGTGCTGGGCTAGGGAGTGGGTTGGAGCATGGATCGCCGTGCCTTGATCCCACCAGATTATGCTTCCTAGCCTGAGAACGCGAACAGTCTTACCCCCGCAAAGATTCACCGTCAAGGTGTCTCCACTCACACATTTTTATCGACGAGAGGGCTTTGTCGATGGATTAGAGGTATCATGCTTGAGCTCATATATGACTATGTTTGTCTATAGAAATGCCCCGATTATTTTCATAAGTAAGAACAAGTTTTATGAGTGTAATTGAACCGACCTTTGTTTTCTTCTACACAACGAAAGATGGCTCGCATGGTGCAGCACCACTCATAATACATCTGGCAATATTTAGGCTCTTTGGTTACATCAAGAAAATCAGTTTTCTCCGAACCAAAAGCAACTTGCTATCCATGTTCGGTAGAACGGACCGTGAGGTAAAACCTCACCAGACATCGATTTGCTTGTTTCCGTGCTTTGAGCAGCACTCTCCGGCCTTTTTCGAAATGCAGACGACAGTCGTATATTATACATATGATACTTCGTGCGCTCCTGACGACCATCCAACCAACCCATGCTTAGTCTCACTAAGATACTCCAGGTTTCCCTACATCATTGTCTACTGTAAATCACCTGGTCTCAACTTTCCAAGAGAAAATCCACCCAGAACCACCATCCCGGTGGCCTTACTGTCCAGTGACCAGTAACATGACGTCTCACCTTTAGATGTTTGCTTGGCAAGAGGGTCACGTCGCGCAAGGTGTCGTGGGATGAATTCATCGCCGCGGATCCTCACCACTATGAATCGAAACCACGATGCAGTGCAGGTCAAGGCCCTTGTGTCCTCTGCTCTAGGGGTCTGCAGGCACCGTGAGCAGCAAGCAGTACGCCACCCACCACCGCATTGATTCTATCCACATGATGTCGACGAGTAGAAGAACGGTTTAATGTGAATAACACACACATGGAAAAAATGAACAACCACTCGTAACTGATGCTGAAATATGTGAATTTAATCTGCTGTTTCCTTTCTTGCGTATGAGAAGGGATAATATCTGGCGAAACAAAACAAAAATTAACAAACGTTCTGTGCCAGGACGGTTTTAGAGAGGAAGCAGCTTGTTTTTATTTTTATTTTTTTTTATCCATCACTTTTACTTCCCAGCCCACTCGTAGGAGGTTTGACCCTCGACGATCATCTGGACAAGCCGTGGTCACAGGTGTCGTCCCTTCTCCCCCCCGGTACGTGCCTTTATTTTTTGTCGCGCATAGGGTTCAGCATTCCCACTGCTCGTCGATTTTCATCGAATGTAGCCAACTCACGCTTTCGCGCTTTCCGCTTATCAATTTTTTATGCAAGAAAAAGTCCCTATGAGCATGCACTCGGTGGGACTTGAACCCACGAAATTGATCTTGACAGGCACGCGGACCACCTACCAAGCCACCGGGGACGCCCCTCTACACTGGGCCGGGTTTGAGGATGCCGTCGGGTTTGTCAAACAGTTTCTTGCCTGCCGATCACCTTGCTCTTCCCAAACTTGAACGTTATTTCCTCTTCGAGTTCGGCACAACACCCTTCCTGTAAATTTCAAAAGTTTCGTTAGTATCGTCCTGAGATTGTTAACTTCTGTCTCGTACTGTACTACCGGTATTAAATGTTTTGGTGAGTCTAACAACAGCAGTGTGGTTGTCTTGTTTTTCCGTATCATTCGGAACACACGCCGACCCCGAATACGTCACCAGTCGGTAAATATGCATACGTATACGTCTGCACCTTACGACTCGCAAGTCGTTGGCGGCAAACTACTTGCATGTACTATTAATAGTCTTGGGTTATGCGGGATGCACCGCACTCTGCGAGAGTTAAAAAAAACCTGCCGGCATGCCAGCGGATGGGAATCGCGAGGAGAAGTCTGGAAGGTTCCATGTCTCGGACAGATCGTCGACTCCTACTTCACGCTTCAGATATACCCTCATACTATTCATGCTCTGCTGCAGCACATGTTTCCGGGGTCAGGTCGGTACTACGCATATCCTACGCACAACAACCTATCACAAGGGCAGGCGAGGAACTAGATGATCTAGATGATCTAGATGATCTAGATGATCTAGGTCATGATATCTCCGAAGAGCGGAATGCTCACGTAATCGTTGTGTATATCACCGTTAAGTAGTAGCACAGACAGTGTAGACACACAAAAAGGAAACAAATGTAGTGTAGTAAGTAACACAAGGCTCACGTTTGGAGGGGTTCGAACAACACTGGGTTGGAGGGGTCGTGTTCAGCGGCGAGCGACACACTAAATCCTCTATGTTAGTCTATCTATGAAGGTTGTTCAAGGATGGGGTTATAGCAGTACAACAAGCTCGTACGTGTTGCTTGTTGGCGGGTCCGTACTGTATACGAGCAGGGCCATTGGTAGGTCTCGAAAACTTGGCAGAAAGCAGACGAACAAGGAGTGAAACACGGCATGACGTCTGGAGGGCACGGGTAAATATTGCACTAAATTCCCCATATCCCCAAACCGCCTCCGTACGGAAATCCTGCAATATCCAGCATGTAGCTCCTCAATCTACGATGCATGATCTCCGACGTGTTACCGACGGGCGCAACCTGTATTACATAACTCCCCTGCTCGGTAGGTGACAAGGAACGTCATGGCAGGACTGACGCTGGAGTGTTGACACATCGGAACAAAAACGTTCACTCCGAAACCATTCCGACACCTAACAACAATCACAATCTAACGTAAATATATACCTGGTACTACGGAGGACCATAGTAAATAGGACCTGCGGTACACACAAAAAACTTATATATTTGACTATTTTTACAAACAATATTTGGTCCTATTTACTATGGTTCCCCGTAATAGCAGTCAGAATCAACAGCTTCCTCTTCGTAACAAGCATTATCCGAAACTCCCCATGTAATGTCAGGCGAAACAGCATTGTCTACTCCAGCACAGAACTCACCAAGACAAAAGCACCTATTAATAGTAACCACCGAGCAATACGTAACGAAAAATTCCTGAATGCTTTCGAACATCTTGATGGACCATTACCTGCTTACTACAATATGGGCCTGCCAACAACAAACACCTAACTAATCTGGGCAAGCCTAACATTCTTATTGGGGCGCCATTTTCAAACAACCTGGAGCATAGGCTACTGTATAGGATTTAGTCTAGAGTTCACCATTGAGACGTTTTCCTTAACCCAATTCTTCTAGCGTCCTCGAAGAAGTGAGCATCATGTCCTTATTGGGCACTTTCTTATTGGCGGGTCTATATTGTACTGTCTCGGTGTGCTGATGATGGTGTCGTGAGTCCGATACGCTCATATACGCGAGAGTTTTTTCATTTATTTTATATAATGTAGTTTTCTATCCGCAATTATTATTCATCTTCGCCCTTTTTCTCCTGCTCCCTCCGCCGCACCTCGGACCCGGGGTAGGTAGCGACCCACTGCGGTACGCGATGCATCGCGAGGAGGGTTCATTTTTTTCTGCCCTCGTCGAATCACGTCAACTTGGGTTTTTGGCCACGCTAGCTATCTATGTGATCTCGTCAGTCGATTCGCGTCATGTTGTGCTTTTACCCACGCTGGCTACGTGATCTCGTCAGTCAGTGTCTTTCGATCAGTGAACAATCAATTGCGCACGGACACCCGAACCCTCGACATCAAATCCCTATCGATGTAGGTGTCACGGTATTCGAGGTTGACCACTACGTACCATAGTCCAGGTCACCGGGGCCACCGGAGAGACAACAATCATTAATGTATCAGTTGTGGGTTGTCATATACACCATACCTGGTGTTGTTGTGTTGGTAGTCGGGAGCATTGTCGTAGATACCACGTCATCAAGCGCTCTACAAAGAAGATATTGCCCCATCCCCAAGCACGACCGTATCATTCGAGTCGATTCTGTTGCCGGCATCCGTGGGGGGGGGGGGGGGGGGAGGGTTCCGTGGCTTGGACGACGGTAAAAATATCGTTGCAAGCACGTTGGATGGGCTCATTCGAAAGAGTGTTTCAAGATCTTTCCGGCGTACTTGTTTCAGATCAACCTAATCCGTTTGAGATGTCGCGATTTTTTTTTCAGAATGAATCGCACGCTAGACGGCCGAACTTCTGGCACCACATGTACTGTGCAACGAGACCACCAACGAGAACGAGTTGCGTCATCCCGTGCCAAGTTGCGGATCATCTCGTTGTGCCGGCAGAAATGTGGGCGGGATACGTCGTTGCCACCGTGACCGTATGCAACAAATCTTCACTTGGGGTATCTAAATCGCCGCAAGAACCGTACCACGTGCATACATGCAGGTGCTGGTGCGGAAGGGATGACGCCAGCTTTGACACGTATGCCGAAGGCTCTCAGCTCTGTGACTTGGAGTGCAACGGAGATAGCGACGCCATCTGCGGTGGACATGCGTCTTTCAGTCTGTACAAGACTGATACGGGTATGCATGTCATCCTGAACTCGCAGACGGTCGGGGTACGGTTGTGGAAATCGTGCAGGACTCACAGAAACTCTGGGTAGGTATACGAATGTTGGTCATACCCTGGGTATTGTGGCGCGGGCGTACAGAACTGACAGAAGTTTCGGGTACGGGTAATAAAGTCGTACATTACTCACAGACGTTCCCGGCACGGGTAATGCCGGGGTAAGTACCCGCCTCAAAGGCAGGGGTCAGAGGCCGAGCATTTCCAAGTTAAAAGGCGTGTTTCATTTTTCGGATATCCTCGAGATTTCACCTTGATCGTCAATTCCCGGGATTCCAAAAGAAGCGGCCGGTGTCGGAAGTCTCGTAATCTCAGATCCGCTTCTGATTTTTTTCAACGATTTCGTCCGTAAACAACAAGCGTGTCAGAAACTACCTCAAGCTGCACCGGAACAAAAGCTATACTTACCAGGCGTCAACCAATGGTGACACCTCTACGGTGCACCATGGCAACAGCCGAACGTTCCCCCTGCGCGCTTGTCTCTAGGAGGTGCGAGTCACTCGAGCTGTTGTATAGCGTCGCAGATACGTCGCGATTGCTTGGTGTGTGTACAATTTGCCCGATCACCGAAGTGACCAAACGCCAAATAACCAGCCACTTCACCCTGCCTGTCGGTCGACATCGGAGTGTTTGAGCGTAGTACTAATCCCACACAGCACGAAGGGGGCGGTTGTCGATTTTGTGGATGTTGATCGCTGCTGTTACGTGTGTGAGCTAGGCTTATGTGGCCGCAACCCGTTCTGACCAGGACCCTTTGTTTTGCATTTTATTTTAGTTTGTTTTCTGCGTTTGGTATTTTCCTTTTCCTGTGCACCGAGCTTAAGCCGCACAGCTGTAGTTCATTTGCGCGTAGAGACGAGCTCCCACATTAAAGCATGGTGCTCACGGTTCCGTACCCACTTTGATCGCTCGTTGACGGTAGGTCTTCTCCTTGCGGATACACAAAGCAATCATAATGCTGTCGAAACCGAAATGTTTCCACTGTGTTCCTGGCATGCCGTGCTCTTACAAAAACAGGGAAACGGGTGTGCTATGGACTACACCAATTCGCACATTACACAAAACAAAGAGATGGGGGGGAAACCTGCGTCCCGCGCCTTGAACGAGTCGAAAAACGAAAAATCTGCTCGTGACACAAATACATAAAATTACAATGCATTTCGTGGAGATAAACGCTTTGGTAGGTATTCCGCTCACCGGATTGGCGGAAAAAAAAAAATCCGGTCGCCGGGCACGGTTCGTCTTGATTTACTCACCGACGCGAGTCCCGTTGCCGTTGTGCACAGGCTGGCGCGGCAGATCCTCTCGTTCTGTCTGCACGCGAATCGTGCACGTTCTTGGAGACAAAACGTCCGCGAACACTTCATCGTCTCTATGTTTTCCTGCCTTCTGTGACTCGTGTTCAGAGGTTTTGCGTGATTATTTTGGGTTGAGTGCTCTCCGACCTGTAGCAGTTCCAGGGAGCGTCAGCTTCCCTCCCTTCTCCTATCATGGGGGTCCTCTGTACGGACGGACGTTTCACGACAGAAATCCCAGGCCCGCCAGAAATACGCCACTAAAGTGTGTTGTTGTCACGTATAACAGAAGGAATTGTTTGTTTTCGGACGACAAAGAGAGGCTAGCACCGACGTGTACGATCAGTGCTCAAAATAGAGACTACTCTTGCAGCTTGTGTTTCACGGGAGTTTGAGGCAGGGCATATGGGGCCTCGAATCCTTCTCCGTAAGTAATATGGTATCATATATATATATATATATTTTCTACGTACATCAGCAACATGAGCAGCAGATATGCCGCAGCGAGTGCCAGAAAGCCACTCACATATCGTGTAGGTGAGACAACATCATTAGCTGTTGCATCCATCGTAGAATATCCTTCATTGTTATTATTGATATTGTTGATGTTTGTGCTTGTGGTGAATTAGGTGGGACTACACCGGCATGATGCTGTGCCGCCGTGTGTGACCCAACATCGCAAACGTCTGCGATGGAGTATGAATCAATCAGTGCATCTCCAGCTGTACACACACAGATGCTCGCAGGGTATACCTGTACGATACGCACAAAAGTACTCCGAGCAATAGTACACACTGGGAGTATCTAGAGTATTTTGCACTACGAGACATGGTAGTAATTGACGGTAAAAACAACATCACACTGCGAGTACTAGCAGAATAGACAGTACATCACCCCAGACTACAAGCAGTGTCTCCAGTCCACAAACATCGGAAAGACTTAACGAACACTACGTACGAACCGTATTCAATTACGATATAATTGGAGTGCCGTACAGCAGCTTTTTTTAACAGTATCAAACCATGACACGAAGTTAATATTTTCAGTGCGTCAAGTTTCACCACCCCCCCCCTCTCCTCCCTCCAAACGTATTTTACTCCAACGCGCGACCTAAATATCGTTAGCAAAAGATGTGAGCTTCGACGATGTTTTTACATATTTTCGATCTGACTAACATGAGTTGCTTGCATTTGTTTTTCGGAAACCTCGTGGATGAAATGGTCGAAACGGTGCACGGCTGTTCTATGTAATGTTAGTGCTCACGGTGTACCGTCAGTACACCGCTCGCCAAATATCTGCACTTGTTGTGAGTATCACGGGAGACGGCGATCGATGGCTCTCCGGGGTGTCGGCGAAGGATATTTATGATTCTCGGACGTTTGACCAAAGATCGTGCCATACGAGAATCAGGACATCGGTCGCTCTCGTTTTCCATATGGGCAGCGTCTATTGAACCCTCCCAACGCTTGGCATTGAGCCTGGCCTCCGCTTTGGAGATACGCTACGCATCAACCGACACGGCGATCGGTGGCCGTCCGGGGCCCCGGCGAAGCCCCTTGTACTCCATCGGCATACATTATTCCTCGGACACACTTGACTAAAACATTGTCCAAACGATACATAGCGAGGATGTCGACAAATATTTAGCGCATTTGCTCAACGTGGAACTGCACACCTCGGGCGAAAGTGACGTACAACGCTCTATAAAAGGTCAGTTTCGATGCCCCAACACAAGTCCCAAGTCGAATTCGATCACCCACACGAAAACAGAAGCAGTCGATATCCACACTAATAACAATTAATTTTCGGATCGTTCACCAACCTCAAGTCAATTTCCATCCCTACCGTAAGCCAAGGTGAATTTCAACCCATGCAATAAATACGAGTCAACCTAGCCCCGCACATTAAAACAAAGTCAATTTGAACCGCCGCACAAAAACCAAGTCAAATTCGATCACCACAGTAAAAAAAAGTCATTCTCCATCCCTTTCACCAAACTCAAGTTAAATTCGATCCCTAAACTGAAACCAAGTCAATTTCGACCCTCATTGTAATTACAAGCCAATTTCGGCGCCCCGGCATAAAAACGAAGCCAAGTTCGATGCAGGCACGAAAATCAAGCCGTTTTCGACCCCACCCAGCACAAAACTGAGAAATATCTGATCCATACGCAGAAACGATCCTTCGCGCCCAAATCAATATGAACGTGTGCACGTTTCATAGCGGAAACGCAGCTCCCAAATATACCTTTAGATAATCTAGGCATCGTTGCCGGCAACTCGCCTTCCGCCAACCTCAGCACAAGCGTCCGTATTTCACGTTCGTCCTTACTGCCCCTTACGGTTTTTCCTGCCTCCAGCAGAGCTCATGAGGCTCTCAGGTGCCGCGCAGGCACCAGTCGTACGCGCTCTGGCAACTGTGGACACTACAGTACCTGCGCCATCCAGAAACAGGATATCTGTCCGGACGTACAGGACTAATTACAGGGTTGATACGTGGGACGACGGTCGCGAAGACCTCTACCGAGTGACCTATTGGAAATTCGGCCTAAAGTCCGTCTACACCTTCGACATCGAGGGGCACGTGAAGACCCTGACGGCTCGTGACACGATGTACACATTTGACTTGACCGTTCCATCCAGAATGCTCGTGACCTCAAGCGACAACGCCATAGAAGATGTGGATATCGATCCCAGCGCTGCTATTGGCTGCCCGACGTGTGTGGTCACGTGGAACACATTGTGCAACGTTGGCCTGACAGAGGTATGCTTCTTGAATGAGAACAACCCAGTCGAGTTCGATCAGGATGCCCAAGATTCGGTGAGGAGATTCTGTGGTGCGGTTGGGGCGGCATGCCAAACGTCCGCTTTCGACACTTGCGATGGGCAGTGCGTTGAAGGTGAGATATGTATAGAGAGATGCGTAGCAACCCCCCCCCCCGCGAGAATCAAGGAGGATGCGCCTATGAAGCGATACGTGCAAAATCTGAGCTTAACTGAATATGTCCGAAGGGTCTTTTCAGAGGCCTCCCAAAACCAGTACCCGTGACGCTCTCGCCCATCCGCCTTTGTTGCCGTCACTCGTCTGCTTGCACAACGACCACCTGGAACTTCCCCTGCAAGGCCCTCCGACCCCTAACCCGACTCCATCTCCGACTGCCGAACCCACTGTCATCCCAACCCCCGAACCCACGCCAGCTCCCACCCCCGAACCCACCGCACCTACAACGCCTGATCCTACTCCAGCTCCGACCAACCAACCCACCATTCCTTCGACCCCGGAAACCACAGCAGCTCCAAATCCCGAACCCACCCTATCTCCGACCCCTGAACCCACTCGAGGTCTAACGCCGGAACCCAGTGCACTACTGACCGTCGACCCGACTTCTGCTCCATCTCCTGAGCCAACACGCGCTCCCCACCCCCGAGCACACTCTATCTCCGACCTCGGAACCCACCACAGGTACAACGCCTGAACCTACTTCGGCTCCAGCGCCTCAACCGAATACACCCCCGACCGTCGACCCCACTCCAGCTCCGGCCCCTGAACCGACGACCGTTCCAGCCCCCGAGCCCACTTCAGCTCCGACCCCGGAACCGAATCCACCTACGATCCCGGAACCCACTCCAGAGCCGACGCCTGAACCCACTCCAGGTCTAACTTCTGAACCCAGTGTACCTCCGACCATCGACCCGACTCCAGCCCCAACTCCTGAACCGACTCCCGTTCCAACCCCCGAACCTACTATAGCTCCGACACCCGAACCCGCCCCCGCTCGGACCATCGACCCCACTCTAGCTCCGACCCCGGAACCGAGTTTAGGTCCGACCGCCGAGCCCAGTCCGACTCCGACCCCGGCGCCCACTCCAGCTCCAATCGACGCGTTTGGTGAGTAAGCAATTTAAGAACGCAAGGAATGCTCATTTTATGCTTGTGCTGCGCGTATTAGTGAAAGCCCAACCTATAATCTCCACAATTATGGGCGCTATGTCAAGCATAACGCCTATTACAGCATACAAAAGTAAGCCCAGTTTAGAGGGAATCTACTTGAGCTCCCTTTGACTAGCTTGTACTACGATCTTGCATTTTTGGAACTAAAACATTGAGAAAAAAGGCGTATCTGCATCCGTGGGTTGTGCGCTAGTGGCCCTTGAATTCGTGCCCGGCTGAATCACTGAACCAACGGGGGCGTGGAAAATGAATTTTGGAAAGAGTATCAGTGAACAGCCCATTACGGAGGGTCATATTAAATAGGACCTACCGTTCACACATAAAACTATATATTTACTTTTTGACTAACAATATTTGGTCATATTTACTAAACTGTGGTCCCTCGTAATAGTATGTGCATTCCTTGCGTCCTCGCATGCTAGGTTATCGGGGCGAAGTTTGCGTCTGTACCATCACTCTCGAAAACCGACAATTTGTTGCCTCTGCCCGCCGTCTGGTCGTGCAGGCTCGTGTAACCCCAGTCCGTGTCTTAATGGGGGGTCCTGCAGCGTCGATCCCGCCGGTGGCCACATCTGCACCTGTGCCACCGGATATGGAGGAATGTCGTGTCAAGCCGATACTTCAGGTGATCTACAATTTGTACGTGTCTATCGCTTGACTGCTTGAACTGGCGCAGCATGTCCACGAAGGTGTCGTTTGCTGATCGTGCGCGCGGCGTCCTACGATGGAGGTTCACCCTAATTTTTCTGAGGCTCATATGTCCCCGCAAGGTGCAGTGCAGAATTCAATGGGAACAAACACATGAAACCGACTGACGATTGGGATGTGTGGGGCGCGCACCTTCGATAATTACAGAAATCCCCACGATTCGCACTGGTGTATCTCCTTCACCTGGCACCCGTTAAGAGCGCCGTGGTGGCTCAGAAGTTCTTGTTTTCCCAAATGGGATACCTCTATCGTAGATCGCCCCGTTTATAAGCCATGCATGCCGTTATACCGTTAAAATTTCAAGAATTGTGTTCGATGGTGTCGCTGGCGTTGGCTGTGGCGACCTTCTTGAGGTGCTACAGTTTACAGTAGCATGCATCAATTCGCCGGATTGTGCGCTTCTACATTCAAGTGGTGCATGTATAACATTAGAGCCAGACACGGCTATTGCCACAGCTTTAGGGCACACCATCATCTGTATTTTCCGCGTATCGTCTGACATGGTTTTTGATTGGCTGTGAAGGATACGAAGCGCATCAGTACGACGGGTGTCTCTCGTCGTCGGGTGTCATCAAGTCGTATCTCTCTCTCGTGGCTTGACCTTCGAAAACGGGTCCTTCAAGAAACACTGGAATCAATCGCCGTCCTGCTTTACGTTTCCTTGTCGGAAACGGGCACGTTCGTCCACGTCACAGACTGCTTCCTACCGATGCTAACCGCATGCTCCTGACCAAACGGTGCATTCCTCGTCTGGCGTACATGCATGTCATCAGGCCTTGCCGAATTCTTCATCGACTTTGTGGACAACTCCGGTTTTGCGGACTCCGGCCTCGGTGACGCCCGCCTTGACAGGTTGCTATCTGCTGCTGCAAGGTAATGAACACGCTCGAATTTTTCATCGTGGGCAGTAAACGCTCGCGATGTAACTTCAGTTCGTCGTTTTCAATGAACCTTTATCACCTTTACTTACGAGGCATACGCTCAATTTTGATTGTTGCGTTATACATTCATGGAACTTCCTTGAAGCACGCTTCGGTTTACCTCCGGCGGTTTATCATGCTATTGTTCAGAAAACTAGCTCAACTTTGCACGTGGTCAGGATCGGTCGGGCGTCTTCGGCTACTGTGTTGAAAACGACCCCTTAGACTTTAATGGTTGCACCGTACATCTGCATGTATGGTTGTCCCCCATGAGCCCCCGAGTCCTGTACACGGCGACCAGCACACGGCGAGAGGGTAACATCTGCCTCCGGTTGACCTCAACGGGGGTGCTCTTAGCGGACTGTGTCGGAGCAACTTGGTTTGCCTCCAATCAGACATAGTTTCCGAGCGGCACGCGTTCGACAACACCCTATCTCCTTTGAGCTCGTAACAAGGTGGTACGAAACATAGTTGCGTCCTAAACGTCTACGTACTTGTCGGTTTGATCACTCGGCAAGCGGCACGCAACTCTCTCTGTATTTTTTCTTTCGCATATCGTTCACCCATAATTTGTGACTTAGAGCCGACACGCCTCACTTCAAAATGGTGTGCTCTGTGTTTGGCGACATGTCTCTCACAGGTGGGAAGAGGTGATAACGCATACGCCATGCGGGGGGGACGCGGAACGCCCAGCCGGCCGAGTGTTAATCACCCTAACCACCGTCGTCTTCTCTGGATTATTCCCTTTCAGCGTTTCTGATCGAGACCTATATTGGACGGGTTGCGATATAACGGCCACCGGTCGCCTAAGCTTCGACACCCCCGGCATCTACACGTTAGACAATGACCAGTTCGAAGAACTCGTTTTCTACGAAATCGGACACATCCTCGGCATCGGGTGAGATCTACATTTGGGTCCGGGTGTTCTGAAACATCAACTTAGCGTCCAGGTTTCAAGTCATAAGTTCGCGTGAGCTCCTCCGCTACGTTTAATCAATGACGGTTTCATATGTTATCCGTCCAAATCCATCCGTTTCCAGCATTCGTTGTTTAGTGTGTTTGCATGTATCGCACATGCCGCATACATCTGACGCACGTGCAGACACTGGACAGAACCTCATGTGGATGTTGACCGCACGGAACCACGAGGTGTGTATCTATTTCGGCGTAGTTGTCATCAGCAGAGGAGATTAAACTGAACCGACCGTCAGCACACCCCTTACACGGCGGTAATCTTGACGGCAACACTACCAACAAATGACGATTTGTGTCGCTTCCTTCTAGGTGCCAAGCTCCGGAGCGGCCTCGTTTCTTATCTTGGGTAGGCGAAGATGGCTTCTGTTTCTCATGCGACTGTCCTTTATCTCGTGGCCATTCTGACTTTGTGTTTGTGCTTTTTTTTTGCATAAGTTTATCATTTATTTCTCAAACAGAATACAGATATATTTCTGCTCCCGCCCTTACCCTGCACTGGTATCGAACATGTGACGCGCACTCGACACTGAAGGCGTGCCTAAGTATTTCCGAGGCTCCTCTTTCGAGGAAATCTGTGCATCATCCAAAATCCCACAATCAACGAAAGATGAATGCGAAAGCCATCAAGCAGTCCCATGGCTGACGCATGCTTGGAATGGTACGGTCGCGTGCTGAAAAGCACAAACGGGGTAAGGTATGCCACATCGAACCGTCGTTCAGTGCCCAAGAGGAGTTCCGTCAGTCTCGGTGACAGGTTGGCCAAACCCTGCACCCCTATTGTAGCAAAAGTGTCAACGGCTGTCGAAACGCTACCTTAATTGCTGTCGGCAACGAGATAATGCCCCCCCCCCCCCCCCCCCCCCCCCCCCCCCCCCCCCCCCCCCCCACCCCACACCCCCCCCCCCCCCCCCCCTGTACAGCCTAGGCATGTTTCTGAGGTTCCTCGCTTGAGGGGCTCTAAAGTATCATGTATAACCTCCCAATCAATGAGAAACGAATGCACAATCCGTCGAGAAATCCTACATCCGAGGCACACACCGAGTAGTGTTGAAGATCACCAAGGCCATGTTGACGGCATTGGAAACATCCCCAGTTTCTTAACCCCCCCGATCGCAAACGGTTTGCTCCCCCTGTCATAACACGTGTCTATTGTTTCCGCAAACGTGCCGTAACAGTCGCCGGTCTTGGCCGCGCCTTTATTATTCTTGTGGAGACAGCTTGCGCTATTGAATATCCGCTCATGTATATATACACACATAGATACATACTGGGTACTGTATTTTGAGCCCGACTTCCGTGTGAAATACGTGCGACGAAGCGTGTTCACTGGTGCGGCTGCTCTAGAGCATATGGGAGCGCCACAGCGACATGCAACGATGCTCCCACGGCAACATGCAAAGCTGCGCTTCGTTTGTTCGGGAGAAACAATGATTGCACCCTGTCGTTTCTATCCGTTCCAATGTCTACGTTCCAGATATGCGTGGGACAAGTGCACTGCAGGGTGCACCAGAGACGGACTTTCTGAGTACGGATGTCCGTCCGTCCGCTGCCGCCGCATACAACGACCTTGCTGGGAACGAAGAGGGGACTCCGGCGTTCATCGTAGGCACCGCCGGTGAGAAATTGAAGCCTCGACTCCATGTCGACTTTATTTGACAGAATCCGAAGGACGTTCTTGTACGACCAGCCGGACACACCCTTTGAACACATAGGTTAGAATCAGATGACCTTCCTACGTGAGAACCTACTGGATATATACTATGATACTTGTACTCCGGTATTAGGGCCCGTTTTAACGAGAAACCTTTTTCATGATTATCGAATAGGGAAAACATAATTTGACTTGATTTCAATAGAATTTCGTGAAAACATGCCTTGGGGTCCTATCGAGGAATAGCGTAGCAAAAACAAAAGCGAATCACGCGCAAGGGTCAACGAACCCCAGAGGACAACCAACGAGACGAGCGGCAGCCCGGGGCGTCGCGGTCAGGGGCCGATTGTTTCTGCCGGCATTGCCGATGAGGATATCGCTCTTGCGACGTCTTGGGTGGCTGGCGCAGCCCCGAAGCCCCACGAAGGCAGCAGCGACGGGGATACAACGATCGAACGTCTGGGCGAAGTCGCGACCTGGTCGGTGCTTGTGTGGTTTGCGAGGCAAAGAGGGATGAAAAGCTGGGCTTGCGACGGCCTTGTAAATGTTTGGGGCGCCGCAGATGATCTATTCTGTGCTAGGGGCCGTCGGAGCTCGCGCTGCGGCTGCTCCGGGTGCCCCGTCTCTCGGTAATGGTGGGTCTCACCTATGAAGCGGTCGACAACACGGCTCACGTTCACGTGGCTTGCTTCGGTTTCAAGAACATGCCACGTCTAGTTGGACAAACTCCCCGAATCGAATAACACGAAGCGCAAACGAAGTCCCAAAAGACTTCTTGTCGAATTCGTTTCTATTCGTTTTATTCGAATCAAATGTCAAAATGCCTGATTGATGTTTCACTTTTCGACAAATCAGATGCAAATCAAATCAAACGAAAAAAGTATTGGCAGAGTATCAGAAAAAAAAAGGTTTCTCGTTAAGATGTACCCTTACGTTGTTTTAGGACTAACGGGTAGGAAAATTGGTCAGTTTGCGTGAACACACATGTTGGAAGTCATGTCTCGGGTGATATTGTGGGATCCCCATGTGAAGAACTCAGAAAATAAGCCAGCGCCATGGCCGGGGCATAGCTCGCTATCGACTGCTTTCGTTCGTTTTCGACGATACCGTGTACGTCATCTTCGACATCATCATTTTCGTCAGGCTGTCTGTGGGGCGATAGGGGGCGCGAACCGTTTTCGGAGAGTGTTGTTCCAACTCGACCGCAAACGAATCCACGAAGGTAATGGACAGAACTGAAAACAGACAAATGCCCCTGCAGCTGCAGTATGTTCCTTGAGCAACTGATTTCGAGAAGAGCGTCCTGCTAGGTGGCGATCAGAACCTTCTTGGAACATTTCCATGAGGGAAACGCGGGACGACCACACAGGCTCCGTTTGGCCAAATGGTCAACCTTGACCCCGCAGTGGGTCCTTCCTGTTTGGCACCCCGAGCCCAAGTGGGGGCCCTCGGATATATAATGAGGCGTTGAGAGGGCTCAATTCGCACACCTATCCCACGTTATCGACAACGATACCCAACACCAAATTCGGCGAACACAACAAAACTCGAAAAGTCGTGAACACAGAAGCTGAAGGCAGAATGATACACTCACGGTGCCGGGCGCTATACATTCGACTCCGCCTATACCCCCAATTTCCACCCGCGCGTGTTTGAAAGTAATAGCACGCGGAAGCAAGTCAAGAGAATATGCTTATTCCGAGAAACATTTTGCCCACGTGGAGTACTCTTCTCATCAAACTGCCGTGGACGCCTAGTTTACTTTTCTACTCATAATCAAAAGTAGCTAAACCAACCTAAAACCACCTTCATTGCTAAGCCGCGTTGGCGACGCCCGTACGTGTTCGTGCCTGAAATTATCTAAAATGCCATGTCGTAGACGGATTCAACAACTGTTTCAACTTCGCCAACGGTGTGCTGGGCGCAGAAGTTATGACTGGCGCGAACGTCAACCTGGTGAGTGCTTTTATCGCGACGTTGACACATTGGATACATGCACCACCTTTCAGTGATGGCGGAAATGTCGCCTGTTCGACACCGGCAGGGTACTTTCCCCCAAGCACCATCCCACATTTGATGCGAAGAAAGACCCGTGCCGCAACGATAAATATTAGGAAAAGATGTGTTTCTTCGTCCGTGCAGCAGCGATTCGATGTGTCCTTCTTGAGTACGTATGCTTTTCGCGTAGCAGCCTTGCTGATCTCCCTGCGTCGTTTGTGTTCTGTATCATTGCAGATTTTTTTTTTTTATTATACCGTCTTTTAGTTCTTGTTTTCTGGTCTTGCTTGTGTTGTTGTGTTCTTGTACCCGGTACGCTGGCACTTCACTTGCCTGACCCTTGCATTTACAGTTATGTTATGTTTTTGGTCTTCCTCTGTCTCACAGTCTGTGACCACAGAATAAATATATCTGCAGGAAAAGGAATCAGGACGGACACTATCTGTACCGATGGAGCTGGGTAGAAAGGACGATTAATGTCAAGACACAGAAAACAATCCAACTTTCGCACTCACGTCTCGTCAAACATAGATACCATTCTAAGTAGGGCGAATCGAAACAAAAATAGCGCATCATATGGCCCAGCGTAGATTTCTTGCCAGACATGAGTCGACTTGTGTGTATCAGTTATTTATCATTCAAATACCAGGAATCATCGCAACCGTCACGCGGCCAGGGAGTTAGCCTGCGGTCATGGGTGACGGGTCAATGACTTCCACTAAACGCCCCCGGCAGGCGATTCAATCGAGCATCGACCGCCATGGTGGGTAGATACGTGTAACACAAGCCCTCCGTTACATTCTGCCCTAACCACCAATGATCAGGAACGCTGGCCCGTCTCCAAGATTTCGGTCGCTGCACTTGAGGACCTTGGCTACATCGTTGACCCCAGCAAGGTAAGTGGTTAAGCGACTGCTAGAAACTCGCTCACAAGGATCTTTGACGAAATCTGTCTTCAACGTGTACGCGGGTAGCGGGAGCCAGAAGGCAGTACGAGTCGAGTCACACATATATATATATATATATATTGTTTGCATTCAATATCAGCCCTCTCAGTAGCAACAGGAACTCGCATGCTAGGCTATGATCCTTACACCGACTGAGAAAAAGAAGAGGGCGTATTTCGAACATTGTAAACTTTCTAGGTTACTGCAGCTTTCCCCAAGCCTGTTTTCGATTTTGAAGACCGATACTGTGTAGCTCAGCCGTGAGTTCGGAGTGTTCGATCTGCGAACGCTTCTGGGATCTCCAAGGGAGACCCCTATGTTTGGAAGGCCTCACAATTAGCGTTTGCTAGTAATCGTAGAAAACAACATTCCGTACGATGTATGGCGAGGACATTCCCTTCTTTTTTGTCCACGTTCAAAGCTAATGCTCATGTCGAAGTGTGTGTGGAAGCATCTCGACGACGTAAGTTCCGAAGCCTTCAGCTTCGTGGTGTGTACCCCCCATGCTGTCGAGGAAATTGGCTCTTATTTTCTTTTCTTACGGGAAGGGGTTATCTTGCGTGACAGATACATCGTTGCCTGGTACGCTTGACGCATGCTGCGTCATGTTGGTCCTGAAAGAGCGTGACACTGAAAACAATCGGTCGGACGTTGTTGCAACATCACGTACTCCACCCACCCGTAGATAAAAACGGAGAACAAAATCACTTGTCAACGGAAATCGGGTTATCTCACAAAAGTCGCACCCCCAAACCCGTCTCGCCTGTCTGCCCAGGCCGAGGAATATTTTTTGCCTGCTTAGGTCCACCTCCGACTTTAGGCAGCAACAACCCCAAGTGCCCAACCGCCTTCTTACCTCTTGTCGAGCAAGAAGACCGACCGACAGGAAAAGGACCACGATGACACATCAAAAGGGGTGGCAAGCGTCGCTGTAGCTGATGGTTGCATGCAGCCAGAAGGATTCAGCCACCGCACACATAGACGACCCCTCCGCTTCACGACACATCGACCTTAGGAAATCGGTCAAGCTGTCCCTGGCCCCCGCGCTGTGGCCCACTGCTGCAAAAAAGGTGGGGAAGTGGTACCGGGGGATCCTCGAAGCAGCCAAACGCTTCATGGGGAGGTGGCACGAAGCTGAGGCTGAGCTGAGTAGGCAGTGCCGCGCATCCGCCGTGGGTGGTGTCCAAGGGAATGGGGGGAGGGGGGGCAACAAGAGGAGTAGCAGAAAACCCGACCAAGGGCGGAATGCGGAGAGGAGGGGGAACAGGAGTAGAAGGGAAACTGCAGTGGACGAAAGT
The DNA here is from genome assembly GCA_031763025.1 of Macrocystis pyrifera. Lineage (NCBI taxonomy): Eukaryota > Phaeophyceae > Laminariales > Laminariaceae > Macrocystis > Macrocystis pyrifera. The sequence continues at coordinate 12,022,013 of JASSKH010000015.1, forward strand.
AGGAAGAACATGACAAACAGGGTAGCAAGGCACCGGGCAGACTAAGAAGTAGAACATGTCTATACAACTCGTACCACCAACTGGTGCAGCTGGTTCGAACGTGGTTTTCCCTTTGTTTTTTTGTTTCTTTTTTTTTTATTTCATTTTATTTTCTTCTTTTTGCGCTGACCCTATGTGATTTTCATTGTATTTCTTTCTCTTCCTTTCTCCGATTGATAAGCCTTATTGAAGGAGTCGTGTGGCGTGGGTAGATGACGAGCCTGCTTTGCTTATTTCGTATTATCTGACGCCGAGGGGCCGGGCATAGTTGACGAACGCTGGACGGAGGAGGAAGACAGGGTAGCAAGGTACCACGCGGACCAGACCCTGGCTGTGCTACTCGTACCATAAACTGCTGCCGCTACCTGGAGGATGCTTTGTGCTTTTTTTGGTTTGCCTGTTATTTTCCATTGGTTCTTAGTCTTACTGTGTGGACGACGACTAGTGGTGATTTTCTTCTTTTTTTCCAGTTCGTTCTTTTCAAATGTCTGACAGATCCCCTGCGGGGGGAGCACGATGGTTTGTTTCTTATATATATTTTTGTTTCCTTGTTTCTTTTTCTCTTTCGAATTGTCTTCTCTGTTTTTGATTTTTTTCTCGTTGTTTGGTTCTGTTTGTCTAGGTCATGGAATGTGTATGTCGTGCCTGTCGTACGCAGTATGATGACATGGCATTGCATTGCATACGTGGCAATGTAGTATCTCTGTGGCGTAGCTTTGTGACCACGGAACTTGTATTTCTCTAGGATTGAAGAATCGGCACGGACACTGGTTGTTCTGGATGTCGACGGGCAGAAAGAACGGTTTAATGTCCAGAAAACAACAACAACATGCGGCGGCGGGGGTGCTATCTCACGCTATGTCCAGCGTATTCTGAAGCTCCTTACACGATAGATAACCTAATATCGGGTGTGTACATTCGTATATATACGTGTATCCAACGGTGGTCTAGTTGTTAACTCGCAAGCTGCCGGCGTTGCTAAGACGGCTTCGGTTTTCTTGACGGAGTTTGTAATTTTTGGAGACACCAGTCTGTTCGAGCACAAAGCGTGCGTTGGCACAGTTCAAAGCAAGTACACGGTGGAATTCAACGCCGAACTCTGCACACCGTCAGCACATGCAAAGGCCGTGCAATAGTGGTGGGCGGGGGGGTGGAGACCCTGCTATATTGCCACGGATCTGAGCTACGACTTTCGTAGGGAGGCACTATTGATCGATGGGATTGAACACATATGCACCAGGTATATACTAGCACGTCAAAGCTTTTGACACAGATGTATTCTTCGTACTAGTGTTGTACAAGCAACCAGATGAGCAAGCTCATCGCCTTGCGACATCACGAATGCATATCTTTAATTGCACCTGGGATTAACACTACTGGCATATCGTACAATTTATACCAGCTTGAACGTCGAGGAGCCTCGTAAACCTTACGGTTGCGGGCCCACCTTAGGACGGTTTCCCTGCTCAAGTGGAGTACTGAAACCGAACCTATACGTATTTTGAACCATGGACCATGCTGTGTAACGCGTGCAATTGCGGATGATGTCAAAGTTGAATTTGATGGCAAGCGTCGTTTGACTGATAGCGTCGGTAGCGGAGGTTGTGATCGTATGGTAGAATGGTCAGCGCTGTGTAACGTGTGCGATTCCGGAGGTCGCCAACGTCCAGTAGGATAGCCATCGCTGAGTAATATGTACGCTTGCGGAGGTTGGACATCAACGTTGGTTAGCGTGTACGGTAGCGAAGACTACCACCGTTCGGCTGGGTGGATCATGTGGCGTAAACGTGTGTGAGTGACGGGACGGTCAACGTTCATGCCGGCGGAAAAAGAGCGATACGTTTAGATTTCAAAGGGTGCGACGTCACCACCCTGCTCCACTTTTCACTGTACTCATAGAGCAAGATTTCCCAGCTAAACATGATACTACATTGCTCGACCAGTGCTGGTATGGACTACAATGTGTATCGTGTGAATTTTTGGAGGTTGTCAACGATCAGGTCGATGTACCGAGTGCATTCGATTGCGATAGTTGAGGCGTATTTACTTCGTTCGGTTGATAACCGCGATACATAGCATACATGGAGACCTTAATATTTTATGTCGGCCGGTCGTCTAAACAATATCAAGTTGTACCTCGTCATTTGCCACACACAGCAGCTCGGGCGGGTTCGCCCCGATGTTCAACAGTCGACATTACAACTGGTGCGAGAAGATTGGTGTAGAGGAAGAGTGCTCTTTCGGTCTTCGAAGCATTTTGTTATAGTCTAGATTATCTATCTCGCCAACGTGATCTCCCACCAGGACCACCTACGAGCTGGTTCCAGAAATGCATCTAAATATTCACCTTCGCCCCCATTAACTGTGCGTGGCGCTAACGCCAATGTTTAACGGAATGCAAATCCTACCTCGTGGCGGACGCCTCGTGAGATCTGGAGCCTGTCTGTTATTCCTGACTCTCACCCTATAGCCCCCTCCTGAATGTCGACGAGGATAGGCTGACGCGTTCTACCTATGCGGCCTCTGCACCTGCTGTACAGAAGGTTGTTGGCCGCTCGCTAATGGTGAAACATGATGTCCCTGGGTGAAGTATGGACATTGGAACAGCACACGCTTTAGTCTCCTCTGAAATTCCTTGCTAAATATCCGCGTAGAACGACTAGCCAGTCCGAATCGAATATCTTTTCAAACGCCAAATTCCATTGAGAACGTGTTTACTTTACACAAAATCTTGGTGTGGATGCCTCCGTCCGAACCATTTACACTGGGTAGGCTCAATCCACACTTACGTCTCACCCACGTATCCAGGGCAGGTGACGATTCGCTGTAGGCCAAACCTCATGGCAACCTGAAAGGGCGACATTGGGAACCAGTGGAAATTCAAGTTTACTTCCACGTCTATTTCCAGATCAAAGCGAGATCCACCTCGACGATATCCGTGTGTATAACGCTGGTCCAACCAGACACAACGAGCAATGCCATGGCAGGCGTGTGGCGGCCGTATTTGCTGACCTCCTCAAATTTGGAACTCAACACCTCTCACCCGAAACAAGAGAGTTCCCAGACGCTCGTTGACGCAACCCGACCGATATTTCTAGGTGCTATTACCAGTCCGAACAAAAGTACGCTACGTACGTAGTAAAAATAGTGTAGTGACCGGTAATAATGTAGTTTTTCAGGCGCATTCTACGGTCGGGATGACACCGAAGGTTTCTAAGGCTCCTCGCCTGCGAACAGTCCCATCCTCACCTAGGTACTTCACCCACCAATACTGCGAGACAAAAAACGTTCGTATATATTCGAACAATGTTGGAGTTAAGGAGGAGCCCTATTGGTCACAATCAAAATGGCCGAAAACGTGTGTTGGAGGCGTTTCACGATAGAGGTATCACATTTGGGAAACCCAAAACTTCCTGAGCCACCACGGCGTCCATACCGAGCTGGACGGTGAATCGTATATGCCCCCACCCTCATATCTCCGCGTTTCCAAATGACTATGTTAACGTAATGTAATTCAATCTTGGGTGCGTTGTGGTTGAGACACGTCACTGCGACCATTTCAGTTTCCGCCGATACTTCTGACATGCCACGTTTGGATCTCCTGCGGGTTTGTGCCTAAGCAGCGAGTAAGTGTATCAGATTGGTGTTTTGTCGACAGGAGCTTGCGATGGTCTTCATTGGTTGCTGGCGCTTTCTGAACAGGGGCCGACACGTCGACGTTTAGGTACAACTACGGCAGTTGTTGACATGGGTCGAAATTTGTCTGCTCGACGACCTACTGAACCACGTATTGCGATGACTCCAGTATCGCACCCGTGTAGGAAGCACCCTCGCATTTTTCTCACCACGACCTTATTTTACCGACCGTATCAAACCGTAATCATACCACCAATTTGGTACAGGCAGTATAGTTCATGTGGTACCTGGTAAGTAAATACAACAGACCTGCTTGGAGTTTATGGTTGTGCTTATTCTTGGCCTAATTATAGCAACTGGGTCTTGATAATTTCTTGGTTTTTCAATGTTGACTTCCGTATGGGGTATACTTAACGTCATATATATACCGTGTATGAAGTTCATCACACCTTTGATTTGTGTTAATGATATGAGGTAGACTATTAGGTATTAGTAGTGTAGACGGGTTGACACCTGAAATTAGTCCGCCGATCCATCTTATCTTTGAACAAAGTTATACCGCAGTGAAACTTCGTATGACAACCCGTTCGCAGTCGAGCGCTAAGAATATTTGTAGGGCACACCCAAGCCCGGACTACAATTTTTTCTCCAGAGAACGCTCGAGAAGCCACGGACAAGTTGTAGTTGACTGTAAATGTATGCTACCCAAGGCAATCTTCGTACCTCTATTCTTCTCTGGCCTGTTTGTGACGTTCAAGCAGGGTACATCAATTCGGCTGATGACGTTGTTCGGCACATCAGTCGGTTGTCATTTTGTCGTCGTTTGAGTCGATCCTGACGCAAACTACATCCATAGTAGTCTCCACACCACATCAACATCACTGCGACCCACCTAGCCACAACGCACCTCATTGTTGGCCCAGTCGTGTGTTGCAGGGCGCCTTCTCTTTCGGTCGGCAACCAATTCTCCTTCTTGGTGGTAACACGATCTCTGCGCCATGACGCAGACCTCTCTTCGACTGTTGGCGGGAGTCCTGTGTGTCGCACCCGCGCGTGGTGCAGCTTTGTCCTACACGTTTCTGGGATGCTTCAAGGACTCGAACGACGGCCGGGTACTGTCGAACAAGCAAGTGTTTGACAATTTATCTCCTGATGTGAGTCGGCTGCGCTCACTGATACGTCAGCCATCGCGTATAGTTGTTGTCCAGGTGGTCCAAGACCTATGACTGGTTGCGGTCTGTAAAGTTTCCTCGTGTGTATGTCTGTCCTTCAGCGCGGAAGGTATGTTCGAATCTGAGATGTCACTTGAGAAATGTTGGTGTTGTCGGTTATATGGTACACAATGAATGTCAACACCGTACAGCATCGTACAAATAGAGCACACAGCAGTTGTCAAGATCGTCAGCATAGTGCGCACGTCCTCCCTGCATCTTACTGTTCTCCTCGCTGATGCTGTGCTTGGGTCTACCAGGTTTGCGAGAATCACTGTTCAGGGCTGAATCTTCCCCTATTCGGACTGCAGGATAGTGATGAGTGAGTCGAACATAAGATGCGATATTGGTCACGAAAATAGCTGCCACCACGCCATCACGGTACGTTATACCAGGTAGTTCGTTTATTTAATCATCATTTTCACTTTCCAGCTTAACTCGTACGAGGTTTTACCCTCAGCGGTCTCCTTTCGGACTAACCGTGATCACAAGTGTCGTCCGTTTTCCCCCCCGATGCGTGCCTTCATTTTTTGTCGCGCATAGGGTTCAGCATTCCCACTGCTCGTCGATTCTCATCGACTGTAGCTGACTCACGCTTTCGCGCTTTCCGCTAATCATTGTTTATGCAAGAAAATGTCCTTACCACGAGTACGCACTCGGCGAGGCTTGAACCCACGAAATTGATCTTAGTAGGCACGCAGACCACATACCAAGCCACCGGGGACGCCGGCATATGCATACAAAATACTGCTGAATATTGAATTGCAGTAAACCGTCATATATTGTCGAGGCTCTATGGGAGAACGCTCAACCCGGAGTAGGCATATACAAGGGAATTGAAGTTTATGCGTAGGGCTATTGTTTATGTTCCCGCACTTTTCATTTTTGGCGCTGATTATGAGTGATCCACGTCTAAGCTCACGCTGTACATTGTCTGATGGCAACGATAATACTTTACCAGGTACAATATAGGCCCTATTGTTTTCGCTATTTTTTTGGCAACTTGAGTCCAGAAAGCCGTCAACCCAGATTGCGATTGCATTCCCTGCTGAGGTGCACCAAGCAAGTTGCGATGATGCTGGAACAATTAGGTTCCAGTAGGCTGAAGACCGCAAGTGTAAGACACGTCGTATCGTCGAGAAACAAGTATTTTCACGATTCGAGCCTTTGATAAGAGAACTTTGCCCGTTCCCCTTCCGACAAACCTGTGCTGCGGTCGGGAGGCTAACCCCACTTTGGCTACGGCTCTCATACCTCACCTAAAATTGGACTTCAAAGTATTTTTGTTGGCGCCGCGCAACGTACAATCAGACTGCGGTATATATCGCGAGACCAAAGCATGTAAACGCTCAAGACTGTAAAGGAATAGGTTACGAGGTCACTCGACCGAGTGGGTCTGAGCGGCAGGAAACAAAGGACTCAAACGTGCCCCCCCCACCTTACTTAGCACCAGTCCTCCCCCGGAGGAATATAGGGCCATGCAGAGTAGGATATGCCTAGTATACTACGGCAGTAGTACTGCACAGTCTTCCACTGCTGCAACTTGCACCTCCTGAACGAAATACACTTCGTTGGCCAAGCACCATAATGCAATAGCTCATGACCTGACATAAATATATATGATACCCAAACAACCTTCCCCTCCCCCACGACTCCGAGCAATTGGCGCCCACACGTGCGACACAAAAATCGAAAGCTGGCTCATACACAAGCGACCAGCGCGACCTCTCGGAACATTGTTAGTTACCTCATACCCAATCTCCGGACATCCTAATCAACTAGTGTCTACTCCAGGGAGGCGCGGGGGTCTGAATATTTTACGCAATGCTACGCCCTCGCCCCTTCTCTTATGGCCTATCCTGGAGGCTCGGAAGCAACCGGAAGTACTGAATACCTGTGTTGCACTGCCCACAAAACGCATAAAAAATACTCCGACAACAAAGACACTGGAACCACGAATGCCCGCAATTTTTCCTGAGGACATCTCGTTTTTCTGCTCTAGCTCCGAACGTTCCCATCGAGCCAAAATTTGGCAGGGAAGATATGAGCTCCCGGGTGAACTCCGGTAAGTGTGCCATATCGACGGCACTTTTCGTGTCCTCCTCCGGAGCGGACTTCATCGCCGAAGCTTGAAAACCGTGGTGTCAGGCGCTTGATTTATCAGTTTCTCATGCTTAAGTCAATTCACTATTTTTCTGCTGTCTATTGAGAAGGAAGAACGTACTCGTAACTTATTAGTAGTAGTAGTAGTAGTAGTAGTAGTATTACGGGGGACCATAGTAAATAGGACCAAATATTGTTAGTAAAAAACAGGTAAACATATAGGTTTTTATGTATACCATAGGTCCTATTAACTATGAACCCCCGTAATAGTAGTAGTAGTAGTAGTAGTAGTAGTAGTAGTAGAGAAGTAGTAGAAGAGTAGTAGTAGTAGTAGTAGTAGTAGTAGTAGTAGTAGTAGTAGTAGTAGTAGTAGTAGTAGTAGTAGTAGTAGTAGTAGTAGTAGTAGTAGTAGTAGTAGTAGTAGTAGTAGTAGTAGTAGTAGTAGTAGTAGTAGTAGTACTAGTAGTAGTAGTAGTAGTGTGCAGTAGTAGTAGTAGTAGTAGTAGTAGTAGTAGTAGTAGTAGTAGTAGTAGTAGTAGTAGTAGTAGTAGTAGTAGTAGTAGTAGTAGTAGTAGTAGTAGTAGTAGTAGTAGTAGTAGTAGTAGTAGTAGTAGTAGCAGTAGTAGCAGTAGTAGTAATAGTAGTAGTAGTAGTAGTAGTAGTAGTAGTAGTAGTAGTAGTAGTAGTAGTAGTAGTAGTAGTAGTAGTAGTAGTAGCAGTAGTAGCAGTAGTAGCAGTAGTAGTAGTAGTAGTAGTAGTAGTAGTAGTAGTAGTAGTAGTAGTAGTAGTAGTAGTAGTAGTAGTAGTAGTAGTAGTAGTAGTAGTAGTAGTAGTGTAGTAGTAGTAGTAGTAGTAGTAGTAGTAGTAGTAGTAGTAGTAGTAGTAGTAGTAGTAGTAGTAGTAGTAGTAGTAGTAGTAGTAGTAGTAGTAGTAGTAGTAGTAGTAGTAGTAGTAGTAGCAGTAGTAGCAGTAGTAGTAGTAGTAGTCGTACTCGTAGTCGTACTCGTAGTCGTAGTCGTAGTCGTTGTAGTAGTAGTAGAAGTAGCAATAGTAGTAAAAGTAGTAAAAGTAGCAAAAGTAGCAAAAGTAGTAGCAGCAGTAGGAGCAGCAGTGAAATATGTAGATGACGTTGCAGCAACAACAGTAGTATAGTAGTAGCACAGTAGCAGTACCAGAGGAACAGTAGCGGCGCAGTAGTACTTAATACGTGTACAAGCAGGCTTGCCTTTCTGGTCGCGTTTGCCCACCGCCTCCATTGCCGTGGGTCACCCCTTGGGTCTGACTTGAAAACACACGGCGGCGTACTCCTCCGGCTGAACGTATGGGCAGTCGCTCGCCCGACAACCCGCAATCGGCACAAGCACAACGTAACACAGGGGAAGAACACGCCAATGCGTTTCGCCAGCGCGGTTTATGAGCAGCTCTCATTTTCGAAAAAAAAAAAAACTCGCGATGGACGCGTTCTACAATAGAGGTATAACATGGGGGAAAAACCTTTCTTACTTACCACGGTGTCCTCACCGGGCACCCGTTCGAGGATTAGTATCTGACTTGTGCTCTGCATTGTCGGGCATAATGCGTACGTACACGTGCGAGATACGTGTAGCGTCAGTCAGTCGTACTCACGTTTGCCCCCGCTGAATTTCGCATTATACCTTGTTGGGATATAGGAGCCTCAGGAAATTTAGAGTTGACCACTATCACGGAACGCCTCGAAGCGTTTTTATGCCGGAACGATTTCGAATGCGCCGTCTACTGCAATATTCACAAGGGGGTCGTCTTTTCCAAAGGCAGCCATGGACATTGCTTTCGTTGTTGCCGCTATGGTAGAGGTACCGGGAATCGTATACGTTGGTCAGTTGCCAAGGCGAAGTATACCTTGAATGCCACTGGTGGTCGTGTCTCTGTACGGGCCGACTGTACATGCTCGCTGATGCTGCACAAGTTTTCTGATCACACAAAGCAAGTTGACTGGCTTGCCCTCTCTGCCGGCATCCCGCCAAATCGTGGTGGGCGTATTTTCTTCTTGAACTTGTACGCATACCGCCGAGCCGACACAATGCCCACGCCCGCTGCAAGCGATCGAAGACAAAAAAAAAACAATGAGTCAAAGTCTTGTGGCCCTGAAGGATAATCGATACCGTAGTCGACCGCCTTATTACGAGAAGATGTCCACTACTTGCGAGACCCTTTGCTTGCGCACCATACCGACTAGGGTAATGGCGACTTTGTCTGAAGTCTGGTACTGACCCTATACGTGCATTTGTCTGATCGGTGTCTCGGTCTTTGATATGGACCCGCTCCGCAACTTGGGCGTAGCGATCTGCTCTTGGCCCAACAATAATGCGACGGTAGGAGTGCTCGTTTACTTCACTGGGGCTCCTCCCCTGAGGATCTCGCTACCCCACCCAAACTCTGACCTTCAAAAGCAGGAAAGATCAACCCGACAAGCCGTGCGGTCTTTCGGCAGGTACATGCCGAAAAAAAAAAGTTACAGCAAAATGACGACATGGGGTACGCTCTCAGTCGAAGGTCTCCCCTGATCAGAAAGCAAAAGGTCACAAATTCGCGTACCCCTACCCTACGACGCGTCTCAAGCACACGTCAAACTGGACAACTATAAAGCAAGTCACTAGCGAAAAAAGCGGAGGTCGTGACTCAAACAAGACAAGAAGCTAGGTCGCTTGGGTGGAGCGCGCCACGACATTATGTTCAACGTAGGCAAGCTACCAACGGATTGTCTGGTCAGAAAGCAGAGTGTAGGATTGGTTCCAAGAATAGATGAAAAGGCGGCGTTCCGGACCCCGTAGTTATATCATAACTGCCCGATTCTAGTAAACTTCTGTCACGGCGGTTTTTACTACCACATGACCAGTCTCCCGCGGGTTCGCTACGTCCTGTATAATACTATGAAACAGGTATCTGAAGAGATTTAAGAGATTCAGCGGTCGATGGGAGCCCGGGGTAGTTGTAGACGGATACTATTTAGGATAAACTGTTTTTTGTTTCCACCCCAACATAGGCAGGTAAGCCTCGATGACAAACGGCATATCTACGCCGCTCAACTTCGGGCGCCAACTGAAGTAAAGAGGACCATCCCAGGTAGCTCAGTAGGTAAAGTTCACCGAGGTCAACGACGAAAACGAGTTGCGAAATGCTGTGTCAGGTTGATGGTAACATTGGTGTACCCCAGCAGTTGGCATGGACGCGGTAAATCGTTGGCACCATGATCATACAAGTACTAAAATGCAGCAAAATGCCCGTGCCGCATGTGTACATCCAGGTGCTGGTGCGGAAGCGATGGCACCATCTTCGACACGTACGGCGAAGGCTCCCAGTTCTGTGACTTAGAGTGCAGCGGAGATGGTGATGTCATCTGTGGTGGATATTCCGCCTTTAGTTTGTACAAGACTGGAGTCTTGTCTGTACACAAGCCTGACAAACCTGAAGCCTTCAGTCTGCACAAGCCAGAACTATCTGAGCTTGCCTTGTCAACAGAATACTTGGGATGCTTTGCAGACGACAAAAATGACCGTGTGCTTTCTACTGTGATAGCCGCCAGGGACGTCACCCCAGAGGTGCAGTTCCTCGTCTGTACTACATTTTTTTCTTGATATTCGACGACGCGTGTCATGAGGTACAACGTTGAAAACTCATCATAAGCTCTCCCAAATACGATAATCACGGAAACAAATGGAGCTCTATTGTAGATATTAATCTCTCATATAATATTTGATGAAGGTATGCATGAGTCCCTGAGAGTGATATCTACGATATCTACCCCGTATATATACTTGGTGTAGGCGGAGTGCGGAACATGGCGTCTGAAAATAATGACTCCTATTCGAAAGCAGTGTTGATTTTTCAATGGTTGGTTGGGGCCAGTGCGCATTCTGTACCGTACGTACGTATATGAAGCATGCCGTCGGTCTCACTAGTAGTAGCAGCAATGAAATGCGCGTTCGATTGCCTGCGGTCCCTGTGAAGTATGTAAACCTATGGCCTCCGACAAGACAGGAAGTGAACACAGCGCAACCATGGTATTATACCCAGACGCTGTGGCACGCCGTATCGTTCGCGTCTACATCTGCAGCTTTGCTATGCTACGGAACGAATAGCACCCACCGAGTGAACTATATTCCTATTACTACCCAGCATCGTGAGCCGTAAAGGTATCCGTATGGTCCTAACTCGTGTGTTAGCTCATTTTTACAACAGCAATGCGTGCATGACTATCTTACAAACAACCACCTTCCGTAGCACCATACAAAAAGTACTGTAGTTGACTGTAGCTGCAGGAAATAGTGTGAGCTACAATACACGACAATTCTTCGGCTTACTCCTGTCGTGGCTTTTGCTCGGCCGTTTTGTTATTGCTGCTCCTGTTCGGTCAAGGCGTGTGTGCAATATTGCGCAGGATTCTTGAAGCCGTTCTCCGCTACCCAAAACGGGAACGAGGTGATGTTTGAGAATGAGTCTCCTATGCACCGCACCATTATTGGTGCTACTGTTGGCTTTTTCTTGTGGAGACCCACGCTGGTGCCCTAGAATGGAAGGGTTATGGGTGATAATGCGCCTGGTTGCAGAGTTGCAACTGCCCCAACCACATACATTACTACAGTAGTTGCGTAATTTTTTGCTGTGGTTGCACGCAAGCTTGCATACAACTGCGTTCAGCTTGCAAGCAACTGCATGCAACTGCCATGTAACCTGCGGCAAATCATATGCAGTAGTCGTTGGAGGGTTGAAGTTAGAATCCAGCGGTAAGGTTAACTTAATCAGTTACCCTGCCTTCTAATTTAGGTTCGACCGAAACTTAGCCAGAAGGATGTATACCCTCTTCGTGGCCGAAGATGACTGTATCAGGTCTACATAGGCTCTGATAATGATGTGCCCATCAGGCACCGGTAATCTTCCCAGCGTACACCGACCACGGAGCACTCGGGCTGGGGGCCGCGGTGAGGGTAAATGTGCACAGCTGACATGTAAATCCAGCGAAATAATCACTAGTACTAGCAATCGGTTCGGCGAAAAATGCCTCAGATGTTTTCACTGCCGCAATATTGTTCACCGCCCCCGTCCGTTTCACTCCTAGGATAAGTCAGCGCCTTGTTTGAAATGTATTTGGTCTGCGGTCCCTTGAAGAGGATAAATAGTGTTGGTGTACGCGTCTAACGTTGCCGCTGTGTGGGCCAAAAAAACGTAGTAAAGACCCCACCAATACTTGCTGCGCCGTCCCATCTCACTCGTTCATCATCCCTCTGAATATATCCCCCCAACTTATTGCCGTTGTAGTGCTGGTGCGGGGGTGGGACTGGGGAACATAGTTGGATGAATTGGATACCCTACGGTCGACACGGACCCGGCAACTGCAACTACGTCTGCTCCGGGGATGCGGACCTCCTGTGCGGAGGGCGTTTCTCCCTAAGCCTCTACCAAACGGCCGACTTAGGCACAGGTCAAGCGCAAACACTGTGAAACACAGGGCCGCTGCGCCATCAACAACTGATCACGTCAGACAAATAAATGATGCTTCTTACAGTAGCACAGTGGTGCAGGATTAAATCAGCGAAAATAGATGGAAGCAGCTCACTGGTGATGCGGCTGCTTCCGTACGCATGTACTGCTGATGTTTTGATCGCCATTCACTTGACGGGCTATGGCGGATCACCACAGCTTTATTCTAGCCGTGGGTTTCGTATAGGACGGCGTTTAAGCGCGCTGGAGACGGGCAATACGTCTACCGTGTAGATACTTTATATTCCCTCATGCAAATGTCAATAGTACGCTGTGCGAATATTTTATCGAACGGTTAGACGTTTAAACCAGCAGCCTTCGGTGGAAAAGCCGAACGTTTTAGAAATTGACGCGTTCTGCGATACGGGTGACACTTTCAGGTTAAAAAAACATCCGACTGATGATACTCGGGGAAGAACTGCTCAAAGTCACTGGGATAACATTTTGGGCGATACTATATATGAGCCTCGTTGTGTACCTACTGCTGTAGGCCAAGGGCTTATTCGTCGGGATGCACCTCCTTCTTCAAGCGTTTGGCTTAGGGTGGGGTATATCACGTTATAGGCGAAATGCTGTACTGCCGTGGTGTGAATTAGTGCTGGTAGTTGTTTATTTTGAAGGCAACCCCCCCCCCCTCAATATAAACGACAGCAGCAGCGGTGACAACGTGGGCGTATCAATAGACGCCATACATGCCAGGGGTGGGTGACTTGGCCTATTGGTATTGTAATTTTCTTACCAGTACATATGTATATAGAGGGGTGATTGAATGAAGCACGCAATCGATAATTACTCAAGTAGCGTCAACTTACGGCAAGGTTCAACCAGACCGCTTAAGGCGTGGAAAATATAACTCAAGAAACCGTTAAAGTGCACAGTGTAGTGATTGATTGCTATTGAGACGTCGCATGCCCGATTGTTGGGGCGAAGTTCGCGTCGGTAGCAATGCTCGCACTACCCGTAAATCGTCGCCTCTGCCGACCTCCTTGCCTCACAGGTCCGTGTAACCCCAGCCCGTGCCTGAACGGAGGCGCCTGCAGCGTCGATCCCGCCGGTGGCCACATTTGCACCTGTGCCACCGGATACGGAGGAATGTCGTGTCAAACTGATACTTCAGGTGATCGATATCTGTTCGTGCTTCGGTTCGTTTTTGCTGCTTGGATTCAGTGCAGTAAACGCACAAGAGCCGGTTGATGGTCTTACTTGTATCTCGTACATGCCCTGTGAGGCGACATGTGTCCGCGGGTGCTGCTGGCGGTAGTTATGGCGATGTCTATGAATTGTAATGTACTGTGGAATAGATTCGCAGGATAATGCGCTTCGATACCTTAGTGATGCAGCAAGACAATATTTGACAGGCTTATATTCACTGCAATGAAGGATACCGTCGCCTTTGGGTACCACGTACCGTCTGCCGTGGACAATAACATGACGGATGCAAAGAGTATCAGGTGGACAGGTGTTATGGAACCCGGTATCAATGCAACAGTACTGTCAATGCATCTACTCGTGTCTATGGCAGTGGGAACAACTCTTTGAGAGAACACTGAAATACAAATACATCCTGCTTTGTTCGTTCTTGTCGGAAGTTGACGCTCTTGTATTTCCCGTAAACTGCTTGCTACCGTTCCCACCTACGTGAAGCGAATGCTTCTCCCTTAACAAAGCGGGTATTAAATGGTAACTATTTTGTTTTGGATTCATGTTGGCAGGCCTTGCGGAGTTCTACATCGAGTTTGAAGACAACTCTGGACATAAAGATTCTGGCCTTGGATCCGCCCGCCTTGACAGGTTGCGCTCTGCTGCTGCAAGGTAATGCACGCGTTGGCCGACGTTATCCTGCATGCAGAAGTTTAAGTATAATTGAACCTCCAGAAGATAAACTTTAGCTGTGCACCTTTGTTCAAGGCTGGTACCGGAGTAAATGGTTCGACCTCGGACGGCGTAAGTGTTGCCGTGTTCTATGCGACAACGCCCCTTTAAATTGTAGCTTGACGCTGCGAGACAGAAGTGTGTCCTCAACTCTCACAGGCACTGGTCTACCTGGCAGTCTGTTGAATTGCTTGGCAGCTGGACTCAACTTTATTCCTCTATTTGCATCTGCAATCCTTTAGTCGTGATGATATGTGTTTTTTAAGTCAACACGGCTCACTCCGAAAGTGACGTGCGGCAACTCGACAGGTAGTTTTGGTTGCGATGCAAGCATTATCAAACAAACAGGGTACCCTGTAATTTGTAAACATTTCGTGATGCTTGAAACAGGTGGGAGGCGGTGATCTCTCATACGCCCTGCAGTGGGCACACGGATCACCCAGAATACCCTGACGGCCGCGTCTACATCAAACTATCCACCGTTGTCGCGTTGCCTGGATCTTCGCACCCCAAAACTACGCGAGACAAGTTCTGGACGGATTGCGATATCACGGCCGAAGGTAGCTTCGAGTTCGACACACCCCAAACCTACTATCTCGACGATGATCAGTTCGAGGAACTCGTCTTCCACGAAATCGGGCACATACTCGGCATAGGGTGAGTTATGCTTTCAGAAAAAAATGATAAGCTGCGCTACCTACACTCTCCCCATTGGATCTTACTTGTACACTCCACATCCGATGCAACGACGTTGGGTATCAGTAGCGCTTAACGGAAGGACTCCCGCTAATTAGAATGTGTTTATCCCCAACGTGCAACCCGTGTCGTATCGGTAGAAACCCAATGATGCCTGCCGGAGTGGAAACCCAATGGTGCCTACCTCAGTGGGTGGGTTACTACTTATCTTATAAGGTTCTCCGTTTAAGGAGCTCTATGCTACTAGTAAATCGCCCCACATGTTGGAATCGTCAAAACCCCGCAGACGTAAGACGTCGAGTTATCTCATGGGGCCGAGGTACCGATCGCACGGAGGAGGTGCCGTTAAGGGGGTTGACTACGCATAGGAGTGTGATCATTTTTACGTGTGGTCGTCTTCTCGACCATGGTAAGGGTGCTACACCTGATTAATAAGTTTTCGGAAGGCTTTGGGTCAGATATTTTCAAATACACCTTGTTCGGTATGGGCAGCCTTCCCGTTCCGAAACAACCGAGTGCTAAACAACGATCGCAACCTCTGTGCGAACGCGACGCTCGTTACGGTGTGCACGGAATATTGTTGCAAATCGCGAAGGGTATATCGGCGGCGTTAGGCACTACAGTCCTTCAGTCAACCCTCTCGGCACCTCTGCTAAGACCATTGCCGAGGAAAGGTGGTGAATATAACCACCGCCATTGTCTGATTAGGTCATGATACAGATTGTAATTCGAGTCACAACGCAAAGAGAGCCCAACGGCAACGGCCAACCACCATCCCACCCGTACGTCCGGGATCTCCATCAGTCATAATGTTTTTGGCCAAGACGTGCGACTAAAGTCGTAACACGCCCTAATGTTTGTCGTTAAGATACAAACCCTGTTGCCGGTTACGGCTGCAGTACCTGTAGAGTATCCTTGTTGTGGTGACAGCTATTGTTGCAAAATCGTCGTCCGCCTGTGTATACAGGAATTTGATGCGGAACTTTCACATATATGCGGTATGTGCTACCAATGTGCCCCGTGCTGCCCCACGTTAGGCCTTATGTGACCGCTACCGCAACGTGTCAAGCTCTTCCGAGTTTATACGCGAGAGATCATGGTTGCGCTCTGCCTGTGTCGTCTGTTCCGATGCTTACCCTCCAGATATGCGTGGGAAAAGTGCACTCCAGGGTGCAACAAAGACGGCGATTCTGAGTACACATGTCCCTCTGCTGCCGCGGCATACAATGACCTTGCTGGCAAAGAACAGGGGACCCCAGCGATCATCGTAGGCCCAGCTGGTGAGAAGACCAAGCCTCGGCTCCGTGCTCACTGTACAAGACCAGCTACCAAAGTGATCCCTGAAGTGTCGCCTTCTCGAAGCACGTTCTTGTACGATCTCGCCGACACACCGAGTGTATCCAACCCCTTGTATTTGTGTCGATGGTGACCGTGATAGCATCTCAAGCACTAATACTCGGTCGTAGCGCAATTCACAGCGTGCTGCGGAGGTCTGTGCGATATTTCAGAGATTCAAGGACGAGTAATATACGGCCGTGCTGTAGAATGTACGCCCGTAGAGTACGTAGTGCTTTCGGGAGTTCGTATATTGACAGTCCATCGTTGACGCGGTTCATTTTACTTTTCGGATCCGCCTCCAGTATAGCCCTATCGTTTCTACCGGTTGACATTTTTGATGTTTGCTTCAGTTCCGTTTTAGTCCGTCGTAGCGGTGTAGATCTCCGTTTTTAATATTTCTTGCGCTATGCTGCAGACCACAGTGTACCTGTCTTAGTGGCGAGAGAGAGCCCAAAAGTAAACTATTACGGAGGACCATAGTAAATATGGCCTATGGTACACACAAAAACTATATATTTCCCTATTTTTAGTACAAATGTTTAGGGTTAGTTTTACTAGGGTCCCTCGTAATATTATGCATGCGCACATTGTAGTTTGCCAAATTCTAAATATCCTTAGAAACCTAGTAATATGATAGTATTAGTACTTCGTATATTGTCCATTGTGATCTCACGTACGCAATTTGACCCCCGAAGGACGACCAACTGATCGGGTAGAGCGCGTGGGAAAATGAATAGCCGTGACCAGAAACGAGGGCGTGAACAGTCGGACCGTGAATAAGTGGCAACAGTTGAAGATTGTGGGTGGCCAAGCTCTGCTGAACTACAGGAGAGATATCAGGATGTGAAACTCGGCCCTTCCGTCAATGTGCCGCCGAGGATAGCAGAGTAGACAAAGGGTTCCAAATAAGTGCTGTAGTACCCGGTAGATATTTCAACGGAAGCTTTCCTGGAACATTGTAGGTACTTCCACCCATTCATCCATAGAAGCGGTGGACGTTTCCACTAAAACATGACATATTATGGTGTAGTATTCAAAATACCGCGCTGTTTTTGGGGCCGCATTGACGACACGTGCGCACGGCCGCCCAGTTTCCTCTTATCCAGGTAAATATGGACAACCTGAATGTCAAACCTTCTCCCCAGACAAGCTAGGCGCAGAAGCTATGGTCGGTGTCGGCGTCAACTATGTGAGTGCTTCTATCTCGACCCCAACAACGTGGAGCACATGCGAACCGCGTCACCGACGATGATGGCATGACGGCATCACATATTTCTAGAGAAACCCGCAACATCCGTTCCAAAAACCATCCCACTTACAAGCTGTATATGCGTATGATATGAGAGATGGAAGATTATCTCTTGCTGCGCCGGCGAAAAACACCGTGTAGGGCGGTTTAATTCACGTATGCTTGTCTCGTCGGAGTTGTTTGCCAAGTATAAGGCGTAGTACAGCTATACTCCACGGCAATGGGAAACAAACGCTTTGGATCATACGGTCCACATTTGTTGCGACCCATGTTTCAACGTGAGATAATAAATGTATGTATTGATATACATCTGCATTTAATTTTTTTCTTGTTTCTTTCTTTTCTCTTTTTCATAGCATGTGTATGTCGTGCCTATCGTATCCAGTATGATGGCATGTCGTCGCATTGTCTACTCTGCTTGCTGCATAACAATGTAGTATGTCTGTGGCTCAGTTTTTTTACCACAGAACTGGTGATTGAACAATCGGTACGGACATTGGTTGTGCTGGGTGTTGACGGGTAGAAGGAACGGCTTAATGTGAAGACATACAAATACCAGGTACCCGACATACCTTTACCAATGCCAGGGAAGGTGGAAGTCACAAATGCCTGGGCACTCGCCTGCTGTTGTGTGTGAGAGGAAAACCTTCCACGAATCTCCCCAAACAGGAGCATCCAACGAGTACTTTTCGGACGGCGTCCCAAGTAAAAATACACGAGCCTAAAAATAGTACACACCCTCTTCTGTTTTTTTGCTCGAAAACTGCTACCCATCAGGAACGTTTCCCCCTCTCCAAGATAACAGTCGCTGCACTTGAGGACCTTGGCTACATCGTTGACGCCAGCAAGGTGAATTTTCAAGTACCACAGCTTTGGCGAGGAAGACGCGCCGCAGGATTGTTTAATAAGTATGCCTTCAACTTGTGTGCGTTGATGAACGCTCGAAGCCAGTTAAAGTTAGGTCGCACTCGTACATTGTTTGCATTGATAGCTCCGCTGTAGGTTCGGATATTTCTGCCGGTGAACGCTTCAAGAAACTCGAAGGGGGTCCCTGTTTTGCGGTTCCATCAAAATCAGAAAGTTATGTTCACTCAAACGTTTCACGAGATATCTTCCGTACGTTTTATGCCGAAGACAGTTCAATATTTCGCTAGCGTGCACGTGCAAGACTACACACCACTTCGGACACAGTTCAAAGCCGGTGTGCTCTACAACGGCGACAGGGAACACGCCGAGTGACGGGTCGACGAAAACATATATTTTCACATGCCATCTGGTTTGATGTTTGTTCCATGATATTCGAGACGGAGGTGGATCGCCTTGCATGTTGCATGTTAGGTATGTTGTTGCCCGAAACGCTGGCGGCATACTATGCAATATTCGTAATTCAAGAGCGCGCCGGTAGTCGATCGGAAAAGGTTTTGGGGGCACGTGCTTCGCGGTCGACAGCATATATGTAGTGAAGCTGAAGTGAGGTACCACTATATATTCGGTCGACATTCCGTTGTGGGGGCGCGTACTGCACCTGTTTTCGACTGCCGTTCGATGCATGCCACGGTCGGTATACACCCAAGACGGCGATATCATGCCAATCAAAGCAGCCAAGCAATGCGCTTCATGGCATAGCCAATCACAACCCCCCAACCCCTTATCGCTCGTCTGCCCAGGCTGAGGAATACTATTCGCCTGCTTAGGGCCAACGCCCGGAATAGGCAGAGACAGAAATCACGAGTGTCTTCGTGCCGCCGAGCAGGAAGAGTGACTGATATCACACAAAGTACCACTAAATATGAGGATGACGGCGAGCATCATTGTGGTTGGGATGGTTGCTTGCCGTGAGAAGGATTCACCCACTCCACGCCCGGACGACGCCCCACTTGCTGGAACATGACCGACCGTGGGAGACAAATAAATCTGCCCCGGGCCCATGCTGTGTCGGGGGTGCTACTCCACAGTGTATTTATCAGGTTTTAATGGCCCTCACGTTATCCATTTCCCACGAACGGACGGGTATACATATATACATGCGTAGTTCGAAGTATATATCAACGGTCACCCCGGTGGTGTAGTGCTTGGTCTCGAAAACTAATGGATAACATTGATGTGACCGGTTCGAATATATGTAGAGAATTCGTATTCGCGCCAGACACGAACTGTCGAAAGCGCCTAGCAGGGGGATTCCCGATTAGAGCGGTGACAACATGCATGGCGCGTACAGTAATGGAGGCGGTGGGGGGTGGGGGGGTTGCTAAGGGCTCCCGGGCCTACAACGGGGAGGGAACCTGGCAACGAATGGTGGGTATACTATATAGATGGGATGTAGAAGTGGCTTATTTACAAAAGGATACTTCGTATTCCACAAGCATCCAGATGAACAAACTTGTTGGCTCGGTACATCCCGAATATAATATTTTTGTGCGCAATTGATGGCCACGCTAGATTGTAGACTGCTCGGCCGAAGATGCCCGGTCCACCTTAAGGTCGTTGGACCGAGTATTTCACCCCAGTACCTGCCGCAGCACGTTTACCCTACTGAGGGAGGAATACCCCACCGCAAACAGACATGACATTGCTCGACCCGAATCGCGTGCCCCACGCTGCGTAACGAGTGCGATGGGAGAGGTTGCCAGCGATCAGTTGCAGGACCATCGTTGTATAGTGTGGGTCATCAAGGAGGTTGTCAACGCGGGTGGTCAGGTTTGTGCAATGTGTATGATTGCGAACATACTCAATGTTCATGGGTCAACATTTTGCAACGTGTACGATTGCAACGGCTGTCAATGTTAGAGTGAACGTTCGGCATTCTGTAACGCGTGCGATTGCGGAAGTTGTACATCAGCGTTGGGTAGCGTGTAAGATTACGAAGGCTGCCAACCTTCGGCCAGACGCATCACGCTATGTGACGCGCGTGATTGCAGGAGCCTTCAACGCGCTTTCAGGTGGGTCACGTCTCACAACGTATCGGTTTCGGGGATCCTTCAACACCCCCACGTTTCCCTCTAATACTAGCGATTTTCTCGGCCACCATGAACGTTACATTACTCGATCCGAGCTCGTATGGATCATGACCTACTGGTCGCATATTTCCAACGTCGGGGGACATCACCCGTTCTCCACACGTCAACAAGTAAGTTGTGGAAATACCGGATGAATTCGGGGTGGTCGAGTTTCAGAAACTTGGCCGGAAGGGAGTATGGTCCCAACGCTTTCCAGTTCTGCATCCCCCGGATTACCGCCGTCAAGTCATCCGTGGTTGGTTCATCTCCAAACGATGGTGCCAACGGCCGTTGTGGAAACAGGGCGCTGATGGTTGGGTCAAGCTCAGGCGATTTTGTGGTCAGGAGGGTGATGAAAAACCCCGCCCGCCGTTCAAGATTGCGCATCTTGCCCCATACTAGCGTGCCATCCTCGCCCCTGATGAACTGCTCGCTTCTTGAGTTTCGATCGTCCAGCCCCACTTTATCCTTGACGTACTTGTAGAAACCTCGGAGTTTGTTGTGGACGAGGAGTCTCTACGTTTCAGGACGGTATGCCTTGAAGTAGGCATACAACGCTGCGTCTATCACCCTTCACAGATTCGCGCACGCCGTCCTTAAACGTCTTCCACGCATGTTTGTCCTTCTTGATGCGCATGGCTCGTCGGGCATCCTCCCTTGCATCCGATGCTGAGAGTTTAGCGGCGGCTGAGTTTTCCGCGGCCTCTCACCACCCGGATTTGTGTGAGTGCAGTGGTGGGGGGGGGGGAACGTATTTCGCTGCTGAATCAAGCATAGCATCGGCAACGTATTTTACCACCTCGGATATACTGTCCGGTTGCGAGGGAAGGAAAGGAAACTTGGAGAGGATCCGCGCCATTACTCGACGCCTGCAGTCTCTGTCAGATCGAAACTTCTGCCGGTTGAAAGGCCGAATTTGTTTTTTGGCTAGTACGTGTCTGTTGGGTGCGACACCACCGCTGAGGCGGACCATCGCGCATACAATGTTAGGGTTTGAATCCGCCTTCGCTGAGGGCGGAGGTTGGGGGTGAACCTTAACATCATACACGGGAAACCGGTGTGATTAGCGGATTACTACGTGTCAATCCGTTTTAGGTCGTGACGGATACTGATGCCGTTGAAGGTATGAGACATCCCACCCTTCCGTGCGCTACAAAACGTGTTCGTGAGAGCGAGCTTGTTGTCTGAAGCGAATGCCGGCCGGCGTTTGCCGATACTGTTGAACTACTCACTTCCGTACGCTCCAAGCACCCTACGGTCACCGTGCCTTTCCAACATGTTTCCAGACCGTGCTTTTGCGTCGGACAGCACGAACAGATATTCCTTAGTTGAAAATATGTTTAATCATGTGCCCCAATTTCTTCCAAACATCCTCTTTCATCTGGGTGTTGAGGTTAGCTTCCGTTGTGGCACACGCAACAACCAGGTTGATCGCATCGCTTTCCCCAGTAAATTCGAAGCGCAGAGACATAATGCATTCGTTAATCTACTGTTGGGTACTAACAGACTTGCGGCATGTCGTTTCCTTGCTAGCCAAGCCAACTCCGTATAGCTCTTGCCTACCATCCGTTTCGTCCTACCCAGAGCAGAAAACCCGGTATCCTTCTGCCGAAAACTCGGTTTTCTCAGGTAGCTGCAAACTTTGCTTGCCGACGCGTGGTTCAACCCCTCCGTCTTGTTTTGGTCTTTTTTTCCGTATTTTGCCTTTTATCTTTTATCACGATGTAGGCTCTCTGTTCTCCAGCCCGGCCATTACTTTCGTTTCTAAAGGCAAGGTTCAGCCGTCCCAGCCCATCTTAACCACGACAATCTCTTCCTCGCTGTCGGAGTGTTTAGTTACCCACACAATGCCCAGCCTCTCCTCTCGCCAATCTGTATCTATTACGCTCTTCGTTGTGGTCATGCTCCTCCTCTGTTGAAACGAATTCCTCGGCATCGGGGTTGTAAATATACCTCATCGTCACCACCCTGCGCCGTCAGTTCACCTACCAGATCGCACAGGTTTCCTCTTTGTCGAGGCTAGGGCTCGTGTGACCACGGTGGACCTCCATAGGTCCCGATGGGCTCCGGCCCACCCCGAGCTCAGGGCAAGCCGCAGCGGGAGCCCGTCAAAAGAGAAATATATAGATGAATAGGTGACAATGCCAATAATCTGAAGTGTTGTTGGGGCTCCTCGAACAACATGAAGAAGGACAAATGACTGGGATGTCCATCATTACCACATCAGAAACAAGACACATTGGGCCTGTTTGGAAAAAACACAACGAAATATGTCACTCTCGACGTGGAACCGCCTAGGAGTAGGTCACGTACGTACCGCAACCGTCTGGTCGTGCCCAAGATCAAGCGGTACATAAGCGAGCTTGAATATCGTATTGATCTGTATGTATGACGGCATAAACATCACAGATCACAAACTCTATTGTGACACTTGCCTCGCTTTTATTTTTCGAGATCGTTTCGACCTGGATCTTTCACATTTTGTTTTTTTTTACATTTTTCTTAGTCAGTTGGTTGTCCCTAAGGTAGAAGTTGTGCTCCCTGATTCGTATACTTCCAGGATCGCGTCCGGGCGTGTCTTGCATACGACCACAAGCTATCGATATTCATGCAAGTTACTATGCCGACAGGTATATAAGATCGGTTTGTTGTGAAGAACGCACGCACTACACAACATGTATCATAACGAAAAGGGAGAGGAGTAAAATGAAGCAACACCAAAAGTGCAGAGGACCGTGGGGAGTTTGTAAAAAAAACCGAACACCCCCTATTCGCTCCGACACGAACGTCGCTCTCAACGTCGGCTTAGACCTTACATATGTTACACTGGCCCTTGTGGGGAGAGTGGGAGAGGGCGGCAGCGTCCGATTTCCAAACAATAACAACCTTGTTTGGAACACGTTACGCCCATAACGGTCGAAAGCACTCAGGAGAGAAACTACTTGAACGTCCGGCGCCGACAGCTTTTATTTGGCGAATGCAAGTGGAACCAACCTGTCTGCTGCCACACGCGAACAAGAACATAAACTAACATGCACTGGGCGAGCACAATCGAAGAGCCGAAACGATTATATTTTTAGTCGAAGGGGCCCTCGTGACAGGGGTGTCGCGTACAGAAGTATAATACACCAGTGATGCTGCTGCTGTATGTATTTGAGGCTATGCTGCGAAACCCCACTCTCAGATCTTCCAACGTATCATAGTATACCTGGTACGCTAAGTATTCGAAATGTTCGATCTCACAGCTGATATTCTCATTGGTTTGAACATATGCATCGTGTTGACTACTATTTATACTGTATATACTGGTGTCATATCAGCAGTGCTGTGTATGATACGTGCATCAACTAGAAATAAAATAGCCACCTTGTTAGGATTTGTCAAGCACAACACGGGGCACTACGACAGCTGCCGTGTCTCTCGCCCCAGTCCCAGACCACAGATATCGCAAGCTTGAGATATTCACCCCCGGCAGTCGTTGTATTCAGCGAGACTTGCGCAACCTCTGTGACCGGTATCAGACGTAACCTAGCAGCAGCAGTATACTCGGCAGTGCGCACGGTACTTCGCAGCGACAGAAGACGGCACAGGACGACTTCGGGAAAAGGGCGTTTCGGCACCCAAGGGGCGAAGAAGACTGTTCTTCGAAAGAAAATGCAGGCGTCTTCGGGTGAGTTTGGCAGACGAAAGCTGCTCTCGGTTACCCGACCCGAGCTCTGGTGCTCCGAGAGAAAGAGATTCCATGCCCGCGGTTTTCCGATTGGTCGATTTGTTAGACATCAGATTGCAGTTGGAGCTGAAATTTGATCAGAGCATTACGCAGGCGGCCGAGAACAGAAGCTGGCCATTCAGCCACCACGGGGCAATACTGCACAATGTTCGAAGTTTAATTGGTAATACAATTGCACTGCCAGGGGCCATCATGGCACTGCCATGGACCTTCATAGACGCGCGCCATGGCACTGCGACGTGTCATCATGGCGCTCTCGTGACGGTGCCATGAAGGCCCATGGCAGTGTCAAAACAATGCTATGACGCCCGCCATCAAACGCCATATAGGTGCCCTGTCTTGATTTTAAGTCCAATGCATGTCAATGACTTTGACCACTGCGTATTTCCCATAACACCGCAGGCCGAGCGATACATACCCGTATAGGTGTGCATTCTTTCATTTTATCTTTTTTTTCCCTCCTGTTTTGATTTGCCTTTCTTGCAGGCTGTTTCCTATGCGGTTCGATTTCGAGCTTCAGATTTATGTTTTTCGATCCCCAAAATGAACGCATCTGCTTATTATACAGTCCGAATATGCTAGATATGACCGGAATTTTTTCGATTTGAGAATCCGATGCCCAAGTCGTCTGATTTTGGCCCAAAATCCGAAGACTTGGTTGGGTCATCAGATTTTCACATAAAAAATGGCATGGTGTCTAATCTAAGTTCAAGATATTATCCACGACAGCAAGCAGCACCAGAACGATCGTAGGGTTGGATTGTGATACAAGTATAGTTGCATACACGTAGCTACGTTGCTTCGCGCCCGACGCGCGGTCGGCGGGCGGCAAGTCTATCCGTGGCCACGATCTACAATCGGCTGGCGCGGGCTCGGGCCTAGAGACCAAGAGAAGCGCACTCGACGCGCACCTCTCCATGGATACGTACTCGTAGGCTACTGGAGTTGCAGCGGAAGTAGCAGCAGTCAGTTACATTGTGAAAGACTAGTACACAATACGAAGACACGTTGACTCTAGCGCACTCTCGGCCCGTCTCTTCGCCGCCAGACCAAAGGCAGTCAGCGTGGGCTCGAACGCTTAGGTCCTACTCGCAGTGCAGTGCACCCAGCGCGCAGCGCCAGACCACAACAACAGCAGCTGGTCTCGGCGTTTGCTAGAATCTCTGCACGCGCAATAAATCCGTTTTTTTCACCATATTCAAAGGAAGACTGTTTCGATCTGCGAACTGCACAGATGAAAATGCGCTCGGGTCAAATCTGAAACTCAAAATCTGGACCGCATAGGAAACAGCCTCTCCTTATTACTTTATTGGTGCTCTAGTTATTCTTTTTTCAGGGTGTACGTATATTATGAAGTGATTTTTTTTCACGGCCTTTTCTGATCAACTCTGAAAGTGATATGTGGTGGAAATCGAGTGTCCTGCCGTCGACGCCATTGTAGGGAAATGTAGACTAAAAATGTTACGTAACAAACGCTACATGAATTTAAGGCTTATAAACTCGATTTCCACCACATTCTCCCTCACTAAACCTGACTTATCTCTCCTTGCGAGTAAGTCAGGAACCCCGATGAGACTCTGAGTATCCAAGTTTTACCTCCGACTTTTCGGTACCGGACTCAGTATGCAATGATCGCATTGCTCTCATCGTTCCTTTCTAGGTGTTTTCTAAGTGAGTGAGTTTTACAGGTTCTTGAACATGAGATATTCCCCTTTTTTTTTTTTTTTTTTTTTTTTCTTGGGGGACGAAGGCGAGAATCGAACCACGGACCTCGCTCTTCAAAATCTCACGTCCTGCCGACGACGCCATTGTAGGGAAATGTAGACTAAAAATGTTACGTAACATTTTTAGTCTACATTTCCCTACAGATAAAATTTGCTTTTGCACAAGACCTCGGAGGCATTGTACAATTTTGTATAGGTTACAGACTGGGCTCATGATGGGTCACGACGCTACATGCTTGGTTACTCTTGTACACAGCTGGGCTCCAGCACTTGTTGTGCATCGGCCACTACGGAGAGAGAGGGCATCAATACCTTGGCCACCATGATGCATCGCGTCCCTTGCGGCCGCCCAACTGCAGCTGCTCGAGGCAAAACAACTTCGGAGATGAGTAGGGCGATACTACAGCAGCATCAAAAAACAAGCCAACGTTTTCTTTTCTGACTACGACGGCCGCAGGCAGCTCATGCTCCGCGAGAGCGAGAGCTCTTTGCTGGTCCAGCGACTAGCAAACCCCTTACGCAGCTCCCCAGGAGGTTCCACATTCCGTTCCTTCCTTAGAGGAGCTGGTGGTGAAGGTTGATCGCCCCAACCCGGCGTGACGGCCGCAGGCAGCTCACATGCTCCACGAGAGCGAGAGCTCCTTGCTGGTCCAGCGACTGGCAAACCCCTTACGCAGCTCCCCAGGAGGTTCCACATTCCGTTCCTTCCTTAGAGGAGCTGGTGGTGAAGGTTGATCGCCCAACCCGGCGTGAACGACTCGTTCGTGTCGTGGTACACGTACGTGGAGTTCGAGATCTCGGTTCTGTTCTTTATGTGTTGTTCTCGCGTGACGACCTAAGCTATACCACGTACCAGGTACTTCGCAACCACTCAACCACTCGGTGCCGGGGCCCTGGGGTGGTGGACAATTCGAGAGTTTAGCAATCTGGGAGAATGGATCTTTAGGGGTGCTTTCGACTTGAAAATTGCCTAGCGCGGTCTGCACTTCGGAATCATCGTCTGCAATTGAGAAATTTCCTGTTTCAATGCAAACGCGGCGCAGCCGGGCCTAGGATTTTTGCGCTCACCGCAGAACAGACTTCTCGTCAGTCCACCCTGTGTATGTGATGACAAATACTCAACTCACCTTTCCCGACCTAAACTATACCACGTACCAGGTACTTCGCAACCACTCAACCACTCGGTGCCGGGGCGCTGGGGTGGTGGACAAATCGAGAGTTTAGCAATCTGGAAGAATGGATCTTTAGGGGTGCTCTCGACTTGAAAATTGCGTAGCGCGGTCTGCACTTCGGAATCCTCGTCTGCAATTGAAAAAATTCCTGTTTCAATGCAAACGCGGCGCAGCCGCGTTTGTTTATGGCCTGTTTTGGCCCGTTTTGGCTGCGGTTTGGGGTCAGGGTTATTAGGGTTACAGGTTAGGGTTTGGGTTAGAGTCACAGGGGTTGGGTTGGGTCTTCGCCCGTACCTTGATCCCAACAGGAACCAAAATACCTGAACAGCCTACCAACCTGAAGATTCGATCGAACGTATATTTATTAGACACCCCAAAAATCAACCAAAACGGAAAACTACGAATATATATATGTTTCGTTCAAAAAGATGAAGATACACCGCCGCTTTTCTCGCACGTGAGACACAAAATTTTGTTACTTTTTGTGCCACAGCAAAAAATATTACCTGGTATTTATTTTCCGGATTCGGGGAGAACAAATAAAGCCAAGAACACCATAAGACGGCACATGGCGCACTGATCTGGTGTGGCTTTTTGCCGCTGGAAAATCCGACTTCCTGCCTTTTTCAATCACTCAAAAACAAATGCATAAGATCCGGCCTTACCCTGCATCTGTTCCTGTCATCACATGGCTGCAAGCGCTACAGATGGTATACCACAGCTTGTTAGTGTCGTTCCCTTGCATTCTACTGTAGTACTGCCATGCGGCGAATTTTCGTTCTAGCTTGTTTTCTGCCATCGAGATGCATTTTTTGTTTCAGCCCGTTTCGTGGCCACATGCAGGATGTCACAGAAATGAGATAATCTGAGGAGATCACCATCATCATATATATACGGCACTGAACAGCAGATGCCATCTTTTCTTCTTTTTTTTGCATCATCACTTTTACTTTCCAGCTCACTCGTAGGAGGTTTTACCCTCGACGATCTTCTGGACAAGCCGTGGTCACAGGTGTCGTCCCTTCTCCCCCCCGGTACGTGCCTTTACTTTTTGTCGCGCATAGGGTTCAGCATTCCCACTGCTCGTCGAGTTTCATCGAATGTAGCTAGCTCACGCTCTCGCGCTTTCCGCTTATCAATTTTTTACGCAAGAAAAAGTCCCTACGAGCATGCACTCGGTGGTATTTGAACCCACGAAATTGATCTTGATAGGCACCCGGAGCGCCTACCAAGCCACCGGACCATCTGCGACATACTAGCTGATCCATGCTAAACGCCTCAATTTGCGTCTGCCGTGAATGACGCATGCAATAAGTACTCCAATGTCATATCCTACGTACCAGGTATCATGCTGACCGTACAGAACAACAGCGGAAAAGGGTGGCATGGCACGTTTTCGTTCGTTAAGGACCTTTGGTTGGCACTGGCGGAAGGACTGCTCTGTCCCGACCGACCACAGGCCTTCAAAATATTCGACGCTCGTCAGGCGTTTCCGTGAGCAAGAAAACTTCTTTTTTTTTTGGACGAACCGGTTCCAAGTATTCAAAAGCATGCCTACAAAGAATTTGCACACGTTTTCGAAGAACTGACTGCGTAAGAGGAGTACTTCATGGTGTGTAAAAATTAACGCTAACTTCAAATTATATACTGAAACCAAGAGAACTCGAAAAATATAGTGGAACAAGCGCTGTTTCCCATAAATGTTGAGAGGTTCGCAGGGTGTTTTTTGCCGAAAACCCTGAAACGTCGCACAAACCTTCCGTTTCATGTTCCCGAGGTTTGCACTGAGGGAATGGAAGTTTTTTTTTTTTCGCTCGATACATTGTGTCTCAAGCCCTGTTCACTGTTATTTTTACGTGCTTGCGGCCTGTACCACCAAGCCCTGTTCACTCTCCAGAATTCCAAACTTCCCTGTTATTTTACTTTCCAAAATCATCGCCAAGAGCTGCTGGTAAAAAAAGGAAATAATGTCTTGAAAAGAAATAGAAATTAGGAAAAATTAGCAAACTGGGAAATTTTGAAGTTTTAAAATTTGAAAGAAAAAACAGTGAACAAGAAGTCAGAAAGCCTGAGACGAAAAAACAGATAATTGGCGAAAACGTCAAAAAAAATCAGCCCCGCCATAAGCCTCTCGGCATGCGGGCATGGAAAGTTTGTGCGAACTTTCAGGGTCTGAACAAAACAATACGACGTGAATTCCTGGTGTCCGAAACTTGCCTGGTATTCCTTCAACCAGCTCGTAGGAACTACTTGAATGCAATCCGATGCGAAGGTCTCCTGAATACCCTGCCATCTCCTACGCGTGAATTCATTTCAGTTATGCACATCTTCAAAGACGTCACGGTACCAGTGGTGGTCCTCGGGACTCAGCCAGTGTCTGGCCAGTACCGGTCATCTTGGAGGACCCAGTCCCCAGCGTTCCTGGAGGGCTAGAATGATTGAGTCCCGCCAGTCCCCAAGCGCATGGTATCTGACCTAACTCACTGAGTGCCACCAGTCCCAGGGTACCTGGGGGGCTAAAAGGGCTGATTCTCGCCAGTCGCAAGGGTGCCTGAGGCATGAACTGATTGAGTATCGCCAGTTCGCAGGGTACCTGGGGGCTTCCATGACCGTGTCTTAACACAAGGGTGCCGGGAGACTGAAATGACCGAGTACCGCCAGTCCCCAAGGTAACAGGGGGGCCTGATTGACTGACTTCCCCTAGTCCCCAGAGTATTTGGGAAGCTGAGATGACTGAGTCCAGAAGGTCTGCGGGGTACCTGAGGACCCGAAAGGACTAAGTCCCGCCAGTCCCGACGATGCCTGGTGGGCTGGAAGGACCGAGTCCCGCCAGTCCCAAGGGTATGAAAAGCCGAAACTTTTGGTGCCCGGAAGACTGACACTCTCTGGCGACCTTTGCATACCTTACGATGAGCAAACTACAACTGTAGGGTAAGTGAGAACTGGTGCTGGTAGATATATTCTCACCTTCAGAAGGCGTCCGCGAGTGCGAAACGTCGAGGTCCAAACGCTGATACTTTGCCAGTATTGGTTAAAATAGGGATTTTGTACCGCAACCGATCCTAAGCACCGTTTTTGGGGCCACATCCCTATGTACCGCAAGTAAACGAGTCTCAATTCCCTGCGAGCGATAGTATCAGCGGCGAGCGCCCTCTGTGATAACGTAAGTATGCTACACCCTATTGGGTACAGTATGAATGCTCTTTCGTTGGAGATTTGTTACTTGCTGAGCAACGGCAGAACCTCTCACGAGGTATAGGGTTTCCTCGCGACATTTTTCTGGGCGATTGTTTCAAGCTCGGTGACTATTTCCGGTAACGCAAACGTCCCGCCTTTTATTAACTGAAAAAAAATATTTTTTTTCTCGCATTTCCAAGAAGAATTCCCGACTTTTATTTTCTCCGGTAAAAGCTCCTCCAGAACAACAAAATTTTTGTGTTGAGTCGAGTATCTGGACAGCACAGGCGCTTGTTCATCGTTGCTTCAATCTATTTTGATCAGCGACAGCAGCACAACAGAAACGAATACAGCAGTCATCACACGCCCCGTTGCTGAAGCTCACCCGCATTTCGCTGCTACTACTAATTTCGCCGTCGCAGCTAACGGGTGGTGCTTACCTTGTCTTGTGTGCGGTGCGCAAGCGACTTCGGTGATGCATAAAAAAATGTTTCGATCTTGTAAACCTACCGTGTGTGGTTTTGCGGCAGAATGTGTTGGCAATTGGGAAGACCACCTCATGACGCTCACTACTACGGCAGCTATACCTGGCTCGCCGCTGTTGAACAGCAGCAGCATCGTGTTTGTACCGCTCGTGTGGCCGGGTAGGGCTGGTTTTGCGCTGTGTCCAGTGTTCTATGAATAATCGAATCCGATCTCTATGACTTTAACTGCTGTGCGATGGGGCCAAATTGATTTGTTTGTGAGAGACCACCTGACGCCCATCAGGATTGCGGAAGCTATCGCCTGCCGTACAGCCGATAAACGGCAGCATGGTGTTCGTACTACTAATACCGTCGCCGCATCAAGAGGGGGGGGGTGTTGCGAGTTAGGGGGTCCCCCTAGCAAGGGGGATGATCACATCACGTAGTGAGTATATGGTAAGGCACTCACGAGGCAGTTGTATAGTAAACCCATTGCTGTCTCTGGAGTTGGCCACACAAGAAATAAAATCAATTCATTGATGCTGTCATCCATATGCAAGAAAATCCGCCTCTCGAGCGGCCTTAGTAGGATGCAGCTCACCCTTCATGCGACTCGCCCAACACCTCACGGCGCTTCGCGCTTGTGCAAGCAATGTCTGCCTGATCGGTGAAAACCCGGCGTGCTCCGTCCCGGCAGTGTAGGGATGCGAGGGTCTATGGTCATACGACTACGGCCATGCATGATAATGAGTACATCCCCCCTTCTGGCTTACGGAATCCTCACTTGTCTCAGGGGATCCCCACTGACCGTAGGGGATTCTCTCTCACCTTACGGGATCCCCTCTCACCCTTGGGGATCCTCGCTTGCCTTAGGAGATCCCCTCTCACCTTACGGGATCCCCACTTGCCCAGTCCTGTGTGTGGTGCTCTAGGCGGCTTGGTTTTCTCAAACCTTGTCTTGATTCGTACGTTTTCCGTTCTCTCTCACAGTGTCTGCTGCTCTGCTGGCCAAAGCAGTTTTACTTTTGCGTATTTTTGAACAGCCCACAAATGCGGGATGTTTTCCACCCCAGAAATACCACCGAGAATATCCCTGGATTAACGGAGAAACCCCATAACTTACGCCTACAGAATAGTTTCCAGTGTTGCTGCTCTAGCACAAGAAGCGTAGAGAAAAAAAAACATAGTTATGCAGAGCATGCCAACGGACAGAAACAGACTGTATCGTCGACTACTGTAGGCGTGAAGAGTCATTTCGCCGGAATCCACAAACAACTTGAAGAACACGCGATGAGATGTGCAACCGACGAATACGTTGCTCCACTTTCTGAAGAGCAGTGGTCTCGCGTCAATTCAATAAATCTGAATTATTTCTGTGCAAGAATATCAGCGTTCGCGTTCTTGAAATGGGTCGACTTATCACACTCGAGGCGCAAACGCTGCACAACGTTCAACCAGTTTCGCAGAAGTTACGACTGAAACCTGACCGTGCCAGCAGTAAATTACTATTACGGGGGTCCATAGTACATGGGACAACACGTAACAATAGGTCAATATATAGTTTTTATATGCACCATAGGTCCTATATACTATGGTCCCCCGTAATAGACGAAGGTAGCCCGGACCACTTGCAACCAAGTCTACTCGTAGGCGTCACGAGAGTTATCTATTAATAGCGCAATGACAAGTTTAGGCAACGGTACAACAGCTATGTCGTTGTAAGATGCGCATCGAATACTATAAGAGTCCGCCAATGAGAAGCACATAATCTGAATGAACGTCGAGGCCATTAACTTCAAAAAATACCAAGGTTCAGCTGGAACAGTACGATTTAGTGTAGATGTCGCTGGTGAAACGAATGCGTGTTCCAAAGTTCTCAGCGCCCCCGAGAAGGTGAGTCTTGCGTTGGATTGTTTTTATTGTCTGCATACCGTGTGCATAAGTAGCCGCGAAACCAAATTATCTACGTTTTGCGTCTATCACGCCCAGACGATGCGACACGTGCCACCGAAGGGCTGGCACCTATATGGCCTCGAGCCTCATTTGGCGGGTTCTATAATGCATACAACAACCCATGCATGAGTGTAACCTACGTACGGTACACAAACCCATGCATGAGCTACATATCGAACGAAAAAAACACTGAAAGCATACACATCGAATCCCCTGGTATTGGGTTGTATATTGGTCGAGGGAGTGCCTCAGCGAGCAATATTTGCACTCGAGCGTGCGGTGGTCCTCATTATTTGGTAAATGAGTGGAAGCTTTCACAACTTCCATTTGGAAGTAAAAAACTTCCAAAACTTCCATTTTGACTTCCAGATGGAATTTTTTCACTTCCAAATGAAAGTTTGTCACTTCCAAATGGAAGTTGTGAAAGTCAAAACGGAAGTTTTTTACTTCCAAATGGAAGTTGTGAAAGTGAAAATGGAAGTTTTGGAAGTTTTTTACTTCCAAATGGAAGTTGTGGAAGTTTTTACTTCCAAATGGAAGTTTTGGAAGTCGAGTGGAAACTTCCATTTAGTCCATGGAAGTTTCCATTTTGGAAGCTGCCAGTGTAATTTTCCACAGCGGAAGTCAGTGGAAGCAAAGTAGAAACTTCCACTGCCATGCCCGGTAGAAGCTTCGTCCAGCTTCCACTAAGCTTCCATACACCTTGATATACTTTCACCTACCGTCACCCACTTCCACTTCACGTCTAGAAGTTCCATTTGACTTCTACCTTCAAGGAAACTTCCAACGGCGTCCGCCGAATCTTCTGTCACTTCCATCCTCAATCGTAACTTCCGCTTACTTCCATCTACTCGCATCCGCTTCCATTCAACTTCCACAACTTTCGTTTGGCTTTCAAAACTTCCATTTTACATTCAAGT
Source organism: Macrocystis pyrifera (assembly GCA_031763025.1). NCBI lineage: Eukaryota > Phaeophyceae > Laminariales > Laminariaceae > Macrocystis > Macrocystis pyrifera. The sequence goes on from JASSKH010000015.1 coordinate 12,055,810, forward strand.
TCAACGAAACTCGCATCTGAGTACGCAGAATCTTCTGACCACTCCCCCCATATCCAAGCGCGACTTCCACCTAGTTGTACGTACTTCCCACGCACTTCCATTAAACGTCCAATGGCTACAGCTCACTTACTTATTTATCTTCAATTTAACTTCCATTTCAATGGGAACTTCCACGCACGTCCGCAGACGCTTCCATCCACTTCTATATTCAAGCTTACCTTCCACCTAATCCCACATACTTACATCCGCTTCCAATTATCCAACTTCCAAAGTTACATGTAAATAGGTGGAAGCTTCCACTCGACTTCCAAAACTTCCATATGGAAGTAAACAACTTCCAAAACTTCCATTTCGACTTCCAAATGGAAGTTATGGAAGTCAAAATGGAGGTTGTGGAAGTCAAAATGGAAGTCGAATGGAAGCTATGTAACCCCTACTTACACGGAATTTCATATCAGCGTTCGCCGAAGCTTCCATACACTCTCATATGCAAGAATAAATTCAGCATACTTTCACGTACTTCCACGTGCTTTCATCAACTTCCATTAAACTACCAAGAAATATGTTTGCCTTGTATTACCATGGAAAACTCACATCTACGTCTGCAGACGCTTCTATCCACTCTCCGGGGCCCATATGCATGTGGGACGTTGGCCTAATTACTTCCTTTTGGAAGTGAAAATGGAAGTTTGGAAGTCAAAATGGAAGTATTGGAAGTCGGGTACGACCCTACCACGCGAATTCCATTCTACATTCAAGTTCCAAAACCTCCATTTTGACTTCCAAACGGATAGGTTTTTTTCCCCCAAAGGGAAGTTTTTGACTTCCAAATGGAAGTTTCGACTTCCAAACGGAAGTTTTCGACTTCAAAATGGAAGTGCGCGACTTCCAAATGGAAGTGCGCGACTTCCAAATGGAAGTTTTCCACTTCCAAATAGAAGTTTTCGATTTCCAAATGGAAGTTTCTAAATTCCAAATGGAAATTGTGGAAGTCCAAATGGGAGTTTTGGAAGTCAAAATAGAAGCATCGCCAACTTCGAAACCTTCCTTTTTGACTTCCAAAAACTTCCATTTGGACTTCCACAACTTCCATTTGGAAGTTCCACAACTCCGTTTGGAAGTTAAATACTTCCATTTGAAGGCTTCCACCCGACTTCCATTTTGACTTCCACAACTTCCATTTTGACTTCCACAAATTCCATCTTCACTTCCATAACTTCCATTTGGAGGTCATAATGGAAGTTTTGATTTTTACTTCTAAATGGAAGTGTTGGAAGTCGAGTGGAAGCTTCCATCCATTTACCAAATAATGAGGTGGACCCCGAGCGTGACACCCTTACCGTAGCATTGCTCATCGTCTCCATCCGCATTGAATAACAATGGACATTGGCTCCCACCCCCCCCCTTGTTCGTTTTGATGACTGTTCCTGGAATAGCCCCCGGCATCGATGCAACACAGTGGACACTACGTTGTTGCCAGGTGGGCGTCAAGCGAACAACGTTTCGCCAATGCCGAACAACTGTCAGTATGACGTGCTGAAGCCTATTGATATCTGGGGAAACGTCATCCGAATACCTCGACCTACACGTTGAAACCCGAGCGTGTCAAGCGTTGGTCCGGGTTGCGCGATACCTCTGCTGCCCCCCCAACCCTAGAGAAACTCCCAGAGAACCCCCCCCCCCCCCCCCCCCCCCCCCCCCCTGCATGGGATCGTGTACCCCTTGCATCTGCTGCAGGCGTACAAGGCATCCAAGTTGGCGGTGAGACTGAACGGAGGGGACAGGCTACGAGCATCGTGGAGCCGGAGTTACGGTGGAAAACATGGATCATGTTCGCATTCGAAAAAGTGGCGTCTGCTAACTGCGTCGCCTTCGAGGTGTCCACTCTCGACGTCTGCTTCGACGAATACGTCACGGGGATTACCGAAACTTCGCTAGAAAGCACCGAGGTAGCGGAGCTGATGGACTACGAAGCTTCGCTCACGTACAATATTGTACGGTTCACGCTTTTATTCGGCCTTCTGGCGGAGATCCTCTCAGCGGTTGTCCTCTCCCGCATGTTCCGATCGCCGTTGGATTTTAAGTCCGTGCACAAGATTCCCCCCGATGATTTGCAGAACTGCGAAGAAAACGTGTTGGTGCTTTTCTTGGCTCCGTTTTCCTGGGCGGTGATTTATCTGATCGGCGGGATGGCGAGCGTGTCATACGGAATACACGCCTCCTGCGGGGGGGAAGGGGGGCAAGCGTTAGATGTCTACTTGATCGTCTCGGGCGTTTTTATGGAGTTTGTCGGGTTCGTTTTGTTAGGGACATCGTTGGTTGCACTATGTTTTTCTTTCGGTTCTCCCTCGAGATGCACCGATGGGTGCTGCGCAACGACCAGGAGGGGGATCAGCAGTAAGATTTTGTCGAAAAGGTGTGGTCTTTGAGCTGTGTTGGATTCTGCAGGGGTTGGTGTGGTCGTATCGAACGGGCGAGCCCACGCCGACGATACTTGGTGTGATGATTGTGTCCCTCGTGTTTTGCCCCGCTGCGAAAGTCGTGGCCCACTACATATTTCGACAATCAATTTCCAAACAGTAGAGGTTGTGCTGTAAAGCCTGATTTCTTCAGCTGGTTGGAGAAAGGTGTGTGGCCTACGAGTTGGACATACGCATTCAGCCCGAATACATTGTACTAATAAGCATTATTTAGGCATGGGCTTACCCTGGCAAATAAAGGGCATATACAATAAAGATGGTGTGATCCCGGTGAAATAAACCGAACCTCCTTGTGATAAGGGACCGGTAGTGGAGGCCACGCGTGAACGGAGAAACAAGAAAGTGAGACCCAGCAGACAGTCTGCGATAGCGATTGAAAAACGACCCAAGACCACGCACATGGTAGAACACCTCACATGAATAGCGCCACACCGGGCCCCGCAAGGAGTATGGTATTGGAAGCCACGTGTTAGACCGAGGGAAGAGAACATGACATCCACCACACCCTGCAAAAACGACGCCAAAGCAACAAAACTCCAAGCGCATAATAGTTCACCCCGTGATTGGGATCAGACTACTGTAGGTCAACGTGGCCGCAAAATGGGGGAAAGTTTCTTATGGGGAGTGTGCGACGAAGGCTGCGCTGCAGTTTGTGACCAACAGAGCGGACACGTGGAACAGAAAGGGGATATACCCGGTCGGCGCATCCCCAAGCACGTTTGACGCACATGTGAAAAACCGTCAGACAACAATGCCCCACTCTTTGTGACCGTGCGAATATTCTGTAGTCACTCATGCATCTGCTGGCGGCCAAAGCTCAGCAGCAGAAGCAGCAGCAGCAGCCAGCCTCTCCCCGGTCAGCGGCAGGCGGCAGCTAAGCTACTATTCCTCAGAGGAGCTGCTGCTCAGGAGGAGCTGCTGCTCAGGAGCAGCTAGCTACTTGTTGTGGTGGTGGTGCGGTCCCCATCTGTCGCTTAGGTATCTGCCGTCGCGACAACCTGAAGAAGCACATACATGTTGATCGCGGCCAAAGCTCACGGCGGCCAAACCTCTCGGCGGCCAAAGCTCAGCAGCAGCTAGCTTCGGAAGCACCAGCAAGAAGCTACAGTAGCTGCAAAATGAGTTCCCCGCAGTCAGCGGCAGGCAGCAGCTAAGCCCCTGTTGAGCAGCAGCTGCAAAAATTCAAAGCCTATGACGGTCAAAGCTCTCACGAGTAGCTGCTGCTGCTGCCGTCTCGTGACTCCTGACTCGTGACATCGCAATTTTTCGAGCGTCACAAAAGCATCATCAGTAGACCATTTACTTGACATGCTGTCCGTCGCGGTGCATGATAATACGTAGATACGGGTATCCTGGGCGCATTAGTTTGTCTCAACTGCTGCTCCACTTTGTCGGGTCTATTGTTGCGTTATGTACCGATGCGGGTGTCCGCGCTGTGGATCGCTGCGTGCTGCTCATCGTGTTGATGTATTGTCTAATATATAACCATCAGCAGCAGAGAAGAGGAAACGACGATAGATAGATGTTATGTACTAATAATACCTGGTACAATAATTAGTTGTATGATCGCGCTCGCTACTACTACTAGTTAATACTACTGTACTACTACTGTCGTGCTTCGTACAACATCAAACAGCAGAATATGACGCACCTCTGTGACTGGTTGTATCTACTGAAGAACCCTTTGTGAAGACAACGTTACGGTTCCTATATTACCACTTAAATGGTAGAGCATGACGTTATAATGTGACTGACTGGCAGCAGTATCATAACACATGGTTGGTTATTCCAATCTACCGATAGTTGGATGCGTACTCTGTAGTAATTTGGTTGTTTTAGGACCGATGGATGTATATATATCGATCTCAAGCAGAGGCGGCGCGGACAGCCGTTAGGCTAATCCGTAGTTTGTGCAATGCAGTTGCCCATCTGCACTTTGGCTCGCTCAATGTTTAGAGAGCTTGAATAGACCGACATACTTCGATTGGTTACAAGCGATCAATGTTGAAGCTCATGCTGCGGCGAAGCCCCGTTTGGTATGAGCAGGATCTCACTGGGATCCACGTGCAGTTTATTCGTATCTGTATGAACAAGAAAAAGCGCGGAAAGAAAAAATATCCCCGTCCCCTCTCATGTAATATGTTTCTGCCTGACTGAAACACCTTGCACCGGTTAAAAAGAAAACAAACGAACAGCAGAGTTTCTCTCTTAGCCTGGTACGCCGCCCGCCGTCTCGCGACCACCTCACCACCGATTCGGTCCGGGTAAAGCTTTCCTCCCTCTCTGCCACAGTGAGCCCCGTCGCCCGCCTCGCGTGAAGCCCGGTGCTCACCGTGGCCCTTGTTTGCCAGCTCGACAAAGTTGGTGCTCAGACTGCATCACTCTCTGTTTGAACATTGGTTTGGTCGCCAAAATAAGCACTGCTTGAATATTATTTTGCATATCAAAACGACCCTTACATCTCGTGTATGGTTCAAGCAGAGCCTCATAAGGAGGCCAGGCGGAGCCCATTCGTGCTTCCCACGTGTCTAAAGGCACACGCGACGCCTAGCCACGAAACGGCGACCACGCTCCTTGCAAGCCCTCCTCTACCCGCCAGCACCCGCTGACACGCCGCCGCGGGCTCGCCCGTTGTGCCGTGCTCTGAGTACATGCACGCGCATGAAACGAAATAATAAGTCTTTAGAAATATGAGCTACGTTTGACTCGTACCAGTATGTTCGTATGAACACGAGTTCAACAAGGCGCTTGTCTTCACGAAGGCGATTTTTGTTCGTAATTATTAGCTAATACCGGGACATTGCTTTTTTACCAGAAAACGGTAAACCTTGACAGAAAACGTCATATAACTTGGGTTTGGTGTGCCCTGATCACCTCGCTCCACTTTTGCCTACCGTAAACTGGCAAAAACACGATGGTGTACAATTGTTTGTCGTTTAGACATGTGAGACAGATATACATGGATGTTTTGCCATAAAACGGTATACCCCGACAAAAAACGTTATCTAACTTGGGTTTGGTGTACCCTGATTTCCTTGTTCGATTCGTTTGTACCGTAACAACTGGGCTATAAGCACTGATGTACCGTTTTTTGTCATTTTGTCCGTCAGGACAGGAAATTAATTTTGCTTTTAGATAACCCTAGGTAAACCTAGAGAAATGGATGTCGCGAAGGTCCCTGACGCAACTCCATATGCGGCGAACGAGGTCCGAATTGGGCAGCTCCCTCAGGATTTTTTGTGGCCAATGGACCGAAGAGGTAAGTGAGCAAAGATCCCTGGCACCGTCGCCACCGAGCCCCCGATGGACGCTCACGTTCTCCCTGACTCAGGTGACGACAACCCAAAGCCCCCGGCCCCCGTGGGGAGGCTCGCCTGCGCTTTCTGGTGGAGCTGTAGTGTCAGCCGGTTCGTCGTAGAGGACGGGTCATCCGCTGTCTCCAGAAGCTAGAGAAGACGCTCGAGCATCCACATTGCGCTAGTGTCTGCCCGCTGGCACGCGGGTAGTCACAGCTCCGGGTCCATCACCCTCTAAATGTAGGAGGTCCGCTGCATCATAGAGTTGGTGGCGACAAGGTCGGCCGACTGTTTGCCCGGCAGATGCGGAATGGTGCGCGCGAGTTAATCTGCTCCCCCGTCTCGGACAATCTCTAAGGCGCTATTCACCGCAAAAGCATTATTGCCTATGAGCACTGTCGGGGACACGCATCCTGTACATGAGTATCAGCAGTAGCATCATGTCGCGTGATCCCTCTGTGTTCGATTGCAGCAACACAGCCAGAATGGCCTGCGTGTACTTCATGTGTTGATATATGGCGTAGCACGCTGTAGTTTATGTCCAGTAGACACACACATCATGTGGATACTGCCTTCTGGTAGTCCGTGTGAGTAGGACGATCTCCAGAACAGTGTCTAGAACAGTTTCTAGAGCAGTTTCTGGAACAAATTCTAGAAACCCTCTAGAACAGTTGCAGACTTTGTGGAATAGTTCCAGAAGATCTAGAATTTGTGGTGTGAATCGTTCCAGAATCGGCAGTTGGTTCCAGAAGACAGTATCTTGGATTCTGGAACATTTTTAGACCAGTCTTCGAGTGTCCTAGACGTCTTCGTTGGAAAGGTGGGCAGAGCGCGCCCTCGCCCCCTTCGTCTTCACTCCACTTCTACACCGTCGAACCTGACCCGGGAGTCAGTCAGTAATCAAGACATCTTTCTTTTGTTTCTTCGTTCCGAGATACACACTGAGCTGCATCTGCACTCGAAGTGTCGCCCCTGTGCAGTAGACTGCTGTATCAACACACAGTCTACGAAGCGACCGCAGCACACAGTACACATCCACTGCTGCTGAGACGCTTCTCCCCGACAGGTTAGAAGCCTCGGTTAAACGCGTACACATCGAGGCCAGGACGACGAGTTCAGCAACCGGACCTCCCAGCTACATCAGCTCCTACGCTTCCATCAGCGGAGGAAATGCGGGACGGGCGGATCAACTCGGACTTCGGAGAAGATCGAGAAGATACGACAAGTGAGCGAAACACGGCCTCACACATACCCACACAGGCTCGCGCATCGAGCAAAGACTGCTGCGTAGACAGCAGGGACGGTCCACACCGTAGTCCTACACACCCATCCGCGAGGAGAGGGTAACAGGAGCGGGGCCGGGAAAAGACGACCTACAACCGTAGTCCTTTTGAGCAGGAGCGGGGTCGGGAAGCCTCGGGTTCACATCATCGAGCAAAGGACTGCTGAATCGACAGCAGGGACGGTCCACACCGTAGTCCTACACACCCATCCGCGAGGAGAGGGTAACATGAGCGGGGCCGGGAAAATACGACCTACAACCGTAGTCCTTTTGGGCAGGAGCGGGGTCGGGAAGCCTCGGGTTCACACCATCGAGCAAAGGACTGCTGAATCGACAGCAGGGACGGTCCACACCGTAGTCCTACACACCCATCCGCAAGGAGAGGGTAACAGGAGCGGGGCCGGGAAAATACGACCTACAACCGTAGTCCTTTTGAGAAGGAGCGGGGTCGGGAAGCCTCGGGTTCAAACCACGAGCAAATAACTCCTACGGCAGGAGGGACTGCTACGACAGCAAGGAACATCAGCATCGAGGCAACAGGAACGGATCGCCTCTACATGACGGACGGGGCAACAGCGAAGGGGACGCTATTCGACCTCGGACCAAGCCGCGTAGTGACCAACTCGAGCGACAACACCGGCAGCCTCGCCAACACCATTCGGGGGCTGAAGAAGTTCAATGGAAGGAACCCAGCCGAGTTCAAGGGCTGGATAAAGGAACTTTGCGTCGTCCTGGGGGTCACGAGTAGGGATATTCTCCCGTTGCTCAAAGACGAACGCAAGCCCGTGGAAACAGACACTACCGCCTACGCTGCGTACTGCAAGGCGAACGAGGACTTATACGCCATACTCTATCTACTAGTGGAACTGCCGGCAGCCCGCTCGGTGCAGAAACACGAGGACGACAGCGAGATCACCGGAGACGGACAGGCGGCGTTCAAGGAACTGAACAACAACAAGGTCACAGACGAAGTGATTCGAGCCACCATGGAGGAGCTGGTCAACACGCCCATGGAACTAGGACGGAATCCGGACGACTACTTCAATCAGAAGCACCTCCTTCGACACAAGGCGGAGAAGATGGAAGAGATCATCTCGGACCGCTACTTCAAGGACATATGCGTCACCGGGTTCACCGACGAGTACAAGGACGTGAAGATAATCATGTACCGCGATCTGAACTTCAACGTCGACCAGATGCAGACAACCATGAGGCACATGTTCCTGCACGAACAATCTCGTAAGGGGCCAAAGGGTGGCATTGCAGGCAAGGGATTCGCCATGGCCACCAGCACACCAACAACCTGCTTCGAATGTGGCGAGAGCGAACACAACCGCAGGAACTGCCCCCAAAGGAGAGGGGAGGGGAGAAAGCAGAAGCCCAAACCAGCAGGAGCCTCCAAGTGGTGTTCGATCCACTTCACGACCAAACACTCCGACGAAGCATGCTATGAGCAAGGAGCGAAGCGGCCGGAGAAATCCGGCGACACGGGCAAGGCCTTCACGGCGTGCACGCACTGCACGCACTGCTCTTCAGTCAGCGACAAGAAAGATTCGGCCACGGCGAAGGAGGCGAGCAACACAAAAGCCGCGATCGACTTCAACGCGGATGGCGACGAGTCAGATGAAGGGTTCATGTACGCCACCGTTCCTAGCGGAAAGAAAGCCGAAGCCAACTCCTTGGAAGCCACCCTACCCGTGGACACCGGCGCGACAGAGACAATGCTCGACGACCGTCTCATTCCAGGGCTAACGGCGATCATGCAGGAGTTTTTTTTTTTTTTTTTTTTTAATCAGCACTTTTACTTTCCAGCCCACTCGTAGGAGGTTTTACCCTCGACGATCTTCTGGACAAGCCGTGGTCCCAGGTGTCGTCCCTTCTCCCCCCCGGTACGTGCCTTTAGTTTTTATCACGCATAGGGTTCAGCATTCCCACTGCTCGTCGATTTTCATCGAATGTACAGCTAACTCGCGCTCTCGCGCTTTCCGCTAATCAATTTTATGCAAGAAAAAGTCCCTATGAGCATGCACTCGGTGAGACTCGAACTCACGAAATTGATCTTGATAGGCTCGCGGACCACCTACCAAGCCACCGGGGACGCCGCCTCATGCCAGGGCTAACGGCGATCATGCAGGAGTACAAGTAATTCGCGAAGCCCAAGACCATCAAGGTAGGCGGCGATCACGAGCTAAAAAGAACAGCGACCGGAGTCATCCAATGCACCGTCAAGGACAGCCACGGAGAGCGACAAGCCGTGAACCTCCGAGGGTTAGTCGTTTCTGGCCTAGGGCTGCACATCTTCTCGCCGACCGCGCTTCAGAACAAGGGGGACAAGCTCATCGTCGAGGCAGGCAACCCGCACCTGGAGGTGGGAGGCCACGACAACCGCTGAAGCAGGACCCGCGCGACATGGGCATGTGCTCCCTGGACATTAAGCTTCAGGGCTCCCCCAGGGAGGAAGGAACAACCCAAGTCTACCCCGAGGATCGGGCATTCGGCAAGCCAGACACCGAACCTTGCGACGACGACTCAGGGGTCGCACTGGCTGCCGCGGCTGACGCCACCACCTGGCACAGGCGGCTAGGGCACATCAACTTCCGGAGCATGGACCTGCTACGCAAGAAGGAGGGCAACGGAGTGACCTTCATGGACTCCTCCATGTCACCTGTTCGCCTTGAGCAAGTAGACCTCCTTCATCCGTGAGAAGTCATCGGTGAACTTTGCGACGTAGCTGAAGCCCCCTTTCGCGCGTGGAGTAATCTGTCCCATGTTGTCGGTGTACACCAGTTGCATGGGTGCTGTCGTCTTGCGTGTGGTCTTGTTCGGGTGCGCGAGCTGTCTGCTCTTGCCTATGGCGCAAATGTCGCAAGGTGACATGGAGGAGTCCGTGAAGGTCACTCCGTTGCCCTCTTTCTTGCGTAGCAGGTCCATGCTCCGGAAGTTGATGTGCCCTAGCCGCCTGTCAACTGCGTGTACCCCACCCCCCTTCCGCAATGCGAACACCGATGCCCCCCAGAAAGGTAATCTCTTCCGGCGTACCAGCGTAGGCAAATGCCCTTTTAGAGACAAGGCGACCGTCTGGCTGGGTAAATGGCAATACTTCTTTCGCACAGCTCGACATCTCGCGCACTTCAAGTACCAGAGATTATGTTTCTATTCGAGCACATTGCTCTCGTTTGGTGGCTCAGCCCCCCTGGCAACGCTCGGCACAGCGTACCATATGTTTGGTCGGGTTTCAGTAGCTGGGCACAGAGGGTCTGTCAAAACCTGTACAGAGTTTGTTGTGTCTTAACCATTTACGGAACACGCTTCGCTGCGTATCTTCTTGCACGAAGCGAGTGAAAGGGCTTGCCTCTTGCCCTGACCCCATTGGCGTCGAAAAACAGCGAAACACCTGCATTTCACAACTCTTAAACACTCCTGTAGTCTCCGTGGCGACATTGTTATATCTTGTTGATTTCTACTAAATAATCCTCACACCTACCTACAGAATGTTTGCCAACGCCGGCGGGATATATTCTTGACGTCTTAAGCTTCTTCGAGCATCTCAGATCGCACGGCATCATCTGAGTAGTTCGCCACCAACCGTGCAACTACATCCACTTGCTCGCTGAAGCCTACTTGAACGCACGGATCTTCCTCGGATTCGAAACGCATTTGATTATTAAGCCATGCTCCCCTTGCGAAAAAGATCATGTGGCAACCTAAGGGATCGTAACTCTTATCTTAATTTATTTTGAAATGCAAAATTTTACAGGCTCGCTTGTGCGCCGGCCAAAACCTATGTGATACTCCGTAAGCTCTCTCCTCGATCCTCTACGGTTCTCTATTTGATAATTCCTGTAAGGCCGTAGAAATCTCTTTAATCCTACATCAAATAATACTTCATAAATGGAAATCGCACAAAGCACAACAGTGATCTCGTATTTCAGCCAAGAACGGTGGTGGCAAGCTTTGAAACCAGAGTTTCAGCCGTTCGCATCACGGGTAAGGGCTGGTGGAACGTCAACACTACTCCATTTAAACGCAGAATCTCAACATCCACTTACAGCAGTTCCGGGGCAGAAATCCGCTTCAAATCGGACCCAAATGGGCGCTTTCTATGTGGGAATCCAGAATGTCCCGGCCTAAGTCGTCTTCAGTACCTGCGCACAAAGGGTGTCATTGATTGTACTGTAGCATCCGACAGGTCATGCGGCCCTCGCAGCTCGCTGCATATATACCATACATGAGTTGGCTGTCTTGAAGCTATCCCACCTTCGATAGCTCTGGAAACTCTAGACGACCAACCGATACATTAAGTCACGCTACTACTGCTGCAGCTCCGGAGACTCAGTGTCGTGCGGCTAGACAGCTGTACCAGCACTCGCACAGACCGGGCGAGGTGTACACTGTTAAACGAGTACTCCCGAGACACCCTTCACCAACAGGGATGCACGTGATCCGGATGGAGAACCTCCAATTCTGTCACGACCGACCGGCCTTGATGCGTGCAGCGGCGGCCTTGATCTGGGATACCCGATCTTCGTGGCTGGAGAACCTTATCATGCGTCCGTGTCCGGGCAATATCCATCTTCATGAGGCGTTCACGAGGGTAGGGCGGAGACATCGGGACATGAAACGCTCAGACACAGATCGCCGACGCGTACCGCACTATTGAAGAGACAAATAGTCACCACTCGCACGCAGGCCGCAGACGAACACCGAACCACCGCAGAGCCAAACAGTGCATTGGGTGAAATTTGTGAAAGTTGGACACGCCATGACTCCACCACCGAAACGAGAGTTGTCAAGCTTTCACACCTCAGGCAGTTCATGATCTAGATACACACAAAAAACTATATTATTTCCCTATTTTTACTAAGAATATTTGGTCCTATTAACCCTAAACCTATAGTAAATAGGGCCATGTAAAGGACAAGTTGCCTCGCTAATCATACTCGACAAAAAAACATCCATTCAAAATACCTGAAGTTGACCTCGGGCTGGACCAGGAGCTCCATGCTCTTCGACTGCATCACGTGGTCATGTCCATACCTGTGTCAAGGCAATGACGCGGTGGGCGGACCGGCGCGGCGTGGTTTCAAGAACGCTTCTGTGTGTCGAACAATAACTTTTGAAAAGAACTTGAAACCGTCGATCGAAGTCGAGGGGACAGCTGCCATCTCCAGGCCACGGTGTCGCGCTAATACGGCGGGGGCATATTAATACACAGTATTACATAGTAATACATACTGATAGTAATACATAGCGATACATAGCGATGCATATTATTAATAATATTTCGTAATGCATAGCAATACATAGTTATACAAAATAATGCATAGTTGTACAACTACGATGGACCGAAAAAGCACGCATCCCCCTATGTTCACACACCATAACTGGTTCTGAATACTGTGTTCCCCCGTATTCGCTCCACTCTGGGGAGTTCCTGCAGAGTATTCGGCTTTCCGGTCTGCAACAGTACTACGAGGGGACATAGTACTACATAGCAATCAGAACCTACGGTGGACCCAAAAAACACGCATCCCCCTATGTTCACACATAATAACTGGTAAGGTTCTGAATACTGTGTTCCCCCGTACTCGTTTCAGTCGGGGGAGTTCCTACAGAGTATTCGGCTTTCCGGTATGCAACAGAATCATGGGGGCGCATATTAATACAAAACAATCAGAACCTACGATGGCCCCAAAAAACACGCATCCCCCTACGTTCACATACCATAACTGGTTATGTTTACTACAGCAGCAGTGACAGGAGCTCCTCGCGAAAGGCAATGCCGCTGATATATCGTTGGAATTCGGGTGTGTCAGCCCGGTTGCAACGCTCGACAACGTCCGAACGCCAGCTGTCCTGCCTCTCGCGACCTTTGTGGGTGAACGAAGCTTGGACCCGCGCTGTGGTCGCGTTAGACAAGCTCTGCTGTCACCGGAAAACCAGTCTCGACTTTAATCTTTACGGAATCGTGGCAAAATAGGTAGGACCGTAAAAACAGTTGTAGGCGTCGATAAAATATTGGCCGAGCCATGTGTGTACACGCTTCCATTCGATTAAGTATAGGACAGAGGTGGGGCTTAACTGCCTCGTTCGCGAAGCAATATATTTATGTATATATGTACAAGGCGCTTCGCTCCGCGGGCAGCCTAACGCTCGCTCAGGAAGGAAAAGTACATCAAAGTATGCGAGGCGGACAGAGGTTCATGATTGAACATTGTTTTTCATGACTGTAGTTGCAAACTGGCGACTTGATAATGCCAAGAGTCTCGCCGACATTGTTTCAGGAGAAAACAGCTCGGACGCCACATATGCTTCGCGTCGCGGGCGGTTTTCCGCTACGCTCGCTCACATGTCGTACGTACGTACATACCTCCGGTAGGGTACTTATTTCTTCTTTCGATTATCTGTGTCTGTGTGCTCGTATGTACGAAAGATAAAGCACAGCACAGCACAGCAACACAGCAAAAACAATGAAAATGAAACCAAAAAATTCAGAAAGAAAAAAATCCCTGTCCCCTCTCGTGTAGTAATTCACTACCTGATTGGAACACCTTATACCAGTTAAAAAGAAGAAATGAAAAAAAGAAAAAATCAAACAGCAGAGCTTCTCTCTCAGCCTCGTACGCCGCCCGCCCCTCTCGCGACCATCTCGCCACCGATTCAGTCCGGGTAAAGCTTTCGTCCCTCTCTTCCACAGTGAGCCCCGTCGCCCGCCTCGCGTGAAGCCCGGTGCTCACCGTGGACCTCGACGCAAGCTCGACAATGTTGGTGCTCAGCCGGGGTACCTCCCTCTTGTGGTTTCAGCCCGGTCGCAAAAAAAAAGCACCGCTTGAATATTATATTACAATCCCGAACGACCCTTAAATAGTCGTACGTACTCTATCAAAAATCACAAATGGAGGCCAGACAGGGCCTATTGATGCATCCCTCGTGTCTCGAGGCACACGCGACGCCTAGGCACGAAAGCGGCGACCGCGCTCCTTGCAACTCCCCCTCTACCCGCCAGCATCCGCTGACACCTGCGACGGTGCCGGGTTCGCCCGCGCAACCGTGCTCGGAGTACACGCACGCACACGAAACGAAAGAAGAAAAAAGGAAAGAAGGACTGAAAGTACGAAGAGAAAAGGAGAAAACAAAGACCCGCTGGAAAGGTCTGGCAAGTAATAAAAGGAGGCGATTTGCAAGTGGGAGCTCTGAGAGGCCAGGGGTGTACCAACCGAGCACGCTCAGAGATCGAGATCTAAATAAGTAGTTCTATATGTCTATCAGTGCGGTGAGCATGTCTAACAACAGAGATATCAAAATCCGGTCCCGGAATGTCAAGGAACGCACCTCGATGCAAGTCGGCATTTTGATAGAGTGCGATGGGGAGTAACAGCGGGCTAGCTGGCTCGAGAGAAGAACGGAGGGAGACAGAAGCAGTCGGTAAGCTTCGAGTGCATCGACTCTGACCATCCTCGTTCGGTGCGGTGGTGATAGCCACCGTGCAAACCACGTGCGCCGCATTCCGTGCATCGCAAGACGAGTTTTTTCAGTGTGCGACGCCGAGGTGCTTCTGGCCACGTCCCGCTGCTGAAAACGCCACAGTTGAAGGTGGGAGGCCCATCTCTTTTTGAACGCAGTAAGCACCCCGTTCTTCAGACCATCGTTACAGGTACGAGCAGTCTTATACCAGTAGTACTTGACACCTATTAATAGTGAGAAAATACGGCTAATAGGGGCAGACTCAGTTTCGCATGCGGAAACCGTGATGCTGAAGTCAGTGGTGAATATTTCCATTGCGGTATTAATTCGCTATTTCGAAAGCGACGAAAACAGCCCGGGTCAGCACTCCTGTTTCTCGGTGCTGCAGTATGTGTCCTGTTTCTTGCTACTAATGCTGATGATCGAAGCAATAAAAACAATGTCGCTTGTGAGATCGAGGAATCGTCGAAGCTGACACAGGCAAGCCGCTTGTGATGCTTCGATCGCTCGTACTACGGGTTTTACACGACCTCATAGAGGGTACGCATCCGTTAGTGGCGGGAACGACATCTGACAGCAATGTAACTCAGGGGGTGTGCATATACATTTAACAAAATTGTATGTGCATGTATGTGTACCACTCAGGGGCCGCGCGTAGCCTTACCACGAGTAGGAATAATGTGAAGTATGTACCAGGTATATTGATCTTGTAGGAGTCCTGTACTGTTGTATGGATCCACTCATGTCGATGTATCGAGGGTCACGGGAGGCCACGTTCGTGTGTTGAAGTGTGCCCGTGGCCGTGAAAGCCACACAAAGACGCCGACCGCGACCAAATACGACACTCAAGCTCTCCTGGTTGTACTGCTGCACGGCACGGTAGCGGTAGCGCACAGAAAAGGCTAAGGGTGCTGGTTCGGGCAATGCAACACATGGAATCCCCCCCTGTACAATGTGAGTGGAGGAACAGTATCGTGAGACAACGAACGATGTAGCAAACCGAACAAAATGTCGACAACCTCTCAATTCGGAAACGCCGGCGTGTTGCATTGTTCAATGCCTCGACAAGGATACTAGTTCACGCCCACGATGCGCGACGGGGAGGGTCCTGGCCATCCATGAAGCGTTGCAGCTCGTATTGGGGGTAGACATAAGCCTGGCGCGCCACACCGCAGGCGAGCCTGCTACTTCTTCTAGAGCAACTCTCACCGGAGACAGCCAATACTACAGTATATACAGTATATAGAGTACGTAATGTAGCACAATTTCTTCTCGGCGCGTGTGCGGCTACAGCCTATGTCTACGTATTGGGGCCCATTTTTTTAGATGAACATCGTACACCACGAGGTCTGCCCTCGGCGGCACGCCATACGGTAAGGGCCCCACCTAAAGTCTCCCGAGGCTCCTCCCTCGAGGAGCTCCACACCTCTCCCAAAACACAATCGAGGTTGAGAAACAAAGAGATATAACCCCCAAGGACAGCGGCGGGGGTCAAGGTGCATGACGAACACCGTCAAGAGCGTTGACTTCGCACGGGGGCGCGACCGTTTTTCCACGCGCTCGATTTTTCCAGAGTGGGTACAAGGTTAAGGTTGCCCAAACACCGAACAAGCGCGTTGTTTCGGAAGATATTGCATTTTTTTCACCTGCCCAAGCGCCGGGGGTAACAGCAGCCTGACTCTGCTGTTCCAACGGGAGCTACGGGTTAAAAATGACACCACACGGAATCCGGACGTGGAAGTGTGGTGAGCTCGAGCTTTATTTTTACCAATCCGCCGGAGGATGAATATATATACATGTACGTATACATATATATGGTCGAAAGCCTTCGGGAGAGAGAAAAACATTCACGATTTAAAGGTTCGACGGGGTTTTTTTAGCACCGCTCACCACGTTGTCAAGAAGACCAAAGGAGCGCTGAAAAAACGATCGCACCTCTCCCTTGTGCGGGACGATTTCAGATTAGACGGCTCTTCGGCCAATGGTTGACAACCACGTTGTCAAGAAGACCAAAGAAGCGCTGAAAAAAACGATCGCACCTCTCCCTTGTGCGGGACGATTTCAGATTAGATAGCTCTTCGGCCAATGGTTGACAAAACAGCGACCAACACAATGGTTGACAACTTTGATGCTATCGACTGCCGACGTAGGAGCAGCGAGAGCACCCAGCAGCAGATGTGGGTAGGTTCATGTTGCGCCCCGTACATAACGCCTCCTTGCGTTGTACCACTACGTCCCTAAATGTGAGTACCGTCTGTATTGAATATTAGTATAGAAACGGTGCCTATAGTTCGGGACAAAGTGGAAAACTAGGACACCATTGTGCTTCATCCCCCAATCACGCAGTGGCCACAATGGTCGCTGTAAGATCGTTACACTCTGTATCGTCAATGTCCCCCTCTCAAGTCTCGAAGGGTCGAGAAGCTGCCTCAGTCGGAAATATTTCGGACCAAAAAAGTATTACCTACATCGAAGCATGCAGCCTCGGTGCAAACCCCCTCCAGGTGACGGTGAGTGGTGTCCCCCTCTTTGACTTCAGGAACGTCCGGATTTGAGACACCTTCGAGTATTTCATCGCGTCCCTCCTTGTTCGAAACGAATTATTTAACTTCCATCAATAGTACCAAGTGATGAAATCTCTTCGTGAACCACTACTGCTGTACTTCCCGTTTTCTTGCCACCCTTTTTTCTATAGGTCTTGGTCCCTGTCTCGCGAAATAAATTATGTGGGTGTTCCGTCCGCTTTCCTTTCTCGATCTGCCTCACTTATCGTGGCATTGCATTGTCTGCTCTCCCTTACCGCTATAATTTTGGGTGCGCGAGTTTAGGCGTCGGTTATTGCAGAGCGTGCTTACTGCGGTAATCAGGACACGCGACGGACCCAATAACCATGTATTATACCCCTATGTTTACTACACACCATATTTTGGTTTCGATCAAAAAGTACCAGGTAGTCGTTTCGGTCCTGTCGGCAGAAAAGGGGGGGGAAATTACCCACCAGCCTGCGCGATCAGCGCCGACTGAGAGTAAGCCAACAGGTAGATTATCAATTGCACACGTTGTACGTGAAAGGTGTGGTTTTCCGTCCTCCCAGATGTCTCGGTCCTGTTGTTTGAGAGGGGTACACCTTACCGCAGCAGTAGTCTCCTCTGTCGGCGCTGACCGATGCAAACTACTATTAATACGACGGGCGACCATATTACGGGAGACCATAGTAAATAGGACCATATATTGTTGGTAAAAATAGCGAAATATATTGTTTTTTTGTGTGTACCGTAGGTCCTATTTAATATGGTCCCCCGTAATACGTAATCAGAGCCCACGACGGGTCCGAGCACCAGGTACAGTATGTCCGCCCGAACTAGCTAGCGTTCTTCAGGTACATATTAATGTTAATCTTCCCGTCCAGAATTATACAGAATTATAGGAGCCTGTCTCATGGCCACGGCTGTGATATATGAGATAATGTGATAACAACACAAACACCACACACCAACGCCATCAGCAGCACCAACAAGACCAACACAAACACCAACACCAACAACAACACCAACAACCTCCGACACCAACACCAACACCAACACCAACACCAACACCAACACCAACACCAACACCAACAACACCAACACCAACAACACAAACACCAACACCAACGCCAACACCAAAACCAACACCACCAACAACACCAACACCGGCATCAACATCGACAACAACAACAGCCGGTTATCTACGTAGTCGCTTGAAACGCCACGCATCTCACATGGGAAAGCCCGTGAGCGCCCCCGTGCGTCCCGACATCGCCAGGTGGTCTCCCGTAAAGGCAATGCCTTCATCCTCTCCAGAAGAACCCTCGCGACCGGGGGCGGGTTGAAGAGCAGCGTGATGCTCCCCAGCGAGTGCCCGGGGGTGTGCAGCACCTTTTTTCACCCGGAAAACACAGCGGGCGAGCGAAGAGAAAAATACGTCAAGGACACTCCGTCATAGCGCCCGCACAACACAGACCCCTACTTCAGACGCGTGCCACGATAAAGGTAGCTCATTTTGCCCAAAACATTTTCTGGCTGACGGGGCTCCTTAGCCCAAAATCGTCGGAAATTCCATTTTTGTTTCAGCAAAAAGAAAGCTCGGAATACCTAGGCCATGGGATCCTTCGTCAACCATCGAACTTTGATTTGTCCTTAAAAGTCAGTTTTTGGTTGACTGACTAGTGGCTTAAGACTTCTCTTCAAGCGAGAGAATCCTCAGAAACAAAAATGGTGCACCTCTCCTGCCGTAGCATGTGTTCCCACCGTAAGCACCAACCGCGAAAACGAGGAGCCAGAACCGGAAACTACCACGTTGCTGGGAAGCTCGACACAGTTTCCGTTCTAGACGGGAACGCACGCACAAGAATACACAGAAAATTCCGCGAAAGGTACACAAGGATGACGTGAACCACTAAGCGCTACATGCCTCGGGTTTCAGAAGGACTACTTCGGGGGACCATAGTAAATAGGACCTACGGTGCACACAAAAATCTATTTATTTACCTATTTTTACCAACAATATTTGGTCCTATTCACTATGGTCCCCCGTAATATCGACTCCTACAGGTCTAGACCACAGCTCACATATCGAGAGCAGCCGAATCCTCAAAAGCAACGCAAAAAATATGTTCCGCCCCGTACTTGCTCAAAACCAGGTCCAGAAAAAGCTAAAACTAGAGGCCATGAGGAACCCGATACTGAATCGGCAGCCCAGCCCGTCTCTCACCCGGAGATCGTCGGCGAGGTCCCAGTAGTCGAGCCCATCGACCCGACCGTCAGCAGAGCTCTCTTCGAGTTGCACCTTCGCGCAACGCCGAGAGGAAAATAGGGAGGGAGAGCGGGCGGAAAGGAGGGAAGGGGGAGGGGGGGAGGGACAGTGGGAGGGAGGGAGGGAGGGCGGGAGAGAGGGGGGGGGGGGGAGACCAGAACAAGAGACAAAAATTCGCGTTGTGTCAGCGGACTGGTGGAACAACCTTGCCGAATCCGAACGTTATAGCACGCCACTTGGCTCAGGCTCGAAACGATGGTTGCATGACGCACGTTGCTATTGCGGGTACTTCGGCCGAAAACCGGATGCGACCCAACCTAACCCTTACACCAACCCCAAAGAAACCAAACCCCGACAACGACCCCTTTCGTGCTGTAACCACAATCGAACATAACCCCAACCATGACCCCTTTTTTTTATTGCTTGTTCCATCTCATTTCTCATCTCGGCCCTTCTCTCTCCTGCTCCCTCCTACTGTAGCCGTAACTCAGATCAACCATTGGATCACATAGTAGGCCCGTGACCATTTTTTTTATTATTTGTTCCATCCCATTGGTTATCTTCGACCTTCTTGCTCCTTCTCCCTCCTAGTCATAACTCAGACGCGGGTTCACATATAACGGGGGACCATAGTAAATAGAGACCAAATATTGTTAGTAAAAATAGGTGAATATATAGGTTTTTGTGCGTACCGCACGTCCTACTTACTATGGTCCCCCGTAATAGTAAAGCCCTTGTCCCCCCCTCCCCACCATGGTTCGTCCCTAGGCTTGCATCTTACGTCGCGAGAAGAGTTCAGCACTCTCTGCCTTCATCGACTCGCGTCTATCCGCGACCTGTCCCCATACGAGCAAATGGAGGTTGCCGCGGCCGAAATCGCCGCGTCGACGGCACCAAAATTCAGGCGAAACGTGTTTCTGGGACGTTTCCTGTGGCTGAGGAGACCTAGGCGATAGCAAGGAAAAATATCGGAGATCAATTTTTTTCTGAACCGGCACTAGGCCATGGGGGGTGACTACTATTACGGGGTAAATAGGACCAAAATATTGTTACTAAGAAATACAGTAGGTAAATATATATATATAGGTTTTTGTGTGTACCGTACGTCCTATTTACTATGGTCCCCCGTAGTACTTACTGTATGTAGCAAGTCGTGTACGTACATCTACAACGAATGCGCGCGTTGAGGAACTTCGCGCATGAGCAGCAACCAGGCCGTTAGAAACAGCAGGGTCCCTCCTGACAAACTCAGCAAAAAAATCAAGTGTTTTCGCGGGCGGAAACGCCTCCTGGCGATGGGTCAAATAACGCAAACCGTCCCCGCTTCTTGTGACGTCCACACAGACCCCATGCGTACGAGCACGGCAACAGGTAGGTAGAGCGACAGAACGGGTGACGACGTCCTGCAATCAACCATTGCTAAGGCTGCGGGTCGGCTGGACTTCACCGGCACCACGCTGTCCCGACACACTAGTACCGTTTCAATAATAATATCAAGTAAAAACGGACCTTATATTTTTTAGGTGACGAACTATGCCAACTAACCGGCTTTTCAAGTATTGAGCAAGGACAAAAAAAAAAAAAACCGAGCCACGAATGCGCCAGTCAGGTGCAACGGACAGACAGCTACGAAGGACGATGGGGGTATCAATAGAAACTGCGTTTTATCTTCCAAGGCTTATTTTTTTACTGGTGGGGGTCCTTAACCTCTTTATAATAGTGCTGCAGTCCCGTTTTGGGCACAAACTACTCGGGATTTGACTCGTTTGTCCCCGAAACGAGACTGCTGTCCTAAAAGGATTTAAGAGTGCCAGGCATTTATTTACCTGGTACGAAAACATGAAAATGCATGCGCCAGGTCAATTACAAAGGCGCATAAAAACTTCTCAAGAGTACCGCACGCAACGATTATACTAAAAGCTGAAATGCCCTGCCACAGGCAACGGATACCTAGTCGCCGATGCATACTGAGCCGACTCACAGCTCTACCCACAGCACAGCCCGGACAGATCACGATATATCTATCTACAGATAGATCATCTGCTGCAGTTCCTCACCAGTCGCAGCGGGAGCATTTCGCGGGACCTGCGTAGAACAGATCTAACCCAGGAAGCATGTGCTAGGGTAGATCATGGAGATTGTACGAGTCCCACCCGCCAACAAGGAGCTGCCGTAGAGTAGATCATACACCACCGGGAAAAGATGAAATATCTGTCTTGAAATATATATGCCAGAGGTGTGAACCATTGTACTACCTGTGCAAAATAATACCTGGTATGTAACCGTTTACACACACGTATCGTACATACAGGTTGCTGTCCCACGCCCCACGCGGGTCTCATCTGCTGCCCCCGCGAACGAACGATATACCTCGACGGGCCAACCTTAACCCGTTCAGTGCTGAAACACCATCCCACTCACATCCCAAGTATTTTGTAAACTAAAAATATGGGTGCACTTTAGAGCAGGGATGGGTGATTCCGGTGCCAGGCTCCCAGCGGTTCTCAAAACCACATGCGGTTTGCACTCTGTTTGCGGTTTTGAGATTTTCGCGCTGGCTTCCCGGTGCAAAACACCTCCATAGAGTAGTGGAAACCCTACGTTTTCGCAAGTTTCTTCGGCAGCGGTTCTTGCGAGGGATTTCCACATGTGGCGGTTTCGTGGTACTACCGGTACGTCCGCACTTGAATATGCGGTAGTACACACCCTTGGTCAAGAGGGCTTCAAGCAACGGGAGCTCTTTAGGGCTCAAAGCTCAAAACGCACAATGTACCGTATCACACTGGGTGATAAGTTAGCACACCCCCTGGGATGAATTTCAGACCCGGTTTCCTCCCGAAACACGGGGGGCACACACAACGAAAATGGTGGCTTTGGAATTTATTCGTCGAGAAAGGTTGTTTGCACAGACGCACAACTCGGCGTACTCGGTACGCCCTCCTCGCTGCCGACAAACCCAGCTTTGAAAATCGTCCGACTGGGGTGTGTTGTCTTATCACCCTAGTGGGATAAAAATAGTGTGATACGGTAGTCCTCTCTGGGTAGTGAAACCTGTGCGTATCAGACCGCAAGCCAACTCAAAACCCTTATTATCCATACAAATAACTCTCCACCGCGTTGGCTGTGCCCCGCGAAAAAAAAACGATGCCCGATAGTTACAAAAAAAACGCCCAAAAAAACGCCCACGCGCTATTCGCACCAACAGTTTCGCGCAAGTCGCTGCGGTGGCGTGCGGCTTCAGCGTGTCTGTCGAAACCGCTGTTCATAAAGTATAGGCCGGTTTTCAAACGTAACCAAGTTTTCAACCGCCCATGTGAAATATGAGACTACCACCAGCTGTTGCCACGGCACCGGCACCAGCACCAGCACCAACACCAACACCACCACCACCACCACCAGGAATGGCGGAGGGCTGTAAAATACTTCACCCAGGTTCGGCAAAAAGTGTTGAAATATTCTTAACTTAATTAAGCCATCAACTCTAACCCGATAAAAGACTCGGCCCAGGTTCGGCAAAATGGTTGAAACATACTTGTCGTAATACAACCACCAACCCCAACCCTAAGACCGAACTCTGGAAGCAAAATCTTAGAATCAAGATGTTGCCAGGACTTGGGTGTGGATTGTCAACCATTTTGTCGAACCGGAATGAACATGTGTTCATAAAAAAACCTTAGAATCAAGATGTTGCCAGGACTTGGGTGTGGATTGTTAACCATTTTGTCGAACTGGAAGGAACATGCGTTCACCAGTGAGTGTGGGCCACAAATCATTTTTGTAGAAACCTGAACGAAAAAGGTGGTCGACACTGAAGGTGCATTGAAGAGCAAACATGAAATATCAACCATTTGTGTCGAAGCTGCACAGGTTGCCGTCATCCCGCCTTGCACAACGTGGTCGGAAGACGTTCCTTGTGGAGACATTGAACAGTGTACATAGCACACCATTAAGCGCACCGAATTGAGAGGATGTCGACACCTTGTGGGTTTTCTATGTTTTACGCCCAGATGTTGCAGGCGGGGAGGGGGGGGGTCCCGGCCACCTCTGTTCGCCAAGTTGTACGCACTACCGCAACGGCGCGCGCGTGCGAAGTGTTTTCCGGCGCCCTTCGCCTATAATCTCACCTCGATGTTTTTGGTGTCCCCGTAGCCCTGCACGTCGGCCTTGTGCATCACCCTTCGCATCTCCGGGAAGCGTTCTTTCCACCTGGGATGTATTACCACCCGCACAACCGAACGCACACAGCGAGTATAATGCCTCAGATAAGAGAACTACAGGCTCGACTTTTTTACCGCGACAGAGGTCATCCCCCTCAAATTCCAGGGATGTCCACGGGTCGAGTGGGGTCGGGTCAGGTCGGGTCTGGTCGAGAGGTCTCAAAATCTCACGCATCGGGTCGGGGGCGGGTTAGGTGACCTGACCGGACCCGACACGACCCGACCCGATCCGGCCCAACCCGCGAGATTTGACACGACCCGTGAACAGCCCTGAATATCGGTAACCCCTAGGTGATACTTCATATATATATTCGGGGAATGTTTTTATTCATCATTGACTTCAATGATAAGAGGGGATGGGTCGGTGTAATTCCATTAATTATTTACTCGAGTCAGGGTCAAACCATTAATTCCCACTGTCCGAGGCGCACGCGATAACGCCTCTCTCAACTCGAAACGAGGACGGCAGAGAGACTGCCAGACAGGCACGTGACCAACCGTTAACACATCGAAGAGCTAACGATGTACATACTCGTGCCTCATCTACGAATCATTGTGTGGGATATGCGTACGTACAGAGGCGCATACCTACCACATACCTCCGGTGGTACTCTGC
The DNA here is from genome assembly GCA_031763025.1 of Macrocystis pyrifera. Lineage (NCBI taxonomy): Eukaryota > Phaeophyceae > Laminariales > Laminariaceae > Macrocystis > Macrocystis pyrifera. The sequence continues at coordinate 12,079,959 of JASSKH010000015.1, forward strand.
TCCATCGTGCCGGTTCTATAATAGTGAGGCAGGCGCCCAGCCGGCAACATGAGCTAGATCATACAGACGAGGTATAATCTCCCCTGAAAAACGTAGATCATGAACCGGGAATGATCTGTCGGGTCTGTCTGACGTTCCAGTCTGCAACCAGAAACGTGCACCAGCTGTCTTGCCAGGGGAGTCCGTCGTAAAGCTGTTTGATGAGGCGAGCCTGCGAGTACTCCGACAACCACTCTCAAATCGAGCTTGTGGTTTTTGCTGCTGCTGTCGTTACTGTTGTGTTGTTGTTGCTGGTGCTGTCGGTGATTACGCTGTAGCAGTGAGCACTCCGACAAGCACTCTCAATCGAGGATGTGGTTTTTGCTGTTGTTGTAGTTATTGCTGTGTTGTTGTAGTTGCTGCTGTTCACTAAGCTCTGGCAGTGAGTACTCTGACAAGCACTCTCAATCGAGCATGTAGCTTTTGCTGTTGCTGCAGTTACTGTTGGGTTGTTGTTGTTGCTGCTACTGTTGCTGCTGCTGCTGCTGCTGCTGTTGTCGGTGATGATGTTGCAGTCCTTGTAGTTGCATAGCTGTTGTTGTGGTTGCAGTCGTACACACCCTTGTAGTCGTGCCTATTTATAGTTGAATGTGCAGTGGTCGCAGTGGTAATTACGCGTGCACATTGCAGTCGTGCTTGTGAAGGGTAGACACACTGCAGTACTGCGTGTGGGCACTACCGCAGTGAAAATCGAGTTATACGCGACATGCGCCCTCGAACAACGATTTCGCGAAAGGGGGACGGGGTTGGGGACACGTACGTAGCCCTTGCGGAAAACTGCGCAACGCTTGCCTTTGGTGGTCGCCGACATCATCGATGTGGGACATGACCATCAAGGACACGCCTCCTCTTCTCTCGAGAGCTTTGGCCAGGCTGGCGTGGAACCTCGGGCTGTCCATCATCACGTGGCCTTCCGGTCGTTGCTGTCCGATTCGGGTCAATCAGAGCATTGGTATTGGGCCAATAGGGGCATTTTGTTCGGGACAATCGGAAAATTTGTTACCGGGGTGAATCAGAACATTATTTTCGGGTCAATCGCAGCAGTGTTTCTGATCAATCGGAGGGTTGGTATCGGGCCAATCAGACACATGCAAATCGGGCCAATCGGACCATTTCTATCGGGCCAGTCGGACCATTTTCTATTGAGCCAATCGGAACATTGTTGAAGGGACAATCGAGCTTTGTTTTCCGGTCAATCGGAATGATATTTTCGGCTCAATCGGAGCAATGCTATCGAATCGGAGGCTTGGTATCTGGTCAATTAGACACATACGTATCGGTAGGGTCAATTGAGTTTTGTGTTCGGTTCATTCGGAATAATATTTTCGGGTCAATCGGAGCATTGTTATCTGGCGGAAACCTGTGGCCCAGGCGCAGATCGACGGGCGACGGCCATATCTAAATCGGTAGAGGGGGGGGGGGGGGGGGGGAGGCAACGTCATCGACCTGTTAAAGAAAACTCACCACGAACCACGGAGAGCAGCCGAAAGAATTTTCCGCGTGGAAGCCCAAATGGAACACACCTGAGGGCAAGTTGAAAAAAACATCGTGATGGAAAACGCCAGAAAAAGGTACACATTTAACGGGTATCAATCATGCGGGGGGGGACGTAGGAAGACGGGTCTGAAGGTCATTGTAGACGAGAAAAAAAAACGATCATGGTGGTCAAGCTTCTTCCCCAAAGCCGCTGCCACAAATCAGTTTTCTCCAAGAAGGACTCCACCCCCAGGTAAGCATAAACCAGGGCTGTTCATGGGTCGGGTTAAACCTCGCGGGTGAGGTCAAGTCGGGGTCGAGAGAGGATGGCCCTATCCGATCCGTGAGAGTTTGACACTGTCCCGACCGGACCCGACCCGAACCGACCCGACCCGAACCGAACCGAACCGAACCGAACCGACCCGACCCGACCCGACCCGCGAGACTTCAAAAACTTCCTGACCTAGCCCGCGGGTGGGGCCACAACCTGTGATAAGCCCTGCATTAAAAAGGTTTCTCTTACCAGGCATCACTAGTCAGGTTTCCACAAAAACATGCTTCCTTGAACAGTTTTCCCCAAACCCGCTTCTACTAGTAGACACATTTTTACCAGGCGTCCGCAAAAACAGGATTTCACAAAACAGGAATTTTTTTCAAGCAGGGCTGCCTCTCAAAAAAACAGACGCGTGATTTCCTCTCACCAGGAAGGCGTTCCGCGTCAACGGGGAAGGGGAAATCGTTCAGGGCGTCCTTCGCGACGGGATCGGCGGTCTCAACCCTGATGGACGAAGTGGGACACGCGAACATTGCCCGATACGCGCCTCGTTTTTCTTCCTGCGGTGGAGACCCCGGGCATAACGATGCAGGAGATATACCGGGAAATTTATAGGATCGTTCCATATTGCCCGGACAGAATAGCGTAGAAGAAAGCGTAGTTAGAGCACAGCAGAGGCGGGGGGGGGGGGGGGGGGGGTACTCAACATCGTGCATGGCCGTAAGTCGTATGACCATAGACCCTCGCATCCCTACAATGCCGGGACGGAGCACGTCGGGTTTTCACCGACCAGGCAGACATTGCTTGCACCAAGCGCGAAGCGAAACGTGAGGTGTTGGGCGAGTCGCATGAAGGGTGAGCTGCATCCTACTAAGAAGCGCTTTAGAGGCGGATTCTCTTGCATGTGGATGACAGCATCACATCAATTAATCGATTGTACAGTAGAGGGGGGGGGCGCAACAATGGAGTACACTAAAGTAGAACATGATAAGAGCGCAGTAGAGTTACAGTACAGTACGGCACTGCACGGTACAGCGCAGTGCCGCACAATGCAGTCCAGCCCGCTGCAGTGAAGGAGGGTACAGGGAAGTCCAGTGCAGTACAGTGCATTTACAGCAGTGCATTACATATAGTATTCATATAAGCAGTGCAGCGCAGTACAGTGAATTCCAGTCGAGTACAACACACCCCGGCACAGCACGGTACGGCACACATCACCACAGACCACACGCACCAACCACCGCAGCAAAGCACAGAACACGTCTGCATAAGAAACAGACGAGGCACAAAATCGAAAACCCCTAGGCACGAAGCCTAACCCAAAAGAACAAACAAACAAAACAAACGAACAACAGCGGGAGAGGGTACGACGAATACGAGTAGAATACAGTACGGCCAAAAGGGGGAAATATAGCTGCAAAATTCCCTACGCAGTGGTTCCGAGCAGTAGCGCTTACCGGTTAGCCCAGCTTCGACGAGAAAATGTTGATATAGTAGTAGTCCACGCTAAGTCTTCCTCACGTCTTCACTCCCGATATTTTAGTCTGTTGGGCTACTCGTGAAAACGTTAATCGATTTTCCCGTTTTTTTAACGCATTAGGCTGTCGGGCTGTTGCTGAAAAGGTAAACCGGCTACCGGCACGAGCCCAAAAAGTATTGCAGCAGAACCTTCACCAAAATGGCGTGCTTGTTCTCCTCAACGCCTGCAGTTTGTGCGTACCAGCGTGAGTAGGTCGCGGTCAGAGGTAAAGTGTTTTCGGGCTTGATTTCAAGCGCGATTCAACCATTGTTTCAAAGCTGGACCTGAGAAACGTCTGTACGGCCTCGACCTCTCTGAGAGCGAACTTTCAACCTTTTCTTGAAACGACAATAAACGCCTCCGCCATTTCCAACGACCCTACACCTCGGAAAGGTCCGTCGATTCCCACTTGATGATCTAGATCGTTCCCGGCGGATAAATGCTTGATTGTACCACGCATGATCTAGCCCTTACAGCCGGGTGGGACTCGCACATCACGGTCTGGAATATGTTTCCTGGGTTGGATCTGCGCATCTGTACAATGGGTACAGGTCCTGCACCGCAGCTCAGAACGGCGGGTTACGATCTAGATTGTCTATCTGTAGATGACCTATCTATCTGATCTATCTGTAGATAATGTATCTATAGATGATCTATCTGTACGTGATCCATCTGCAGATGACCTATCTATCTGACATATGTATAGATGATATATCTGTATATAATCTATCTGTATATGATCCATCTGTAGATGACCTATCTATCTGACCTATCCTTTGTTTTTTGCGCCCCGGAGAGCTAGAGGAAACCCCTGTCCACACTTATTTATCTATAATAGTTTTCGTGCACAGGTTCGAACCCGTTCGTTTCTTCTACCTTGCCCAGGCCTGTCTCTCTCTGAACGTGCCGTCATCAAACTTTGGCTTACTCCGAGGATATCTGTAGATGATCTATCTGTAGATCGTGATCTATCCGGCCCACGTGTGAACAACATTAACCCTCTTAATCTTAAGTACGTACAACAGTCCCGTTTTGGAGACAAACCAGTCAATTTTCAAGTAGCTTGTCCCCAAAACGGGACCGCGGTACTAAAACGGTTAAGGCCACAACACAAAAAAAAAGACGTCAGCAGACGGCAATCTTTTGTCTTGACGGACGGACGGTGCCAATGCATCCAACATCTTGACGGACGTGCCTCGACAGCATAACCCGGGGACACAGAGGAACAAAACCCTGTTTTATGGGGAAAAGCCTGGCCGTAGTACTAAAAAACTTTTTTTTTGTTCAGTTTTCAGCTATACCGTGTTTTCATGTTCTCACTACATGTTTCGTCATCGTTTTTTTTTTTCTTGTTCATTTTTTCAAACTTTCGTTCTCCCGTGATTCCATATTGTATTCATTTCTTCTAGTTCTCGACTTCTTTTCCGAAAAAAGAAAACCGAACGTTTCGGATTATCCCCCCCCCACCCCTCCCTCACATCCGATGTCGGTTGCCTCGCAACGGCGGACTTTCCACCGGCACTGACGAAGGTATCCCCCTGCATCCAGCGGCAGGTGTCGCAGTTGATGCACGACTCGTCCACGAATAGGTTCCTACAGATAACATACAGCAACGGAATAATCGGGGAAGCGCACAACGAAGGAGGCGTGGGGGGGCACTCATTGTTTTGCATGACCGTACCCTTGCACGAATGGGGGGGGGGGGGGGGGTGGGGGGGTGGGTGGGTGTACTCGATAGGAGAGGTGTACTCGATTTCATGCATGGCCGTAGTCGTATGACCATAGACCCTCGCATCCCTACAATGCCGGGACGGAGCATGTCGGGTTTTCACCGACCAGGCAGGCATTGGGAGGGGGGGGGCGTACTCATTTGTTACTTGCCTTAATCATTTAACCATTGTCCATGCATCCCTTTCGAGACGGAGCACCGTTCCTACTCCTAATAGAGACACCTCCAATAGTTGGGTGCTCATTACGCTATTTTCCATATATTACAAAAAAAATGTTTTGCAAATCTTATCCTCTTCCTGTTTCGCGGCCTGTGGCGGGGGGTAAACCAGGTCGAAGACAACACCGGGCACACCTTTCTGGAGGGGATGTGCGATACCGCTTCCAGTCATAACTTAGGCGAAGAGATCAGGAGGAGGAGGTGGGTCTACGAGGCCGAGTGCTTCAAGGCCAAAAGAGTGAGCTTTACGTACGATTTTCACATGTATATACCTCCCTCTCATGCTGTGCACAGGGTTATTTGATGCGGGTAAGTATCACACGGGTACACGTTAATACGGGGGTCTATAGTTAACAGGACCTATGGCATACATAAAAACCTATATATTTAGGTATTTTTACTAACAATATTTGGTCCTGTTCACTATGGTCCCCCGTAATAGTAGCTCCGGTTTGTTCGAGCCAAATGTTGAGCTACTTATAATGGTATTTTGTTACGCTACTACGGTGGGGGGGTGGGGAGAGCAGGTCCAAGACAACACCGTGCGCTTTTCTTTGCAGGCATATGCGTTACTTCCGCTTGCCAGGGTCAAAACTCGACGGACAACTTCTCCACAGCTTGTCCACGAAAAGGTCCCACAGAGTGTCATACCGGAACAATCAGATGAAGGAGGAGGGGGGAGAGAGTGGTTGAGATTAGGACGACACCCGCACACGTTTTTTCTTCTGTTGAATACTATTCCGGAGGACCATAGTAAATAGCACCTACGGTACACACAAAAACCTATATATTTCCCTATTTTTACTAACAAAAGTAGGTCCCGTTTACTATGATCCCCCGTAATAGAAAAAACACACACACACATCAACTGCAAGGTCGACGATTTCGTCGAGACTCGTGACTGCAAGCTGCGTCTGATACTTCGATCGCGCGTGCTATGTGCGCGTTGTGCATGGTCTCATGAAGGATCAAGTAAGTATAGGTCGGTGACTCTCTCCTGGGCGATGGTGGCAGGCAGCGTCAACAGGACGATGTAATAAAGCCGGGCAGCTGATAACAAATTATGCGCTTGCACCCTCACAGCGACCGTGCGTTTATTACATATTTTTCGAAAAAAACAACAACAAAAATGTCAGCTGAGATCGATGCCTGGGTCGAAACCGGTATTTGCAAGCTGCGTATGATACCCGGCACCAAGGATCAACAGGACGACGATACGCGTTGGCTCAATCGTGAGTCGTTGGACCGGGTGTCAGCCTGGCACCCCGGCTGAGTTTTGGTTCGGTTCGGCCCTTTCAACATACGTGTCTGTAGACTTGTTGGGCCTTTCTGGCTAGAATGTGGCCTTGAGCTAATGTGAGATCGACAACAACAACAGCAGCTCCCCGCGAGGGCATGCGATTGTAGAAGACAAGACCAGGCATCCATGTACGTGGTGATTGTTGGTTTTCCACGTGACAATAGTTCAGCGCTAAAGTCCCAGAGAAATGCGTAAAAAGGGCCGCCGTGCCAACGTATCCCACTAAATAATGTAGATCGTACCCTGTGGTTATGAGATGGTGCTGTGAAGGACTTGTAAGGTACAGATCCATCCCAGGAAGCTCGTCCTAGATCATGCAGAGAAAACGGATCCCACCCGGCAACATGGACCAAGTCTTGCCCACTAGGGATGCATCTAGATCATCAATGATCTGTCAATCATTCCTGATTCAATGATCTGTGAATGATCTGCCAATGATCTGTCGATGGTCAGTCCGATGTGTGCAACATCACTGACTCAATGAGCTGACAATGATTATTGAGTCATCTGTCAGCGATCTGTCAATGGTCTGTCCGATGTGTGCAACATTACTGACCCAATGATCTGTCAATGATCTGTCAATGGGCTGTCTGATGTGTTCAATACCACTGACTAAATGATCTGTCAATTATCTGTCAATGATCGGGTAATGATCTGCCACTGGTATGTCCGATGTTTGCAACACTACTGACTCAATGACATGTGAATGATCTGTCAATGATCGGTCAATGATCGGTAAATGATCTGTCCGATGTGTGCAACATTCCTCCTTCACACAGCCGCAGTAAGGCAGTCGGTACAGCAGTGCCCCGAGATTGTGTGCGGAAAGGTTGAGATGCTGGGATCTTGACACATACGACACGTTGTGGTGTTTTGAAAAGCTGGGTGTGCGATGTCTGAGATGACTTGTCAGGCGCTACCAGGTACTACCAGGAACAAGGCACATCAGGATATAGCCCGTATTGACGTTGAGATGTTGAGAGCCTGTCTTGTTGAGATGTTGATGTGAGGCCAGATCCTTACGGAGGAGGCGTATCACCCTCCGACGTGCTGGGGTAAGATCAACCATTTGGGGGGTCACGGAACTTTACTCTAGGCCCAATAATTCGGTTTTCTTCGTCGGGGACGTCAAAATCACCGATACATTTCTCTCTCAGCACCTACCCCAAAATATTCCGAGGGGCTTCTTGCGCATTCCTCCGCTTTTCTAGCGTCCCGGTTGGATATTTGGCGGAACCAATACACTATTCTCAGGAGGGTCCTGTTCATCGGAACTGGGACCGAATTCGTTTTTTTCCCGACTTTCGGTTAAACAATCTTGTTCCAGGAACTGTGAACGTTCATGAATACTAGCTACGTTCGGAGAAGAAACAGAAAAAAAGTAGTCCAGAAATCTTTCGGAAAACTCCAGGGGGCATTCTGAACGGTCTACCGGTATTCTCGATCGTCCCACAGAATGAAAGGTGAATTTTGGGGGCAGTAAAAAAGTTTCGGGAGCCCCCGACCCCCGACACTAAATACGAATACTGCACTCGTGACAGTCAGTAGTTGGTGTAAAGCAATCGAACTGAAGGATTTGCAGCCGCTCGCCCGCACCACCGATTTCGATTTTTTATCGGAGGCATGTTGCGATACACAGGGGCAGCACTTTATGGCCATTTTGTTTCTGGCTGCAGGGGCTCCTTAAGCCAAAATCGTTGCAACACTCGAATAGGCTTCTACAGTATTTTTCGTGGTATCCCTACTGTAAGTAGGCCTTGGGAACATTCATCGGGGTTGCACTCACAAATAGTACTAACGACTTACTAATAGTATTGACGACTTACTACTAATAATATCAATGAATTACAAATATTACGGAGGGCCACAGAAAACAGGACCAAATATTGTTAGTAAAAATAGGTAAATATATAGGTTTTTATGTACACCATAGGTCCTATTAACTATGGACCCCCGCAATAGTATTAACGATAATCGTATAGAGCTCATCATGTGAGGAGCCTCAGAAGGCAAAAGGTTTGCTACCCCTAACGCACCATGAGTCATTTGATACCTTTTCCTGTTGAAAAACACGCCGCTGCCTGCTTCGGAAACGGCTCCATCTCCCACACTCAAAAGACTTGCCAGCTCGGCGCCGGGGCGTTTACCCAAAAAAATGATGGAGGAGGCGTTTACTGTGAGGCCGGTTTTTTTTTTTTCGCATTTTTGTTTCGACAGGGGGCGTTTACTCCGGATTTTGCCCGTTTTCGCTAAAAGTAGCGCCCCGGGGCGTTTACCGTGAGGGGGGCGTTTACTCCCATTATTACGGCATTTGTATACACAGGCTGGAAGTTAGTACGTACGCAACGTATATACCACGTATTGGAAATCGCCTCCTTTTATTGCTTGCCGGACCTTTCCAGCGGGTCTTTGTTTTCTCCATTTCTCTTCGCACTTTCAGTCTTTTTTTTCTTTTTTTCTGCTTTCGTTTCGTGTGCGTGTGTGTACTGCGAGCACAGCACCGCGGGCGACCGTCGTGGGTGTCAGCGGGTGCTGGCGGGTAGAGGGGGGGTTGCAAGTAGCGCGGTCGCCGTTCTCGTGGCTAGGCGTCGCGTGTACCTCGAGACACGACGGAAGCATGGATGGGCTCTGTCTGACCCTCTTGTGTGGTTCCGGTTATACTATGTACGAGTGTATAAAGGTCAAAGATACGCAAAATAACTTTTTTTTGCGACCAAACTGAAATTCACCGATAGAACTACGCAGTGTGAGCACCAACACTGTCGAGCTGGCGAACGAGGTCCACGGTGAGCACCGGGCTTCACACGAGGCGGGCGACGGGGCTCACTGTGAAAGAGAGGGAGGAAAGCTTTACCCGGACCGAATCGGTGGCGAAATGGTCGCGAGAGGGGCGGGCGGCGTACGAGGCTGAGAGAGAAGCTCTGCTGTTTGGTTTTATTTCTTCTTTCGTTTTGACCGGTGTGAGGTGTTCCAATCAAGCAGGAAATTATTACACGAGAGGGGACGGGGATTTTTTTTTTCTTTCCGGAAATTTCGGTTTCATTTTCATAGTTTTTGCGGTGCTGCTGTGCCGTGCTGTGCTTTCTCTTTCGTACATACGAGCACAGACATAGAGCATATCGAAAGAAGAAAATAAGTACCCTATACCTGAGGTATGTACGTACGTGACATGTGAGCAAGCGTAGCGGAAAACCGCCCGCGACGCGAAGCGTACGTGGCGTCCCAACTGTTTTCTCCTCAAACAATGGCGGTGGGACTCTTGGCATTATCAAGTCACCATTGTGCAACTACAATCAATCACGAAAAAAACTATATATTCATTCATGGACCTCTGTCCGCTTCGCATAATTTGATGTACTTTTCCTTCCTGAGCGAGCGCAGCGGGCGGCGTAGGCCCGCCCGCGGAGCGAAGCGCCTTGTACCACGTAATATACTGCTGTAGGTTGAAGAACTATTGCGTAACCATTACCATTCCCAGTTCCAACATCAACGGCCGATAATTCGTACCGTGGTACCTGCTAAGAGTTCGAATACCGGTATGTGCACCTTCATATTTATTTCCCTGCATACACGTCTTGCCGCTACGAATCGCGACGGTAGACCAGGGTTAGGACTCCCAAGTTCCTCTCTGTCCTAAAACACCGCCCCACCCTGCCTGTGAGCGATCAAAGGCGGTATCTACTCGTGCCCGAGAATATCATGATTTAGCTACAATTGTGTCCGGAAATGTAAGACGTATTTAGTATTTAATATCAATATATGAACGATTCTTACATTTACGTACATTTTTAGACACACTGTTTGTACTCGTACTTGGTACAGCAGCAGCAGCAGCGTGGGTGTCACAGTCACGATTGAAGTTTACGGCCAAGCTGCTCTACTTCAAAAATAAACATGAGTCAGGCAATATAATTCAGCAGCAGCGGGCCCCGCTTACCCCGGTGCGTTCTCCTTCCTCCTGGCCTTCGCTGTGCTGGTGGCCGCCACCATCATGTTGGCCGCGCACGTCCCGTGGCGCACTGGTCCTATCTGGCTAGGTTGGCTTGCTGTGCCTCTCCTGCTCGAACTTCTGGAAGTCGACTCGACCACCATCCCACGAAGATTGCTGTTGTTCACCCAGCACGCCGCATTCGTGTTCGGGCCGCGACGCAGGGCGTCTACTGTTCCACTGGGCAGCTGAAGCAAGTGGAGGAGGGGAATGATGAAGATACATAGGTTCGCCGTGTGCACGGAAGCCATGATGCTGGTGCTGGTCTAGCTGCGGAGGGGTGTTGCAATGGTTGGTGCTGGATTTGTGTAGCCTTTTCGGCCCGCACAGACGATACCACACGGTGCTGTGCTTCCCTCACGGGTGCAAAGTTCACGTCTCAGCTGTGGTTGTACCTCCGCAGCAGTACGGGGCAAGGTCAAGGCGATTTATACTCGCGGTGTCGCAAGCGCAATGATGTGCGCCTTCAATAGACCATTATCAAGAGCAGCTTACGGGAGATAGCGCTGCTGTGCTGGTGCTTCTGGCCTGCAAGACAATTTGAAACTCAAACGATATGATGGAAAAAAAGATCTGCACTCTAACTGGGAAGCCTAAACAAATAGGGGATATCTACGTTTCATCCCCGATTCGTGCTCCCGGAGCACAGCAGCAGCTGCGGCCTTTTGCGCTAGGGAACGAGGTGCTCTTCCACGAGCGCGGAGAAAAGGACACACATCCTATACGATGAATGCTGCAGTGGATCGGATGTCAAATAGAAGCAGCGCCGACGGCGGCGGAGCAGGCGCTGCCTGCGGAGGTCCAGAAAGTCCTAAGAACAAACCCCGGAACCTCCGCAGCCTCCGTTCTGTCGCCTGGATGGCTGCTCTAGGCCTGCTCTCTCGCGTGCCTGCGGCGTCAGCGGGGATCTTTCCCTACGATGGTATGAACCTCGAGGTGAGTAGGCTCTCACAGGAGGCAAGGGGTATCCATGAAAGAGAACTGCTCTCGCTTCCCGATGCGCACCCCTAGCTAGACCTGCGCTAGCCCTATGCCCAAAACATGTGGATGATCTCGGGGTACTAAAACCGTGTCACCGTATTTGTCTGTTGTATCGTATTGCTGTGCGAGGCATCACGTTGTTTTCGTTGCAACACCAACCTCCATGATCCACGACGCATCCAGCCCGCCGCATGCAACGAGGAGAAACTAACCCATGCTCCCAGCTGGAAGGATCCTTCGTCACGTTTGCCGGCTTTTACCTTTTGCTGCGCTCCGATAGGGAGCACCTCGTACTTTTTTTTTATACCTGGTACCTACCTGGCAAGGAGGTGGGTTGGGGGAAATCCCGTATATACCTCGTTGTGTAGGTGTGTCGTCTTGACCGCACATGAAATCGTCGTTTCTACCCAGATTCAGCTGATTCATACCTGATACGTATGCGGTTCGATTTTTGAGCTTCAGATTTTGACCCGATCGCATTTTCAGATGTGCAATTCGCCAAATCGGTACACCAATCTTCCTATTAATAGTATACGAGGAAACATCGGGTGGTATTGTGCGTGCACATATTCGAGCAAACGCCGAGACCAACTGCTGTTGTGGTCTGGCGCCGCGAAGAGACGCGCTGGGTGCGCCGCACTGCGCGTAGGACCCAAACGTCCGGGCGCACGCTGACTGCCTTTGATCTGGCGGCGAAGAAACGTGCCGAGTGCGCTAGAGTCAGCCTAGTTTGGTACTTTGTACCAGAAATTCACAATGTGGTTGAGTGCTGCTGCTGCGGCTGCTGCGGCTGCTGCGGCTGCTGCTGCTGAAGTCTACGAGTACGTATCCACGGAGAGATGGGCGCCGAGTGGGCTTCTCTTGGTCTCTAGGCCCGAGCCCGCGCCAGCCGACTGTAGTCTGGCCACGGAGAGACGCGCCTTACCGCGCGTCGGGCGCGAAGCAACGTTGCTATACAGCTGTGTCACCGTCCAACTCATCGATCATTCTGGTCCTGCTTGCTGTTGTGGATGACATCTTGAATTTAGAGACCATCCCACTTTTCAATTTTGAAAATCTCATGACCCAAGTCATCGGATTTTGGGCCATAATCTGACGACTTGGGCCATCGGATTCTCGAATGGAAAAAGATGCGGTCAGATTTTGCATATTCGGAGTACATAAGCAGGTGCTTTCATTTTGAGATCGAAACATACAAAGCTAAAGCTCGAAATCGAACCGCATAGGAAACAGCCAAAATCATAGGTAAAGCAAGCGAAATGCCAGCGTACCAGGTACGAGAACACAACAATACGAGCAAGCCCAGAAAATAACGACGAAAAAGACAACAAAAAACTAAATTATTAATTATGAGGTGAAACTGAAAGCAAATGACGCAAGACAGAAAGGCTGTTCAAAGGAAAGTATTCATACATCATGTAGGCATACTCGAGAAGGACAGATGGTTGCTACACGGACAAAGCAACAGGACGGAGAGGAAGAGCGGCGGGGAGGGGAGAAATGAAAACGAAGGGAGATACTCGTACAAGGCAAAAAAGCAAGAAGGGAGACAGAAGGGAGAAAAGAGAAAATCGCAAGGAAAATCGTAATCCGTATGGTGAGGCCGTTTCCTATGCGGTTCGATTTTTGAGCTTCAGATTTTGACCCGATGGTATTTTCAGATATGAGCTTGACAAATCGAAAGGGCCTTCCTATGCGGAAAAATCAGACTTATTGTGCGTGTAGAGATTCGAGCAAACGCTGAGACCAACTGCTGTTTTTGTGATTTGGCGCCGCGAAGAGACGCGCTGGGTGCGCTGCCCTGCGTGTAGGACCCAAGCGTCCGAGCCCACGCTGACTGCCTCTAGTCTGGTGGCGAAGAGATGTGGCGAGTGCGCTAGAGTCAACCTGTCTTGGTATTTTGTGTTTGATTTTGTGACTTGACTGCTGCTGCTGCTGCTGCTGCTGTACAGCTGCGGTGTAGTCTACGAGCACGTATCCACGGAGAGGCGCGTGCCAAGTGCTCTTCACTTGGTCTCTAGGCCCGAGCCCGCGCCAGCCGACTCTAGTCTGGCCACGGAGGGACGCGCCGTCCGCGCGTCGGGCGCGAAGCAACGTCGCTATACAGTTGTATCACCATCCAACTCATCGATCGTTCCGCTGCTGTTTGCTGTCGTGGATTATATCTTGAATTTAGAGAGCATGCCATTTTTCGATTTGAAAATCTGATGACCCAGGTCGTCGGATTTTGGGCCAAAATCCGACGACTTGGGTCATCGGATTCTTAAATCGAAAAATTTCCGGTCGGATTTTGCATAATCGGACTGCATAAGTAGGGTCATTCGATTTTGAGATCGAAAAATACAAATCTGAAGCTCGAAATCGAACCGCATAGGAAACGGCCTGATAGTAACATGGGTGCCCGTCTCTGCTAGAAAACCGATTCGGGAACCTAGCCACACCCTTTGCCGTCTCCTTCCTACTCTCGTCAATATTATTAATAGCACTGCTGTCAAGTGTCAGTACTGCCTCTGTCGCCCCCCCCCCCCCCCCCCGCACTGAAGAACTCAGTATGAAACAAAAAAACTGCTAGAATTTTGGACGTGAATGTAAGGATCGTTCGTGTATTGATATTAAAACATGAACGGTGCTTATAATTTTGTCCAAAGTGGCAAATGGTAGCAGGTTAGGTGTACTTTTTAGCGATTGGGTGTCTCGTATTCTCGTGTTCATTCGTACTGCTGTTGGTCGAAAATTGGACGACATGTATGTGACCACGGAACTTGTATCTCTCTAAGATTAAAGAATCGGCACGGACACTGGTTGTGCTTGGACGCTGACGGGTAGAAAGAACGGTTTTATGTGAAGAACACATGAAAAACAATACATACGAAAATGACAGGACGATCAGGAAGTTTAAGACAAAATTCTATTTTCGTTATTTACGGCCCGGCCCGTCAGAGGCCCCTTCAGGCAAAAAATACAAGAGCACTGCAGTCTTTCGGAAATACAAACCCGTTTTTTTGGTCAGTTGCAACAGTATTTCTGGTATAACTTCGACCTTTTACGACTCCCTCGTATATACCGAAAGCGACTTTTTCCTCAGTTTTAGTGCTCAGACCATCTCCCTCACGCAGGAGTTCAACCCTTTTAATACGGGAGTCCATAGTTAATAGGACCTATGGCATACATAAAACCTATATATTTACCTATTCTTACTAACAATACTTGGTCCTATTTACTATGGTCCCCCGTAATGGTGCTGCAGTCCCGTTTTGGGGACACACCACTCAAATTCTGAATAGTTAGTCCACAAACCGGGACTGAACTCCCAAAAGGGTCAAGAGAGCGCACTCGGGGGTTGTTCTGTTGTAGGCAGTATTTTTTGTGTCTAGCGCCGGACTAATCCGAAGCCTTTTTTCATCATGCAAAGTGCGTCTTACTTGAAAAACAACTCTCCGTCGTACATCTGCTGCGCATAGACGAACTTGATTCAGGCTGCTGACAATGTTTGGACTCAGATTTTCGTCGGCAACGCACAGCACTATTATTACTGTTAATATTTCGGGGGACCACGCAGTAAATAGGACCAAATATGTTCAGTGTGTGTGTGTGTTCTTCACATTAAACCGTTCTTCTACTCGTCGACATCCAGCAAGCCCAGGGTCCGTGCTGATTCTTCACCCTAGAAAGATGCGAGCTCTGTGGTCACAGACTACGACACAGAGATAACACACCGTGATGCATTAATAGCCTACGTAATACCATGCCTTCGCACTAGGTGCGGCCGACACAACATACATACATACGCCAGCAACCAAAATACACCATAAAGAAAGAGAAGCAACGAAAAAACCAAACCGAAAAAGAACAAGAAAAAGAATCAGTAAGAATAGGTAAATAGATAGGTTTTGTGTGTACCGTAGGTCCTATTTACTACTCGTATGGTCCCCTGTAAATAGGATGGGAACCTACCTGGGCCTCTGCCGTAGTTTGACCGTCCGTAGTGTCCCACGCGGCCAGGGCAGAGTGTAGATATGAAACAGGAGCTCTGGAATGACCAAAATTCTTGCTGCTGCTGAGCAATTCCGTGACACGTGATGCAAACACAGCGATGGCTGATATCCCTTGCAGGTCCGAGGGCCCCAACCACACCCCCTACTACGGGGGTCCGTAGTTAATAGGACCTACGGTACACATAAAACCTATGTATTTCCCTATTTTTACTAACAATATTTGGTCCTATTTACTGGGGTTCCCCGTAATATTGATAAGAGACCATAACGAACAAGCTATACGGGAGAATGTCTGAGGCCTGGCCTAGTAGTATATAGAGCTATGCCTGGTTCTGTAAGGAGTCGTGATACTTCGTTATTACACCAGAAGTAATACTGCTGCTGTAAAAATCTTATTTGTAAGGTACGCGAGTATTTTTTTTTTTTGCTTTTTTTTTTTGACCGCAGGGACTGATTAACCAACCCCTTTAGGAGTGCAGTCCCGTCGTAGGAACGAAGCACTGGAATTTGGGCTACATTTAGAGTTATGCGCAGTTACCGCAGGCGGTAATTACAGCAGTAAAAGGGTTTTAAGCGCCTACAATGTGAAATAGTGTAGGGCGGTTTTAACCAAGGATGGCAGTCACCTATACCCGGTAACTCCCTGGTAACACCATGTCAGAGGTAGGTAACACCCAAAATATCAGCGGTGACGTTTTGTGCCCCCCCATCCCGTGGTATTTAACGCCTACATGTATATTGTAAACCCCTGCATTTTTCAAGTTCACTGCGTAACATAGCAGCTAGAGCACTACACACGTACACACAGCACACGCGTTCCTCCATCGCGCACGGCAACCAAGGCAGAGCATCACACAGACACCAACACCGCAACATTCACGAAGCACGAGCACAGCATGGCTGCCGAGTTGGATTCCGCATGGTCGATTCGTGTACATCAGCCTCGCCTCTCTGTGCGAGGGCCTAGCGCATCGAGGGGGGCGATGGGTACACCCTTTTGGAGGCTTGTGTTCACGCGATTTGGCTTCACTAAAAATACGTTGCTTCTGGGCCTTGTTTCTAAGGTTTTGCCTCGTTTCGAGGGTGGTAGAGTTATTTAGGAAAAAGTCGACATTGTTGAGCTCCCTCAGCCAGGAGAGTTGTTCTGCCCGCAGATATGCACTGTCAGCAAGGAATACGGTCTACTGCTGTTAAGCGTACTGTTTATACCAACACTGCCACTGCGGCTACTGCCATTTAAACTATTGATACTATACCGGAAGACCATAGTAAATAGGACCTACAGTACACGCAAAAACCTGTGTATTTACCTATTTTTACTAACAATATTTGGTCCTATTTACTATGGTTCCCCGTAATAGTGTACAGCGCCTTGTCTCCTCCTGAGAGCTGTGAATCTCAGCCGGTTCGTCCGATTCGACCGGCATCGGATTCGCTAGTTCGAGGCAACCCTTGTCCATTTCGCCTCTTCCCTCGTATCGAATTTCACCGCCTCTATGGGTCCCCCTCACCATCCGGGAGGGGTGGATGATTTGGAGCCCGGATCTCTTTCGCTCGTTCGGAGGCCGCTCGAACTTTTTCCTTTCTTTTCTCTCCATCCCATTTATTATCTTCGGCTTTATTTTCTCTCCCCCCCTCTTGGTCGCAACTCAGATGCGGGGTCACACATTTGGTAGGCTCATTCCCCCCCTTGAATACCCCCCAGAAGAGGATGCAGCCTACCCTTTCATGCGACTCGCCCCAACACCTCACGCCGCTTCGCGCTTGGTGCAAGCGATGTCTGCCTGGTCGGCGAAAACCCGACGTGCTCCGTCCCGGCATTGTAAGGATGCAAGGTCTATGGTCGTACGACTACGGCCATGCATAGTAATGAGTACATCCCCCCCAAAGTACGGTATATGCGCGCCTTGCATTACTATCGCGAGAAGGTTTCATCGCTTTCTTCCCTCGTCGACTCTCATCGGAGTGCATACATGGTCTACAATAGGCGAAGTCAAAACGAGCCGATTCACCCATTCATGTATAATTTGTCGACTCCGCCCAAATCGATTCATCTTGAGTCGAAGTTTCGCTCATGTTCACAGCGCTGCTCGTGTTGCTTCAGTTGTTGCTCTTTTTTTTTCTTCCTTCTTTTTTCCAGGTTTTAGCGTACGTAGATTTTTTTTGAAGTATTTTTATTCACGTAACAATCTCTTTTATGTGCACTCTTGCGTCCGTTTTTGTTATCTCTCTTGTGTGCGCCGGAGTAGTTCGCCCACCTCATCTACCGCGAGACGGGAATGTTCGCTCCCGGAAAGGGTTTCCTAGAGATCGGAGCAGGTGGCGGGGATGGACAGAGCTTCATTCGACTGACGGAGCTCAGATTTGAAGCGGTGAGAATGGCAGGGACGGAGGTTTTTGTGCAAATGTAGTGGATGGCTGTGCTACTGATGGGGGCGGGGGTGCTGCTGTCGGAAGTAAGTGTGTGAAGATGGTTGACGGCATCCTTGGAAAGCCGTCTACTCTGTAGGAACTCCCCAGACTACAGTAGAATGAATATGGTGGAGCATCGTTATCAGAACCAACTTTTGTGTGCAAAAACATATATACCAGGGATACATGTACATGTTTTTGGGTTCACTATGGGTTCTGATTATTACATATGCCCACCCGTAATCGTATCGCATACCGGGTATACTCCTTCTGCTGCTGCTGTATCACACCCTCGGGTAGTCTGAATTTGATCAAGAGGTTGAAGGGTAAAAAAAATTAGCCGTCACGGAACCCCACCCGCACTCTAAAAACTACTGCTGTAGTCGATACATGACGCGTAAGTACCGCAGATAACTGTTACTATTATTAGTAACCCCCTTACATATGCCCACCCGTAATCGAATCGCATACCGGGTATACTTCTGCTGCTGCTGTATCACACCCTCGGGTAGTCTGAATTTGATCAAGAAGTTGAAGGGTAAAAAAAATTAGCCGTCACGGAACCCCACCCGCACTCTAGAAACTACTGCTGCAGTCGATACATGACGCGTAAGTACCGCAGATAACTGTTACTATTATTAGTAACCCCCTTGTGGCTATTGACTATTACGGAGGTCCATAGTTTGTAGGACATATGGTATACATGAAAACCTATATATTTGCCTATTTTTACTGAAAATATTTGCTCCTATTTACAATGGCCCCCGTAATACCAGGTATTGACTATCAATAACACTAGGGTTAGGGTCAGGGTTAGGAGGAAATATAGGGCACGTTTTGATATACATATTAATGAACAAAGGTTGCTTGTAATTATATAGGGGGATATTTAATTACATATTATTGAAAAAACGTCGATTATATTCAGGGACAGAGCCGTATTGACCGTTGACGATGAAAATAAGGTGGCGAATACAGCAACGGCCACCTGCGTCACTGGGTGGTCACATGTACAATGGTTGGTGTCGGAGTAGTTACAATGGTTGAACGCAATGGGTCGTGTGTTCGGCGCGGGCGCGACATCATCATACCCGTACCCCGTACCTCTGCTGAGCGCTCACGCTGCTCGTAGACAATGGTTGATGACTCCAACCTTGTCAACCATTGTTTTGGTCGCTATCTAAAGAGGTCACGAAAAGGGATTGACAACTACTGCTGTGTTTCCTATCCAACTAGCAAAAAAAAAACTTGCAGTCAGCAGGCAACTCACAGCCCAAGTGTTTGCACTACTAGGGAGGCATTCAAAGAGGGGGGCGGGGGAGGGGTGTGCAATCATGTCATGCATGGCCGTAGTCGTGTGATCTTAAAACCCTCGCATCCCTGTAGTGCCGGGACGGAGCACGTCGGGTTTTCACCGACCAGGTAGATATTGCTGGCATCAAGCGCGAAAGTGCCGTGAGGTGGATAGCCGATTCGCATGAAGGGGGTGGGGGGGGGGGGGGGGGGGCGGTGGCATCAAGACGTGGAGCTTTAGTGTTTGCATGCCCAGGTGCTTGCTGTGCTACGGATTTCGGGGGCTGCTGTTGGGGGGGGTCGCTGTTCGACCGGTGGTCGAAGTTCTTGAGGCGTCGGTATGCGGGGGTGGGGGGAGGATGCACCACGTGCCGGCACCACTAAATGTTTTTGCTGATTTTCCTGTGTACATGGTGAGTCTGCCGCGCTATCAGTGGGGGTGTCTGCTGTTCTGGTAATGGCAGCTGGCTTAACGGATCGAGTCGGATCAGGGTTTATTTTGAATCTCAAGGGGTGGATCGCGTCGGGTCGGGTCAAGAGGTTTTCAAACTCTTATTTCCTCTCACGGACCAGGTCGGGCCACCTCTACCCGGTCCAAAGCGACCTGACCCACGTGGTTTGACCCGACCCGCCACAGGAGCGTTGATTTTGTTGCAGAGGGGTTGGTGCGATCGTTTTTTTTTTTCGGCCCTCCTTTTTTTCCGACTACGGGAAGGTTAAGGTTGCCACTACCGAACAAGATGGATGTTTTTCCGAAAGATGTTGGTCGAGAGAGAGAGAGAGAATTGTGTTTTAGGTTCGCCTTTAGCACTACAGCAGTAAGCACCCTTTACCGTCGTTTGGCGAGAAAAAAAAAAAAAAAAACGCTGAAGAACGATCGCCCCCCCCCTCCCTGGGCGAGCTCAGCTCAATTCCTCACTCATTGCCGTGAATAGGGGAACTATTTTAAAGGAGTGCTGATGGACGGGTGTTTGGAGTGATCGAGGTGTTGAGGTGGGGGGAGGACCGGGGGGGGCGAAGAGGAGGAACGACGGGCCACGCGCCACCACCACGCGATGCTGGTGGTGGCTGTATGTGTTTATGGAGGTGATTTTGGGTGCTGTTACCCCTCTGGAACCCCTTGAATAGTGGCGAGAAAAACAACAGGTTTGGTGTTATCAGCTACCGACTGTCAAGAAGCAGCGTGAGGGTCCGGCAGTTCGGGTATAGGGTATAGCATCGTTTTGCGTCCGTGCCGTATGACTCCTTGCACTCAACCATTGCAACTCGGATACCAACTCGAATCATCCCCTCACCATGCAGTGGGGCTGTTGCTCTGTAGTCGTCACTTTCTGTCGTCATCGTTTTGCAGAACAACTCGGAGAGAGCATCGGTTCCCACGTTATGATCCAAGACCTTTCAGAGCAGATAGATTCCTGATCTGTATGATCTGTATGATCTGTATGATATAGCTCATGTTGTCGGGTGGGAGCCGTATAACTTGCATGATCTATAGGACGTGTTTCCTGGGTTAGATATGTTCCACACAGATCCTACTCAACCTCTCACAATGGCAGGTGTGGAACTAGATCATCTGGATGATCTATCTGTAGATATCTATCTGATCTATCAGTAGCTGATCTATCTGATCTATCAATAGATGATCTATCTGGTCTATCTGTAGACGATCTAGATCACCTATGTGTAGATGATCTGTATGATCCATTTGTAGATGATCTATATGATCCATCTGTAGATGATCTATATGATCCATCGTAGATGATCTATATGATGCATCTGTAGATGATCTATATGATACATCTGTAGATGATGTAGATTATCCATCTGTAGATGATCTATGATCCATCTGTAGATGATGTAGATTATCCATCTGTAGATGATCTAGATTATCCATCTGTAGATGATCTAGATTATCCATCTGTAGATGATCTAGATTATCCATCTGTAGATGATCTAGATCGTGATCTAATCTGGGTGGGATTTTTTCCCCCCATCGGAAGTCCCAGGGAGAGCTATTCATAGTAGGGGTGCTGCTGTCGGAAACTTCGTTGCTGATGGAGGGGTTTTGTATTGTTCGGGGCGGCGGTAATGTGGGGGGAATGGGAAGAACGACCTCACCTCGTGTTTCCCTGACGCAATGTTGTTCACTCTTCATTATTGGTCTAGCAATACAGTAGTTGTCCCTCTGTGTACATTGACGGTGTGTGCTATCAGGCCAATAGACCGGCATTCACATCATAGCGGGCCCCGGCATTATTCCGCACGCTGCCATACTGGCAAATGCCCGCTATGCCAAGCGACTTCACCGGCATTATACCGGGCACCGGCACTACAGAAGTACCCGTACTGTAGTCTGTTGGGAGTGATTGGCTGTTCGCACCCATCCCTCCACTCCCTCCGCCTCCTGCCACTACTGTGCCGCCCGACTGTCGCGTCGCTGCTGCTGCTGCTGCTGCTGCTGCTGTTGTGTTGATGTATATTTGAGCTCGATAGGGCCTTGTCGTCATTGTGTAGTCAAGGCTTAGTTTGGGTAGGCGATCGGTCGAACTTTTTACCACTATTTAGTAGCCCAACGGACTGAGACCTTGACAAATGGCGCCATCGGCAGGCAGCACATGGGTCTCATCTCCACCATAAAAAAAACGCTTTTTCGAAGAGAAAGTGAATTTCCTCCTGAAACCTGAAAATACTTGTGGACCCCCAGAAATTGGGACCTGAAAATGCTTGTGGACCCCCAGAAATTGGGACCGCATGTTGGTGACACGCGTCGATCAGTATCTATATCCGGCCCGTTTTGAGGGGGGACAGTGTATACCTGGTAGATAATCAAACTGGATAGACCGAGTAGTTGTTGATAATTATGCTGCATAGGCCAAGTGGTCGTTGAGAATGGAACTGCTGAAGAGACTACTATTACGGGGGACCATAGTAAATAGGACCTACGGTACACACAATAGCCCGTATATTTACCTATTTTTACTAACAATATTTGGTCCTGTTTACTGTGGTCCCCCGGAATAAGTGCTTGTCAAGAGTAGAAATGGAAACCGTGGTCTAGGTAGTAGTATTGTATTGTGGTTGTTGATGTTGAAATCGAGCGACAATGCTTGGTTGTTGAGAGTGACACTTTTACTGAAGAGACCACTGATAAAATAATTGCTGGGAAGTGAATCGTGTTTTCGGATTCATGGTGTACGATTCATTACTGTAGTCGGGATTTATTTTTGATGATTTGACCGGACGAAGCCCGCCACCCCATATCCCATCCCATCGTGGATTACGAGCGACTACATATTTTGTATCTGCACTGCGCCTAGACATGGAGACAGACCCCTTTCGAGCTCTGGCTGGAGCCGAATCGACGACCGAGGTTCTACCACGTCGCCAAACCGATATTTGGTTCTCCTAGTTCCCCGAACCGACCAACCAACCAATCAAACAAACAACGCGCACCGATCAACCAACCATAGCGCACAATTTGGCGACAATTGCGAGCATATTGTTTGCACGAGTTACCATGTAACGACAGCTGTACTACCGTGTGTAAACTTGTGAATTGTGAATGATGTTGTTGTTGCTGTTGCTGCTGTTGCTGTTGTTGTTGTTGCAACAGGACGGCAAGGGCACGTGCACGCTAAATTCCGACGG
Organism: Macrocystis pyrifera; assembly: GCA_031763025.1. Classification (NCBI taxonomy): domain Eukaryota; class Phaeophyceae; order Laminariales; family Laminariaceae; genus Macrocystis; species Macrocystis pyrifera. The sequence continues at coordinate 12,102,832 of JASSKH010000015.1, forward strand.
GAGCTATAGCAGTTCCTGTTCAGCCAGAACGGGACACTTGGAACTCGCCATCTTCGAGCAGAAGAGGTGAGGTCAAGTAGTTACTACGGTGTACCTGGTACCTGGTATACTGTCTGGTATGGCATGGTGTGTTAGGGTTGAGGGTAGGGTAGGGTAGGGTAGGGTAGGGTAGGGTAGGGTGGGGTGGGGTAGGGTAGGGTTAGGGTAGGGTAGGGTAGGGTAGGGTAGGGTAGGGTAGGGTAGGGTAGGGTAAGGTAGGGTAGGGTAGGGTAGGGTAGGGTAGGGTAGGGTAGGGTAGGGTAGGGTAGGGTAGGGTAGGGGGGGTGGGACCGGTATCGTATGGTACGGTGTCGCATCGTATGGTACAGTAAAATATGCTGCGGTTCTATGTGGTTTGGTGTAGTGTTGCTGTGGTGTGGTGTGGTAAGGTATGGTCATGGTATGGGGGGACGACGGGAGGGGACGGGAAAGGACGGGAGGGCAATGGAAAAAAGGAGAGGGAAGGAGGGAGGAGCGGAGAAGGAGATGGAAAGGAAAGAAAACCAATTCAAATGAAATGCAAGGCAAGGAAGGGAAGGGAAGGGCAGGGAAGGGAATAAATGTTGGGATATAGGGATGTTTCGTGTCCCCTCCACAACTGCGCGCGTGTGTTTTTTCGGGAAAAAACTTGGCACTACCGTAGAGTTGGCTAGTAGTTGACGTAAGGTATTACGGGGGACCACAGTAAATAGGACCAAATATAGTTCGTAAAAATAGGTACATATATAGGTTTTTATGTATACCATAGGTCCTGTTAACTATGGACCCCGTATTAGCGCCAACCTGAATCACGACCTTCGGTCACATTTTTGCCCCAGGTTCTTTTTGGCTGTTAACTACTGGTACATCCTACTTGGCATTACCTATGGCCTATTGCTTATTGCTAATACATAATACCTACGTGTTATTTGACCGAGTACTGCCAGTTGATTCAACTTGTTGCCTTCTGTCTACTGCCTTCCCTCTGGAGCAGTTTCGGGCATGTAGGAGTGGCCATCAACGACACGCGCTACTACTGCTGCGACCGAACAGCCGTGGAGGTGAAGGCCTGCCATCAGGACCAGACCGGGCAGCTTCTACTGCCTGGTGTGTTCCATGGAGTTTCTTGAAATATCAGTTTTTTGTTGTTGTTATATTTATACACTTGACTGCCATAACCATCTCAGCGCAGTGAATAGCTACTTGCGTTGTTGTATGAAGTATGTACTTCTAGCCCCTATTAGTGGTAGATAAGCAAATCATATTGCTCGCCTCTTTTTTTAAGCGTGGTGTTTCTTTACTTCCGATGCGGTGATTTGCTGGGGGGGTGATCCTGTCGGTGTGCCTTAAGTCAGGGATCTATCTGCCCGAAAGGTTCAGATCATGGGATGGGGATCTGATCGGTCTGGTGCAGTTCATACGTTTTTTTTTTTTTTTTTTTTGCTGTGCTTGGGTGTATGTGGTAGGCGCATCGGCGATAAAGAAGCATCGACCGACCGACCCCCATCAACCACAGGGGCCAATCTGGTCCCCCCCCCCCCCCCCCCCCCCCCCCCCCCCCCCCCCCCCCCCCCCCCCCCCCCCCCCCCCCCCCCCCCCCCCCCCCCCCCCCCCCCCCCCCCCCCCCCCCCCTCCCCGAACCGTCTAGATGACATGTAATCAGGGGTCTAACCGCCCCGTCGTGCGTATCTGAATGATGAAATGGGGTATAATATGATCTGATCTGATCTGATCTATGATGTCTGATCTATCTGTCCGGTGTGTTCTTTTTTGTTTGTTTGGTTGTTCGTTTGTCTGTTCCTCCTGGGTCAAGTCCCGTCGGCGATAATGTGGCATCGCAGGCTGGAGCTGCCCCCGGGCGTTCAAACCGGCCTCGACCATACCGACGTTTTTAGGGTAAGGAGGCGTGGGAGGGGAGGGAGAGGGGGGGGGGGTACTCATTATCATGCATGGCCATAGTCGTATGACCATAGACCCTCGCATCTCTACATTGCCGGGACGGAGCACGTCGGGTTTTCACCGACCAGGCAGGGAACGGGGGGGGGGTGTACTCGATAGGAGAGATGTACTCGATCTCATGCATGGCCGTAGTCGTATGACCATAGGCCCGAACGGGGCCGGGGGGGCGGCGTACTCATTTGTTGCTTGCCTTAGTCATTTGACAGTTTACCACGCATCCCTTTCGAGACGTTGCACCGTTCCTGTTTTTAGTAGAGACACCTCCGACTGTTGGGCGCTCATTACGTTGTTTCCATCTATTACGTAGAAACGTTTTGCTAGCCTTATCCCCTTCCTGTTTGGCCGCCTGTGGGACATATGTCCCGGACTTGGGTATGCACCGTATTGATCCTGCACACCATATCATGACTGCAGGTTAGGGTCTAGCTGACCTGCAGTAGACCATGAACCAGTCCGTGGGGTTAACCATCACGCACACCGTGGACACCCGTGGCGTACCACGTGGGCTCATCCGTGAACGTGCCATGAATGAACTATTCGATGGGTCGTATCATGTCCGGTGTCCGTGGGTTGTTTCGCGATCCACCGTGGTTAATTTGCCTTGGCATATACCATGGTTAGTGAACTATGGTGTGGTGTGTGTATTGTGTGATATATATCCCATGGGTTATTATCCATGGTTAGTTTGCCATGGTTACTTTGGCATGGTTTTCGGGTGGCCGCATTGCTTTTGCTCGGAGTTTGGTATATCTGGCGCGATTTGTATGTAACGTGGTCGGTGCGATGCGTAAGAGGCGAGGCCGTGTTGTTAACGCGATACGCACCCTACAAAAGGATTGGGCGGCGATAATTGTAGTTGACGCGGTGTTTGTTGTACGACTTTTGCTCCTTTTTTTCCCCCGTTTTTGTGTGTGTATGTGTGTTTGCGACGTTTTGTCAGGTGTTTGAGACGGGCATGTACGTGGTCCTCATGGGCAACTGCGACGTAGAAACCGGGCCGATCCTCATCAGCGGCCACAGCGAGTGGAAGAATCCCTACGGTGAGCCAAAGCGCGGACAGAGCAGATCCCTGTTTTTGATCGCGTACCGCAGATTTGTTTCATATGTATCCCTGATTTATGTTTCATAATTCGACGAGACGAGGGAATATACAGAGCTGAACTGAAGTCTTGTCGCCATAGGGATTAAGGCACGAACCGTGGTAAGGAGGGGGGGGGGACGAGCCCGCTGTGTGACGTTGGGTCGGAGTTAATGACCACTACTGCAGGAGGGAGAGAGAAAATGTGGGCGAACAAAGGTAACAAATGGACTGAAAACAAAACATATATATATGTGTATGTATGTATGCCGTATATATTACATATATATTTACGATTTGGGCCCACCGTCCACAGCGAGTAGAATAGTCCTTGCGGTCAGTGGGAGAGAGAGAGAAATAAGGGCGAACGAAGGTAACTAATGGGATGAGAACAAAGATATATATATTTATATATTTATATCTTATTATATTTATTTACGATTTCGGCCCACCGTCCACAGCGAGTGGAATAACCTATACGGTCAGATATCTATTTGATGATCTTGTAGGTAGATCTTGTTGGGTGGACTTGGCGGGTAAATGCCGTTCAATGGCTGGCTTTCACACGTCGGACAGAAATATAACGATCTACGTAGATCATCTACAGTGGATCCTTTCAGCCTGCCGTTGGGATACTGTTCTGTGCAGGATCCGTAGATCATCTACAGTAGACCCTTCCAACCTGCCGTTAGGATATTGTTTTGTGCAGGATCCGTGCAGCACTATGTCTCCGAACCCAACAAGACATGCCCTACGGGTCGTGCAGCTTGTTTTTGCGCCCCCCCCCCCCCCCCCCCCCCCGCAACACGCGCTGCTGAGACTCTACAGACCTGACCAGGAAGGTATCTTCCCTGAAATGTTTTACAACAGGAGATCATGACGTCATCTGCCCGCTGTGTAGTGAAGGGTTGGACGAAGGCAGTGCTGATCCCTTGTTACGGGGACCATAGTAAGTAGGACCTACGGTACAAACAAAAACCTATCTATTTACCTATTTTTACCAACAGTATTTGGTCCTTTTTTATTTCTGGTCCTCCGTAATAGTCGTGCCGGTGTGCGTAGTGCCTCTACAGTGTCAATATGTGCCACCCAGATAAACCGACACTGCTCCGAATTTTCGGGAAATACATATGTTTTTTTTAGCATGGGAGTGAAAAGCTTTGCCAACCAAGGGTACTGGCGCTGCTGCGGCAACCGACACTGCTGAGGGACCACCGCTTGTGATTCGTCGATTAAATATTTGCGTCTTATGTATGCGTTTTTTTTTTTTTTTTTTTTTTCGTTTTTTTTTCGTTTTTTTTTTGGTAGGTTACCTGCCCGGAGAATATTACGGCTGCCTCCCGTTCTTCTTCGTGCTCGCCGTCTTCTACCTCGCCCTGGGGATTGTGTGGATGGTGCTTTGCATGATCTACATTAAGGTACGGCGCCATGGGCGCCTTGTCGTGTTGTGGCTGATTGTTGGTACCGCATGCCATATTCCAGGCATCACGCATACAACTTGTTCTCGGGGGCCAGTCAGGTCGGGTCAACGTGCCCAAAGTCGAGGGGTAACAGCAGCCTGTTCTGATGTTGCAACGGGAGCTATGGGCTAAATTGACACACGACACGAAATTGGAGCGTGGGAAGTGTGGTGAGCTTAACCTTTATTTTTACCGATCAGCTTCAGTGGTAGTAAGTCCTATATAAATACATTATGAATTGTGCACAACCCCCCTACTATTAGTGAGATATAGAACAGGCGTAACTACGCAGCTTGCCAAGTTGAGTACCAACTACTTGATCAGTCGAACTCACAGCTGACGTATGTCATATTACGGGGGTCCATAGTTAATAGGACCTACGGCATACATAAAAAAACTATATATTCACCTATTTTTACTAACAATATTTGGTCCTATTTACTATGGCCCCCCCGTACTGTATATCATACCCTCGTCAATCGAAGAGAAGTGAAGGTGATTTTCTCAACAGTGGGAACGGTGCGAGTGCCGAGCGCTGCAACCGTCTAGCTGTGGAACGATGTCTTCGGGATGGTTCCACGAAGCCAGTGCGGTGTTTCGGTTGCGCGTGCCCCCGTTGCCTTGTAGAATCTTTCCTCGGAAGCCCTTGCGATAAGATGTGTAGGTGGTGGTTGGTGTTCGGTGGTGGTGTTGGCGGTGGTGGTGTTGGTGGTGTTGTTGGTGGTATCACGGGGGGGTCCATAGTTAATAGGACCTATGGTATACATAAAAACCTATATATTTGACTATTTTTACCAACAACATTTGGTCCTGTTTACTATGGTCCCCCGTAATAGTGGTATTTGGTAGTGGTGGTGGCGGTGGTGGAGGTGGTGGTGGTGATTGATATTTTTGATGGTGATGGTGGTGGTAGGTATTTGGTGGTGGTGGTGGTGGTAATGGTGGCGGTGTTAGTATTGATGATTGGCATGGAGATGACTGGGGCGATGGCTATGGTGGTGATGGTGATGGCGTGGTGGTACTGTTGGTAAGGTGAATGCTAGGATGATCACACGGATCATACATCCACCGTGAATGATCTAGATCATGATGTGGGGATAATCGACGATCCAGATCATGATATCTGACCGATGTGTGCGTGTCAGGGCCCAGAAAAGGCGCGCGCAGCATGGTTTACGCGCACAGCGGTAGCATACGGGTAATTACCGGAAAACACGCAAGATAGCATAACACACCCTGGTGCGTACGTACACTCAGCAAAAACGGGCCGGACCGTTCACGGGTCGGATCGAACCTCGACCTCGCCGGTCAGGTCGGATCGAGCAAGGGTGACCAGACCCGATCCGTGAGAGTGTAAAACCCTCCTGACTCGACCTGACCCGACCCGACCCGTGAGATTTCAAAAACTCCCTCACCTGACCCGCGGGATGGGGTCTTTCCCCGTGAAGAGCCTTTGGTCTAATTTCCTCCCCCTATTTCCCCAGGATGGTTGATCTGGTGCAGGAAAGCGGTGGCCTGAGAATCATAGGCGGGAATTCGTTAGCGGGAAAAGGGTGTACAGATGGTAGACTACCAGGTACCCTCTATCGCACGTCACGGGATTGTCTGGCGTGTCCCCGGGAGAAACACGCCTGTGGTAAACATTAACATTTCTGTTTTTTCCGCTTGTCCCGGGCTGTTAAAATGTATGTAACCATGTACGCCTCGTACACTCAAAAAGCATTTTTTTTTTTTTCTTGTAGTTGTTTTTGTTCGCCCCCCCCTCGACTACGAAAGCGAGCATGGAGTCACAAGACGATAGAGACGGAAAAAGTGCCGGCATGGGTTGGAAGACTAGGATGGGGAGCATGTAAAGCTTATGGCATAGCGAAACTAAGACGTAGTTCTAGGGTGAACGGAGGTAAGGGGAGGCAGGAAACAGCGAGTGGCTCAAAGGGGATGGAGAAAAAACATAGGGGCGCAGAACAAGCAGACAAACCAGAAACGGAAATGGAAGGAATGCTCAAAGAAGAGATCATAGAAATACTCGCAGCGACAACGGAGAAGGAACAACAGACGAGACTAGAGCGGATACTGAAACGAAAAAGAGGCTGAGAGTAGGATCGTGGAGTGGGTTCGCCACGGAAGAGAGCGCAAAAGGATCGAAGTTGCCGAACAAGTGAGTAAGCGCGACCTAGACGAAGTGGGAATTCAAGAGTCGCGGGAGAAAAGGGGGGGGAGGGGCGATAGCATGCAAAGTTGGAGAGTACGCATGGATGGGGAAAAAGAGGAAGGGACAGAATAGCAAGAATAGGGGGACGGGGGGCGGGCGGTTCCTAGTCAAAGAATACCTGTGTGGCATAATAGAGAGGAGATCAAAGACACTAAATTCGACGAAAGCGTATGGATTAAGATACCAGGGGAGAGGGGAGTAAATGATTAAATCTCAGGAAGCATCTACATGCCCCCAGAGTCGAAGAATACGATAAGAGATATACAGAGGACGTTCGGAGAAGCACTGTAGCAGTACATGTACAGAAGTATAAGAGGCAAGGAGAAGTAATACTATTACGGGGGTCTATGGTTAACAGGACCTATGGCATACATAAAAACCTATATATTTAGGTATTTTTACTAACAATATTTGTTCCTGTTAACTATGGACCCCCGTAATAGTGGGAAATCTTAATTCAAGAATTGGGAAGGCAAGCAAACTGAGTGATAATTTTGGACAATACGGGGAAGAAACAAATAAGAATATGGAAGAGACGTTAAAGTTCCTCAAGCACAACGGGATGAAGGCGTGAACGACAGGGTAAAAAAGGCAGAACCGGAATTGATTAGCATTGCGTGCAAAAGGGAGAAAGCTCTATTCTTGACTTTATAGTATTACGGGGATCCATAGTTAATGGGACCAAATTTTGTTAGTAAAAATACGTAAATATATAGGTTTTTATGTACACCATAGGTCCTATTAACTATGGACCTCCGTAATAGTAGAAAATGGAAGTGGTGAGGAAACGGAACTACATGTATGCGCAGCGGACGTACGAAGTACGGATCACTGTCTATTATGGACAGTCAATAGACGAGAGTTATCAAACCTAGACGAGGGAGGAAATTATGCACATGGGGAATAGATAAACTAGAAGTAAGAGAGAAACTTGAAGAGTTCCAAGAACAGATGGCCTAAAATGCAGAGCAATTTTCCGAGCTATTGAAAATAATAGGTACAACAAGGAATGGTATGGAGAGAGATACTGCAGGAGCCAGGATAATAGAAGGATGGGCGCAGTTGATCAAGACCACAGCAAGGATAGTAATAGGGAAGAAGTTGACAGTATGCAACAGAGCAGTAAAATGGTGAGATGAGGAAGTGAAAATAGGCTAGAAGAGTAAGGAGAAAGGCACACGCAAGATACACATCGAGAAAAACTACGACAGGATGGGAGGAATATGGTATAGCTAGAAAGAAAGTAAAAGAGATGGTAAGAGAAGAAGAAAGGGATATGGAAAGACGTAGTAAATAAAACGAATGAAGACTTTGAGGGCGACATGGAGCAGATGTGGGTAGGGATATAAGGGGTGCTGGGCAAACATGGAAATAGCTACCTTAAGAGCACAGAACGGTAAAATGGTTAGTGGTTTTTATGGGATAAGGGAAGTACTAGTAGATCATAACCGTATGCTAGGAACACCCACAGCCAACGAAACGTTCGACGCAGAATTCAAGAAGGAAATCAACGCTAAGGTAAAAACATCAGAAGGGGAAGACTGATTCGGAAGAGATACCGAGAGAGTTTACAAAGGAAAAAGTAAAGAAGTGTGTGGCTAAACTTGAAAATAGAAAGGCAGCAGGGGCAGACCAAATAGCGAATGAATTTATGAAGTACGGGGGACAAGGAATGCTTACCATATTGGTTTTGTTGTGTAAATGGACGTGGGAAAACGAGTACGCACCTAGGAGGTGGAGAGAAGGAGTATTAATGGTAGTAAACTTGTTGAAGGAAGGAGATGAGGCTGACCCGGGGGCTAAAGAGGGATAACGCTACTAAGCACAGTAGGCAAAACATTTTGTAGTATTTTGAACGATAGAATAGGACCGATGATAGAGAAGGAAGACAAAATAATCGAAGGGCAAGCATGGTTCAGGCCAAACCGTAGCTGCGTAGACCATGTGTACACCTTAGGTATGACAATCCAAGGTAGAGAAGACGCGGGACTAACAACGTCCTGTTTGTTTCTAGATGTACAGAAAGCCTACGACACAGTGTGGAGGAATTGATTGTGGAAAAAACTGTGGGAGACTCGTAGGAATCAGAAGATGTGGAGAACGATGAAAATATGACGGAATGTGCGAGAAGTGCTGTGATGCTGGACGGGGAAATATCGAAGTATGTTGATATTTTACAAGGAGTTGCACAGGGATGTACGTTGTCACCTAACCTGTTCAAGGTACATATTAGCGACCTGATAGTAGCAGTCGAAGCAGCAAGGCAGGGAGTCACGGTAGGGGAAGATACGGTGTCGAGATTGATGTTTGCGGATGACTTCGTGGGGATGTCAGAAGCACCCGAAGGATTGCAGAAACAAATAGAGAAGGCGCTAGAATACAGTATGAAATGGAGGATGACGGCGAACGGCAAGAAATGCGCAGTTGTTCTTTGTAAGACAAGGTGAACTCGGTAAATTTCAGTTGGAAGTGGGGAGAAGATGAATTGCCGATCGTAGACCAGTATACGTACCTTGGCGTAGATATCTCAGAAGACTGCTCTTGGGATACACATATAGCAAAACTAATAGGAAAGGGTGAGACACACGAAGGCAAGATGGATGCGTTCCTAGCATCTCGCACCTTGACACTAGGATTAAGGTATGCATCCTGATGAATGTGATAGCAACAAAACTAGAATATGCAGGAGAAGTATGGGAAGGGAACGCGAAACTCGTAAAACAGTTGGAAACAGTGCAGATGACAGCAGCTAAAAAAATCCGGAGATGCTCAAGTACGACTAGTAATACAGTATTAAGAGAGGAACTGGGAATGCACCCACTCAAAACAAATAGAGACATGAGAAAGTTGAAAGGCCGATATAAAATGAGGAATATGCCAAAAAAGAGGTTGCCAGCCATAGTTTATAGAGCTGTATGGGAGAAAGTAGCAAAAGGGCGAGCTGGAATAAGGTGGGGGGGCGTAGTTGAGAAAGCGTGGAAGGATATAGGGGGAAACCAAGATCAGGGGATGTCCGCCGGGAAGTTTGGGAGGTACAAGGCAGAAGTAGAAGAAAATAGAGCAAGAAGGAAAAGGCTCGTAGCGCTAAGAATCAAGGTGGAATAGGAAAAACACTTGAGAGATAAAGGGGGATTGAGCGAAGGAATAGGAATGAAAACCTATTTGCAGGGCCCTGTGGACTTCGCGAAAACGCTAAAACTGCGATTTCGTGTAGGTGACCTGGACCTGCCAGAAAGAAGAAGGAGGTATACCAAGCCGGGAGGAGGAAGTAGATGGACAGATGCGCCCGTGTGGCGAAACAGTAGAGAGTAGAATTCACATACGAGTAGGAGAATGTGAAATGCACAAGGAGGAACGGGATGCATTAGAAGAGGAGATGAGGGAAACAGACGAATGTGACATGGAGGAGTTTGATACACTAGCTAGCGAGAAAAATATCGCTATCCTAGGAGATTGATGGTGGCCACAGGCCCCCCAAACAGGAAGGGGATAAGCAGTAATCTTTTATGTAATATATGGAACCAACGTAGTGAGCGCCCGATTGTTGGAGGTGTCTCTATTAGGCGTAGGAACGGTGCTACGTCTCGAAAGGGTGCGTGGTCAATGGTTAAATGAGTCAAGGCAAGCAACAAATGAGTACGCCCCCCCCCCCCATCGACTATTTCTTGTACTTGTTCAATAGTACATGTTCAATCCGCCACACTGGTAGCATCGGGCTCTATCGCTTCCATGGTTTTGAACCATCACATATCCCACTTCCCTTCAGTTGAAGACTCCTCTCTGCAACTCTCTCCCTCCCTCCCCCTCCCTCCCTCCCTCCCTCCCTACCTGCCTTTGTTGTTGCCACTGATTTTGTTGTTTTCGACAGGATCTTCTTGGCGTTCAGATGTGGGCCTCGGTTGTGCTGCTGCTGGGGATGATCGAGATGGGCGCGCAGTACTTCGACTACAGGTAGGGCAAGGGCTGTGATCTTGGCCGGCTTCAGATGGCCAACTAGTTATCAGTTGGTTAGGCAGTATTGCAGTGAGCGCTGTGAGTTGGCCTTCTACAAAATCGCCGACTAGCTGTTAGTTGGCTAGGCATTGTAGTTAGGGCTGTGAGTTGGCTAACTATAAATCGCCGACTACTTATTAGTTGGCTTGGCGTTGTAGTTGGCGCTGTGAGTTGGCTATCTCTAAATCGCCGACTATTTATTAGTTAGCTAGGCATTGTGGTTAGCGCTGTGAGTTGGCTATCTCTAAATCATCGCCGACTATTTATTAGTTGGCTACGAAATAGGTACCTCACTGTGAAGAGTGCGACCGTCTTCCAACGGTCGTTTTTGTTTCTCCCGACAACGCCAAGGGTGCTCGCTGCAGCGTCGAACGTTATTTTTTTCGGAAGGCTCTGTCTCGACCAGATCTTGAGTGTTTGGGATTTGTGGCAACCTTTGAGGTACACTCTTAAAACCCTTCTTAACCCTTTTAGTACCGCAGTCAGTTCCGATTTGGGGACAAACCAGTCTAATTCCAAGTGATTTGTTCCCAAAACGGGACTGACTGCGGTACTAGAAGGATTAAGGGTCGTTTCCACGAAGCAGAACCGCAGTCCCGTTTTTGAGGGACAAACCATTCTAATTCCAAGTGACTTGTCCCCAAAATGGGACTGACTGCGGTACTAAAAGAGTTGAGGGCAAAAACCGCAGTCCCATTTTCGCAAAAACTACTTGGAATTTGGGTGGTTTGTCCCGAAAACGTTTTGGGGGGGACAAACTACTTGGAAATTGAGTGGATTGTCCCCAAAAACGGGACTACGGTCCTACTGTAAATGGGTTAAGACTGTCGAATTCGCACGGGGGTGTGATCGATTTTCAGCGCTCGGATTTTTTCCCAGGACGAATGCATTACTATTACGGGGGACCATAGTGAGTAGGACCAAATATTTGTTAGTAAAAACAGGGAAATATACTCGTATAGTTTTTTTGTGTCTCCGTCGGTCCTATTTACTATGATCCTCCGTAGTAATAGGATGGAGGAAGACAAGGATGGCGAGCCGTTTACGGAATTGGGGTTAGACTTTTTGTTTTCCTACGAAATAATTCACGTTTCTTGATCTGTTTTTAGCGCCCCTCCTAAGTTGTTTTTCCCGACTAAGTTTTTCCGTTTCTCGGAGGTCCGGGGCTGGAGCGTGGAGGGATTAGAACAACTTGCTGTCCAGAACAAATCTGAAAAAATGATCGGGTGGTCATGATGAAAAGATTGTGATTAAAAAAAAACCCCGCCAGGCCTGGTGTTTAGGCACGATAATTCCTCGGTCCCTCGGCTTTCGAAAACCTTCCTGAAGAAATCTGGCCTTGCCTTACTCTTGGTATGTTGTCCGCCTCCTCTTCCTGATACATGTTTTTTTGCGTGTTTGTTTGTTTTTTTGCTTGTTTATTCTCGTTGTTTCTATTTTTGTAAAACTTTCCTTAAGAAATGGCCTTTGTACGAACATCACCAGGCATTAATTTTGTTTTGTTTTCCGCTGCCTGTTTCTGGTTTCGATGTTCAATGTCTCATATTTTATTTCTTCAATTCTGTTTTGAAGGAGAGCAGGGACCGGAACATGGAACATCGAGGGACTGCCATCATGTTCGGTTTTCATTTTTATTTTTATTTTCGTGAGAAAGGGTCCTCACGTGTACATCAGCCGACATGCGCTCTTGTTCTTTTTTTCCGCTTTTCCTGTTTTCTGACTTTTTTTCGTTCAGTATCTTTTTTTTTTTTAATTTTTTTTTTGCTTTTTTTTATTTCATTTATTTATTTTTTTCTGTTTGGCGGAGAGCAGAGACTGGAACCTCGAGGGTACCCGTTCTACAGGAGCCCAGTCGTTCGCCATCCTCTTCGGCGCGGCGAAGCGAGCGCTCTCCCTCTCCCTCGTGCTCATGGTGTGCATGGGCTATGGCGTAGTGAGGCCCTCCCTTGGCCGGGACGTCCACAAGATCATGGCGCTGTCCCTAGTCTACTTCATCTCTTCCGCGGTGAGCCAATAAACGCGATATGGACGGGGGGGGGGGTGCAGGGGGTTTGCGGGGCTTGGAAGGCAGTTTTGCGCGGTGGGCCAGTAAACGCGCTATATATGGAAAGGGGGTTTCGAGGGTTCGCAGGGCTTGGAAGGCAGCTTTCTCATGGTTGGAAAAGGGGTTCGTAGCATAGAGGGGGATTCGCAGAGGGTTTGCAGGCGGTTTCGCCGCGGTGAGCTAGTAAGCGCGCCGTTCATAGAAGGAAGATTGCGGGGTCTGCAGGACTTGGAAGGCGGCTTACCGGTGTAGGGGTTGGTAGGGTTTGCGGTGTGTGGAATGCGGTTTCGATCATGGTTCGAATACATGCTGGGGTTGGCCCTCGTCTTGTTCATGTAAGGTTGCGGTTGTGGGGGGCTCTGAGGGGGTTGCGGATTATTTAGGGGTTTTGTAGCTTACGGGATTTGCAGGGCTGGGGAGGCAGTTTTGACGGTGCGTTGGAGTGCGGTCTATAACGCAAAGATGCTGGTTATCGCACAGGGTTGTCATCGTTTTTTGTTTTTTTTGCACTCGTTTTTTTCGACAACGGTAAGGGTACTATAAGTCGACCAACAGTATGTTTTCGGATGGCTTGTCGACCGGATATTTCCGAAAACGCCTCCCATGTTCGTTATTACCCGCGTTCCCGTTCTGGAAAAAGCGAACGCTTGAAGTACGATCGCTCCACTATGCGATAACCCGCATCCTTCTGGGGTTCCTCACACCACCCCCGTACGCCCCCCCGCCCCCACCCTCCCCCCCACGCACCCGTCCCCATCCTAACCGTATTCACCAACCAAACCCCCACCCAACGATGAGGAGTGAACGCAGTTTATCGAGTTACGTGACCGGAAATGGGCATTGCTCCCGACGTGACGAGCATGTGACGGCTAAACCAGGGGACACAGCGAATTATCCCCGTTTCTACTTGGAAAAATGATTGATGTATGTTCCGAGACATGCCCGTCTAATCGTTGTTTGTTACTTATCCATGGGGTTTCCACGTAAATGGTAAGGAGGCTTCACTTGGGATGACGGTCGAAACGGGCGACGTGACCGCCGTCACCTGTTAGAAGTGACCGCAGTGACCGGTACCCGTCACCCCACGTCCCTTACTTCTATTCGTCCGCAGCTTTGGGTGGCCCTCAGCAACGGCTCCGCCACGGTAGACAGGGAGTTCGCAACTAGGGCAGGCGTTAACGCCGCCGCGATACTGGTGTTCATCAACTCTACCATCATGGTGGCTTTCTTCATGTGGATTCTTCAGGTGATTGGGCACCTTTCGCACCTGCTACAGATCAGTCAGATAGATCATGATCTATCTATATACAGATCATCTAGCTCATCTACTGTCGTTGTAAAGAGGTTGCGCAGGATCTGTATAACAGTACAGCTCCAACCCAGAAAAAAAAACATTTCTCTCTACGGTAGATGATGTAGCATGGCGAGTTACACGGGCCCCCACCCGGAAACATGCGCTATTACGGGGGCCCATAGTAAATCAGACCTGCGGTAGGCACTAAAACCTATATATTCCCCTATTTTTACTAACATTATTTGGTCTTATTTAGCATGGCCCCCCGTAGTAGATCATATCGTTGTCCGTAAATATAATGAACTTTTTAATACTAATATTCAAACGAAACGTTGCTCATGTTGCGGGGCAGAAGTGGTACAAGATAGGGAATGGATCTGCCCCGAAATTTGTAGCCAATGGTCTGTGGGAATGATCTGTAGGTGATCTGCAGGTGATCTGTGGGAATGATCTTTGGGAATGATCTGTGTGATCTGTCCGGGGTGCGGAAATTTGCCGCGTCGAGCTCTGTCGCGCGCTTTCGGCGACGGAAAAGATGGTAGAAATGTTACAATGGTTGGTTGCTCTAGTATCCGTCGGCGTGCTTTTGATGATGCCGAATGTCGGTTCATGCGTGGTTCATGCGGGAGATGCATGGCCGCTGGCATCGCTCGCACGTTCTTTCGCCGTGCACGGTGCGTGGCATGGCCATGCACTCACAGGGTTTACTCTCTCCCTTCCCTCCCCTCCCCCTCCCCTCCCTTCCCCTCTCCTCCTTCTGCCCCCTCGTCCCCTCCCCTCCCCCCCTCATTGTTTCTTGTATTGGCTCCCTCATTGCTCCTTGTACCGGCTCCCCTGAGTCCTTCATACTTATCCCCTACATATCCATCCCCCACCCGGGCATGCCTCCTCTCCTCCTGCTTGTAGTCCATTTTCGGTGTCATTCAGCACTTGCGTGCGCGAAAGCAGACCGCGAAGCTCAGCCTGTACGTGCAGTTCAGGGCCGTGTTGGGGGCGAGCGGCTTGTTCGCTCTTGCTTGGGCCACCTTCGGCATCGTTCGCTCGGCAGAGGAGGAGACGGTGGGTCGGCGGACCAAAAAAAAAACTTGACCTCCTTTATATACTACAGTACAATCTGTTCTTACATTTATGGCCCGGATTTAGATGGGGGGTAGCCTGTTCACTTTCAGCAGTGTTGGGCTGTTTTGCGGGCAAGGAAGGAGACGGTGGGCCGTCGGGAAAACTTGAGCTCCTACATATTGCAATCGGTTCTTATATAGCACGTATTTTGGGGAGGGGTAGGCTGTTCCGCTCATCTGACTGCTTCGCGGGCAAAGAAGCTTTTCCTGACGGGGTCAAGGTACGGACGTAGGTAGGCCCAAGCCGGCCCCTAACCCCTAAGCCGGACGCAAAAACGATCCAGAAACGCGGCATCTGGCGAGAAGATTCTAGGAAAATTCTGAAGACGGACCACGATCTAGAAGCGTGCACCTCGCGTGTGGCCATTTCTCGAGACCAAATTGCACCTGTTAAAGTATTCGCTATGATGTTGTAAGACCTACTGGAAACATGCCTCCGTATAATGGTACTGTTGTACCGGGCGCGTCATTTGAGAAATACCTGTTTTTTTTGTAGGTACTGCCGATTGTCATAATGCAAGAAGAGCCAAGACAATACTTCGCCCGCCGTTTGCTTCCAACGAGGCCCCGAGTAAAACTGGAAGTTCGCGATGGCGATTTTCATTTATATACCTATTTTTTGGAATTTGCGGTACCCTTTTGAAATTCGATTTCAGGTAAAGATTTCAAAATACGCCATATTTGGACAAACGTATTCCATACCAGTACACTCTCAGGAAACCACAAGGTAGACATACTTTAGAAACATTCGTGCGGTGGGGCTGAGTGCGGTGGGGCTGAGTTAGTGCCGACTGCGCGCTGCACGTGTAGTGCCTGTGGAACCGCTTGGAACCCCAGATGGAATTGAGTCGGCGTGGCAGTGTGCGGAGGGATTAGTGCCTGATGCCGCTTTAGTGCCGTTATGTTGGCTGGCGCATATCATGCCGCCACTTGAAAGGGACCAGTAGGCGTACCTGCACTACCTTGATGACACCCACGGCCACCGTCTGAGGGGGACCAGTAAGCATACCGGGCATACCGGCAATATAGAGAGGCAGTACGCACACCAGCGTTATAGAGGGACCAGTACGCATACCGGCGTTATAGAGGGCCTACTATTACGGGGGTCCATAGTTGATAGGACCTATGGTATACATAAAAACCTATTTATTTACCTATTTTTACTGACAATATTTGGTCCTGTTTACTATGGCCCCCCGTAATAGGTATCCCGACACTACTATAAATAGAGGGACCAGTGCGCATACCGGCATTATAGAGAGTATAGAGGAGTCGCGTGCTGCGTTGCGGGTGTCACTACTGCTGTTGTAGTACGGGGGACTACAGTAAGTAGGACCTACGGTGCACACAAAAACCTATATATTTCCCTATTTTTTACTAACAATATTTGGTCCTGTTTATTAGGGTACCCCGTATTAGCAGCACTTCATTGCCTGGCACGCACAAGTGTCAACTCCTGGTCGAACAGGAACTACCCGGTATGTAGCCACTCGTTTCGGGTCTGATGTTGATAGGTGGGTAGACTGGGTGGGTGTGCCCATGGGTTGGTCGGCCTGGATGGGTGGGTGGGTGGGTGGGTGGGTGGGTGGGTGGGTGGGTCCATTGCTTCGTTGGTGAGTGCTTTCGTGCCGGGAGGTTGTGGCTACTGTTGTTTATGGTGACGAAGTGGTTTGTGTCCGCTATGCCGGCCCCGCTCAGGCATACTATAGTTCATCAGCATATCACTACTATTACGGGGGACCATAGTAAATAGGACCTCCAAGGTAGACACTTAAAACCTATATATTTCCCTATTTTTATTATTTTTTTGGTCCTATTTACTATGGCCCCCCGTAATAATATGATAGTGTGATATTACTGTTGACCGAGGACTAGTGCTATACCGGGTATGTATTCCCGGCACGCAGAGCGGTATCGAGGAAACTGCCCGTATCACCACACGGGTGATAAAACATAACGCACCTCCTCTCGGTTGAATTTAAGACCCGGTTGGTCACCCCTTGGATGGGCCCCTCCAAAACCACGATGGATATGCAAGTATATGTCCGAGGACAAGATGGAGCGGCGTTGGGGAGAGATGTCAGCTTCGAAATTCGTAGGAGCGGGGTGTTGCTCTATCACAGGGGTGGTGAGAGTTATATGGAATATGGTATAGGGGGTGTTATCTTACCACACGTGATTTTATCACACGGGTGATGGGAGTTATATGGTGTATGGTGTAGGGGGTGTTATCTTGTCACACGTGTGATACGGCGGTACAGGCAACTACTCTTGGTCGGGAAAAGGGTTTTTGTTTGGAGTCTGGTACGAGTCGGAGGGTTACAAGGAAACAGCTGTGCTTTTGTTTTGTTTCGTTTTGCGATCTTCGCGCTGACTGGTAAAAAATTACGAATCCGGTTTACAACTCCCCTCACAGGATACATGTACTATGTTAAGAGTATTAGAGTGGGGTCTACAACGGCCTAGAGATCCGTAGATCCACTGCTGGATTTGAGAGTGGGATTTACAGCGGCCTAGGATCCAATCCATATTAATGGAGCGTGATCTGGCGGGTGGGTGTAACCGTCGTTCGTGGTTCGCCCGTCTCGTTATTGTTGCTGACGTTGCTGCCATTGCCATTGTGATGTTGGGGTTATGATGTATCTATTTTGATGTTTCCGGTGTTTTATGTTTTTGATGGTTGATGTCTTCATTTCGATGATTTCTTTTTTCCGATCGTCCATATCCACGGGCAGAGCTCCCTACTTGTAGACAAGTCTTCTTCCTTTCTATCTCAAAACCCTTCACGGCCTCTGTCTTCCCAGTTCAACCGACGGCATCCATCGTCAGATTTATGACCCTCTTGCCCACCCCCTCTTTTCAAACGTGCCAACGATCCAGTACCTCTCCACAAACCCCAGATTTCGTCCTTTCAATCTTCCACGTTATAGCAGTTTCATATGTGTTACTTTTTACCTGCCTTGTTTTTTTCGGTGTAGTCACTGTTTTATGTGTTCTGTGTTCTGCTTCCTTCTCGATGCTTTCAGTTTGGTGTTTTGCTTTTTTGGCGTTCGATTCTTGTTTTTTTTTTTTTATCATTTTTCGTTTTTTTTGCAGGAGCGCCGGTGGGAGAGCAGCTGGACCGTCGACGCGATTTGGGAGGTTCTCTACTTGGCCGTGCTGCTGGCGATCTGCTTCCTCCTTCGCCCATCCATGAACAACCAGAGGTATTAACACTATTAATATTAATGCTACAGCAGGTACCATGATACCCTCATCAAATATCAATACGTTCTATACGAAAGCTTTAGCTTGTTTCTATGTTGTGTCCTACAAAAAAGGGATTAATTAATTAGCACTACGAATAACTCTACTAAAAATTTACGCTGCTAATCAATTTTTACGGGGGTCCATAGTTAGTAGGACCTGTAGTGTGCATAAAACCCTATATATTTACCTGCTTTTACTAACAATATTTTGGTCCTATTTACTATGGTCGCCCGTAATAATATGAATTCACACTACAGCACGAATCACTGACTTACTTTACAACACCGCGCATCCCTTAACGATCGTGTTATTTGGTCGTTTCTGTGTTGTTGCCTGTTTCTATGTTGTCTTCTGGAAAATAAAAGATGAATGAATTCGCACTATGAATCACTGGAGTAAGTCCCACTACGCGCATTGCTGCTGTGATCAATTAGTTAATCTCGGTACGCCAAGGCCCTCGAAAAGGCACACAGACAGTGCGGAAGCTTTGAGACGGCCGTCCGCAAAACGACGCCTCCTCTTTGCGGGGATCGTACAGCGGACGATCGATCAATGAGTGGATGACCCGTCGGGCGATGTTTGGAACGATGGTTGATTCTGGTGCGGAGAACCCGGGACCAGGCCGACCATAAAATAGCTGGGCCCACTGTCTAGCAGACGACCTCAGGGTTTTCAAACCACCGAGGGGTCCACGGCAAGCTCCCCTTTGCTGTTCGAATTAGAGACGGTGCTATGGCCGAGGGTGGCTAAGAAGAGCGGGGAGTGGTACCTGGGGGTCGTCGAAGCGGCGGACTGCGTCATGGCGACGAGGCCCAGAGAAGCCGGTTGCGCCACGCAGCTGAGGACGCCAAGAGCGGCGACAAGGGGAGGGTGGCTGGGGGGGGGGGGGGGGGGGACAGGCCGCTGTATTTACTGATGCAGCCCATGGATCGGGTGGTCGGGTGGCTAGGTCTCGGCTCGACTAGCCCTTGAATTCTGGCAGTTTTTGCTTGTTTTTGGTTGAGTGTTCAGTGGGGGCGGGGGCGCGACAGCGACAGTACTGACACTTGACACTGCTAATATTGACGAGAGTAGGAAGGAGACGGTAAAGGGTGTGGCTAGGTTCCCGAATCGGTTTTCTAGCAGAGACGGGCACCCATGTTACTATCACCGCCTGGAGCACGATTTTCTCTTTTCTTGTTCCTTGTTGCTTCTTGCCTTGTCTCTCTGTTTGTTTCCTTTCTCCTCCCCGCCGTCCTTATGCCGGTATTTTCTTCTCCTTCGCGTTGCTTCGTCCGCACAGCGATTGTGTGTCCTTCTTGAGCACGTATTTTTCCTTCTTGCGGCCTTTTTCATCTCATTGCGACCTTCGTATTCTGTTGCGTTTCAGTTTTTTCTTGTATTTTTTTTTCTTTTGTTGTTGTTTTTTTATGGTCTTGCTTGTGTTATTGCGTTCTCGTGCCCAGTACGCTGACATTTCACTTGCTTTTTACCCATGAATTTGCGACTATGTTTTGTTTTTGATGTTTCTCTCACAGTCTGTGACCACATAATTATTCTTTCTAGAGGATACGGAATCGGGATGGACACTGTGTGTACTGATGGAAGACTGGACGATTTAATATATATGAAGACAACACACACTATTAATCAATTATTTGGTTCACACGACTGTACGCGTATCTCAAGTGCTGTAGGTAGGCAATTCATTGATCACATTAGTCACACTTATCAAACTCCTCCCATGTCACATTTGCCTGTTTCCCTCATCTCCTGTAGAACATCCCGTTCCTCGTTGCACCTATATCATATTCTCCCACTCCGTGAGTTCTACTCTCCATTGCTCCGCCACGAGGGCACGTATGTGCATCTACTTCCTCCTCCTCTCGGCTACTGGTATTCCTCTTTCTGAGGGATGGGGGTACGTACAATAACCGAGTGACTGGAATATCTCATACCTGGTGCTTTTTATTTGTCCGGAAGCGTCACTAGTCTAGCCTTGAGAAGGAATGTGCCCTATTGTCGTCGGTTTTTCATGTGTACTCTCGCATGAGCTACTTTCTTGTTTACGTTATTACGGCGGGCCATAGTTAACAGGACCTACGGTACACACAAAAACCTACGTGTTTCCCTATTTTTACCAACAATAAGTGGTCCTATTTACTACGGCCCCCCCGTACTAGTCTTGCGCATGAAAGAGTCGTTTTCTGTTTCACATCAGTATGTAACCCCGATATGTGTGACGCAAACAATTTACCAGGTTTTCGGTTTTCATTTTTTCCTGCACATGTACGTACGAGTACCCGTAAAATTTCCTCCGTGTTTGTACGTACGTACTCCCCGACAACAACATTTCTTGCTCAAATATTGCGTGCGCAGGTTTTCCTACTCTGCGGTGTCTGTGGACGGCGGGAGGCACGATCACGAGGGCGACATCTTGCTGCGGTCGATCAGCGCCGAGGATGCCGAATACGGTGGAAGTCTAGACGATGTGAGAGATGATGACGTACTTGTACTATTGTGCTGTTGATGGTTACACACATCGGAGAGATCAGATAGATGATTGGTGATCGAGTACACATCGGACGGATCAGATAGATCATTGATGATCTAGTGCACATCGGAGAGATCAGATATAAGATTAATGATGTATTTGTAGTACGCATCGGAGAGATCAGATAGATCGTTGATGATCGAGTACGTACAGGAGGGATCAGATTTGTGTGATCTGTATGATCTAGCTCCTCCTAATGCTGGGGATCCGTATCGTTTCTAGCTCATCTTGGTTCCGGCGTTGGACCTGTGTACTGCTGTACAGATCCTGCACAACGGCTCAACACGGCAGGCTGGAATCTATATGATCTATGTGATCTATCTGTAGATGGTCCAGATGGTCTAGATGGTCTAGATGATCTAGATGGTCTAGATGATCTAGATGATCTACTCGTAGATGGCTTTGGTGATCTAGATGGAGATGGTCAAAACATGATCGAGCGCTGGAAAACGATCGCACCCCCGTACCGTGGTTGCTCGACGTTGCGCCTTTTGTTATCGTTTGGGTCAAGTTTGTTGGCTTGCCGTGAAGGGCGTTAAGTTGGCACACGAGGGATACGATGGGTTTAGATAAATCAACGCTCCTTTTCTCGATAGCGGTGTGAGTGCTCAAGTAGAATCGTTTTTCTTTTACGTTTCGGAAGACTGTCTTTCCAACGAGATATTTCCGAAAGCATTTTGTTTCGATATATGTGCAATCTTCCTTCCCTTAGTTTTTGGAAAAATTGAGCGCTGAGAAACGACGGCACCCCTGGACGAATCCAACGGTAGGATGGAATCTAGATGATGTATTTGTGGATGATCTAGATGATCTGTTTGAGGATGATCTAGATGGAGATTATGTAGATGGCTTATTTGTGGATGATCTAGATGATCTATTTACGGATGATCTAGGTGGAGATGATCTAGATGATCTGTTTGTGGATGATCTTGATGGAGATGATCTAGATGATCTAGATGGAGATGATCTAGATTCTGTATTTGCGGATGATCTAGATGGAGATGATCTAGATGATCTATGTTTTGGATGATCTATATGTAGATGATATAGATCTATCTGTAGATGATATAGATGACCTGTCTCTACATGATCTAGATGATCTAGGTGATCTATTTGTGGATGATCTATTTGTAGATGATATACCTATCCTGTGCGTGAAACATGGTCGAGCGCTGAAAGACGGTCGCACCCCTGTACGAACCCAACGCTCCTTACTCCTTACTCCTTACTCCTTACTCCTCACCGTACTAAGCGAACTACGCGAATTCCCACCTACACTAGTATACTGTAGACGATGTACCATAAGAAAAAATCAAAACTCGCTGTGGGAGCAGTAGCTTCACGGACGAGGTAAGCCCAAACATTCCAAAACTTGCTTGACGTGGGGCTGCTGGCAGCGGGAGTCTAAACGCGTAAATATCACCAACACCAAACCATAGCATTAGCAACCACAACAACCACCCCCCCCCCCCCCCCCCCCCCCCCCCCCCTCCCCCTCCCGCCTCTCCCCCCCTTGCTGTGATTTCTCCCCTCCCATCGCCATACTAACTCCTGCCAGGACGAGGATGCGGGCGACGAGTTCAGCGCCGCGGCCCCGGTTCAGAAGCCGAACAGACCTATTAACAAAAAGCCGAACCAGGATTAATTCCTCTAACCAACCAGCCGAATCAACCCACCAACCAGGACTGATGCCACAAGCCAACTAGTAGTAGGTAGGCCCTTTCAAGTGTGAGCCCCATGTGAGGGACCCTAGTGCGTTGGGGATTGGAAGCCCTTTTATACCGAAGTCCCTTGTCAGAGTCGGCACAGGCCCGCTCGCGGTCAAGTACAGTAGTGGGCAAATATCGTGGGGGGCGGAACGGTGAGGCCCGTTAAATGCCGTTTCCTGCCATCGCGGGGGTCCTTCGATGGGACTGCCTGCTGTATCCATGGTTGTCGTATTCCCTGGTCGAAGAGGCCCGACGGACCCACTTTTGGCCTACCTGTACATCTGCATTCACTCCGGATAGGTGGTGTGATTTAGGGCGGTGCTGGCTCTTCTGTATGAATACCAACCTGCATCGGATGGCGCGATGAGGGGTGGAGCAGGGGCGGGGGCAGGAAGGTGTCAGAAGGAGGGGGGGGTGCCCATGCCATGCATCTGGCCGTAGTCGTATGACCTTACACCCTTGCACCCATACAATGCCGGGACGGAGTAGCACGTCGGGTTTTTACCGACCAGACAGGCATTGCTTGCACCTTGG
Source organism: Macrocystis pyrifera (assembly GCA_031763025.1). Classification (NCBI taxonomy): domain Eukaryota; class Phaeophyceae; order Laminariales; family Laminariaceae; genus Macrocystis; species Macrocystis pyrifera. The sequence continues at coordinate 12,126,033 of JASSKH010000015.1, forward strand.
GGGGGGGGGGGGGGGGGGGGGGGGGGGGGGGGGGGGGGGGGGGGGGGGGTGTCGAGAGGGTGGGTGGGGGCGGGGGTGGGGGCTTTCTTCTCCCCCCTTCCCCGAGATGCATTTGAACCTAAAATGAGACGGCGTCACCTGGTGATGCTACTTTCACTCGCGCACGGCGCAATTTTTGGAGCACCTTCCATATGTGCTGCTACTAGGGGGAGTTCAGGACAGGAGGCGGTGGGTAGATCAAGGGTACGGAAGAGAGAAGTCAACGTTTTCTTTTCTGCAGTTCCAGGCGCCATAGGGTTCGGGCGGGGGGGCGGGAAGGCGGGGTGCAAGGGAGAAGTCGACACACCTCTTTTTTGGGTTGTTCCAGGTGACGCCAGTTTGGGATAGGGGCGGGAGTGTGAAGGGGCGGGGGGGGGGCAGAACATAGGAAAACTTATGATCTGCTTGGTTGGGGTTTCCGGGTGCCCGCTTGGAGGCATCTGACGCCTCGGGAGAGAGCGGTGTGCAGAAGCGAGAGGTTCGCTCGTGTCAGTTTAATTTTTTGTTGTTGCCCTTGAAAACGGATGAGTGATTGGATGATTCTGGGGTAATTTGTTTTTTTTTCTCATCGTTGCCTCTGAAAACGGGTGAATGTATGGACTAGGTACGGTATAGCGTTCCTGTTCGGTTTTCCGTTTTTTCCAGTGTTAATGGATGGGGGTAAAGATCTGTTTTTTTCTGCTTTGTGTTCGAATGGTGGATGAAACCGTCGCCCCGTGTCGGCCACATCCGCGTCTAGGAAATGCGGCGGAATGTCCATCAAGAGGCGAATAGTTGAGTGGTCCAACATGCTTGGGTCTTGTGGTGCTTGTGACACGTTGGGCTGGGGGGTGTAGCTCGATACCCATTTTGAGAGAGCCGTGTGTTGACCCTTTGTCTACCGAAAAACATATACCACAGTAATTCCAAGTAGTCCTCTCCCAAGAATATGGAGTTCGGTACTTAAGGGGTTAGACATGAGGAAAGGCGGCGGGGGCGTGGGTGGGTGTACTCATTTCTATGGATGGCCGTAGTCGTTTGACCGGAGGCCCTCGCATCCCTACAATGTCGGGACGGAGCACGTAGGGTTTTGACCGACCAGGCAGATATTGTTTGCACCAAGCGCGAAGCGCCGTGAGGTGTTTGTTCGGCGAGTCTTATGCAAGGGTGAGATGCATCCTGGGGAGTGAGGGGGAGCCGGGGGGGTACTCTATCTCATGCATGGCTGCAAGTCGTGTGATCATAGACCCTCGCGTCCCTACAATGCTGGGGCGGAGCATGTCGGGTTTTCACCGACCAGGCAGACTTTGCTTGCACCAAGCGCGAAGCGCGGTGAGGTGTCCGGCAAGTCGCATGAAGGGTAAGCTGCATCCTACTAAGAACCGCTTGTGAGGCGGACTTGCATATGGATGGCAGCTTCAATGAGGGGGGGGGGGGGGGGGGGGGGGGGGGGGGGGGGGGGGGGGGGGCGGAGGGCGGCAGCAGAGACGGGACAGGGGGGAGGGTGGAGTCATCGTTGTGCAGCTTTTGAGGCTGCCACTCGTGAAGACACGCCACTCCTTGAGTTTTTGTTTCATTTGTCGCCCTGCCGGGTCTGGCCTTGGTGCGGTAAACATACTGTAAAGCTATTCACGTACGGTGCTGCGCGAGCGCTGTATTACGTGACTTATTTTTAGTATCAGCGCTTGACGCCGGTTTTGCTGCGGCGCTGATGATGGAGACTGCCAAGGCTAGATTTTGGAGGGCGCGGAGTTTGAGTTTTATCAATGGCGCCCGCGAAGGATGGCGATACGTTTTGGTGTACGTTTTCGCAGACACGAAGGGGACAGGGGGGTAGGGCGGAGGTGAGGAGACTGTGGAGCGGGGTTTTACTCTTGTAATTCCATACCGTAGTCGTACGACCTCGCATCCTACAATGCGGGGACGGAGCATTTTTCGCCGACCAGGCAGACCTTGCTTGCAGTGGGGGGGCGGGGGGGGGGAGGCTGGGTAGGAGGTGTGTGTGGGGGGGGGGTTAGCGGTCAAGGGTGTCCGTCGTTGGTAGGATGATGTGTATGATTGACGCCGGGGTCAACAAAAGCGGGAGGGTCAGGGTACCGGCAAAGCGAAACGTGTTTACTTATTATACCAGGTATATTGTTAGGGTGGAATCATTTGTTTTTTGTTTCGTTCGTGAAGTGGCCCCCCTCCCACCCTGTGAAGCGTGAATGCTTTTTTCATGCTGCTGCATTTGCTTTCTTTCTTCGACTACTGTTGTCGTTTCTACATTCGTCATGAAGTAGCGAATGCTGGTTCAGTCCATGACGCGTGTGTACACGCAATTGTTTTGCGTGGTTCATACACGAATGCACGGCTCACCAAATTTCCTCGTATTTCTTGGCCATGCGTATAACTAACAGCTACTATTGGTATTGCCCTCGATGAAATGCATTCGAGCGCTGTTCTCAGTTTGCTTGTCTCTTTTTTTGTGAAGTCGCAGGTGGAGTTGTTGAGAGTGACGGGAGAGGCCAGTCGGGACCAGCACAGACGGAACCCCAGAGTGCTGTGTTTGGCTCAGGCAGAGCGTCTACTTGTTGACTATCGGTACTGCTACTACTTTTGCACTCCCAGGTTTTACTTACCACAATTTATTTCCAGTACTGATATAGTGATGCACGTCCAGGCACATTTTTTTTTATGTAGCTGGTATTCGTTTACCTAATCGCGAACAACGCGAAGATACGCCAAGCAAAGGAGCAAGCACGGCGTTCCCAAAGGACAACCCAAGACCCCCTGAAGAGATACCAACGGGCCGACGAGAGAAGCACGAGCAGGGCTCTCGAACCGGCACAAAATGGCCCACGAAGTACATCGCAAAAGCCCCAAGATACGCTCTATTTACAGTAGGCGCGCAACAGATAGGGCGAAAGAGGCGCTGAAGGGGCAACACCAAAGGCGCCTTAAAAGCGACACCACCTGAGCACCCCAGAAAGACCCCAACAGGGATTTCAAAGGAAGGAGGGGTGCATCGAGAGGGGAGTGAAGGGGGCCGACAGTTGAGACCTAAAATACCCAGAAAAGGATGAACCTCGAGGGAGCTCGAAAGGGAAACAATTTTCTTAGGGGCAACCCGAACCGGAAATGAAAGGGCTGTGAGTCGTGACTCGACTCAAGCCTCCGACTAGATATTTGTCGGACTAGTAGTCGGCCGTGAAATACATTAGAGGGGCCGACTTTCCGGCTCATTGGGATTCCTTATTGATAGGAAGGCGTTTTTCACACGGAAGAAGCCAGCTTTTCAACAATATTTAGCTGCGGGCTGCGGACACCTTCATGCCCTACGGCACTGCAGCGCGCGGCGGGAGATCCACATGCACCTATACACACACATGGGCAGAACAACCCATCTCTCTCGACGGTGCCGACGGCGTCAACTTTGGCGCGCTCGACGCCAACGCTAGAAATGTGCCGCAACAGGGCCATGGAGTTCCCGTACGACCTCGCACGGGTTGCCCGCCGCGTTCTTGCTATCTCCGCTACGCAGGGCCAGTCTGTGAGCATATGTTTTCGACGGCAGGGCTCACTGTGAACGCAATGCGTGGCTCACTTGACCCGCGGAGAACGTTAAATTACTGGTATTTCTCCGGTGCAACTGGGGGGCTGTAGACGAATAGCAGAGTTGGGCAGGACTGTCTCGCTTGACGCTTGGCGGTTCTTACTGCTGTGCGTTGGTGTTTTGCTTTGAACTCGCTGGGTGTTTTGGTAATTACGCATTGCTGGCGTCATTTTCGACTGAGGAGTGGGTAAGGAACGTAGCGGCAGTGAGTCAGAGCAGGCGGTCATCCGACGGATCGTCAGGGTCTACGTCGTATTTTAGTTGTGGGACCATCGACCATCTTCGTTTAATATCATTATACCAGAATGTCATTTCGGTTCTCGCAAAAACGCCCTGTCTTTCGTATGTCACTGTGTGATGAAATTTAGTTTTAGGTGGTAGTTGGTTATTGACTTGCGGTCATCATCGACGCGCACGTTTCGCGCAAGGCTGGGCGAGACATCAACAAACTTAAATCATCACTGGATGGATCCAAGATCTTTCCTTCTGGGATTATTTGATGCATCGCTGCTGTTCAACTGTTGAAGACCGTACGTAGCTTGGTCATGAGTTCGCTGGTTCGCTCGTATCCCCATCAGGAAATATTGCGGCTAAACCAAGTGCTGTCACAGTCCTCTAGCCCGGGGTGGCGATCTACATTTTTCTTGGAACTTCTCGTGTCGTACTTTTCTTGCGTAAACTGAAGCCGTTTTGTATATTTTTTGTTCAAACTTACACGTGAATCTACGAGTATGCCATATTTATTGCGCTTTCCTTATGTAAAATGAAGTCAAATACCGTATATTTCGCCTGCGGTGGCGCCTTCTGCGGGATCCTCCGCAGACGCCTCCTGTGGGTTCTCCGGGGGTGCCTCCAGCGGGGCCCCCTTGGCCAGGGGGATTTTTTTTACTTTAGCCGGCAACGACTAGCGACTAGTTTTTAGTGGTGAAATGCTCACCACTCACAGCCTCAGGGAATAATGCATGGGGATCCGCCTTAGGGAATAATGCATGGGGATCCCAGAGGGGAAGTCGAAGGGACTCCAAACGAGAAACCGATGGACCGCAAGGAAGGGTGATTGCACATACTTTGGTTGGGTTTGGGGCTTGTAGTCTGTTTCCCTTTTACCGTAATCATGCGAGTAAACGCCCCCCCCCCCCCCCCCCCCCCCCCCCCACCCGGACCGACGTTTCGAACTCTATACTTTCGTAACAAAGGTGTCAATACCAAACGACAAGCTTTCGGACAGTCGTCGACAACATCTGTCCTACGGCGCCTTTTTCGACGCTGACATTATATTCTTCTTGCTGTGGAGATATCGAGCTCTAAAAGTCGGTCTGGGGGAGGGGGGGCGTTTACTCGCATTATTACGGTATTGTAGCAATTCCAGCCCACGAAAATATCATTGCCGTGGGAAAAGGGTGTTGAAAAATGACGTTTTCAAACGTTAAGTATTCTTGGGTTGGGTAACTCTGTGGGTTGGTATTAATAGTAGCAAACGAAGAAGCTTTTGACTCACCTTTTGCAGTAGGGCTGCACTCCCGTTTGGGGGACAATCTTCTCAAATTTTGAGTCGTTTTGTCCAGTCGCTTTGTCCCCCGAACGAGACCGCAGTTTTAAAAAGGTAAACCGACCAGCTCCCCTCATGTTTGTCGACTTCAAGTTACTTTATCACCCAACCAATTGGAGTATCGCAAGCCCCCTTTATAGAGGAGAAACAGAAGGAAGGGTGGACTTCCATAGGGCCGAAAAACATCAAAAGGAAAACCGACGCGTGACCTCGAGACGGCAACCACAGAGGCCTAAAAAAAGGATACACCTAAGTAACCCTAAAAAGGATACAGAAGAGGCATCTAAGAAGGGGCAACTGGACGTGTTCTAAACCGTGGTGTATTCGGAGCCCAAGAGCTCGCTGGCTTGGTGGTCCGCCAAATCTTGCCGCGAATTCTCGGTTTCGGTGAACTCGGAATCCTGATCGAATAGTATTTTTGTAAGGATATTGTCCCATAGCCTGGCACTGCTGTGTCACAGGTCGGTGGAAGCAGACCCCTGGCAAGCATCTGCACGCATAGTCAGGTCTGTCACAGAACCTTGAACGGTTTCTGACCATATCATATATATATATATATCAGGCCTGAAACTTCGTGTTTCATGCACCATAGTCATGAATACACACTCAATACACACGTATCGACCTACGTACGTACGCATCCGATTTTCGTCTACAGTAGTCGCGGGGCCCCTTTGCAGCATTCCAACCCCCTGCGTATCGATTGCCTTCGGTTTCCCTTTAGCCCTTGTTAGACTGCAGTCCCGTTTGGAGGACAAACCACTAAAATTATAAGTAGTGGTTGAGGCAACTTCGGTTGCCCTACTAAGATCCGTTCGGTTTTCTCTTTGCGACTCTTCTTCCTCTCGTGGGTCCCTTTGGTGTGCGGTTTCAGGGATCTATTCGATATTCCACTTTATCGCGTCCTCGGGGATTTTTTTTTGGTCCCGATTGGAACACACTGCGGTTTCCCCGTACTTGCGGTCCCATAGGTGGGTCCTTTAGAGGCCCATTCGGTTTCTTACCTTCGGTTTCCCTTTCACCTTTGGGATCCGTCCGGTTTTTTCCTCTCTGAGGCCCTTTCGGTTTCTCGTTTGGGGCCTCTTCGCGTGTCATCTTTGGGGTATCTTGTTCTTCTTCCTTGGGTGTTCCGTCTGACATCACTCCGGGGCGGTCAATCGCAAAGAGCGTTGAGTTCGGCACAGGGGGGAGGTGCGATCGTTTTTCCAGCTCGCTCGATTTTTTTTTTTTCCAGATCGGGAAAAGGTTTTGTGGATGCCGAACAAGGCGATTTTTCGGAAAGATCTGGTCGAAAGACCTTCTCGAAGACAGAATGGTCGACGTTACCACTCTTGCCGTATTCGAGAAAACGAGAGCCGAAAAATGATCGGAAACCCCTTCTGTGCGAACTCAACGCTCCTTACGGTAATCTTGTCGTCCATGGTGGCTATTTTGGGGTCCCTGATGGAACCCACCCTTCGGTTTGCCATCGCTTGCGCGTTCCCTTGGGTTGCCGTTTCAAGGTCCCTTCATAAAGTTTTTCGAGAACGTGAGCGCCGAAAAAACGAGTGCACACCCGTGCCTTCTCAACGCTCTTGACGATATTTTGGTGTCATTTGTTTCTAAGTCTCTTTCGGTGATTGTTTTGAGGTCCCTGACGGAACCCCCACACTCTTGTTTTTGCCATTGCTTATCTATAGGTTTGCAATTTCGAGGTTCTTTCGGTTTTCCATTTCGAGGTCCCTTCGGTTTCCTCTTCATGAGGGACCCTTCCGTTTCGCCTTCGGGGTCCCTTCTTTTCCTTTTTTTGGGATCTCTGTGATGTCCAGTTCTTGGGGACGCTGTGGGTACGCTTCTCGGCGTCTCTTCGATATCCATCCAGGCATCCTTGCTAGCGCCCATCATTACCTCTTCGATTCCTCCCCTTTTCGTAGGAGTTTTCCTTCGGTTTCACGTTTGGGCCCATTCGGTTTCCCCTTATGGGGTCCTTCCGGCGTCCTCTCTGGGGTCTCCTCTGCTGGGCCAGACGCAGGCTACGGTAGACGTGCGCCTTTTGTTTCTTAGGATCCTCACATCTCCGTAATAAGGAACTATATATCCCGGTGACACCCAAACATTGATTTTGGAGGAAAGTGCAGCAAGTGCTATCCGATGACAACTCCCACGGCCTAAGCACACGACGAAAAATACTGCAACACAAGAACGAAATTGCGGCGATTTTGGGTCAAAGAAGTCCCGTCATCCAGAAAAAATGTTTCTGCCAAGACGCATTGCGTGTATCGTAGCACGCGCTACGCACATCACTCACTCTCGAGACCTAAGAAAAGTGAGCCTAGCCCCTTGCAGCCAGCACGTAGCCTTGTTCCGAGGCTAGATTTGGTATTTGAGAAAGGTGACGAGATACTATTAACAGTGAGTCATGCTACGGTAGAGTTACTGTAGCTCTATAAATAACTTTTCTGGGGCTCCTCGCTCGGCCTTAAGGGAGCTCCATGCCTCATCCCAAGAACTGATATTTAGAAAACACTCCCAACCCCTGCATACTATACGCATATCGTGTATAGATGTAGGCATACGTCACAAATAGTATGTGCACAAGAACTGATGGTATTCAAACAATTTTGGGTCAAGGAGCCCGGTCAGTGCCAGTGACAAATTTTTGGCCTAAAAGTGCCACTATACACCCCTATGGTAGCATGCGTTTACTGTACGGCCCGGGCTGGAGTTCCTGTTTAGGAGAATGGGCGGGTTCTTCACAAACACTTCAGAGTAAAACTGTATTAAAAAATCTCACTTTCCCGGAAATCGCAAGTTGAGCTTCTCGGGAGGGGCTCTCTTCTTCTAGCAGTCTGCCTATCAGAGTGCCGGTAGTGGGCCGCGGAGTGCGGAGCCCACGCGAACAAAAACCAACATGCCGGTGCGCAGCGTACGTACTACCCGGTGATTTCTGGCTACGGTACAGTGGGTCGTGTACCCCGATATTTCCTACCATGTTTAGACCACACTGCACCCTAGGTCACTTCCGTGAGAGCTTCTGTAACTTAGGTCACTCCCGTGAATGCCCGCGTGCTCCATTCCAACACAGACCGAACAGCATTTAGCTGGCGCAGAGTTAACCAAACAATGGTATGGCGGGGCGTGTTAGTGAAAGCTAAAAGCGCTCTTGAGTGCGTGTAAACTCTTTTATCTGGGACACAAGGAACGGTGTAATAGTCGTTCGCAGGAGAATCCTCCTCACGGGGTGCTTACAAGTGGGGCCTTCAAAATGACACCCCTACAGTGTAGCCTTGGTCTTCTAGTATGCACTAAGTACACGACGTGCCCGTGTGTTTATGTTGTTACTGGTATTCTAGTAGTAGGGTGTGTTCTTGAGCGCCCACCAAACACGGTATACGCGAATGCCGTGTGCATGCATGATTGTATCAACCATTTTGGGACGTCAGAGAGGAGAAGTGTCGACGAAACATGTGGCCAGCGCTACGATGTAGGTTACGATAGAGGTTGCTCTTTTGGGGTGAAAATACTTCTGACTGATGATGCGGCTGCTAAAGGACACTGACTGACAGCACTGAAGAAGTACAAAACAGTTCCATTCATTCGTATTGCGCACAACACTTGTCACTGTACACCTACTGCTGCTGTAACCCATGAGATTGTTGACTGTTGATAGGTTGACCCTTCTGAGACTGCGGTCTCGTTTTGGGGACAAAGTGATTGGAATTTGGGCGATTTGTCCCCAAAACGGGAATGCAGTAGTTCTAAAAGAGTTGACAATACGTACGTACGTGTTGGGTGACTTACTACTATTTAATACCTGTAAAACTAAGAAACAACAGCAGCTGTGAGATTGAGGATTTCGTCTAAAACCATTTCTGCAAGCTGTGTGTGGTACTTCGATCGCGCGTATACTACGGGTTTTATACGGCCTCACGCAAAGCATACAGTCCGTACCCGAGGAAGACCCGGTCTGAAGCTGCAGAGTTCAAGGAATAGGCATGTCTGCGTTTGGGAAATAAAACAGTATGTTGAAGCTCCTCAGCCATAGCATGCCAGGAGCCTCACAACAATTAGAGTAGGTGGCACCTCTATATCTATCGTGTACCAGTATGCCGAGTTTATGCCACGAGTGAACATATATTTCTGAAGGACACGCATCACCCTAAACGCGGGCGCCCCCTTGGAGCGATACACCGCAGGCCGCAGGGTTCCCTACTTTCGCCGGATACTACCGACGGAAAAGCCTTCAACCTCTGGTATGGGAAACAGATTGATTCCCGACACGACCGACGGAAATGCGATACCCGGTATTGGAGTCTCCGGGTCAACCGGCGGAAATGGGATGCCAGTTATCGGAGCCCGATCCTATCGGCCGACATGCGATTCTGCGTATCGGATCCCGATACTGCCTGCGGAAACACGAAACCGATATTTTTTTCATTGGAGCCCGATCCCACCCACGAAAACGCTACAGCCGATGTCGGAGTCTATTAATACCAGCGGAAATGCGTTACCTACTACTGTACAAGGTACTCGTATCGGACCCCGAACTTGCCAATGGAAATGTAATGGTACTCCGTATTGGAGCCCGATACTACCGGCGGATAAGCGATGCTCAGTGTCGGAGCCTGATGCTCCCGACGGAGACGCGATAGCTGGTATCGGAGCCGGATGCCACCGACGGAAAAGCGATACTTGGTACCTCGACCCGGTACTACCGGCGGTATTGCAAGGATACTCTGGGTATCGGCGCGCGATCCCACCTGAACGAAGAAGATCCTGCGTATCGTTGCCTGATACTATAGAAAAATAGGCGATACTCGGTAGGAGTCCAATACTATCAGTGGAAGTAGGCCGATAATCGGTATCACAGAGAGAGCTACACACTAGCGGCGGAAACGCCACGATCCTAGCTATCGAAGCCCAATCGCCTACTACCGACGGAAATACGATATAGTCAGTATCGGAACTCCATACTACTGGCTGGAATTCGATGATACACCAGGTATCGGAGCACGGTATCACCGGCAAAAATACCATGGTTTCTCGGTATCGGAGCCCGATACCACCGTCGGAAATGTAATACTCGGTACAAGAGCCCGATCCTATATTGGTGGAAATGAGATACTGTGTATCGGAGTCCGATATTATGACGGCGGAGGAAGTGCGACGATGCTGAGTGTCGGAGCTCGATACTACCGACGGAGAATGGATACCGGGTATTCCATCCCGACACTATCAACGGTAATGCAACACCCGGCTGCCGGATACTACGGGCAGAGATACGAAACCCTGTATTGCTTGGGTCCGATGGTACGGGCGCAAGTGCGACAATACTCGGTATCTGAGCTCGATACTACCTGCGAAATAACGAAACCCGGTCAACCGCTTCCTAGGGAAAGGATATGACACCCGCCACTGGAACCCATAACTACCGATGGGAAGTCGATGTATGCGCGGTGTCGAAGCCCGAAACTACCAACGGAAATGTGATGATACTCGGTATCGGAGCTCGATCCTGCCGACGGAAATGTAATATCAGGTATCGGAGCCTGGGAATGCCCATGTAAATGCGAAACCCGGTGTCGAAGTCCCAAACTACTGTACCACGGTATGGAATTTTGATAACACCCGGTATCAGAGCCATAGATCCCATCGCTTCCTTCGTGACCCCCCCCATGCGTCTCGAGTCCTCCGCAGCCCCCCGCCGAGTTGGGCGACAATGCTCTAATCCGGGAGCCCTCTCCTCACTCGGTTTGCCCCTAACGCGCCAAAAAGGTTCGTCAGAACCCCTCGCAAAATCCCAACCTTGTGCTCTCAACTGGCACATACAGTCTCCTCTCGCTGCTATCAATGGTGCCCAGCTATAACGCCCCCCGTCCTGTGGAAATGCGTGCTTGATGGTAGTCAGGGTGCAGTCCATGCCAGGCGATAATCCGGGTGTACTCTTCCCGGAACGACATGACTGCTGTGCATTTCGCTGCCTCTTCCGATAATTCGAGGGTTTTATCGTATGCCCACCACACCTCATGGTCTGTGCCCTCCTGCATGCTATGCGGAGCACCCCCCCCCCCCCCCCCCCCGTGCATCGAAACCTTTAAAGTCGACATGACTTCTGCCTGATGGGTTCGATGGCGACCAGTGAGGGCCGCCGCTTGCTTGTTCGATGAGCTAACGAGGCATCACACAGGGCGATCTACACCTCCACACACATCCCTCAACATCTCCATCGCTCGCTCCAATAAGTACGTACGTACTCCTCTGGATCAATCGGGGCGCCCACCTACCACCGCGTCCCGTCTAAAAACACACACGCCGTACACTATAGCATTAGCGATCGAATTGTCACGTGCAACGTACAAATATGAGGTTCGACGAATTGCTCAATGTTTCAGCTCATGTGTCGCTGCTACGTTCATATTCGTATCGCGAACGTGCTTCGAGGGACAGACCCCCTCCCCCGCCGGTCCAGAACCCTTGCACGTTCGTGTCCCTTGACCGAGGGATTCGATGGTAGTGAGGGCTGCTACTTGCTTGTCCGGCACATCAATGAGTCAGCGCGATAGACAACCCGAACTTCCACCACCCTGGCTACCCCCGTCGCTCGCTCCAGCACGTACGTACCTGGTATTCCTGTGTGCCGATCGGGGCGCCTACCACCGTCTCCCCCGTTTGGTACTGCAGTGTACAGACACCTAAATATACTCTACTTCCGTGTGTTCTGTGACACGACGAGAGTGCGGTCCTACCGCGGTTAAATATCACACCCCATAGCCGAGGCGTTCTACGATATAGAGGTATCACACTTGAGAAAAAAAACGTTTCTGAGCCACCACGGCGTCCGTACCGAATGCCAGTTGAAGGATGGATGAGCATGTAACTTGTGCTCTATATTGTTGGGCACATCGGGTGTGTACACGTACAAGATGCGTGCAGCATCAGTCGTATTCGTATGTATGTCCCCGTTGAATTCCGCAGTATACGTTGAGGGAGGGGGACATACAAGCCTCAGAGAATTTAGGGTGGACCTCTATCGTAGGATGCCTTAACACTCGCGATCAAAGCGTCACACCCAGCAATTGCAAGTGAGGAGCTTCGACAATATCCTTGATGTTGCAGCCGAGGTGTGCTTTGAACGTTTATATATGGATATGGAGGCGTACTAGTGTAGGGGTATATAACACCTTAACTTTCCGAGGCTCCTCACTCCCTTGAGGGATCTATTTACCTCAGACAAACACTGACAGTGACAGCGTTGTGGAACAAGAAGCGTAGAACCGATACTACTTACTGCGTAGTAGGTGTGCGACAGGGGCGCCCGGAACAGTCTTTTTCGACGCCTCACATAAAACAAAACAAAAAACCGACCGCTGTGACCACAACACGATTTATACTACAGAGGTAGTCGTAGTTGATGGAAGTTACTTGTTAATGACTTGAGCTACAGAAGTGTGGAAAAATTAGTTTTGGCGCTAGAGGGAGACGCCAATGAAAAGGGGGCAACCCATGGCCTAGGTACACGCCTGGAAAAGAAGATCGATGTTCGTATAAGACGTACCCTTAAGGACTTAGAGGGTAGCGTTGTCAGTGCCCTTAAGAAACATCGTCAGTCAGAAATGTTGCCTCATAAGGCCAAAAAGTGCTACCAGGACGCGTCTATCACCTAATTTGCGTTTCGACGGACAACCTCCACCCCCGCGATCCGGTACCGGTCCTGGTATACATCATTTGCCCGAGGGATTACATGGCGACGGGGACCGCCTATTGGTGGTCCAGCACTTCAAAGAGAAGAAGCGCGCAAGACAACCTGCACCTCCGCCACGCTCCCTACCCCCATCGCTCCCTCCGGTAAGTACGCATTCCTTCGTGCTGATCGGGACGCCTACCACCGCCCCCCTTTGTTCGGCGGATGCCAACCCCTCCTCTGTCAAGGTTTTTTTTCAAGGTAGCCTGTCCTCTGGTCGAGGGGTTCCATAGTGATGACGGGCACGGCTTGCTTCTCCGGCGTGCCAACAAGGTGGATCGAAAGGCGATCAGCACCTCCGCCATCCCTCACTTGTCAATGGCCGCATTGCTCGTTACTACTGTAAGCACGTTTTCTATTCCGTGCCGATCGGGACGCCTACCGCCGTTGCGCCTCCTTAGTCAGTGTTGCGCTTCGAGGGACACCCCCCTCTCGTGTCCATGACCCCTTCAAGCCAATCTGTGCTCTGTGCGAGATATTCCACGGTGTCGAGGAAGGCAGCTTGCTTGTCGGGTATGTCAAAAATGCCGTCCGCACATTTATGTCCCGTACGACTCCCGCCACTCGCTCTTGTAAACACATACTTTCCTCCGTGCCAACCGATACGCCTACCACCGTTCTCCTTCCCCAACGAACAACGCGCTTCGAGGGACAGCCTCCACGTGTCGAGAACATTCCCGAGGTAACCTGTCTTCTGCCCCAGGGGTCCGATGGCGATGAGGGGCGGCGCTTTCTTGCCCAGTGTTAACACGTCGGCTCGAAAGGCGATTCCCACCTCCGCCATCACTCACTTGCCCCATCGCTCGCTCCTGTAAGTACGTAGTTTCCTCTGTACCGCTCGAGACGCACACCGTTGTTCACTTTCCGTGGTCAGCGATGCGCTCCAAGGAACAGCCCCCCCCCCCCCCAGATCCAGAACAATGTAACATGGGACCAAGGTAGTGAGCGCCCAAATGTTGGAGGTGTCTCTACTAGGACTAGGAACGGTGCTCCGTCTCGAAAGGGATGTCTGGTCAATGGTAAAAAAACTAAGGCAAGCAACAAATGAGTACCCCCCCTCTCCCCCCGCCCCAGATCCAGAACGCTCACAAGGTACCCTGCCTGTCCTCTCGCTAGTGTGTCCTATGTCAACGATGTAGCACGCAGGGCCATCCGCGTCTGCATCCTTCTCCGCCCCCCCTCCTATAGCCTGCTCCACACCCAGGAAGTACACCCTCGTTCCGATCCGAACGCCCACGATCGCCACCCCTCCTTCTTCAGCAATACGGCCTTCGAGACTTGCAAGGAGCCAAATCTCCTCAGCCTTCGGGGCGCAGCCGGTGAACCAGCACCACCGACCGGTCGTTTATCGTGCACGACATATTTCGCACACTCTAAACGGCTTTTACTGGAGTTACCGAACCGAATCGATACTGGGCAGGCCTTCAAAGGCGGATAGGGGAAGCCACGAGGATGTATACCGCTAACGCGTGATACGACACGGCATGTCTCACAGTTTTTGTTTTTGCCAAAACACTTCTGACTGTCGTGGCTGAGGGACTCTATCCAGTATCGTCGACGCACGATTTGAGATTCACGCGTTATACTCGCTGTGTACCTAGGTCCTCGGGTTGCACTGTCGCGTTCTCTCAACCGCCAGTTTCTGGGTGACGTATACACATGATTACAGCATCAAGCTTTAGAACCTCATAGCGACACCGATCCCAAACAACCTTGAGCATGGATGGGCTGCTACGAAGGATTTAGAGTAGCGCTCGCCGGTGAGTATGCGACCTCTAGTTCCTATTTTCCTAGCACCCCCTCCCAGGAAGGAGCCTCATGTTCTTACTTAACGGTAGGTTATATTTTATACGTGGGCCTGTACTACTGTAGAGCTCCTCAGTGAGCATTCACACAAAAAGTACTGTTGGTGCAGCAACTCCATCGTACTAGCTTGCGTGTCATAGTCAGCATCTGGGGAGGGGAGATTCCGGGGTGCGCCGGATAACGTGGTGTACAGTAGTAAGGTCGTCACTGCTGTATTTCATGTGACCCATGCAACCACGCAAGCCCGGCTACACCTGCATGCAAGCAGTGCCGGATAAATCCGCTGTCTCGAAGCACGCAAGCGCCAACACGTACTTTTCGATGTGGAGGGCTTTGGGTGCATCGGGGTGGAGGGTGCAGCAGTCTCTTTGGTCAGCTGGCGGCGAGCGTCGTGGGGGGCGGGGCGCGCGGGTGCGGGGGGGGGGGGGGGGAAGATGAAAGGCGAGGGACAAGTGGTGGTGAAGGAACGCTCGCTACAAATCGTCTCGGTGACCATGCGGGTCGGCGTTCCGAGGAGGGTGTCCCCCTTCAAGCTCAAGCGCAGGGGTCGCCAGGAAGCTGCAAGGAGCAGAAGGGAGGCGCGCGGGGGGGGGTGACACACCCACACCCATGGCGTGGCGGCGGAACCTGGACGCGGCTCAGAGTTTCATAGTATGGGGTAGATGAACGTGGCACCTTGGTGACACTTCATTTGCTTAAAGATATTGATGGGGCAACGGTGGTAGGTGGAGTAGACTGGCAGTTTAACGCGTGAATAAGTTTTCCCACTTTTGGTTCTCCCTTTGTTTTTTTTGTATTTTTACGGTTACTACCGTGAAAAGCGTTGAGAGTTCGCTCAGGGGTCCAATCGTTTTTCAGCGCTCGATTTTTCTCCAGAACGGGGAGGTTAAGGTCGCCAATACCGAACAAAAAGGACAGATCTGGCTGAGGGCCTTCCGAAAATACATTGATCGCTCTACTTTAGAATCCTCTTACCGTCCATTGTCGAGAAAACGAGCGCTGAAAAACGATCGCACCCCTCCGCGAACTCAACCCTTTTTGAGGTGGTATTTTACAGTAGGGGTGCTTATAAGTGAAGAGTATGGTTCATGCTGCACATTTCTCTACGTGTGTTATGATACTGCCTTGAATGAGGCTGAAAGCCCGGAAATTACCTGGCTTCAAGTATTGGGATCGTATTTGTAGTACTTGGGGGGCGTTTCGTAGATGGAAAACCAGGGGTTCTTCGGCTCTCAGTCTCCGCGTGCACGAAAGGGATAAAGGTGATCTTTTATATCTAAGCAAACAACACACGTGAGTACCAACAAGTACACCGACTTGATTGGCAAACCTGTCCAGGGATACAAAGCGTCCCGACGTTGATCTTAACAAGTGGCGTCGTCGGCAGGATTCGAACCTGCGCGTAAAATCACAATTGGGTTTCCAATTCATCCCCTTAACCACTCGGGCACGTCGACGAACAGCCGCTGCCTCTGGCACCGCGCCGCCAGCTCTTGGTTATGGCTTCGGGCCCGGCGGGGTCCCTAGACCATCCGTCCGGCGTGATATCACCCCGCCGCGAGGCCCACGGCCGCGACCGCTCGCACCCGTCGTTATGGCCCCGCCTCCTGCCGCCTCGTCGATCCCGACGACGCCTCTTTCACAACCAAAATCGCGATTCACAGCGAAATTGGCGTTTTTGTACCATTTGGTTGCGTCGCGCTTCCTGACTCTGGCTCCCCACAGACTTTCATTCGACGAGATGTTTTGGATCGCATGCTTTCGGTTGGTGCGGCATTCATCGCGTGCGAGCAGAAATGCGCCCCTCGGTTTTGGGAGGGATTAGGCAAATCGGCCCCTCTGAAGACTTCGACGAGGGTGTGCGCCTGAGCGTCCAATTCGTTCGAGAAAATAAGCCTACGTGCTCCCCCGCAGTTTGGGCCTGAGTGGTTCCCCCCTCAGTGATGCAGCATACAGTACTGCTGGGACGTGACAGCTGGATGCATTTTAGTAGCCGCTCCCACCGCTCTCTCCCACCTCGGCCGTCAGACCAACGCGTTTTTATCGAGCTGGAGTTAGTCCACCACGCCCCGACAGGCATGTCCGTACACGCCATCGACCTCGCCGCTTCTGGTGGAGGCTTCCATTTATGCTACGAGGGCGCTGCAGGAGTCACCCTGTCCGACGATCCCCAACGGCTTGCTGTCAACTTGGTTCACCACGATTGCTCCCCGGCTCTCACTGGACACTACTTGGTCGACATGATGCCCCATCTCGACCTACCCTCGGTCGAGGAGCACTTTGTCGCCTCCGGACGACAGGTTCTTTCCCTCGTTGGAGTGGCGAATCTCGAGCCGGGGGACATCATCGGTGTCGCCCACGCCCCACTGCTGAGCGTCCCGCTGGACGTTTTGGAACAGAACAGCCGAGCTCCCTCCCTCTGAGGTGGCTCCGGTCTCAGCATTTACAGCTTCCCCCCTCGCAGCTCCAGCCTCGCCCTCGCCTGCACTTCTTCAGCGATTGAGCCCAGAAAAGCGCGCCTCGTTCCTGCGCGTCTGGGCGCATTTGCGATTATATATACGAGCGGTGGCGTTTGACCTTCACAGCACGGGCTGGACCCCTGAGGCCATCGAACAGCTGGGATGTTCTCTGTGAATTTCCTGACATTCTTTTGAAGTCCAAGCCGGATTTTAGTTCCTGCTTGTTGACGCCTTTCGTCGTGATTTCGGTCACGGAAGGAGGCGCTCTTGTCACATCCAGGCCGCACCGCAACAATCCCATCCTGGCCAAGGAAGTGGAGGCCACCTTGGACCGGTGCCTCGTGGCAGACCTGATCCAGCACTCGACCTCCCCGTACTCGAGCCCGCTGGTGGTCATCCCGAAGAAGTCTGGAGGCGTTCGGATCACCGTGAACTACAAGAAATTCAACCAGATCAGCAGCCTCAGCAAGCTACCTGTTCTTCGCGTGGACCAAGTCCTCGACTCCCTGGGAAAGGGACGGGTGTTTTCCCTCTTCGATCTGGTCTCCTCGTTCCACCAGAATACTGCACACAAGGACACCGTCCCTCTCACGGCGGTTTGCACTGCCACGGGCTTCTACGAGTGGATCGTCATGCACTAAGGCGGCAGTGCTTCGCCTACTGTAGCTGGTTTGTCAAAGTGATTAACGAAGTCATTAAAGGTCTGGCATAGGCGGCGGCCTACCTCGATGATGCTTCCGTTTTCGACTCTGATCCGACGGCCCACGTCGAGACGATACGAGCCCTCTTCGAACGCCTGCGCAAACACAACCTCAAGCTCTCCCCTCGAAGGCTCGCCTCGGCGCCATGGACGTAGATTTTCTGGGCCACTCCATTTCGACCGCGGGTATGTCCAAATGCGGACAAATGTTCGGTTTGGATGAAAATGCCCATACCCAAGAACCTCAAGCAGGTCCGTGCGCTGATGGGCGGCGTGGGGTATTGTCGTAAATTCCTGCCCGACCTGTCGAAAAGGAGCCGCCCTCTCACTGCCCTTCTCCGGCAGGGAATTAAGTACGTCTTTACGCCGGCTATGGAAGTTATCGTCCGCCAGATCCTCGATGAGCTCGCTGCCCCACGGATTTTGGTATTCTCTGACTGGGACGTCGTAGCCAACGGCTCCCGCCCCCTACACGTGTACTGCGACGCCTGCATCGACGGTTTTGGTGCCGCGCTCGAACAAGAACAACCGGACGGCTCGGTACGACCCATTGCTTATATCAGCCACGTTGCCCTCGATTCCGAGAGGCACTGGACCCCGTTGGACCTGGAAGCTGGCAGCATTGTCTGGGCCATCAAACGACTCCGAGCCTGCCTGTCAGGCACGAAGTTTCGCAATTTTTCGGATCAGAAAGCACTTGAGAGCATCGACAAGGGAGAGGATCACAACGCGCGAATCCAGCAGTGGCTCAACTTCCTCACCGCGTTCGACTACGCCCTCCAGTACCGCAAGGGCAGCGCCGACGGAATTGCTGAACATCTATCCCGCCTGCGGGAGCCCGCCACAGAACACGACTGCTGTGGGTCTAGCAGCCTCACCCCCGTCGAGAACGGTGGTATCTTCCTCATCCGAGCCTGCGGGCTTCGCATTCACTCTTCGCCGACCCCTGGTGTCGGTTAGAGTGGGCTGATGCCGAACACTGAGAGTGCCGTCTTAGGTGGGCTGCCTTTCACCTCTTCGGAGTTTCGCAATTTTCGCGCACACGGGCCACGTATGAGGATTGACGACCTCTCTGCTCCTTCGGGGAGATTCGTCGCTCGTGTATCTCCTTCCGTCGCCACCGTCGATCGCTGTCCTGGCTTGAGTTTCCAACTCCGCTTTCGCTTCGGTTTTCGTCGTACCCTCCGGGGGCGACCAGGGCTTTGCAGAAGCCCCCGCTGCAGTGACGATTATCGCCCACCGCGCTCCTCCCCCGACGAGCACTCTTCAGGGAGAAGATTCCTCCGTGATCACTGATCCGGCCGCGTCCGTTCCTTTGCCGCCTGGCAGCCCGGCGCCTCTGAACATCTTGCCGCCTTCACGACGCATCTCCACTCGGACGCGCCGACGAACAGCCGCTGCCGCTGGCACCGCGCCGCCTGCTGTTGATGTTGGCTTCGGGCCAGGCGGGGTCCCTAGACCATCCATCCGGCGTACTATCACCCCGCCGCGAGCCCCACGAACGCGACCGTCAGCACCCGTCGTTATGGCCCCGATTCTTGCCACCTCGTCGATCCCGACGGTACCCATCCCGTCCGACCGTGACCGCGCCGAGCCCGTGGGAACTCTTTTACGGCTTCCGCCACCAACTGACGCACCGCCCGTCAACACGACCGACTTGGACGCGTTGGGCGCAGCTGCCGAATTTCAGTTCGGTGATTCCGCAGCGCGCTATTCGCATGCCGACTGGGCTCGGGAACAACAGGCCGAGCTCGCGTGCAACGCCGCCATGCGCTACATTGCCCGTGGCTGGCCGGAAGTTTGGCCCGCCGACGTTTTTGCCGCGTTTCCCTTCCCACCAGCGCCCTCTCTTTTCGGAGGTTCAGGAGCTTGCTACCAAAGGCCGTTTGCACACCACCGACGCGGCCATCGTTCTACTCGTCCGACAGCCGTCCCCCCCCCCCTTGCATCCGACAAGCAACGCCCTGTGGGTCGTACGGCCTGTTTGTTGAACGACGAGCCTTTGCGCATTTATGTGCCGCTGCTCATGCGCCCATGGGCCACGAAGGATTGCCATTCAATAGCTTCCTGCCACCTAGGAACCGCGCACCCTGCGTATGCTCGAACGTTTCTACTGGTGGATCGGTTTAAGCATCTGTGCCCGGTGGTTGTTACGCAACTGCTTGGAATGCCAAGCACGGAAAAAGTCGCGGCAGACGGTCCGGTGGCCCACCATCACGTTACCTTTGCCAGAAGGGCCCGGCATCGCCGGCAGCATCGACTATTTCGGCCCTCTCTCGGTGACGCCTCGAGGAAATACCCACATCTTGCTTTTGATTTATCGTTTCAGTGGCCGAGCCGACATGTACGCCGTCACAGCGGCAGCTTTCACCGCCGAGGGCTCAGTTAACGTTCTCATCAACCGGTATGTTCCCCTCTGGGGGTTCCCGCGCACATCCTCTCGGACACCGGCGTCCAGTTCTGCCCCAAGCTTTCGCACGCCATTAATCAGCTTCTCGGGGTTCGGAAAATTGCCACCAGCTCCTACCACCCAAACGGCAATGGTGGGGTGGAACGTTGAAACCACACGATGGCCCAGATGCTGGCAATGGTCGTCAACGAGCTCCAAAACAACTGGAATGAACAGCTCCCTCATGTCGAATTTGCGTACAACAAATCCGTCAGCGCCGCCACGGGCTTGGCTCCCAACGAGGGTCATATGGGTCCGCTGACACGCCTCCCTCTCACGATTTTCGAGCGTGCTGGAGTCGCCGGCCACGAGAGCTTGATCCACGACCACCTCGCTTACTCTGACTTGGCGACGGACCGCCAGCAGTGCGCGTACGATATCGTTCGCGAATACCACGCCCTCACTCTTGCTCGCGTGAACCACCGCAACTCCGCCCTCTCCGGCGCTCTGCGTCTAGTCCCCAAATCTGACGTCGGCGGCTGGGCGTGGGTGTACAATACGGCGGTCACCATCCGGTTGGACGCAGAGCCCGACACGGACGACAAGGTCCTCAAGGACAAACGCTCACTCAACTGGACGGGTCCCTACAAAGTGCTCGCAGTTGGCCCCTGCTCCTCGGCGGACACCCCGGACATATCTCCTCTCGGGGCAAAGCTCCTGTATTAGGATCTTCCTTCCAATATGCCCGGTGCTGATGCTCGCCGGCGCGTGTCAGTTCATCGCTGCAAACCCTGTGCCAACCCCCACGACCGTGGCGACATGCCGAAGTATTTGCCGGTGGTTGACGCAATACGTGCTCAACAACTTCTGCAAATAATTCCCCCCCCGTACCACGTCACCCAGCACGACGTTTCGACCCCTGTTCAACGACTCGAAGTGGAAACGATCACCGGACTCCAATCGGTTAGAGATCGAGGTGGCGTCATCGCGGTGATGTACGAGACGCACTGGACAGGACTATCCCGTCCATCCTGGGAACGGGAGATGTACCTTCAGCTTCGCACCACGATTTCTGCGCTACTGGGCCGGCACCCCGAACCAGCACTACCACACCAACCGCCTGTACCGCAAAATGAGAATCGGCGCGGCACAACGGGAGCTTTTTCGGAGGAAGGACGAGTGGTTTCCGGCACCCGGCTATGGCTGAGTATCGCACGCCGATGGGCTTCGCCGATACTGTGCTTCCAAAAGGGGCTCACCTTTGGTACAATGGCGACGACGGTCTGTGGTGGCTCGGGAAAATCCGCACGACTACGACAATGGATGGAGTATATTTTATTCGATGTTTGGACGACCCGGGACCGATCAAGCTTCCTTTTCCCCCGGCGCGCTACACGACTTCGACGAGAGCTGTACGAGGTTCTTAGTGTCTGCAAATCCACTTGGCTAGCGTGTTTGCACGAGGAGTCCAGCGTAAATGATTCTCGAGGCGCCGACGTGCATAGCTGACTTTTGTTTCTCGGCTGCACTCGATATTTGTTCTTGTCGTTTTCCTGGAGTTTGGGAGGTGTTTTTTTCTACTTCTTGACGTTTCCGCGTTTTCGGGTCGGGGGGGGGGGTTCTGCTCGGTGTGTTTCTGGTTTGTTTTTTGTTTTTTTTTTCTTGGGCTGGGTTGGGGATGGTTTTAGCGTATTTTGTCCTGCGTACCCCCCCGCTTAGTGTCGGGGTTGATCTGGGTAATCGTGCCACTCATTTATGGCACAGAACGCGTTTTCAGAGTTGTGAGCTGGGTTTGGGTGGTTCTTCGCGTCTTCCGTGTTATTTTTCTTCTCGTTTTTGGTATTCACTTTCCGCTTTTCCATTAAACTTCCTCGCCCCTCCCCCCCCGTTGCGGGTGGCATGGCGATGGCTTTCGTTGACGATTTATTCCTGCGCCTTAGGGCTAGCTAGGCCTTCCTTTGTTTCTCTTTTTTTTGTACGTGCCTTGTCGGCTTCGTTACCTCGACGTTCAGAGGTGTGGGAGTGGGTTTTTTTGAGGAGCGCATCTTCGACTCAGGTTCTAGTTCGTGGAATCGGGGTTTCCACGAGTTTCCCATCATTCTGCATATACGGCTCATCAGAGTGGGCTAGTGTTATGATACTGCCTTGAATGAGGCGGAAAGCCCGGTAGTTACCTTAGTTCGAGTATTGGGGTCGATTTGTAGTACAGTACCTGGGAGGCCCTTCGTAGATGGATTTCCCAGCGAGGCACGAGCTCGGCTCTCAGTCTCAGCGTGCACGAAAGAGGTAAAGCTGTTCTCCTATAATAACTAAGCAAACACACGTGAGTACCAACGAGTACCGACTTAATAGGTAAACCGATACAAAATGTCCCGACCTTGATCTTAACACGTGCACATTCGAATGAAAATCATCATGAAACCTTAGGATAACACCATCTTCGAGCAACCTTTGAGCATATGGGCTTTTACATAGGGTTTACAGTAGGGTAGCGACCCCAATCACTCATAAAATATCTTCAATCTGCTGCCCCAAGACTCTATGATACGTGTGGTAGCTCCAACCTTCTCGACCTATATTGCTCATCTACTTCTCCATTATTGGTCGCATCCATCCTCCTTGTACATATCCACACGCCATGGGCGCCATCCCCGCGCTGCTCACCACCGTCACTAGTACGTGTAGGAGGGTGGGGAAGTAGCGACAAAAAACGATTACGGCAGGCATCGGCCACACTAGAGCTAGCTGCTGACTGTATGCATTGGGGGGAACGGATGGCAGCTTTACTAGTTCCAAGAAGACTACTGCTGCTGTGTAGTGCAAGACTGCAATGCAACTGATTGCAGGTCACGCGCGCAGCATCAACTAGTACCGGCAAGATTACACTCCTTCCCGCTCCTTTAGCTCTAGCAACAGTCATCCTGTACAGCAAGGAAGGTACCGACTTTGCCCGGAAATATAAGGAGATTTGGGCTTCATTTATTTCTAAACCTTATATTAAGGTACTACTGTATAAAGGATGTATACTCGTACTACAATATCAGGCATGCCTCAAAGGTACTTACGGGTACTGTCTGTGTGTAGATGATAGACGTTGCGCTCGGGCAACTCCCGCGGAAACGCACTCTATTGACTCGTGGACTCCTGGACCCACCTCTGTGCTGTGCACTCTGATCCCTGGCCATTCGTTTTGGCCTTTCTTGTTGTGTGAACTGAGAGCGAAGACATAGAAGCCGGTTCTGCACCTACCTCTCCTGCAGCGTTTGGCTTTCAAAAATTGGAATTTTGAAAAGCACACACACGCAATAATAATAATCGCCCAATCCCTTGTTGCTGCTGCTGTGTGCTCGTAGGGGGATGAATAGTGGAGATGATGAGTTTGAAGCGGGAATCCGCCGCAAGATGGGGATCTGGCAGACTTGCTGACTGGTCACGCGTTGATGATCTGCAACAACATCAACTACTGCTACAACTACAGCAGGAGGACAGGAGAGCAGGTGGGACTCCTCTAACTCACACATTTTGCTGCTGTTGTATCGTGGGGCATACCGCTCTATCCCTAAATGTAGCAACGTTTCACATTTAATGCGAATGATAAAATAGTCTTTACATTTACGGACACATAGGTATGATTCTGAAAACGAAAATGTCATGAAGCTCTCTGTTCGCAAACGAACAACTCCGTGCCAACACTAATATCAGTATAAACGTACAAACTGCTCATCCGGAACAGCACGAATTCGACGACCTCCACGACCTTGACTTTTCGATGGGAGAAGACGAACAACCGAAAAATCATGAACGAACCAAAATTGTCGATTCTCCGATTTTCCTATATTCCGTTTTTCCGATTCTCCGAATTTCAGCTATCCGAATCTCCGATTAGAATGAGATAAAATCTTATTTTTTTACAACCTCCTACTCTCTCATTTGTTCAAATTTTCGTGCAAAATTTTCAGTAAAACGTTCCGCCATCGTTTTTTTCCCCATTTTTACTGATTTTTATTCATCTTGTTCATCTACTGGTACAGGAGCACAGCAGCTGTAAACTCTGTGCTGCCTGAGACTGCACGCTCCTGCTGTACGTACTTCTGCCTCAACACCTCTACGCATACGAAACTGCGTTGACACTCTGCCTGGGTTTGGCTAACACCGTACGGCACAGGAAGGTCGCCGGCTGCAAGCAAGAGGGGAGGGAGGAGGCGACGGGTCGAGAGAGCACAGCGCTGCGGCAGTGGCAGTGCGGTGGGCGTACTAAATCCCCCTCTCTCTCACTCGTGCACGCACAGAGAAACATACTGCATCTTTCGATTGCAAGCATTGGTTGACTCCCTCTTCAGAGCATCAGAGGACCATCAAGGGAGCTACTGCTACGGCTGTGGTACGCCCCATCCCCGAACAAGAACCGACTAGGCCCCTAGCCGTCTGCCGCCACGACTCTCAGGCGGTCTGAACCCCACCGGCTCGGGGAGGACCCATACACTCTCACCGAGGTGTCGGCGTGAGCTGGCCGGGAATGCTGGGGAGGCAACACCACCCAGCAACAACAACATCACACACAAGCGAGGTAGTGATAACACCAACAATTCGTCTTCTTTCAAGGCAAAAGCCCTCGGAAGCAGGCAAGAGCCCCTGTGATTTTTTGGCTGTGTGTTACGGACAGCAGTAGCAGCAGCAGCGGGAGCGGCAGCTACAGCTTTTTTTCTTTTAGACGGGACACGACAAGCTTCTGCAAACCTCGGACTCTGAGCAGTCTCGAGTCGGGAGGGGGGGGAACAGGAACGCAAGCGGGGAGCGAGGGAGGGAGGGAAGAAAGGAGGGGGGGGAGGAGGGCGAGCCAGGAACCAGCTCGCTCAGAGAGTAGGAAGGAGTCTGGATGGGGCAAGATGATCTTGCTGCTGTTCCGAGGCCTATCAGGGAAAATGGGGGGCTTTTAGCTGGAGCATATGACAGGAGGGGTGCTGGAGTATCGCGGATGAACTCGATCTCCCTAGACGTGGACGGGCTCATTGAGCAACTGCTATCAGTGCGAGGTGAGAGGGAAAAGGGGTTTGAGAGAGAGAGAGAGATCCGCGGCGGGGAGCGTAGACGGGACCCCGAAGTCTGCTGTCACGCTGTCGCAGCAGCAGTGGTTCGATGATGTCGTTCGTCCAAAATCAAAAATAATACAGGAACAGTTTGCTTTTTTTTGCAGTCGTACATACACTACGAGCAAGATTGTTATCTATGAGATTATTTTTTCCCACCACAAATTGCAGGTCAAGGTTGCTGTTGTTTGCTTTTTGGCCCACGGCCATTGCAGTACGAGTAGGACTCCGACCCAGCCCACCTCCCACCCCTCTCGCAGAAGTACACCACCATCTCTCGAGGATGCTCTCCCTGTTGCTTAAAATAAATCCGTCTGCATTGCCTTGCACTCCCTCTCGAACGAGAGCATGGCGTTTTGATTTGCTGTTGTGGTGATTTTGAACCTTTCAGCCAAAATACGTCACAAAAATGCCTCAGGCCTATTAAACACGAGTATATTTGTCAAGATACCCCTGGTACCCTGCACGAAACAGCAAGCAAACAAACACAACAGCTGCCGCACCAAAGCAGGGGAAGCAGTATCTCAACCCGACAACTGCACTATATAGTCCATCCAGTCGAGGCCGCCTCAGCCAAGTCGGCCCTCCGGCCCTAGGCTGTCGAGCGAGGTCCCTGATAGCACACGATATGCAGCCGAATATATCCATGTAGTCGACAGCCGTAGACATACGTGATAAACATCGCTAAAACATACAGCCCAAAAATGCTAAAAACAACATGCGAACGGTTATATTACGATTTCGAATTTTGGTTGGCAACTTCGCGATGTGCAAGCGACCTTTCTGCTTTCCTTGGGCGAAGCATGAAGTGCTATATGTTGACGTCGCTGTCTTTGAGGCAGGCGTCACCGTATTACTGCTGTACTCGCAGCTTCAACCTGGTCTCCCTGTGTCCCGTACCAGTAGTCTACGTGCCCAACGACACTTTTGTTGAGCACACCCAAGTACATACAAGTACTGCGTGACTCGCTCTCAAGGTATGACGCACAGATATCAGGAAGGAGTACCGGTAGCATATCATATCTCACGAAAATTGGGGTCTAAAAATCGCGAAAATAGCGCCGCTGCAGTGCTACAGAACTCGTACTAAAGGCAACACGGCACGAGGCAACTGGTCTTGGTTCTGGAGCCGATTTTCCGATGTTCCGATCGGATATTTCGCGATACTTGGTTGTTGTGCCGCGCTGTACTTTGGGCCTACTTACAGCCTACCTGGCATGACGATAAGCGCGATAGTTGAACTCTGTTTGTAAATCATGTGTCTGCTTTGTCCTACTCGCATTCATATGTGACTGCTTGCTGTTTTGGCTTCGAAGGTGGCTTTTTTGTTTCGGTCATCAGTTTTACTTTTTCGTGGCGCTGAAAAGCCGCGGTCACGGCTGTTCACGTGTTTACCCCATCCTTCCCCCCTCTCCCCCCCCCCGGCGTGTACATACCTTGGGTTCTTTGTATTCAGCAGTGCAGCAGCAGTGCAGGACGCCTATTTCAATGATTCGAAAACGAGCAATAAGAAAGGCCGGCTGAGATTTACGCAAACATCACGAATCCTGTACAGTAAAGTGTAGAATGCACCAATGCTTTACACAAGAAATCCAGCCCGAATCAGCTTTCCTATTTCTTATTTAGTGCCCTGTATGTACTCTATAGTGCCTCGTATAGGGTTCATTTCTACGTATTATAGTGCTCGGCGATTTTCGAAAGCTGGAAACGTGCACTATTACGGGGGACCGTAGTAAATGGGACCAAATTTTGTTAGTAAAAATAGGGAAACATACAGGTTTTTGTGACTACCGTGGGTGCTATTTACAGTAAATGGGACCAAATTTTGTTAGTAAAAATAGGGAAATATATATGTTTTTGTGTTTACCGTAGGTGCTACTTACTATGGTCCTCCGTAATATTATATGAATACAGCAGTACAAGGTTCGTATCAAGTACCGCCGTCAAGAAACACGTACCAGGTATAATATTAACATTATTTTGACACCATCCATGAAGAACCTTGAGCAGACAGCACTCGCCATTTGCTAAGAAATTGGTAGTCGAGGATTTCAGGCCAACTTTTCAAATAGTGGAGAATTTACAGCTAAGGCAAGCTATATGTACGCATTTTGTGCTCAGCAGGCACGATACTCTAAATCCTATATGTAACGCCTGCTGTGTTGAAGGTTGACTTCACAATAAGCCGCCCGCCAGCCTCACGTAGCCAAAATAAGAGATTATTATCTGCTGTCGTGTACTGTTGTAGGCGACTACATAGGAATTTATTGTAACGCTCGCCGTTGAGCACTATTTCTTACCAGGTAATTCGATAATCTACCGGTAAGCGTTCCCCCAAACTTGAGCCTTGCGGGTTTTTTCAAGTTATTTCTTGTAGTTCGTGGGGCTTTAATGCTGAGCTGCTACTAGTACCATACGTATACCGGTATAGGTTCTTCAAGTTTTTCAGAGTACTGCTGTAGTACCGTCGAGAACCCCGTGACGACAGGGAAGCCCCGCCGCGGCGCCTCTCGTGGTGAATTAACCCTACGTATAAACCGGACGTCCCTATTTGCAATTTCTGGATTTGCAGGAGTAATTCCTGCCCTGCTGTTGTGAATCATGAGCATTTCGGTGTTTTATGGTGAAAATGGTTGTCGGACCAACCCCACCTCCACTTTTTTGGTGCTTGTGGCCACTCACGCCACCATCCCTGAACCCACCCGGACTTGATGTCATTCGAAACCCTGCTCCCACTTGGTGCAGAAATATATCCAGCCTTGCACAGGAACATATCCGCCGGAGGCCGAGAGCGCGACATCGTGTCGGTTGCAATTACTGCACTTTTAGAGTTGTAATTAGCCCGACCCCCCCAACCCTCGTACGCGTATATCATGACAAAACCTCGTCGCTCGCACAGCCAACCCTAACGACCGGCACCTAAACAACCCTCAAAACCGACCCGAAACGCAAGAATGCCTGAAACCCGGGATTGCTCCTGAATGCCCCCGGGGTGGCGGTGGTGTGAATCTCGCCTATGATACATTGTCGTGGGTATCAGTTTCCCGTACCAGAGGGTGGTCTACTATTAATAATAGAGGGTAGTGCTGCCCGAGCCAAGAGTTGAGGGCCTACAACTCGAGGCGACGCGCGTACATGGAAGAGCGACTTGGCGACTGACTGAACGCTCTGAAAACCAAGAAGAGAGAGAGATTGCGGCGAAAAGGCAGAATGGAGGATGCAGAAAAACAAGGAACATCGACGGCGGCTTCTACGGACCTCGGAAAGGCAAACCTTGTCGTTATGGAGGGAAAGCCCCGGGGCCGGCGACGGCGATGATAGTTACGGCGAGGGCGGCGACGGTCTGTCTGTCTGTGTCTGTCTTTCTGTCTGTCTTTCTGTCTGGCTGTCTTTCTGTCTGTCTGTATGTCTGTCTGTCTTTCGCCGTGCCTGTCCTCACCGCCGCCGGCCCCGGGGTTGTTCCCGATCTTTGGCAGTACATGATTGACTTTGCGCTGTTGCGCCGCCCGTAGAAACCGCAATATTTCGTTTCTAAGTTTTCAGAGTGATCAGTCCTATTCAATGTGCGTACGCGTCTCGCCTCGCTTGTTTGTATAGATTTAGACCCTCAACTCTGGTTGATTTTGTTAACGTCCGCACCTGAGGCGGACAAGGGCCGGAGGTCGATGGTAGCGAGTTTCGGCAACGCGGATTGATACTGCAGTACAAAGCAGTAGTATTAATCGTAGCTCTCCTCAGGAGCCGCCGGAGGCGCGGTTGATCGACCTGATCCCATCTTGTGGAATGCGTGTGATTTCCGGGCGGCATGACTGCTGACTGAACTAATCCTACCGGGATTCCACCTGAATAGGATATGATCTCGCCCAAAAAGAGTTGATTGGTATTAGGTTCATTCTTATCGGCGAGCTTTTTTTCCTTGGAGATATGTATCAATATACGGAGGCGTTCTGTCACTACTCGTGAAGTTCTCCAGGAGCAAAAAAGAAAAAAATGTTAAGTTTCACATGTTTGGAAGAAAAAATCAGGAAAATCTGGGAGATTAAAAAATTGCGCGAAAAAAAAACGTGGAAATTATGGGGAAAAAGCTCTCCGATAAGAATGACCCTTTTAGCCGTCCGCAAGAGCCGCCGGAGGCACGGTTGAGCGGCCTGATCCCGCCCTGTAGAATACATGATTTCCAGGCGGAATGACGCCCGAGCGAAAACTGTAGGTAAAGTGTGGATAAGATCCTCCAGCACTTATTAGTAGTAATTCCAGATTCATGAGCGAAACCAAGATAAATTCGGGAGAGAGTGTTGCGCGTAAAAAAGAAAAGTAAAATCGTCCTGGAAATAGAGGTAATTATTTACTTTCCGAATTCGGGGAGACGAAATGACCCCACCCGGGCCTGGTATGTTTTCGCGAGAGGTATTCGCCCCAATCTTGCCGGCCTGTACCCGCTGCCGTACCCCACTGCCATGTAGCTTGGTACGTTTTACTGCTCTTTAGGGTGAAGATGAGTGATGGCTATACTGCTACCGGCATACCGTACCACTCTTGTCTGTGATTATAAGGCTCATTTGGAGTGCATTTTTATGCACCAAAGCTCACTACATTAAGGGACACGTGTGATGAGATAGCACCCCCCCCTACCTACAGGACGAATTTCACGGCATTTTTTCTCGAGATGGATGAGAGTCCAAATCGCCGAGCGATGCGTCGAGATGTATCATCGCCGTGTGTGCCTCCCCGGTTCTGGAGGTAATCGGCTCGGAATTTCAGCCCAGGGGGTGTGTTAACCTTACCACCCGGGTGATAACGAGGGATGCCTCACTCTGGACGTGAATATAAGGACCGCTTGGCATTGGTATTAATATGCGAACGGTCCTTCTATTTCGCCCATAGTGGTACCGTATCAAGAGCGATTGCTACAGCTGCTGTACCACGGTAGCTGTAGTACCAGTTAGAGGGCGCTCGTTGTTGAGAAGCGTCAACTTGGTGTCCAGGCTCATTGTCATATTTTTTCCTGACCTCGATGTAACTCTCTTGTATATGATTTGATTTAGAGTTCGTCCCACTGATGTTGAGCTGTGCTTACCCC
Organism: Macrocystis pyrifera; assembly: GCA_031763025.1. Taxonomy (NCBI): domain Eukaryota; class Phaeophyceae; order Laminariales; family Laminariaceae; genus Macrocystis; species Macrocystis pyrifera. The sequence continues at coordinate 12,156,436 of JASSKH010000015.1, forward strand.
TATTTTGTTAGTGTTGGTGCCGATCTGAGCCTATTTTTCCTGTCATAGTATTACGGGGGACCATAGTAAATAGGACCAAATATTGTTACTAAAAATAGGTGAATATGTAGGTTTTTGTGTATACCGTAGGTCCTATTTACTATGGACCCCCGTAATAGTAGTGTTCCTTAGGTGCGGGCACCCACTGCTGCTGCTGCTGCTGCTGTACAGCAGTATATATCCAACAACAGCTGTAATATCCACCAGGTGAACCACTCAGGACGGTACTGTTGTTGAGCGGTCATGTGAGGACCGTTAGATCTTCTTATTTACTTCCAAACCCCCCTTGTTGGGTAGCGGTCAAGTCATTCGCATTATTGATGGGTAAGCCGTCGCATCCCTGTCCATGTACATCACCGACCATGGACCAATGGGCCATAGAACCGGGGACCATACACGAGTAAATGGTCAGGAACACTTTATTAGTACTGACTGTTGGAATGTGCGTTTTTCACATTAAACCGTTCTTTCTACCCGTCGATATCCGGCACACCCAGTGTCCGTGCCGATCCTTCAATCCTATTAATAGACAGATGCAAGATAGAAGATACAAGTTCTGTTGTCACGAAGCCAGGGCAGAGAGAGATACTTGAAAAGTACTTTGTACCGCAATACGCGGAGCAGGAAATGCGATGCCATGCCATCCTAATGGATACGACAGGGACGACATACTGCTGCTGTACATGCTACGGTTTAGCGTTCCAGATGCGTTGCAAGAGAGAAAAAGCGAAAGAAACCAAGAGAAGAACACAAAAGAAAAAAAAAGGCAATACTTTTAGGCCAGAGACAAATAACGAGGTGATATAACAGTACTGCTGTCCAGCAGTAGCAGCAGCAGTGTTGCGTCTAAAGCGCACCATGCTGCCGTGTATCCAAGTATACCAGGAAGCATCACATACAGCTTGCAAAGACGAGGAAAATTTCGATGTGGCTTGACGTCACAGCTAACTTTTTGTTTTTTTTCGTTGTTTCCAACCTACCTACATACCACGTACAGCAGAGAAGTACTGCTATATTTCGAATATTTCGTATAACAATTGTGTTGTGGTTGTTCTCCCATTTGCTCCTTCTGTGCACCATGGTACTGCGGAATGTGGTGTCTGGATTCGCATTGGTACCGGTGCACTTTTAGCAGCACCAGTAGAGAGATACGTACTCCTAGAGATATTTCTATGTCATAGGTATTCAGGTCCGTTGTGGTCTGCTGTGCTCGATGTGGTGCTCCCGGTGTGGTTTTGTATTCTGCGGCCATAGCATACCATAGGATATGATACATGATACCAGTACTTATTAATAACTGTACCGGTATGTGTTACCGTTGCAACAGCACTTGAGGACCAGGAAAAGTGACTCTGTCCGCATACGTACGAAGCAGCGAGGGGAACATCACTACAGCCAGTGTCACAGAACTGAAAACGAGAATGGCTTTCAGACGTGTTTTTTGTCGAATACCTGGTATGTCGGAAGTGTCGGTCGGTGAAGACAAAAAAATATACGGAAACGATTCGGTTTTTTCGGCGCGCCGGCCAAATGGTCAACATTTCGAAGGGTTCGGTGTGAGTATCTTGATATTTACCGAGTGACGACACGATCGTATGGTGTGACATGGCCTCCTTGCCGTACCTGCGGCTGCTGCGCAAGACAGCAGTAGCGGCGGACGCAATTATCACCCACAGCGTGCAGAAGCTACAAGCAGTGTTGTGAACCGAAAACGAAAAAAGCTCGGTCGGTCGGTCGGTCGGTCGTTTTTGTTACTGTTGTCGAAAACGTAGTTCGGTTTCGGTCGGTTTCTTCCGGTTTCCACACACTTATATGCAGGCGTTATCGGCGTGTAGGGGACGAGGGAAAAAACCGAACGAGCAAAGCGGGTCGGTTTTCGGTTCCGGCTGTTTTTTTGTCAACCGAAAACTGATCCAAAAACGTCGGTTTCGGTGGCCGCAGGCCACAAACCGAACATAAAAATCGACCGGACATCTCGGTTCACATCACTGCTGAAAGATACTCGTACAGCAATATCGAAGTACTATTACGGGGGTCCATAGTTAATAGGACCTATGGTATACATAAAAACCTATATATTTACCTATTTTTAGGAACAATATTTGGTCCTATTTACTATGGTCCCCCGTAATAGCGTAAGCTGCGTTCGTATAACTATTAATCGGGCTTCAAGTACTGTTAATATGTCGCAGCTTGTTCAGTCAGTATACCGGGCAGCGGCAGTATACTGGGTCTGATTGACTCTTGGTAGCCGCAGGCCAAAAAAAATGTGCCCTTCACTATACACGCCGTACGACAACAGAATGCCGTATTTTGCGCCGCGGACGGCGCACATTCTGAATATATATACTGTTTTTTTTTTTGTTTTTTTTTTTTTTTTTTTCATCATCACTTTTACTTTCCAGCTTATAACTCGTAGGAGGCTTTTACCTCAGCCATGTTCTGGACAAGCCGTGGTCACAGGTGTCGTCCCTTCTCCCCCCCGATATGTGCCTTCATTTTTACCACGCATAGGGCTCAGCATTCCTGCTGCTCGTCCATTTTCATCTAAGGTTGGTAACGCACGCTCTCGCGCTTTCCGCTATTAAAATAATCGTTTTTTTACGCAAGGAGAAATCCCTACGTATGGTACGAGTATGTGTGCACTCGGTGAGACTCGAACCCACGAAATTGATCTTCGTAGGCATGCGGACCACCTACCAAGCCACCGGGAACGCCTCTGTAAGCATGTATCATGTGTTCAAAACTTTGACTCGGGGGTGCCTCGGGGGGTCCTTCCGGGGTCCTTCGCAGGGCGGCCGTGCGTGGTTAGAGGGCTGCACCACCGCCCAATTTCAACCCTGGTACCTACAGCAGTAAACTACGTCGCGATCTGGCTGAACACTTTGTGTTGGCCGGGGGTAGTAGCCGGTATCGACAACAACAGCAGCGCAAGCTTCGATTTGCTTCTGTGTTGGAATATCGAACTTTGGATACGCGGTGTCGACCGCGTTTTGCCGTTCATGCCCCGTGTGTTCGGTGCTGACACTTCGATGTGCACGACGTCGAGTCAACTATATATATATACCTGGTATATCGCAATCGTGTCGATCGTTTTTGTTGTTCGTCGGTTTCGTCTCATGTCGTCGAATCGATGTTCAACGCTAATAATGTAGACCAGACACGATTCAACGGAGAGTGACATCAGTGGCCGAGACGGCTTCGTTCACCGTGTTCGCGCCCGGGCCCCCCCCCCCCCCCCCCCCCCCCCCCCCCCCCCCCCCCCCCCCCCCCCCCCCCCCCCCCCCCCCCCCTCCTCCTCCTCTCTCGGTCCTCTCAGTCCTCTCAGTTTGCTGTCCCCCTCTCCTCTTTCGGAGGTTGTTACTGCTATCTGTAGCCGCGACTCCTCCAACGCGCACCATATATGATGTACGACGTCTATTTTGGAAAGAAACAACAACGAAAAAAGCGCTACGTACGCGTATGACGCAAGTGTGACACCGAAAATTTCCTCAACACTCATATTTGCAGGCTTGGTGTGGTACGTGAAGTGGCGATGCTTTTCCATCCAGAGATGTCAGGAGACAGCGCTTTCACCCCTCGGCAAGACAGCAACTCTGACTTGACATGTCTTGACTGACACCAAACTACTGCTGTAGACTTTAGTTTGGAACACTCGGCCCTACACCCTTGACAGCGCACATCTTTTTGTGCGTGGCGTGACATGTCTCCTGGCATCTTTGCTTGCATCAAAGCGTGCGACGCAGGTGTGCGTGGGTCTATACATAGGTTTTAGATTGCTCTGGCTGTTTTTGTGCGTTACGAATTCGCCTCCAAGCCGAGCTTTACATCTATCCCACTCTGGCCGAAAATAACGTGCACGTTTTTGGAATCTGACGTCGATATAAAGCGATGATTGCATTTTCGGTAGATCTGCGGTACATGCAGTCGCGTCGTCTTCGAAAGGAAGTGATAGGATAGGCGTGGTGGCAACAGAAGGCGCTGCTGTGAAGATGGAACCAAGCACCCTGTGAAGCGCAAGGACCTCTCCATGACGCGCGCAGCATGATTCTATCGCTGGCGAAGCGCGCTCCCTCCCTCAGGACGATTGGCCACAGAGCGCTGAAGAATCGATCGCACCCCGTGCTCTGTAGTAAATAGTGTTCTATATCGCATATAGGTTCCTTCCTTCCGATTCCATGAAGTTTTAACATCCCTTGTGTTCACGGCCTTACAGAGTGCTACTACGGGGGTCTATGGTAAATAGGACCAAAAATTGTCAGTAAAAATAGGTAAATATATAGTACAGCATAGGTCCTATTAACTATGGACCCCCGTAATATTTATACTGCATCCCCCTCTGGTGTGGGTGAGAGAGAGCGTTTACAGCAGTACTACTGCAGTCCCGTGTCCGGGACAAACCGCTCAAATTCTAAGTAGTAGTTTGTCCCCAGAACGAGACTGCAGTACTACTATTTGCGGGGGACCATAGTAAATGGGACCTACGGCACACACGAAAACCTACATATTTCCCTATTTTTACTAACAAAATTTGGTGTTATTTACTAGGGTCCCCCGTACTATTGATGCCTGTGAAAGGGTTATAATCCCTTTAGTGCCGCCGTCCCGCTTTGCAGATGAAAACTTAGAATTTGAGGGGTTTGTCCCCAACACTAGACTGCAGTCCTTGAAAAGTTGAGAGAGGCGTTTTCGGCCTGACATGGTGTATCCACTGCTTGTAATATTAATAGTGTAATAATATTATTAATATTATAGTGGTATTCGATATCGCATCGAAAATTCCGAAATCGAAAAAAAAAGGCTGAACTTTCGATGTTCTATACCGGGTGTTATATCGGGTATTATATCCATACCACGTACCTTGGTATCGAAATATGGACGTCAGTATATCGATATGATGCATACCAGGTACCTGGCATCGTTTTATTCTTATTTATTTCCCAAATATAGACACGCCCACTCCTTGAATTCTGCAGCTTCAGATTTTGTTCCTCATCTACGGACTGTTTCCTGAATGAGGCCATAGAAAACCCGTAGTACCTGTGTGATCGAAGCATCACACACAGCTTGCTCGCGCAAAAATACCTGGTACGTACTATTATGGAGGGCCATAGTAAATAGGACCGAATATTGTTGGTAAAAATAGGTAAACGTATAGTTTTTTATGTATACGATAGGTCCTATTAACTATGAACCCCCGTAATAGTTTCGACGAACACGAAATTGTCGATCTCAGAGCTGTTGTTCTTTAGTTTTATAAATATAGTATAATGAGATGTGCTGCCGAACGGACCCTCGTACAGTTTTTTTTCTTTTTTTTTTTTAGTTTTGATAAGTATGTATTTTGTCATGGCTTCTACCAAAAGGATGCTCCGCAACTTCCCAAATATTCGGGGACCGTTCGTAGCATCGCTCTCATCGAGAGACAAATGCATCCATCTCACTGATCACAGCGGCGGAGTTATCACGTGAACGTTCAGCGTTAAGAACAAGCAGCACGAAAAACACGCAGAAAAAAAAATGGCCCTGTTTATTACGTAACGGCGCTGCCTGCCCCCTCCACCCTTTTTAGGAGTGAAGTCCCGCTTTGGGGAAAAACTACTTGGAACCAGTGTGGTTTATCCCCAACACGAGACTGCTAAAAGGGTTGAGTTTGTGAGTTGATTCAGCAGAAACAACAGCCTGACTTCGCAAGGGGTGTGACGCGTGGTACACGGCAAATCTTTACGTTGAAATTGCATCGGCGCTTGTGAGTGAATTCAGTCCCTACAACCGCTCAACTTTGCTGGCAAGGCGATGCGTTAAACCTGGTACGTCATGTGGCAGTGCATTGATATTATTATAACAGCAGTATGTCGACAACGCACTCGAGCCGTTTTTTTTTTCGTTTTTTTTCAGTCACTACTGCTGCAGCTCGACGTTGCAAGCGGTGTGATGCGTCATGTAGACATACTGCATTGATGATACTGTACGTTAATCCACTAACTGTATACGTAGCTACAGAATACACGGCAGTAACCATAAACTCGTTTGGGCTGGCCGGTTACTTGCTCGGTGACGGTGACTTATTATTTGATGTTTAGCTTTCTTGAGTTTCTTTTTTTTTATCTCTTGTTTGTTCTTGCGCCGTGGCTACGTACGAGTAGCCGATACGAAGAACGAACGCCTGCTGTGTCCTCCTCTCCCTTCCTCAGCTTGTGACCGCCTCCGAGTTTCCAAATCAAGCAGCGTTCCCGAAGGAGAACCTTGTGCAGCGAGTAGGCGTGTACTGCTGTTTTGTTTTGTTTTTTTTTCGGTGATAATAAACGCCGATGATATTGTATGCGCATCGGTGACATACCTTGTATAGAGCAAATGCATTGACTGATGATGTATACATGCGCCGGTTGCGCATGTTTCTGGCGTCTTTTTTTTATTCTCATCATTACAGTGTTGGTTTACTTTGATGTTGTCGATTTCTTTTATGTTTTGATGTTTGACACAGCGGTCGCAGCAGTGGAACTATTGTTGTTGCTTTTCATTGCATATTAAAAAGTGGAAAAAGTAGAAAGTGCCTCTATTTATATTCGCCGTTTTAGTGTCGCCGGTGTTATAACCCTTTTAGTACGGCAGTCCCGTTTCGGGGACAAATCACTTGTAATTAGACTGGTTTGTCCCCAAATCGGGACTGCGGTACCAACGGGGTTATAAGCCACCTCCATCGGGTCTGCAAGGATCAGCGAAACAATGACCGAGCAACGAGCTATTGTTGTACCTGGTATAATGCTTTTATCCCGTTCACACAGGTGCTCTACGCGTCATCATACATAGAACACGGGTGATCAGGACAACGCAACCTTGGGACGAATTTTCGGAGTTTTTTTTGTATCGACAGCGGGTGCAAAACACCGAGCGGTGCGTCTATTATAATACTTTGGACATAGCTGGACTCGGCTCTTTTCCGAAACCGCTGTGAACCCTTTTAGTACCGCAGTCCCGTTTAGGGGACAAACCACTCCAATTTCAAGTAGTCTGTCCCCAAAACGGGACTGCGGTACCAAAAGGGTTAATATACAATTTCGTGGTCTGTGCCCCCCCCCCCCCCCCCCTTCTGGCATGGTTTGGTGTGTTCTATTAATAGACCTTAGAGCGCACCACACCGTAAGCGTAGGCGTGTAACGGTGCGGGTCACCGCAACACCGCAACGCCCTACTAATAGACCGACTTTCGACGCGCTGGACTGCTCCGCTACCCGGGAGGGTGCCGATGCGGGAGGAAGAGGGTGACCTCGGGAATTATTATCTCGAGAGCTTTCCTTATACGAGTCGGTCAGTCGGTCCGTCGGTCGGTCAGTCGGTCGGTCGGTTTCGACAGCCTCTTGGTTGTGGAGAAGTCGAGCTTTCAACGCCGGTCTGCGGGGGGGGGGGAGGGAGTGCGATGACTCGTGTCCTGACGGCGGTGCACCTGGTATAAGGCAGTCTACTGTTATCTTATAACAGGTATCATATACCGGTAACAGGTTCCACTGTGTCCCTGAATATGATAAACGTTTGTTTGTCAATATTAAGACATAACGATCCCAGTGTTTGGAGACAGAGCGGGACGGTACAGCAGTATTAATAGGCGACTTTAGAACCTTAGTCCCGTTTTGGGGACAAGCTTCTTCAAATTTGACTGAGTTGTTCCTCAAAAACGAGACTGCGGTTCTGAAAGGGTCAAGAGCCTCCTATTTTGGTTTGAGGCTCGCGGCTTACCGTGATGTCAACTCTGATTTTGATTGATCATTATTGACTCTTCTCACCTTCTTTCAGGGCAAACTGCAGTCCCGCTTTGAGGACAAAACCAGTCGAATTCTAAGTAGTTCGTTCCCTTAACGGGACTGCACTCCTATCAACGAAAGGGTTAAAAGACTATTACGGGGGGCCGTAGTAAATAGGACCAAATATTGTTAGTAAAAATATGGAAATATATGGGTGTTTGTGTGCACCGTAGGTCCTATTAACTATGGCCCCCCGTAATAGCATGCCGGTAGGATTGAGAGTGCCGTTCCTCCGTGAGCACCAAAGCTTAAATGTACCTGGTATGTGGCTGTCTGTAAATTCTCAAGTTGTTGAAACTAAAACTTGGAACTCCCGAGTCCGTAAGGCATGCCGCATGATGTACATGCCATGGCACGGCTTGGCCTTGGTGTAGTGGCACGCCTTGACTTTGACCGTTTTTGGACCGCCGTCCCGTTTAGGGGGAAAAAGTAGTCAACTTCTAAGTAGTTTGTTCTCGAATGTGGTTCTAAAGGGTGGTTAATATAATGACAGGCCTTGACCATAGTGTGAGTATCACTATTAATACCTGCAGTATGACACCGAGTTTTGCACAAGCTGAGTTTTGAGGAAAATTTCGAATCTCACAGCTTTTGTTGAAAACTTTCGATGGAGCTGGTTCGCTGTTGTGTCTTGCCTGTTTCGCGGCGGTCTGTCTGCTATTGCATCAATACCGGCTCCCGAACGGGGAACCAGGGGTATACATGCTTCAGTATGAATACGCGGCCCGCCTCTGGTGTAGGGCCTGCCTAGCAGGGCATGCATGCCTTGCAGGGCTGCGTTGTAGGACGTGCCTTACTTTTGGCGTGTGGGTGAAGCCGGACATGCTGTCGAAAGTATCGGGCATGCCAAGGATAAACGCTGGGAAAAATAAAATGCGCGCCCCCTCTATTTGTTTTGAGTCCCAGGCAGGGGGCGAGGGTGTGTGTGCTCACTTGTTTCTTGCCTTAGCCGGTTGACCATTGATCACGCATCCCTTCCGAGACGGAGCTCCGTTGCTACTCCTAGTAGAGCCACCTCCAACATTTGGGCGCTCATTACGTTGCTTCCATATATTGCACGGAATTTTTCTGCTAATCTTATCCCCTACCTGTTTCGCCGCCTGTGGCCACCATCAATCTCCTAGCATAGCATATGGGGGGGGGGGGGGTGTACTCAACATCATGCATGGCCGCAAGTGTATGACCATAGACCCTCGCATCCCTACAATGCCGGGACGGAGCACGTCGGGTTTTCACCGACCAGGAAGCAAGCAGAAATTGCTTGCACCAAGCGCGAAAGCGCCGTGGGAAGTTCGACGAGTCGCACGAAAGGCGAGCTTCATCCTACGAAGAACCGATTTTTAAGGCGGATTTTATTGCATATGGATGACAGCGTCAATGAATTGACTAAGAAACTAAACTGGAAAAAGAAAACATTTTTGTACGTGTTTAATTCCTAACAAAAATCCCCAACCCGCTGGTTTGTTTTCAATTCCGACATGGTGGCGAGTGCCTCCGTTTTCTGTTTAGTTGGTGTACCCCTGAGCATGCATTGCCAGGTATTACTACTGTAAGCAGCTGGATGAAAGCCGCAGATTCTTTACTATTAATACGATATGGTACCAGGTACAGGGCATGCTCTTAGTTTTGAAGACGGAGCATCCGTCCGTACCGTCCGACCCAGTGAAGCTTACCCCCTTGTTCTAGAAAGTGGATGGCACACACTTGCTGCTGTGCTGCTGTGCGCGAGACCCTGTGCGATGACACGCACGGCATTTTGCGTTGTGTACTCTCCTTGCTGCACTACGATAATGCAGTACCTGGTATATCTCCGGTGGTGCCGCGGTGGTGTTGGTGACCACAGAGGCTTTTATCTCTCTCTAGGATTTCAGAAACGGCACGAACACTGGGTGTGCTGGATGTCGAGACGGGTACGAAAACCGCGAGGAACACACACACGAGACAAAGGGGCTACTGCTGCATTGCAAAATAAATGGTTGATTGAGTCTGATCGGCCTAGGGGTATGTATATTCGGGTGAGTGCTTAGGTTGATACACAACTGGTACCTGCTACATAAAAACCGCTCTCGGCTCGTGCACACAAGGAGGGACCGCTTGGTCTCCATGTTGATGCCCAAAACACCCTTTTTTTTTCCGCTCAGAGGGGTAGAGTTATGTTCGTCTCGTACACAGAAGTTACTCTCAACCCGTCCTGTCTCGATCAAGTGCTACAACTTGCAGCAGCAGCAGCAACAGCAACAGCAACTGCTGCAAAAGCGGCAACAGCTCTTGAGCTATGGTACATAGCCTCCTTCCTTCCGCCAGCGGCACCCGTAGCGGACGACCGTTCCAAAAATCCGCACCTCTCTGTCCGGAAATATAGGGAACTTTTTCACTTGAAAAAGAATCGAAACGGTCTCTATATTTCCGGACAGAGTGGTACACCGGTCGGACATATTGTGTGTTTTCTACTCGATGATCTGCATCTTTCGGGGAAGATCAGGTAGGTTCCTGGTCTGTAGGCCGGGTCTATGGCTCGCGCAGCCCGGTGGGAGCTGTATGATCTGCATCATCTATGAATAGCGCACATATTGCGTGGGGTTGGGCCTGTAGTACCGTATCACACTGTTTTTATCCCACTAGGGTGATAATATAACACACCCCCCTAGGACGATTTCGAAACCTGGACTTCTCGAAAACGGGTAATGAGTATGACGAGCGAATCACTCTATGCAACCTTTCTGGACGAGTCAAATTTCCTAAGCCACCATTTTCGTTGTGTGCCCCCTTAAGACGTGTTTTGGGAGGAAACCGGGTCTGAAGTTCGTCCCAGGGGGTGTGTTTTTCTTATCACCCAGTGTGGTACGGGTATACAGGTCGTGCACAACGTGTCTGTGTCTTGACGGCAGGTGCGGAACTAGATGATGTACTGTAGATAGATAGATCATGATCTGTGTCATCTGCATGATCCCTACGTGATCTGCCGTAGATGTGGAATATTGCCACTAAAGTCAACCCACACTATTTATAGTCACAAGCCACTCGGACGTGCCTTGGTACGCATGGTGGGATATCGCACGAAACACGATCGCAACCCACGACTATCGTATGTTACTTAGTACCAAATGGACTTTTTTTCCGGAATACTTCGCTGCTTCTACCTGTACCGCATCTATCTACGTATTACTGGTGGTCTGTAGTAACAGTATGATAGCAGTCATGCCCCCGTCCATGGTACCGCGTGGTTATATGACCTCTCTGTTTGAGGTTGTCTGTAGATTGTATGAGGATGTGGTCAGCAGTAGTATTTTGTAGTAGTATAGTTGGTAGTCGCAGTAGTGTACCAGGTAGTATTTTGTAGAGTGCATGTTGCTTCTACCCGTACAACATCTGCGTAGTAGCATATAGTGGTGGCGGTGTATAGTGACGGTATAGTAGTCAACCCATGGCACCGCGTGCAAAAGTAGTGTATGTAGTGTCCACCCCAAAAATGTTTATTGATAGTACTCGGTTCCTGCCGACTACTATTACGGGGGACCATAGTTAATAGGACCTACGGTTCACACAAAAACCAATATATATATATACCTATTTTTTCTTAACAATATTTGGTCCTATTTACTATGGACCCCCGTAGTATTTGTTATTACGGACGGTTTCCTTCGAGCAAAACGCTAACCCATGTGGCCCCCGTCTCCGACAAGAAGATCTACACGGGTGTGTATCCTGTGACTCCCTTTTCGCCTTGCGACCCCCCCCCCCCCCCCCCCCCCCCCCCCCCCCCCCCCCCCCCCCCCCCCCCCCCCCCCCCCCCCCCCCTCCCCACGGATTTCACGTTACCCGCATCCCGAAGGGGAACCTTGTATGTATTACGACATTATCGTGCACGAGACGCAAACCACACTTCGACGGCGGCGACGGCTTCACTCAGTAGACGCTAGGGTTATAGTTGAGCGATCAGCACGCGGTGCGGCGAAACGGACGAAAAGCTGAATTTTCGCGTGCGGCGAGAAAGAAGCCCAACTTTCTGGGGCGCCCCTGCTTTGTGGCCGGCGGCGATAGAAGGGTTGCGTCCCTAGAAAGCTAGAAGTACTGCAAGAAGCCTTTATTTACCCTTTGACAGGTACTGTTACGGGGGTCCATAGTTAATAGGAGCTATGGTATACATAAAAACCTATGTATTTACCTATTTTTAGTAACAACATTTGGTCCTATTAACTATGGCCCCCCGTAACATTCATAGCTGTAGTGCTGCAGTCCCGTGCTGGGGACAGGCTATTTCGACTTTGAGTCCCGTGCTGGGGACAGGCTATTTCGACTTTGAGTTGTTTGTCCGTACAGCGGGACTGCAGTACTATTAATAGAAGGGGACTCATGACGTTGCCTCCCTCCACGCGGATGCTGCGCTGGGCGTAATTTTGACTAAAAAAAGTTTGGCCAGCGCGCCGCTTCGCCCCCCTAAATAAACCCTCGTAGGCCTCTCTCTGTATGTGTGTACGTCGTACACCTGCTGCTATCTGGTATATGGTGTGCTGACCGTTGAGTGCTCGACGATATCACGGCATACATGATGGTGTGATTATGACATCGTACCTGAGGGATGGTCTTTGTTTGCTTATTTATATTACGGGGGACCATAGTAAATAGGACCTACAGCAGTAGTACAGACAAAAACATACATATTTCCCTTTTTTTACTATTACTATTACGGGGGTCCATAGTTAACAGGACCTACGGTGTACATAAAAACCTATATATTTGCCTATTTTTACTAACAAAATTTGGTCCCGTTAACTATGGACCCCCGTAATAACAATTTTTGGTCCTATTTACCATGGCCCCCCGTAAGAGTGGTACTTGCTATTAATAGGGCTGTGAAATTATTGACTCGACGAACCACTGCTATAGTTGGGCGTGGGAAGTAACCCAACTATTTTACGGGGGGGGGCATAGTTATCAGGACCTATGGTGTACATAAAAACCTATATAATTCACTATTTTTACGAACAATATTTGGTCTCATTTACTATGGTCCCCCGTAGTATAAAGAAAACACACGCTTCGACACGCCAGTCAGATATTAAAAAAGAAAAAAACAGAACTCCGGATGTTGCAGCGCCCAACCAACTGAGTTATTGAATATGTACCTGGTATACGTTATTGAGTATGCCAAATAATAGCTACCATATTCATATATGGTCGGCGGCTTATCGTCAGCCAAGGTCAACGCCTTGCGGGTTGCACCTGTAAGACTGAAAAACACGTTGACGTGCGTTGTGGCCTTTGTCATATTTTGTTTTCTTTACTCCGTGGGTGTCCAGCTGTTAAATAGCTGATGTTGCCAGGTAGGTGAGGTAGGGTGCCACACTGCTGTTTGGAAAATGTCGGGGGGTTTTGATCGTAAGTACGAATGCCAAAACGGTCCCTGTTTCTCCTGGCAGAGTGGAGCGTCTGTTTTTAACGAACACGCGCAAAACTCTCGACCACATCATCCCGTGACTAGGCTAAATTGACACACGACACGAAACTGGAACGTGGAAGTTTGGTGAGCTTAACCTTTTTAGTAACGCAGTCCCGTTTTGGGGACAAATCACTTGGAATTAGACTGGTTTGTCTCCAAATCGGGACTGCGGTACTAAAGGGGTTGAACTTTATTTTTAGCAATCCGCCGGAGGATAAAAAAAAACAAAAAAAACAAACAAACTATTGTACAGCACGCCACGACAATGAACAGATTCCAACTCTTGATGACATCGCACATTTAAAAACTCGACGACATCGCACGTCTTTAATAATCTCGACGTCATCGCACATTTAAAATCTCGACGTCATCGCAAATTTAAAACCTCGATGATATCGTATGTCTATACGATATTGGACACGATAGCTCTCGGCTTCATGATGCCGTATACCACGCAAGATAACACACCCCCTGGGACAACTTTCGGAGCCGATTTTGTCCGAAACATGGGTCAAGGGGAGAGATACAAAACGAAAAAAAAGGCGACTTGACAGAAATATTTCCTCGATATATTTCCATGGACGCACCCACCGCTCGGCGTTCGAGGACTATAGGGCCGATAATCCGGTAAGATCCTCCCACCCCCTCACACTACTAGTAACTGTAATTTTCCCGGAAACTTCCCGGAAGTTTCTTGCCGGATGAAGTGTGATTAGCATTGCGGCGTTTGTACTCTCCCCGTTGTCGTGAATATAAGCTATGAACACAGTCTCAGTGACATTCGCCCGAGGGAGCCTGTTACCGCAAGCGTGTTTCACGATAAATAGCAACACCGCACAACTGACGTGATGCCGGGCTTGAGAGAGCACCGGCGGGAAAACAGGCGGCGGAATTAATACCCAGGTAATCAGTAATACTCCTGTCGCCGCACCCCCCCCCCCTCCTGACTTGTGACTTGTGACTGCACGACGAGCGAAAATAGTACCGGGTATTAAAATGATGGAAAATAGTGGAAATCTGAATTTCCCCCTAGTCTTTTTTTTGTTTTCGTTCTTTTTCCCACCCGCTGCTTGAGCAATGCGAAAGTATCACAAGAAAGAAAGAAAAATAGCCTAACAGCCTATTAATAGCAGCAGCAGCAGCAGCAGCAACGTGTACGTATCTGAAAAGGAGTTGTGTCTCCTGCTCTGCTTGTCAAGGATTGTACTGGGCGCTTATCACAGTTTTCTGTCATATTCTGAACACTCACTGCTGTCTTGCAATAGACGAACATCACAGTTTTCGTAATATATACTCTGAACACTCAACTGCCTTGTATAGACGCCATATTTAATTTGTTGTGACGGGCCGTTAGGATGTTACGACGATGACAAAGCTCGAGAAACACCACCCTCCCGTTGGACGAATGTCACTGAGACCACGGTAGAACTACTCGTAACTTTCTCGACAACGGGTAGACAAGACTGTTCGAGCGGCGCGCCGACGAAAAGATAGATGTCCACGAGATCGCGTCCCAAAGCTGCCACCATTTTCGTTGCGTGCGCCCCCCCCCTCAACGCGTGTCCAGGAAAAAAAAATCGTCTCGGAAATTATTCCACATCTCTACAGATCATTCCCGCAATGATGTAGATGTTGCAGGGCAGACAGATAGATCGCTGATCTGTATGATCTGTATGATCTGTGTGATCTGTATGATCTGTATGATCTGTATGATCTGTATGATCTGTATGATCTGTATGATCTGTATGATCTGTATGATCTGTATGATCTAGCTCGTGTTACCTGGTGGGACCCGAAAAAGTCTGCATGTTGTAGCACATTTGCTGGTTTGAATCGGTACTAGCGTGTCACGCTATCACACTGGGTGATAATATAACACACCCCCTCGGGAGATTTTCAAGGCTGCTGGGTTTCACGACAACGGGGAAGGCGTACCGAGTACGCCGAGCGATGCGTCTATTGCTGTGCATGCATCCTTTCTCGACGACATATTTCCAAAGCCACCATTTTCGTTGTGTGTGCCCCCCTTGAGGCATGTTTTGGAGGAAAACCGGGTCTGAAATTCGTCGCAGGGAGTGTGTTATCTTATCACCCAGTGTGATACGGTATGCAGGTCCTGCGTGACCTCTGACAACGGCAGGCGAGGAGCTCGGTTATGTATCTGATCTGTCTGTAGATGATCTATGCACTGTAGATAATGTGGCTTTAGGGCGGGACCCGTGAAGTCTGCCCGTTTTTTGGCGCGTGTTTTCTGAGTTGGATCTGTACTATGCAGATTCTGCGCAAATACTCACGACGGCGGGTGAGGACCCACTAACCGATGATCTACTGTAGATAGATCAGATAGATCATCATCTGTCTGTTCGAGGTGTGAATGATTCCCAGTGGGAAGGCGTGAACACACGATGATAGCGAATACCGCAAGGAGTGAGAGCGTTCACTTGGCACAGAGGTGTGCGGTCGTTTTTGCCGGAACGCGAAGGTTGCTTGCTGCCAGTACCGAACGCGGTGTTTTCGGATGAATATTCCGTTCGAAGTTCTTTTTTTATTCCCCCGGAAATGTAATGTTCGACTTCAGCACCCTTGCCGTTGTCGCGAGAAAAACGACCGCTCGAAAAAACGATCGCACCCCGTGTGTTGGCTCAACGCTTTGTACCTCGTACCTGGAACGGCGATAACTTTTACGAAGTCTTTGTGCTTGGCGCCTAAAACCGACCCTCCCAACCGAACGCTAACCCTACGCCAGTGACCAGTGCTGGGCTGCTGTGCTTGGTAAGACTCTGGGCCGATTCGGCCGTCTAGGGATGAGGTGCTTGGAAAGACTTTATTTATGTTATACCTGAAAGGTTGCTTCGGCCTTCTCGGGATGCTGTGGCCTGGAAAGACTCTTAAGTTGATTTAGCCGCTCACTATGTACCTTACCCATTACGATAGCCAATCAGAGTGTGCACATTAGTACAATACCTTAGGAATAGCCACTGTTTACGGGGGGTCATAGTTAATAGGACCTACGGTATACACAAAAACCTATATATTTACCTTTTTTTGCTAACAATATTTGGTCCTATGTACTATGGTCCCCCGTAAATAGTATGCATTGGTAACTGTGGTTGGTGCGACAGGGCTAGCTTTTTCGGTACGACTACAGGAGCAGCTTTTTACCCCTTTAGTACCGCAGTCCCGATTTGGGGACAAACCAGTCTAATTCCAAGTGATTTGTCCCCAAAACGGGACTGTGGTACTAAAAAGGTCAAGTACGACAGGGCTAGCTTTTAGCGCCAGAAGCTGACAGGGAGCGACGTACGCAAATATTCACTGCTGTCAACATGTGACCGCTACTGCTGCCAGGGTCTAGGGTCGTTTTTTTTTCCTCGCATGTCTTACGGTAGCTGCACGTACAGACCCTGTCATCTTGCCGCCAGATTGCGAAGAATAAAAACAAACCGAGGGTGTGCGATTTAAAAAAAAAAAAAAAATGTTGAAAGGTCATCTCTGCAAGCTTGGTGTGATGCTAGTGGAAGTTCGATCGCGCGGTCTACCGGGTGTGTAGGTTTTTCGGAGTTGTACCCAAACTGTTAACAGGTTTTTGAAAGCGACGAATTCGGTACCTGCCAGATTTTGCGGCACGGTAGGTAGCTCCAGCTGCGACGGGTTTATAGCTTTGTAGACCTTTTGCCTCAAGCCTACGAGAGAAATGGTTGAAATGTGTGTAACGCCTCAACCATTTTAGCATATACTGCAGTCCCGTTTTGGGGACCAACTACTTGGAATTTGAGTGGATCGCAACAGAAATGCAGTCTTAACAGGGCTAATCGCTCCAGAAAATTCTCTGGGTGGAGATGGTTGATGTGATGATATGTTACAGTAGTGTGCGCTATTAATAGAGTCTTGATGGACTTTTTTGAAGCAGGGGTAAGTTGTGAACAATCTCGCCTGCATGACAGGGGACTTTACCATTTTATCCTACTTTGAGGTGTACGATGTTGTTTCAGCCTTGTGTACCTGATACCTGGCTGTTTTTCGTAGTATTTGGTGTTGCTATACTATTTCCCGCCAGTTTTTGAGCCCGACCTATGACCACGGAATCGATATTTTTGACATGAGTTAATGTGAGAACAACAACAACAACTTATTAGGCACTACTGCTGTGGTTAAGGGTGACTTCTTTGTACGATGAAAATATAGCCACTAATATTAATGTTAATACCCCAAGCCATAACCCTGAGCTAAACTTACTCCATCAACCATTGGCTGGTGTTCGTCCCTTTGTCTCGCGCACAGCAAGCAGTGACACTCTTACTGCTGCTGCTGCTGCTGCTGCTGCTGCTGCTGCTGCTGTGCATGATACAAACCTTGGCCCAGCTTGGGGCAAAATGGTTACCATGGTGTGCATCATCCTTGTGAAACCCCTTCGGGACTTCGATGTAGAAACCAAAACCGTGTTATAATTGGTGTTATCGGCTACTACTGTGCTAAGTCTAGGAGCAGCTCGAGCGCTCTGCGGTAAGGGTAGGATCACGCCGCGCCCGTGTGCCGTACGATTCCTTGCCTTGTATTTCGGACGCCAATTCTGTGTCACCCCTCGATCACGCAGTGTCGGCCGTTGCTGTAGTCATGTTTCGACAGCTTTTCCCTCTGAAGTCCCAAGGGGTTTATCTTTCAGCCCTTTCACAGTAGGAGCACACCTAACCGCTTTAGTACCGCAGTCCCGATTTGGGGACAAACCAGTCTAATTCCAAGTGATTTGTCCCCAAAACGGGACTGCGGTACTAACTAAAAGGGCTAACCGCGACCCTGAGCCCAAGGCGAATCAACCAATGGCGACCCACTACTGCTGTATGCTGCTTGTGTTGCTTGTGTTGCTTGTGTTGCTATCTTCGCTGTGACTTTCAATAGGGGTCTAGCAAGCAGGGGGGCCACTTCGTGTATGTGCTTGTGTTGCTGTCTCTGCTCCCCGCTTGATGGGCCTATCTTGCGCAGGTGAACCACTACCGTTTTACGATATAGGTGTTGGTGTTGTTGCCTCTGGTGCGACTTGATAGGCCTCTCTCTCACCGGCAACCCACTACCGCTGTGTTGTGTTTTTGGGGTTGCCTTCATGTCTATGCTGCACAGGGCAACCAGCCAGCGCGCAGGTTAACCTGCCGGAGGAAGACATTCGATCCTTGTGTCTCGTGGCGAGAGATGTTTTCCTGGACCAGCCGTGTCTCCTACAGCTCGCCACTCCCATCAAGATCTGCGGTGAGTCTGGTGTTCCTGAACATGGCAGGCTGGATGTTGGTGGTGGTGGTGGTGGTGGTGGTGATGTTGTTGTGGTGGTGGTGGTGTTGGTGGTGTTGGTGTTGGTGTTGGTGGTGGTGGTGGTGTTTGTGTCGGTGTCTGTGTTGGCGTTGGTGATGATGTTTTTTTGGTGCTGGTGGAGTTGAAGGTCTTGCAGTTGGCCTTTTTTATGCTGTGGGTGCTGTCGCTGTGTGTATCGATTGTGGTGTTGTTTTTTGTCGGCGTTGTTGTTGTTGGTGTGTTGGTGTTGGTGTCGGTGTTGGCGTGGGGTGTTGGTGTCGGCGGTGTTGATGTTGGCGGTGTTGGTGTTGGTGTCGGTGTTGGCGTGGGGTGTTGGTGTTGATGTTGATGTTGGCGTTGGTGCGGGTGTTGGTGGTGTCGGTGTTGCTGTTTGCCGTTGTTGTTGCCCTTGACGCTCTGACGCAGGACTTCACTGCAACGTTTTTCAGGGACCAGGAGTTAGGATTTGCAGTCCGCTCCACTGTTGATGTTGACGCACGCCTCGGACGGGTCTTCGATGGTCACTTCGTGATGGTCTCCATCTGTCCGGGCTCCGGGCAGACGTGTTCCTTGTCTGTTTCATCCACTGACCATAGTAAATAGGACCTTCGGTATACACAAAAACCCACCTATTTGCTTAGTTTTTCGATAAAAATTCCCGTCCTGTTTACTGTGGTCCCTCGTAGCTCATGTTCCTACGGGGGAACGGAACGAGCTGCACGATCTACTGTAGTAATATGAATAGAACATCTTTTTTGTGTGTGTGATCTGTACTGTATAGACCTTCGACGACGTGTCATAACGGCAGTTTAGGGTCTATTACGGGGGACCATAGTTGATAGGACATATGGTATACATAAAAAAAACTACCAGGTATATATTTACCTATTTTTACTAACAATATTTGGTCCTATTTACTATAGTCCCCCGTAGTAGTAGTGGATCGTGATCAGTCCGAGAAGTGTGTAATTTGTTTCAGTTGATTGATATCGAATATCTTCACACAGAGCGGCAGCTCTTGTATCGCTTCACTCACGCGCCAACCAATTCCCCGCTTTCGCTTCGTTCCGCTTTCCGTTCGTCCCGTGCTCCGCGGTGCGTCACCGCAACCGTAACCCTCGTATGAAATTATTGCGTTGTATGCGCAGGGGATATCCACGGTCAGTACCACGACCTCCTTCGACTGTTCGACTATGGGGGCCATCCTCCGTCCTCCAACTACCTCTTCCTCGGGTGATCTTTTGTTCTCGCTTTTCGGTGTTTTTCGTGGTCATTTATGTTTTTGCGGGGGGATTATTCAACCGATCAGTCGTGTTTGTTTTCGACTGTTGAAGCAGTAAGAAACCAACAATCAATATCAACCATCGCAACACAACGAGATGCAGCTGGCGTTTTTTTTGTACTGCGGTAGTATCAACTACTTAAATCAGTCGAACTCACAGCTTGCGTATTTCATAATTGTATAAAATAATGCAAAAAAAAAAAAAAAAACAAGAATATGAAACTGCTGTCGCTCTTCCCCTTGCTTGGGGTGATATTTCGTTTTTTTTTGGTGTTGTGCTGTTCGCTTTCGTTCCGAGCGTTACACAACCAAGAAACAAATCACAGGCCTGCCTTCCTGCTCGTGCTGAGGTTGCGTTCGACCCCTGAGTAGTCCACATGTCGAGACGTGGTCATACCCCCGATGAGTGAATCATTACGGATATTTTGTGCTCGGCGCCTAAAGCCGACGAGCCCCCAACCCAACCCCTCACGCTTAACCCTATCTCTAGCCCGAACCCTATGCCAGTGATCGGGTGCTCGGATGCTGTGCTTGGTAAGAGTTTACTAACTCTTATGGGTTGATTCGGCCGGGTCAAGATGCTGTGGCCTGGAAATAGTATATTTGTACGAGGTTGATTGAGCCGCTTAGAATGTACCAGTATTGTGTGTACCCCTGAGCCAATCAGAGTGCTTAAATAGCTACGTTAGGAGTATTCACTATCAACCCTCGACTACACCACGACTACTGGATTAAGCTCGTGTGCACTCCTTAAAAGGGGATGTTTTTTTTTTTTCTGCTTTGCGTGTGGCGTTCCGGTGTGGTTCCAGTGACTACGTGGACCGGGGCAAGCGCAGCCTGGAGACGATCTGCCTCCTCATGTGCTACAAGGTCAAGTACCCGCAGAACTTTTTCATCATGAGGGGAAACCACGAGTCGGCTTCCATCAACAAGATGTACGGCTTCTACGACGAGTGTGAGTTGAACTTGGTCAGGCTTGACCCCACTTCGAGAAGGCTACTGTACTTGCGGTTTTGGGAACTGAGGGTCTTTCTTATCCGAGAGCTTTTTTTCCATACTTTCCATGTTTTTTTTTTCGCGCATTTTTTTTTTTTTTTTTTTTTTTTCCAGATTTTCCTGATTTTTTTTCCACATGTGTGAAATTTAACAAACCTGTTTTTTTTTTTGCTTGTCGAGGACTTCACGAGTAGTGACGGAACGCCTCCGTATCTTGATATATATATATCTCATTATTTCCAAACTTTGGAAATTCTGGAAAAAAAAGCTATCCGATAAGAATGAGCCTGAACACTTGGAATTCGGACTAAGATTTAGGTGAGAGTACTCGTACAGTGGACGTGTGCCCACGCGCGAAGAAAAGGGCTGACGTCTTCTCGCGATAACATTAGCAAGGCACGAACGATGGTGGGGACGGGGGAAGGAAAACCTGCTATTACGGGGGACCACAGGAAAATAGGACCAAATATTGTTAGTAAAAACAGCGAAATATGTAGGTTTTTTGTGTGTACCGTAGGTCCTATTTAATATGGCCCCCCGTAATACGAGTATGCGACCCCGGATCTGAGTTGAGACTGTTTACGGGGGGACCATACTGTAGTAAATAGGACCTACGGTAAACACAAACCCTATATATTAACCTATTTTTTCTAACAATATTTGCTCCTATTTACTGTGGTCCCCCGTAAATAGGAAGGAAAATAAGGGCAAACATGATGAATGGGAAGGGCGAACGTTTTGCAGCAGTAAAACGGTGCTCGTTTTTTCAGCCCCTTTTTCAAGACTGCACTCCCGGTCTGGGGACAATCGGGGGGAAATAACTCGGAAACAGAGCTGGATATATGTCTCTGCGCACTGCAGCGCTACTAGGGTTGGTGGCCCCTTTGGGACGGCCGGCATGGCGACCAAAACGATGACACTTTTTTTTGTGTTATCGGTTGTCGACGAGGGAGCGTGAAAGCCCGCGAGTATGGTTAGCATCGTGTTGCATAGGTTGTAACTCGGGCACCAATCTGTCGCATCCTCCGACCACGCCGTGGCCACAATGGTTGCTGTGGTCGTAACTTTATCGTTAATTCCCCCCCCCCCCCCCCCTGAAGAAACTGCGCTTTCGTGTAGGGGACCTGGATCTGCCAGAAAGAAGAAAGAGATATATCAGTAGCCGGGAGGAGGAGGAAGTAGATGCACAGATGTGCCCGTGTGGCAAAGCAGTAGAGAGTAGAACTCACATAGTAGGAGCATGTGAGATATACAAGGAGGAACGGGATGTGGTAGAAGAGGAGATGAGGGGGAATAGATGAATGTGACATGGAGGAGTTTGATACACTGAATAGCAGCGAGAAAACGATCGCTATCCTGGGAGATAGATGGTGGCCACAGGCGGCCAGACAGGAAGGGGATAAGATGAGCAAAAAGTTTCTATGTAATATATGGAAACAACGTAATGAGCGCCAAATTGTTGGAGGTGTCTCTATTAGGAGTAGGAACAGTGCTCCGTCTCGAAAGGGATGCGTGGTCAATGGTCAAAGTACTACTGTAATACATGCAACAACTGGGTACGCCCCCTCCCCCCCCCCCCCCCCCCCTGAAGTCAAGTCACAAGAGGGTTAACTATTTAGGGCTGCAGTTCCATGTTGGGGACAAAGTACTCGAATCCCAAGTAGTTTATCCCCGAAACGGGACCGCAGTTCTAAAAGAGGTAGACCATTTACTGCAGTAGGAATAGAAATTCTGTCCCGTGGTGGGGATGAAACGCCTGGCATTCAGAGACAGGTTCAGGTTTCTGTGCAGGGCAGTAGTGAAAAGGGTCCTCGTTTCATTCTCTCCTTTGGGACTGTGCTCTCGCCGCGGAGACAATACCTACTTTAGGACAGCACTCTTACCGTCTAGACAACACACTTGTATATAGAGTAGTACCTAGGGCATAGTGTGTACTGGCAGTCGTGTTCTACTGGCGGTAGTAAGCCACTGATTGACCTGGCCTGTATATTCGCCAGCAGTTTTTATGCTACGTACACCCAAGAAACACGCCATTTTAGAGTACTGAAACCCACTCAATGCGTTTCGGGAGAAGAGGTTTAAGAGAGGAAAGACAGTAAACTGCTGCAATGCAGTGTGCTGATTGATTTTGACGACTATATTATGGGCACTGACCGAGTCAGCCAGTGCCCAGCCCCGAAGGGTGTTCTGTGCAGTGCGGTGGTAAAAGAGTCCTCGTTTTGCAACCTTCTTTCAGGACTGCACTCCCTCGGCAGGGATAACACACATGTATAGAGTAGTGCCAGCTTAAAATGAACAGCAGCGCACACCTTATGGTGTAGGCTTAGTTAACCCCCCCCCCCATTGACGCTGTTTTCCATATGCAACTCCGCCTTACAAGCGGGTTCTTAGTAGCATGCAGCTCACCCTTCATGCGACTCGCCAACACCTCACGGCGCTTCGCACTTGGCGCAAGCAATGTCTGCCTGGTCGGCGAAAACCCGACGTGCTCCGTCCCGGCATTGTAGGGATGCGTGGGCATTTGGTCATACGACTACGGCCACCCCCCGCCCCCCCCCCCTCCCCCACCTCAGGAAGGGGATAGTATTACCCAAACGTTTCTATGTAAGATGGAAACAACGTAATGAGCGCCCAACGGTCGCAGGTGTCTCTATTGGGAGAGGAAACGGTGCTCCGTCTCGAAAGAGATGCGTGGTCAAGGGTCAAAGTACTAACGCATGCAACAAACGAGTATGCCCCCCTCCCCCTTCCCCCCACCACCCCCATGTCAACACCCGCCTCCTCCACCGCCGCTTCCCCCGTTCCAGGCAAGAGGCGGTACTCGGCCAAGCTCTGGAGAACGTTCACGGACTGCTTCAACTGCCTCCCGATCGCTGCGATCGTGGACGAGAAGATTTTTTGCGCCCACGGAGGGTTGTCCCCCGAGCTGTACGATATGGAGCAGATTAATAGGGTCAGCAGGCCGACGGACGTGCCGGACACAGGTGTGATGGTGATGGTGATGGTGATGATTATGATTATGATTGTGATCTCACGTTGTTACGAGTGTTGTGAGGCTCTGCCGACGATGCCAATGTCGCCGGGCGGTTTCTTCTCTGGTAGTTTTTCTCTCGTAAGTGGTGGTGGTGGTGGTGGTGTGGAGGACACGACGAGGTGGACGGGTTCCTCGGGTGTCACACCGATTGGAGTTACTTACCTCGGGTGGCCTTGAAGTTGTGGGTAATGAGGCCGTACAATCCAGGGGAAGGGGGTGTGGTATCCACACGCACAGGGGGGGGGGGGGGGTGTACTCATTATCATGCATGGCCGTAGGGGGGGGGGGGGGGGTACCCGGGGGGGGGGGGGCATAGACGTCAGAACCCCCCATGGACTAAAAAAATGCCTCCTACCTGGTACGTTGCACACACGGTAGTTGGTTCTGATTGCTACTTTCCCGCCAAGGCCAGTAATATTTACCTCGGCCAGGTCATCGGCAGGTCAATAGATTCCCACTTTATCATTTTGTTCTTGCAGGGCAAGATTTATTTTTTGTTCTGTATGATATGGCCTGTATAGCTCCTGGCGTTGATGTTCTCACGTTGGTTGCACGAGGATTACACCAATGAACTATTACGGGGGTCCATAGTTAACGGGACCAAGTTTTGTTACTAAAAATAGGTAAATATATAGGTTTTTATGTACACCATAGGTCCTATTAACTATGTACCCCCCCCGTAATAGCTAGCTTGCAAGTAGCTGCTTTCCCCGAAACACTCCCCACTCCCACCACCCCTTCTTCTACCATGTACCACCCAGGCACAACCCCCCCCCGTCTCCCCCGTCTCCCCCGTCTCCCCTCCCCCCCCCTTCCCTTTCCCTTTCCCTTTATTATTTTCGTTCGAATCGCCCCCGAATAGGTTTACTGTGCGATCTTCTTTGGTCGGACCCAGACCGTGATATCATCGGCTGGGGGGAGAACGATAGAGGGGTGTCCTTCACCTTCGGAGAGGACATCGTCCGAGAGTTCCTCGCTACGCACGGCCTTGACCTGGTGTGCCGAGCTCACCAGGTATGCCTTGTTGTTATTTTGCCGTTGCGTAGATTGTAACGGGTATGATATTTGCTGCGATTAATGCTGATGCTGCTGCTATTGCTGCTGCTTCTGCTACTGCGGTAGTTTTGTTTGTTGTTTTTCATCACTTTTTACTTTCCAGCCCACTCGTGGGAGGTTTTACCCTCGACAATCTTCTGCACAAGCCGTGGTCACAGGTGTCGTCCCTTCTCCCCCCCCCCCGGTACGGGTAGTAGCTAGTGGTGGTGCTACTACGAGTACTACTGCTCCTGCTATACTGTTTCTGCGGTGACGCTGCTGCAACCGCCGTTGATCCTGTTAGGCATGCAGTCTCGTTTTGGCGACAATCCACTCAAAATCTAAGTAAACTTGTCCCCAAAACGGGACTCCGGTCCTAGAAGGGTTTAACTGCTGCTGCTACTATTAGTATTACGGGGGACCATCGTAAAGAGGACCTACGGTACGTACGAAAACTTGTATATTTACCCATTTCTATTGACAACATTTGGTCCTTTTTACTATGGACCCCCGTAATAACGCTATGTAATACCCACCCACCCCCTTACGCGCCTCAACACGTCTATTGTCACCTCTGTATTACGGGGGACCATAGTAATAGTAAATATGACTAAATGTTGTTAGCGAAAAGAGGAAAATATATACCAGGTAGGTTTTTGTGTGTACCGTAGGTCCTCTTATTTATGGTCCCCCGTAAATAGTTGCTTTTTTGTGTTGGAAAACATGATCCCATTCAGCTGTGAGATCGAACAACTTGCTCGACGCTCATGTCGGCAAGCTGCGTGGGAAACTTTGATCGCGCGTCGTGTTGGTCGGGGGGGGGGGGGGGGGGGGGGGGGGGGGGGGGGGGGGGGGGGGGGGGGGGGGGGGGGTTTTTAGAGTGGTCTACAACAAAATATTGACGTGTTATGTCCACGATGAACTTGCTACCTACGAACATGTCACAGTAGTGAGCACAGTCTATGTACCGTTTTTTTTTGGAGCATGTCCTGTGAACTCGGGCTCAGCACTTGGGACACGAGTAAGTGTGACATCAGCAACAAGAACTGCTGCAGAAATTATGTGTAGGACCTATGCATCGATGGCCTTCTTTGGGTCATGGTCCGAATTGACTCTGTCTGTCTCCATGCTCTCGTCTCCGAGGCGTACGGGCGACGTTTCCGCTGTCTTCGTGTAGAGCTTGTCTCGCACAGGACGTTTGCGCAATAGGTCAAATATCACCTGTAGGGTCTATGCACAGTAGTAGATTATCTACTATTACGGGGGACCATAGTAGATAGGACCTACGTTACACACAAAGGCCTATGTATTTCCCTATTTTCACTAACAATGTTTGATCCTATTTACTATGGTACCCCGTAGTAGATCATCATCTGTTTTACCTGCCGCTTGTCAAGTGTCCTGTATCGGGGACCTACATAGATGACCTGTAGAGCTTCAGGTAGATCATTATCTGTCGTACCTGCTACGTACGAGCTACCAAGTACGTGGCCTATGCACCGGTCTGTCCCTAAATGCTAAATACGAGGACATTTTGGTAAATGAGAATTCAAGACAACCGGTCCTTGCATGTATTGTAGGAGCAGAGTGGCGGAACCTACCAGCACATATAGGACGCAGATCGCGACCTATCTGGTAGATCTTTGCGTGTCCTGCTCTGAGAAAACCCTTCCGCTTACTTTCGTGGAACTTCGTCCGCTTACGCTAGGTGGTGGAGGACGGCTACGAGTTCTTCGCGAAAAGGCGACTCGTGACGCTGTTCTCGGCTCCGAACTACTGCGGCGAGTTCACCAATGCCGGTGCCATGATGAGCGTGGACGAGGCCCTGATGTGCTCTTTCCAGGCAAGCCTAACCCACCACCTGCAGTAGCTCGCCCCCTCGCATGATGGCGTTTGACCCTTTTAAGACCGCGCTCTCGTTGCGCAGACAAATCACTCAAACTCTCTGTAGGTCGTCCCCTATACGGGACTGCGATACTAAAAGGGGTTGAGATGCGGCCGGGTACCCGGTTCAAGACCCCCTCGGGACGGGCGTTGTTCGGCACGTGACCGGATAAAGTTGGGACAATAGTACTTGTATATGGTGCAGATTTCCTTGAACGTTTTTTTTGTTGCCGGGCTATAGTAACCGTCGTGTTCTCACCCGATAGGCGTAGGGTAATAAGGGCAGTACAAGTTTCGTTCAAGTTTTTTTTTTTTTGGTTTTTGTTTCCGCCAGGCTAGCTTGCCTCACGAGCCCTCGCTGGATACGTTGACTTACACCACCTTTTCGCGCGTCGGGCGGTTCGCGGCTAAAATGACCCTTTTTTTTTCTGTCCGGAGTGGTATCAGCTTAGAGCCCATCTTAACGGGGAACACTAAATTTCGTTCAATCAGATGTAAATTGAATTAGAACAAAAAAAAAAATCTAGTCAACTTGAAAGAACCGAAAGTCCTCAACAAGATGGGCCCTTAAATTAAATTAGAAAAAAAAAAAAATCAAGTCAAATTGAAAGAGCCGAAAGTCCCCGTTAAGATATAGGCCCTTAAGGGCAGGGTGTTTGTTGAGAATTTAGTGCGAACTGCCCCAAATCCACGAAGCTTTACAGTAGTATCCTCCTAAGCTAGTGACCAAAAGGTGGCCAGCCTGCCACTTTGAACCGGCAGTAATTGTTGTTGTTAAGGTTGGTTGTACTCTTGGGAAGATCCATGGGTTGGGCCCTCTTTTGTGTTAGAAACAGGCCGTAAGAAACCCAAACCAAATTGGTTCCAAACCAAATTATAATTATTCGCGAACACCGTACCAGGTATTAATAATGATAAAATAAAATTTTCGATGTACAGCAGTAGTTTGTTTTGTGTTGGCTTTTTTTTCGGTGTGTGTGTGTGTGTGTTTTTTTGGCGCGACCGTTGCCACAACTCTGCCCTAGCATACCCCTCCCTTCGCCTCCCTCATTGCCCTCCCCCCCCCCCCCCGTTTCTGGCTTCCCCTCCCCCGCCTATAAACCTTTTTCCCTCTTGGCGCGCCGGGCACGTGAGCAGATCCTGCAGTCCTCAACAGAGCCGAAGGAAAAATTTCAACGAAAGTCCTCCAGCTCCAACAGGGGATGGCTCACTAAAGGCCCCGTCGGAGGCGCACGGTCGTCGGGGGGCTCGGGGTTTCCACAATCGGCCACGACGGATGACCCTCTGCTTCCTCCCGCGCCTGAGTCGGCCGATGTTCGCATGGAAGATTCCATGCGGAAGCAGCAGCAGCAGCAACAGCAGCAGCAGGAGCAGCAGGAGCAGGAGCAGCAGCAGCAGCAGCAGCAGTACCAGCAGCAACAGCTGCAGCAGCAGCAGCAGCAGCGGGAGAAGCAGCAGCAGCAGCAGCAGCTTCTGCTGCAGCAACAGCTGGTGCATCAGCAACAGCTGCAGCAACAGCTGGTGCAGCAGCAACAGCTGCAGCAGCAGCAGCAGCAGCAGCGACGGCAGCAGCGACGGCAGCAGCAGATGCAGCAGTGGGAAAGGGAGGAAGGGAGGGACGGGGGCGGTGGTGGTGTGGGGTTGGGTGGGGATGGGGCGAGAGGGGGGGTGGGATATGTATCCCCTGTATCTTCGGAGAATGGAAGCGTTTCCCCCTCCGCCCGTTATGTCTGGCATTGGAGGTAGTGATGGTGGCAGGTTTGGAGATGGAAGCGGGCTGCCTCCTATCCCACCGTTCATGGAAGGGGAAGAAGGAGGGGGAGGAGGAGGAGGGGGAGGGGCAGGGGGAGCAGCGTTGCCCTCTGGAGGTCCCGGAGCCGCCGCTGCTCTGGCTGCTGGGACTGGCGCAGGTGCTGCGGCTGCTGGTACCGATGGTTGGGGAGAGGGAGGTGGTGATGGAGATGGGAACAGGGCTGCCTTGAGCTTGACTGTGGTGGAGGGTGGCGGGAAGCAGGAGGGGCGACGGGGTTTGAGGACCATGCATGCTTCACCGATGGCTGTGGCTGCTGCGGCTGCTGCTGCGGCGGAGGTCAAGGGGGTGCCGGGTGAGTGACAGATGGAGCAATTTCGTGGTGGTGGTGGTGGTGGTGGTGGTGGTGGTGATGTTGACTTGTATTGGTGGTGTTGGTGGTTGTAGGAGTGGTGTTGGTGATGATGTCTGGTGGTAAGGGTGGTGGTGGAGCTGTTGTGGGTGTTGTCGTTGATGTTGGCTTCGGTGTTGTCGTCGCTTGTTGGTGATTTTCCTTTGTCGGTGTAGTTGTTGGTGTTGTCGATGCTCCCACGCTTTTGTGGACGTGCTACCGGGAAGTCGTGTTCAAAACGTCTCGCAGCAGTAGTAGTAAAAAAGCGACCCGCCCGCTTTAATCCTCTGCCCCGCAAGGTACACCCTACTAGCAATTGCGCTTGGCCCTGTTTTGCGTCTGATGTCTCTCAAATAGAAATGCAGCCCCCTGCCTCGCAAGCGGCTCCTGATTAGGATGCAGCTCACCCTTTTTGAGACTCGCCCAACAGACTCGCCCAACACCTCACGGCGCTTCGCGCTTGGTGCCAGCGATGCTTGCCTCGTCGGTCAAAACCCGTCGTGCTCCGTCCTGGCATCGTAGGGATGCGAGGGTCTATGGTCGTACGACTACGGCCATGCATGACACCGAGTACCCCCATCCCCTCCTCACTACCGCAATGCAGTGGCATGTATACATCAGTACACCTCCCTACCTCCCTTGCTTATCTAACCCCCCCCCCCCCCCCCCCCCCCCCCCCCCCCCCCGCCCCCCCCCTCCCCCTTGCTCCGTCTCGAATATTGTGCGTGGATAAAGGTGTAAATGTGTAAATACTTCAAAGATAACCAACAACTGAGTACGTCAACCCCCTCCCCTCCCCCCCGGCCCCCGCCCACCATTCCTGTTTTTGTGTTTGTGGGAAACGTTTAGTTGTTGCACGCGGTTTCGACTTCAACTACACCAGCGACAACGATAACGATGCCGGTCCTGCCGCGTTCGGTTCGCTTTCTGGCGGCGGCGGCAGCAGCAGCAACAACGGTGCTAGTGGTAGCCGTGGAAGCAACAGGAGCAACAGACGGAGAGCCGTTTCCCCTCCTCCTTTTCGTAGCACTGTCGAGGGTGGGGTCGGAGGAGGGAGAGTCTGGCGCGGCGGGAGCGGGAGCGGGGGCGGGGGCGGGGTTGGGGGGCAGTGGTGGTGGGGCGGTAGAGGGGGCTAATTCTGCTGCCACTGGTACGTCGGCTTCTCCACCTGCTGCTGCCGCTGCTGCTGCTGCTGCTTCTGCTGATGGTGGTACCGTGCGTGATGCGCCGGGTGACGCGCGGGATAGGGGAGGGAGGGTTGGTGGAGTGGCGGTGACGCCGGACGCGCTTGCGGCTAAAGTGCTGGGGGCGGG
Source organism: Macrocystis pyrifera (assembly GCA_031763025.1). Taxonomy (NCBI): domain Eukaryota; class Phaeophyceae; order Laminariales; family Laminariaceae; genus Macrocystis; species Macrocystis pyrifera. The sequence goes on from JASSKH010000015.1 coordinate 12,186,678, forward strand.
CGGTGGAGGGGTAGGTGACGGGGTTGGTGAGGGTCGAAGCCCGGCACCGTTACCGCGCGAGGTGGGTGGAGGTTGTGTCGGTGTCGTTTTTGCGCCCGATTTTGGTCGTTTTGGTCGTTTTGGTCGTTTTTGGTCGTTTTTGGTCGTTTTTTGCTGGTTTGGTTTTGAGCGGTACGTAAAAGTATTTTGGGGTTTGGGGTGTCGGGGTTGGGGGGGTGGTCGTCGTTCCTTGCCTTGCCTTGCATGTTGCCCTGTCTCAACGTACCGTGTCTGACGTTTCACTTTGTCTCGTATACCAGGTAGTCTGTATGCTCGTGTCGTGTCGAATACTCTACACTAGTTTGCTCCGTCCAACGTCTCCCCCCCCCCATCCTCCTCCCCCCCCCCCCCCCCCCCCCCCCCCCCCCCATACGGCTACGGCCATGCATGATATCGAGTACACCTCCCACCCCCCCCCCTCCCCTCCCCCTCCCCCCACCCCCTTTTACTCAGGCCGCCTCCCCTATCGCCATCTCTAGAGGCCCCCTCCTCAACCGTGGAAAGCGTTTCCCTCTAAGACAAAAACTTTCCTTCGACGACGAAAAGGACGGACTAATCGGTTACTCCCCTCGAGAGGCACCCTCGAACGGGAGCTTCGCCGGGCGACCACCCAGCCCCAGCCCCAGGTCAGGCTTGGGCTCGGGCAGGGACAACGCCGGGGGTAGGAGTAGCTCGGCCGCGGGAGGTTTGGGCGGCGACGGCAGCCCAGGGGGTAGCTTGGGCGTCGGCAGGGACAACGCAGGCACGGGAAGCTTAGGCGGCGGAAGTAGTGCGGGCACGGCAAGCTTGGGCGCGCCGAGCTTGAGCGGGGCAAGCTCAGGCGGTGGGGGCTTGGGTGGAGGCTTGGGGGCCGTGGGGGGCGGTGGCAGCGGCGGTGGCGGCATTAGCGACGATGCGCGACGGCGTCAGTGGCTGGAGACCGCGGCGGCTAGGCGAGGGAAGGGTGCGGTATCCTCCCCCGCGGCCGGGAACGGTACTGGGAACGGTGCTAGGAATAGCCCGGGAAGCCTTTCCGGGAAGAGTCCCGGGAACGGTTCCAGGGACAGTCTGGGGAATGGTTCCGGGAACAGTCCCGAGAACGGCACCCGGAGTAGTCCCGGGAACGGTCTCGGGAACGGTGATGGTGACGGTGGTGGTGGTGGTGGCAGCGGCAGAAGTCGCGCCGCCGGTATTCCTGGGATGCCATCTTCTTCGCTGTCTCCAGCCGGCGCAATGTCTACAGCTGTTAGCGTAGGAGGTAGGGGCAGGAGTGCGAGCGTGGGCGGCGGTGTGGGCGTGGGTGGGGGTGGAGGTGGGAAGGGGGGCGTGGGCGGCAGCAACAGCAATATGGCTGTCGCCGTAGCTGGGCGGGGTCTGCGGGCCCCGGGGGGAGGACCCTCCTCCGGGGGGTTCCCGGAGGGGGAAAAGGGGCCAGGAGCCGGGGTGGGGGTCGCCGGGGCGGGGGGAAGGGTCTCCTCTCCCGACCGCACGGGCCCGGCATTCTCTTCCTCTAATTGCTCGTCCTCTTCCTCTTCTAGGGATTCTTCGCCGAGCGGTTATTCCTCGTCCTTGTCGTCTCCCGTGCCGGCGGCGAAGGCGGCGATGGCAGCCGCGGCGGCTGCGGTAAAGGGGCTTCAGCGTCCAGAGGCCGCCACAAGAGCAGTACAATCAGCCACCACCCGTACCGCGACTACCTCCGCTCCGGCCGCCACAACCACAACCGTGATTGTTGGCGGGCGTCGGGCGTCCGCAAGCCCGGAGCTAGCCCTCCTGTCTTCGGATGATGACTCTGCCGCTACTAGCGCAACCACCGACACATGGGAAGCGGCCCAGGAAATATCGCTCGATCTCCTCACGCCCTCTCTCGACGAGGGTTGGAGCGGCGAGGGAGGGGAGAGGGGGTGGCAGGAGAGACGGAACGGGGATGGGGTTGTCGATTTTTCTTCTTCTCGCGGTAGTCGGAGTGGCAGCCGCAGCGGCAGTAGCGGTAGCGGTGGTAGTGGTAGCGGTGGTGGTGGCGGTGGTAAGGAAAACAGACATACGGCTGACAATTCGAAAATCGGGAGTTCCCTCGGCTCCGCTGTTGGCACTGCCGGCGCCGGCGCCGCAGCCTCCGGTACCGTAGCCGCTGCTATGTCGGCTCCTGCTACTGCTAACGCTTCTGACGCTGCTGCCGCTATTGCGCGTCCTGCTATCAACACGACTTCTTCTAGCGCGGCTGCTGCTGGTGCTGCTAACGTGAGAATTTCCTCCAGGTCTGCTGCAAGCGGTGTGTACGGGGAAGGACAAGAGGGGGGAGGGTGGGACGGGAGTGCGACGCCGACTGGAAGGGGTGTTGGGGGCGGGGGGGGGGGGTTCGCGACGAGGACATAAGGGCGGTGAGTGGTTTCGGTCTCTTTCGATCGTTTTTTTTTTGTCTTGTTCCGTTTTTTGGTGGGAGAGATGTGTATGTGGTTGGGTTTTTACATGTATGATATGTATGCACCATTCTGCATCGAAATGTAAGGACCTTTCGTATGCTACCATTTACCGTATGACACTATCACACGTGGGATTGAAGTAAAACACCCCTCTCGGACGATTTTCACAGCTGATTGTGTCTACAACGGGGAGAGGCCAAAGACCGAGCGATGCGTCCATGGAAATTACCTCGTTTTCATTGTTTGTGCGCCCCCCCCCCCCCCCCCCCCCCCCCCCCCCCCCCCCCCCCCCCCCCCTTGAGGCGTGTTTTGGAGAACTTCGGCTCGGAAATCTGTCCCGGGGAGCGCTTGTCCAATCACGAGTGTGATAAGAGTGATCATAACGGCCCTTATATTTTCCTGATAGTGTCGTAGATTGCCAGTCTTACCCTGAACATAATCAGCCCCCAGACGTCAGGCGTGTGGTAGGTGCCGGCAGACGCCTGTTGTGGGTTTGATAATGTTTCGAGTGCTGTGCGGTAGATTCCATTTTTTCGGTTTTCCACGACGGCTGCTCCTTTTGGAAGCCCATCGCTTCTGACCGAGAACACTACAGCGGGCCCGTTCCTTCTGTTTTGTTTGCCTTTTAATTCCGTTTTTTCTTGCTGGTCGTCGAGTGTTTTTTCCCGAGTTCAAGGTCTTGCCTCCATGAACGACCCGATGACTGAGTAACCTTCCCATTAAAAATAAAAAAGAATGTTGCTCACCACGCGGCACGTGTGCGTGCGCACATCTTGGTTTCACCTTCGACGGTAAGGACATGAGCTGGTTCAGAAGCTAGACGCCCCACTGTAGACTCACCAGCCGCGAACGCCGATCCCAAACATCTACTCCAAAATTATCACGTTTTTTGCACCAGTGTAATGCTGACCGCCATGAGCAGCGGAAGAAGGTGACACGCCCGGTTCTTTTTCGGTTGAGGTTCTAGGGCCGTCGTTTTTGCCTCATCTAGGGGTAAAACGACTAAACTCGCCTTGTAGGGGTGGCACATGAAGTTGCCTTGTAGAGGTGGCACCTAAAGTTGCCTTGTAGAGGTAGCGCCTGTTAAACTCTCCTTGCAGGGATAGCGCCTATTAATAGGGTAACTCGCGTGACGAGCGCTGTATTGCACCCCATCCAACCACCGAGGTCTGATAAATAAGGACCATTTTCGGCGGAAATATGAGGACGGTTAATACATGGATATTGACCCCTTCAGGACAGCAGTCCCGATGTGGGGACAAAGCAGTCAAATTCCAAGTAGTTTGTCCCCGAAACGGGACTGTGGTCCTCAAATGGTTAAGACCAATCCGTCCTTGTATTAGCACCCATGTGGGTACCCTGGTATAGAAGCTAGAGCCCGACACGCACGCGAATGGGCTTGTGCAGGTAATCACGTTTTTTCTTCCTGAGGTGGTAGTCCACTCCAGAGGTGTTCGAGCCTTGATCCTGTGACCACCGAATGGCTGACTGCATTGCGGCGATGAGTTACCGTGTAGCGTGAGGACAGCGGCAACAACAACGACATTCCACGCGCATCGGAAGCTATGCCTTGTAGGGCCGGGCACTGGCTGACTCGGCCAGTAGCGATTACACTGCTGGCATCAAAATCAACTAGTACCATCAAAATCAACGACCAGGTAGTATTTTCTGGGTGTCAGAAGTATACTGTCTGTGCTCTCCACTCCCTCCTCCCGAAACGCATTCAGTGGGTTTCCGCACTGCAACAGAATATCGCGCGTTTCTTCTGGGGTATACATACGTAAGACGAAACTACCGGCGAATATACTGGCCAGGTCCATCAGTAGACAAGTACTGGCAGTACTTGTCTATGCCCAGTGCCCAGCCCTAATGTATCGGGGTACGTAATCAATTGGGCTTGCAAATAGTATTGTGCAGTACCAATCGGTTTTCACGTGATTATAGCATAGTTCCTGAACTGAAGAGCCCCGTGAGTACTCTTGTTTTGGGCTATATATTGTGATGGAGTGCAGCCCCTACCGCAAGACTGCTATTCTCTGTTTCGTTTTTGAAACTTGCATGGCGTTCGTTTTTTCGCGCTCTCCTTTTATTTTTATTTTCATTTTTAATATCGAGTACATCCCCCGCCCCCCCCCCCCCCCCCCCCCCCCCCCCCCCCCCCCCCCCTCGCCGGCCTTCTTTTTTTTTTTTTACCTAAAAACGCTTATCAGAGGCAAGAATTGGCGGCGGCTACGGAACAGCGCGCCCTGCGCGGAGAGCAGCGCCGTGCGAACGCCCGGGCTCGGGAGGAGGCAGTCCTGGCGGCCTCCTCCCCGGCTACACTCGCCGCTTCAGCTGCAGCGTCATCATCATCCTCATCATCCTCAACATCATTCATGTCAAAGTCGTCGACATCCTCGATCTCCACTGCGGTAGCGCAAGGCGATCGCGAGGTCTTAGCGGCGGCGGCGGCGGCGGCGGCGGGGGCGGAGGTCGGGGACCTCGGAGGGGGGGGTCCGGGGGGGGGGGGGGGCTGGGGCACGAGTGGGCCGCGGCTACACAGCAGCCTTCCTCCTCTCACGGGTTCTTCACGCCCCCGTCCACCCTGGCGGCCGCGTCGCGGAGCGCTGCTGCCGTCGGCTCCGTCGCAGAAGCTGGGAGGTCCGCATTGGACGCCGCTGAGCACGGCACCGGGAACGGCGCTGGGACCGATGCCGTGAGTGGTGCTGGGAACGATGCTCGGAATAACGCCCTTGGAAACGGTGCCGTCAATGCGAGTAGGACTGTCGCCGGGAATGCCGCCCCTTGGAACGGTGCCGGGAATAATGCTGGGTATGCCGCTGGGAACGGTGCGAGGAACGCTATCGTTGCTAACGGTGTGGCGGGAGTTGTCGCCGGGGCGATAAGGGAGCCTGACTCTGCTGATGCTGGCGCGGGTAGTCGGAATGACTCCTTACGCATTGGTGGGGGTGGCGGTGGGGGAGGCGGTGGTGGTGGTGGGATTGGGGTTGGGGGTCGGGGTCGGGTGGGGGGTGGCGGTGGAGGTGGGGGCGGGGGTGGGGTTGGTGATGGTGGCGGGGGCAAGGCTGGTGTCGGTGGCCGCCCCCCTCCTCGGGCGAGGGCGCCGTCTCCGAGACCCAGAGACGGGCTCGCCAACACGTTTGCCTCTCAGACCCACCAGCACCACAGGGCGCCCCGCGGCGGTGGCCTCCACATCAGAGGGATCAGCAGCGATGGGATCGACGCCGCAAGCAGCGGCAGCGGTAGCGGCGGCGGGAGCGGCGGGAGCGGCGGGAGCGGCGGGAGCGGCGGGGGAGCGGCGGCAGCAGCGGGAGCGAAGGCGGCATTTATGCGGGGGATGAGGAGATGGGGGCGCGGGAGATGCGCTCGCTTACCGCCCCTTTGGTGGAAACCCCGGGTGGGAGTAGCAGCGGGGGCGGTTTGAGTACGCCGCGCACCGGAGGGAGGGTGTTCGGGAACAGCGGGGGGAGTGACGACGGCAAGCCGAGGCGGCGAGGCGGTCTGGGGTTTGTGGGTGCGTGGCGACGGGGAACGGCCGGAGGATCTTCGGGGCGGTCGCGTGGGAAGAACGGAGGGTGAGCTGGTGGTGGCGGAGATGATGATTTGAGGTTGGGGGGGGGGGGGGCGTACTTTTTTTTGCTTGCGTTAGTCATTAGACCAGTGAGCACCCATCCCTTTCTCGAGACGGAGCGCCGTTCCTACTCCTAGGAGAGACACCTTCAACAGTTGGGTTATCATTATGCGTTTTTTTTTTCGGATGTATGCGTACGCATGTTTGTGATTTTGTCGTCTTTTTTCGAGCATGTCTCTTTTCGCAGAACGAGCGCTTTTCGGCGAAACACCAAGTAGGTCGACACGGGAAGCCTGTCCGGACACATTGGTCGAGGTCTGGGCGCGAGCCGTGCACTCTGAATGTTTTGCATACTATTGCACACGAACGTGTTGCTACTTTTGTCATGCATGACTCCAGTTGTATGGCCATAGACGGGTGGGGGGAGGGGGGGTTGTGGTGGTGAGGTGTGTGGCGATGTCGGAATGGTGTTGGTAGGGTTGGTGGTGGTGGTGGTGGTGGTGGTTGTTGTTGTTGTTGTTCTCGTTTGGATTGCCGTTGCTGTTGCTGCTGTTGTTGTTGTGGCGCTGTTAGTGTACTGGTGTTGGCACGCTTGCGCTTGTTTCATCTTCACACCGTGTTCGGTGCGCTGTTTTGTCTGGCGGCCTGATTTTTCTTTTTGGCACCCCCTTTTTTTGTTGCACGCGTGCGCTGTTTAGTTCACGCGTCGGACACAGGTCAGATAGATCAGATAGATAATCTACTGCAGATCATCTACTATAGATGCTATTAATAGTCTGCCGTTATGATATGAAATATTGTGCAGGATCTGTATAGCATGCATCCAACCCGGGAAACCTGTCGTAGATGATGCAGATCACACGGCTCCCACCCGGCAACATGAGCTAGATCATGCAGATCATAGACAGATCATTCAGTTCGGGCACCTATTTTCCCTCAAGTATCTAGATCGTTAAAGTGGGAATCGATAATCTGTCCTGCGGTGTGTGCGCATTTCGCCTGCCGTTCACTCTTTTGAAAGTATTTTTTTTTTCAGCACCTGGAAAACCAAAAACGTGGGCACTTGACCGCTTGTTGGACACTACGGTTGGCACACACTGCTGTGTACGAGACGAAGGGACGCAAGCTACAACAATGGTTGATTTTGGATGTGATGCGGCGCGGGGTCGGGGTTCGTTATATTTCGCGCAATGGTACGCAATGACCCTCGATGTTACCGTCGAGCGAGTGGTAAAAACGCCCTCGTTGTAAACCACGAGTGGTAAAAAAACGCCCTCGTTGTAAACCACGCACGCACTGTTTCTCGTTGGCACAGAGGAGGGCCAGACCAGGACCAGAAGGAGGGCAGCTTTGACGATATCGGTAGCAGCGCCAGCAGTGGCAGCATCAGCAACGTGAGTGTGTGTGTGTGTGTTTTTTTTTTGGTACTGGATTTTTGGCGTTTTTTCGGAGTCAGTCAAGTTGCGCAAAACGTAAATTGGGCGTTTTTTTCCGAGCCAGGTAAATTCGCGAAAGGATTTTTTTTTTGTCGAGTTCTCCGATTTTCCCGTGACAATAGTCCGTAGGAACCATGAGCATAGCTAGCTAGGTAGTTGTGTGTGAGACATGTGTGAGACGCAGCGCTATGGATGCCTCGCGCGGGACTCAGAGCATGGATGGGGAACTCGCCAGCGCTGCATACCCCTCTGGGCGGAGATAGCCATACCAAACGGCCCTTCTATTCACGCCCAGAGTGAGGTATACCTTATCACCCGGGTGACAAGGTTAAACACACCCCCTCGGACAATTTTTTTTGAACGCCGATTTTTTTTTTACGACGGGGAGAGTGCAAACGCGGAGCGATGCATGTGTCTTGTGAAAAAAAGACCGAAAAAAAAAAATCGCCAAAAAAAAATCGCCAAGATTTTTCCCAAACCACCGTCACCCTGGGCGGAAATGGCTACCAGGTAAGCACCTTTTAGACATCAATGTGAAGACCAGGCGGTGCTTGTATTTACGGCCAGAGTGGTGTAATACGTATTCTTGTTGTCTGTGCCTCCCTCAAGGCACGCTTCGGAAAATCGGCTCCCGGAAATTCGTTTTCAGGAGGGGTGTGTTTTGGTGTGTCTAATCTCGTGTTATATAGACGGTGAACATACCAAGAATTGTTTTGACCTTCGTGATTAATTATTGCCAGGGCTTTTCACAGGTCACATCATCGGACCCGGGGGTTGGGTCAGGAACTTTTCTGAACATGACGGGTCGGGTCCGGTTCGGTCAGGTCCGGTCGGGTCGGGTCGGGTCGTCGCCAGTCAGATACAAATTACGCGCAACTCCACAAATTACGGCACCCAACTACTGTATATATTTTGGTGTATTTAGGCTCTCAAGTCAACCAACTGATAGCAGTCCTTTAAGTATTAATAGTAACAAGTATGAACGGGAAAAGTGTAGTAACACCGCATTTTTTCGCGTTTGAGGTCGCCATGCGATAATGAAGGCAAACACGATTAAAATCATCCTCCAACAAAAACGCCTGCCCAACTATTGTGATGGAAAAACCCCGAACGTGGGACGCAAGCGGTCCATTCCCGATAAAGGACCCGACCGAAATACTGGAAATCCAGAAGGAGGGGACACAAACGGCCCATCCCCGGAGGAAAAACGTCTGTGCATAACATTTACTTCCCTCCTTTTTGTTGTTGTTGTTGTTGTGGTTGTTGTTGTTTGTGCTATTGGTTCAGACACGAACGACCCGTCCCCGGAGTGAAAATGCCTGCGTATCACCTTATTTCTTGACGTTGTCCTTGTTGCTGCTGTTGCTTCAGCCGGGTAATTACAGCAACGTTGCAGCCGGAGCTATTAATAACAACCGGAGCCAAGACGGCCCTAGACTTGACAGCATGCGGAGCATGGACAGTGCCGGCGAGCGTTCTCGGAGAGGCATCCTGGGGGCGGTCAAGAAGGGCGTAGGGGCAGTGTGGGACAAGGTCACGGCGGACCACCCGGAGCCGTTGCCCGTCGACACGGTGAGGCGCTTCCACTTTTCGTTTTTCGTTTTTTGTTTTCTGTTTTTTTTTTTTTTTTTTTTTTTAACGTGCTTTGTGCCCTGTTTTGTTTGTACCAGTATTTGTTGATTTTTTACAAGGGTGTGTGCTGTAGGGTATCACAGACCGGTACCCTACAGAAAAAACCTCTGTAAGTACCCTACATACGACTTCTGTGACGCCTGTGGCAGTTCCACCACAATACCCTATTTCTCTGTGAGGTTCTGTAGCATTTCCAAACCCTACAGAGAATATCTGTGACGATCTGTGACACTTTCATACCCTACAGAGAACTTCTGTGGATATTTACATTCATATGGTCCTGGTACGATACCTTGTGGTACGTACTGGAGAACACCTACGTTTCTTTCCGTCCGTCCTTCGTTTTTTTTTTTCTTTTCGTTTTTTCGTTCTCTATTCACCGGGTATTTTCTATGTTAACTCTTCGACATCATGTATCCGGTGTTTCATTTTTTTTAAAAAGTTTGCAGTCGGTACCTATGGACGCGGTGAAGCGCTGTACTTTAATCAAATGGACTATTTCATTAATATGTGTTTTTTTTGTGTTATTCTCGCTCCTGATTTGTTTTTCGTCGTGACCTTTTTTTCATTTTTTTTCATTTTTTCGTTATTGGGTGTAGGTTATCATTTTTTTTTTTTCACTTTTTCTCACATTTTTTTTCGATTCAAGAAATTACTTATTATCTCTTCGTGTAGATTGCACTACGCAGAGCGAAACGTGCGGTGTGCCCTCAGACCGAAAGCTTTGCCTAGTGCGCCCTTTCCGCCTCTTGCGTCGTTCGCGCGCGCTTATTCGTTTCAAACCGGCGTATGTGTCTATCCTGCATAAAACCATACAAGACCGCAGCAGGCTTTGATGGAAGCTTGGAAGTATCAGTCGTACGACTAATTACAAGCAGCAGCATCACACACACAGACGCCTTCCAAATTTGAGTTTTGACGAATCCTCGATCTCACAGATGTATTATTATTATTTTTTTTGTTTTCACTATTATGTATGATACGTAAACCAACTGAAGGTTTAGGCTTCTTCCGCCGATCACCTGCGATCGTTGCAGGGGTAGGTAAAAGCAAGTACCATGGCACCAGACAGCAGTGATTCACGTCTAAACGACAAGACGGTAAGACGATACGGCGCTCCTGACAAGGTTTTTGATGAAGAGAAGAAAAAAGCAGCGGGGTTCGTAGGGTGTCTGAACGAAGTTGCCCGAGAACTCTTACGGCGAAAGTTTTTCTTGGTTGTTTTTAGTGTATACCCACCCTTTCCCCCTGTGTGGGTCTCGACAGTTCGGTAGCGGCGTGTTATTTTTTATTTTATTTATTTTTTCACGTGCACCCCTGTACCAGTGGTAAGGTTTTGCTTGCTTGTTTCGACATGCGGTTTTTCGTCTGGCCTGCAGACTCTTACGAAAGAAGAGCAGAGAGCGCATCACATAAGACTGGAGAAGGAGAGACGAAACGACTGGCAAACCAATAGCATGGCGGAACAGCATCAGGTGGGTCTCATTTTTTTTTATTGCTGACATATATTGGTATATATATAGCGGTATGCATCTGGTATGCTTTTGTTTTTACTCACATTGCCTTCACTTTTAGTATTACGGGGGTCCATAGTTAACGGGACCACATTTTGTTATTACGGGGGTCCATAGTTAACGGGACCAAATTTTGTTAGTAAAAATAGGTAAATATATAGGTTTTTATGTATACCATAGGTCCTGTTAACTATGTACCCCCGTAATAGTAAAAATAGTTAAATATATAGGTTTTTATGTACACCATAGGTCCTGTTAACTATGGACCCCCCGTAATAGTGGCGGGTGTCGACCTAGAGTCGAGTTCGATATCATATCGATACGCGGTAAATCACATCGATGTCATATCTATAAACGATAAATGAAATCGATATCATACCGCTAAACGATGAATCAAATATGTACGATTTCGATGCTGTACGCACCAAAAATGTTTCGTTCAACATCGAAGTCAAATATTGGAGTGGCCGAACGACTGAAGATTCGGTTATAGCGTTGTTGAAGTTCGATATTTCGGCGTATCAAAACTTTGGAAACAGTACGTAAAAGTCCGATATCTCGATAACACCGAAGTCAAAAGTACACGGCCATGTCATTGTGGGAGTGGCCAAACGACTTGACCCCGCTAGCACCGCAGTCCCGTCAAGGGGACAAACCAGTTAAATTCCGAGTATGCCGTGGTTGAAGTTCGATATTTCGACGTAATCAAAACGTTGGAAACAACACACAACGGTCCGATGTCTCGATATTTCGTTGAAGAACCTTTGCAGACAGTATGTCGAAGTCCAATATCTCGATTATGTAGCGACACTTTCGAAAAGACATTTTCGCGGTCTGTTACCGTAGAGAGCTTTTGAGTTGGACAGGGGTGATGTAGTTAGATTTTTTCAGAACGGGAAGGTTGCCCTAATAATACCGAACGAGGCGTTTCCAGGACGATCCGGTCGAAATCCTCCCGAAAATCTAATGCTCATCTTGAAGCGTCCTTGTTACCGTTGTGTCGAGAGACCGAAAACCAGCGCTGAAAAAACGATCGCACCTCTCTCTGCCTGGTGCGAAAGTCAACGCTCTGTACGGCATTTTGACGTAGCGACACTTTATCTGTCCGACACTGCCTGAGATCACTTTTCTTTCCCTTGTATGACCCTTTCCTCCCCCCACTTTATCTGTCCGACACTGCCTGTTTGAGATCACTTTTCTTTCCCTTGTATGACCCTTTCCTCCCTCCCCCCCCCCCCCCCCCCCTGCCTCCAGTTGACAGCCGTGCTGAAGCAAGCAGAGGAGAAGGTCTGGTCTTGATTGACTTGAATCCACATCGGCGGCGGTAGATGGGGGGCGGTGGGGGCGGCCGAAACTCCCCCCCCCCCCCCCCCCCCCCCCCCCCCCCCCCCCCCCCCCCCCCCCCCCCCCCCCCCCCCCCCCCCCCCCCCCCCCCCCCCCCCCCCCACACAGGTCTGGTTTTCAGGGATTATAGCATCCGCGGCCGAAACATAACGCGCTGGGAGTCGGGGAGGGCTAGCGGGCGATTAGGGAGTTGGGGAGTTGGGGAAGTGGTTACGCACGCTTCGACAATTCGGGTGAGGGGCGCGGGAGGGGGGGGGGGGGGGGGGGGGGGGCGAGGTTGTCTACCGCTCTCCCCTTTTTTATGGGGCACAGTAATGATGTACCAGAATACATCACACCTTGAACAAATCATCTACAGAGATAAATAGATACATTCCTGATCTGGATGATCTGTATGATCTAGCTCATGCTGCCGAGCGGGAGCCGTTTGGTCTGCACGACCTAGCACATGCGTTGGATCTGCCCTATAAGGCAGATCCTGCACGGCCGCTCACGATGGCAAGGCTTCGAGCTGGATGATCTGTACTATACTGTAGATCATGATCTAGTTCATGGTGAGTTGATTTGTCCGCCGAGACGTGGGATATTTTCATGCGGGGCCCCCCTTTTTTTTTCCGCCCGTGAGCAGGGCCCGCTTTTGTTCGAACGATTTTCCGGTCGTGTTGTGTTCAGCACGCGTCTTCCACGCGTGGTAAACGCCACCGAAAACTCTGTAAGAACTCCCGCAGTCCAAGGTGTTGTTCAGTGCTCATTTCTCTGCTCTTCTGTGCTGCTCTATCTCAATTGCCTCTGGCTTGATCTCGACGAACTAGGGCAACGCGCGTTGTTTTTCGTTGCGAGATTTTCGCCCTCGGGTTCTGTGTGATCGTTTCTTGTGCCTGTTTTTTTTTTTTTTTTCTTCAGGTGTGCGTGTTTTTTTTGGGGGGGGGCTGAAACGTTGGACCCCTCCCCTGCACAGCTGGTGTGACTTGTACGGAGGAAAGTAGTTGAATTTTGAGGGGTGTCTGTTTTGATGTGTTTTCAAGGGATAGAGGGGCTCGAAAGACTACACCTAAGGGGGGCGAGCGGGGGTGAGAAAGGAGGACAGGGGAGGGAAGGGGGTGTCGATACGCTGTAATTGTGTGTCTCGTTCAAGGCGGACGGGCGGAGGGAAGAGATAGCGTTTAGGGGAGGGGGGGGGATTGGTGGGTATGTTTTTTTCGGGAGGAGGGATGAGGGGCTGGATGGAGACGGCCAGCTGCTGCAAACAGGAGGGTGCTTCTGTCGTTACGCTACAAACAGCCGGACGTTCTTTGTGTTCAAGATCATAGGTACACGATTGGTCACACAAATCGCACCGATGTCAGATAGCTGTATTTGCGGAGATTTAGATGACTGAATGGGGATTGCAGCCGTAATTAGTTGGGTGCAACCCCTTCCCCCCCCCCCCCGCCTCTCTCCCCTGGCGAGTTTTTTCGAATATGTCGAAAACAAAGGTATACCGTGTGCGACAAAAGTGTAATGGTAGCTTCCCTTTTTGTCATATTCTCCCACTTGGTGTTTGGGTTTGTTCTGTAATTGTTTCTTCGTCTGTTGCCGGTCCAAGAGTACCGCTGCTCTGAGGAGTGTTGTTAGTCCTACTTTTTTCCGTTGTTCATTTTGCCTCTCCTTCTGTTCGCCCCGAATACATACTTGGGGCCCATAGCTGAGACATGCTTTTAGAGGATAAGTAAATCAATCTCAACCCGAAAAACCGATTGTGTTTTTTTTTGCGAATTTGCTGGATTTGTTTTTCGCTGTATCACGCGACGAACCGATCGTGGTTTGTTTTGTGAATTGGTATTTCCTGGAACTTTCGTCAACCCACGAACCGATTGTGTTTTTTTTTGTCGTGGACTTTTTCAGGATTTTTTCCCGGTGTTTTCGTTGTCGCCCGGCCGTTTTGTTTTTGGGTCGAGCCAGCCAAGGCCGCTTTTTGTCTAACGTTGTTCCTTGCCTTTCTCTAGATGTAAGGAGATAATATCTTGCTGTTTATGGGTCACGATCTTGGCGGAGTAGACCCTTGCCAGAACTACGCCGCAACCCAGTCGACAAAATCCACCAGGTGTATGTTGCAGCATAATAGTACTAGGTAGGCGTTTGTTTAGCACCCTCAACTTGAAGCACGATCCTGCTTGTGCTGCAGGCTGATCACCCTGACGTTGATCTGGGTAGTTGGTAGTGGTGATGGCGGATGACATGCAGCGGATAGGGGAGGGGGGTGGTGAGTGTCCTCCCCGGGTGTTGGTAGCGGTTTCGTCTCGGTGGTAAAAGAGGGCACGGTTTTCGAGGATGGTTATTTTACGTGGGAAATACCGCATGGCACGTGTGACAAGAAAGCACACCCCATGGGACGAGTCTGGACGCTGGTTTTGCTCCACAGCGATGATAGCGGAAATTATCCGAGCGACGCGTCTATGGAGCGAAATCTCGACGAGGTATTTCTTCTATCAAAACCACCCTTCTGGTCGCTGTGTGCCCCCCTCATCCCCATTGTTTGGAGAAAACCGGCCCGTGAAATTAAATCCCATGTTGTGTGTTTCGCCTTGCGTGGTACCAGTATACGGTAAAAAACAGACATTCCTGTTGCCCGCCGGTCTGTCAGCTAAAAAATACGCCCACAACAGCGTGGGCACCAACCCTCTCCTAGAAGTGTCGGCGTAAGGTCAGGTGCTTACTTGGTATTCATAAGGGCTCGAGAACTTTGTTTTCGAGCGCGTCGCATTCCGAAACTCGGAAGTGTTCCCACATGCGGGGGTTTAGAGGGAAGCTGTCCACGGTTGGGGGGGGGGGGGGGGGGGGGGGGGGGGGGGGGGGGGGGGGGGGGGGGGGGGGGGGGGGGGGGGGGGGGGGGGGGGGGGGGGTCGTGGGCAGGCGCTTTTTGGTGAGCGTTTTCTTTTTTCGTGGTCGTTTTGTTCGGTGATGGGTTCTATTCTCTTGTTTTTGTTTCGTTTGGGGTTCACGGGCGGGTATGGAAGCGCGCAGTACAATAAGCCACGTGGTATGATTGTTGTAATTGTTGTTCTTTTTTTTTTTTGTTATAGTTTTCCCTCCCACGAAATGTCAGTGCTCTACCTTAGCACGACGCCTCCGTAGCGGCCGTTTTCTGATTCGTCATTTGTTTTTTTTCGGTTGGAATGTGCAACGGATGAACTAACGAAGGATTCAGTCGGTGTTGCTGTCATTTTGTTTGGGGTTGTTTCTCGGTTTTGTTTCGTCTCGTCTCGTCTCGTCTATTTTTTGTTTGTTTGGTTGCCTTTTGATTTGTCGAACCGCTTTTAGTATATATGAAAAGAGGTTTGGGCGCCCCTTGATTGAACGATAGCAGCAGCAGCTTTCACGGGTGGCCTTTCTATTTTGCTGTAAATTCTGAGACACCTGCTAAGACGACGAGAGAGCTAAGGAAGACAGGCTGAATTTTTCAGGGAATACGTACTTGCGGGAGTCGTTACTTCTACTGAATTCGTTAATTTAGTGCAGAATGTGCCCATTATGAAGTCCGGCCTGAATCAGTTTCCCTGTTTCTTACTGCAAGTTATGTACTCCTGTGATACGGCAGTACCGTGCGGGCACTCTAACGAGAAACCTGAAACAGGACTCGGGCGGAAGTTTCATAGTCTGGGCCCGCGTGAAAATTTCACTTTCTACGTTGCTCTTTCTTGCTTTGGTCCCGGAGGAGACGTGTTCCCTGCAGCAGTGGTGCACAGCAATGAATGTTGCCTTGGGCCCAGGTCAGCCATAGGAAGGGATCAGCTTTCCCGAAGCTTCGGCACTGACTAGGCCGAGAGCTTCTGCTTTTTTTTTTTTTTTTTTTCTCATAATTCCCGTGCTGACTTTCTTGTGAGCTCATCTTCTTACGAGCAGGGGCCGGCACTGTACTTAAGTTCGGCCTATATAGCCTTGAAGGCAGACTCTGGCGGGCGACACGCCGAATTTCGTTGTGCTGGTAGTCGAGATGAACGAGATGTACCTCTATGGGGATGGTACGACGGGAGCTACCCGTCCTTGTCCACGTTTGCAAGAAAATGATGTTGTTACTAGCTATACCTGGCAAGTGCTTGGTATAATATTACGGTGTTGTTATCGTGTGTTTTCAGGACATTCGGCGTGTGAGTTAAAGAGCCCGTCTCGTTTTGTGGCTCGTTTTGCCCGTGGCGGCAAGCGACCTTTGTTTTGTTTGGCGAAAGGCTCATGTTACGAGTCAAGCATTGGCGGGGATTTTGGGGTTGGGGGGGGGGGGGGGGGGGGGGTAGGGGTTGACGTCGACTTTTTTCGGGCCAGGTGTCAAGCTAGCGGGGGTAGGGCAACGGTACTAGCAAGAGCAGCAACATGAGAGGGAGGGAGAAGAGGAGAGGAGGGGGGAAAGAGGAGGAGGAAAAAAGAAGAGCAGGTGGTGGAAGAAGAGGAGGTGATGTAGGAGGAGAAGTTGGGGAACATGGGGAATTTATGCCAGGAAAGGCGACATCATTAGTAGGAAGGGGGAACGGGTACGTCGGAATGTCTTCTATCGCCCGAAGATGAAGATGGCGATGATGAGGACGCTGGTGCACGTGCATATGTGCGTTGCTTTATAAACCACCTCACGTGTTCGTTTTCGTTTTTGTTTTTGTTTTTGTTTTTGTTGATATGTCTCTGTATGCCCGCATGTCTTGTCGTGTTTGTCTGTTGTTCTCATTTTATATTTTATTTTCACTGCGTTGATGGTGTCTGTCGTGTTTTTTTTACTTGTTCTGTTCGTGGGATCACGTTTTGGGGATTTCCTCGGGGTTGGGGGGGTTGAGAGGGAGAGATAAGGAGTGAGAGAGGGATGGTGAGGGC
The DNA here is from genome assembly GCA_031763025.1 of Macrocystis pyrifera. Classification (NCBI taxonomy): domain Eukaryota; class Phaeophyceae; order Laminariales; family Laminariaceae; genus Macrocystis; species Macrocystis pyrifera. Next base: position 12,203,449 of record JASSKH010000015.1, read on the forward strand.
GGAGGGGGGGGGGGGGGGAGGGGGGGAGGGATGGAAAGAGGGAGAAAGGGAAAAAGGGAGGGAGGGAGGGGATAGCGATATTAATAATGTGTTCTTTCTTTCACGGGACTGTAACGTGAAGAAAGTTGCGCTCGGTGCGAGTTATTGTAAGGACTTGGGGGGGGAGCGGGGGGGGGTGTACTCGATATCGACTTGGGGCGGGCGGGGGGTCCGAGTTGTTACTACTGCTGTAATATCGAGGGCTATGTCGAAACAAACAGGCTGCGGGCTCGCCGCCACTGTTTCCTTGCTACAGTAGTCCACTGATGCACCATCGTCACCCATGCAGCGTACAAGACGTTTTACATGTGTACCTGGTAGTAGACGGTACTTTTTTTTTGTTTTTGTTTCGGGGAGCCACGCAGAAGAATATTAGGAAGCCCACTTCTCTCGGTGTGCAAACAATACAATACTACCTGTCAACCGATATTATAGCACATTGGAGTAGGGGAACTATCGACCCGATCACAGCCTTCCGCTGTTAGTTCTGTTGATACATAGGGGAGGTATTGGCAGGTGTCCCTCCCTTTCTTTGTAAGCTTCTTTTTCTATACGAACCCCCCCCCCCCGTAAAGCGTGCCGCCCCATCTCTTCCCTTTTTGTTGGAATGTAGGGTGGCAATTTATATTCAGTTGTACCCATTTTTTTCCCCCGCCTGATTTAATATTCAGATTGTTATAGTTCGGGCTCAGATCGTGTGTCCGTCGCGGATTCCGTCGCGGATTCTCTCTCGTTTTCCCATTCTGTTTACGTTTTGGATTCGAGACCGTTTTTCGCCTTCAAGTTCGCACGATATCGGATTCGGTTTCGGTTTTTTTTTTTTCCGGGGTTCTGATTCGAAACTGGTCTTTGCATGGGTTTGATTTTTGGCGGGGAATCGATTTCGGCTGTAATTCCTGATTCGGATGTCCGTATTGGTTTCGGTACGGATTCGTGGTCGGATGTCCGTATTGGTTTCGATCCGCCTTCAGGCTCGGATCCTGATTTGAAATCCGTTTCAGGTTCGGTTTTTGGTTCGTGTTCAGGTTTCCGTTCGGCGGTGGTTTTGGTTTCGTTTCCTACGCTGTCGTCGGTTGACTCTGATGGAAAATTGGCAACCAATGTCGCTTTCTGGCTGGAATTTTGTTTGACCGATCTATCATCCGGCGGATTCAAACCTAATTGTTCAGCGCGCCCGATGCCTCTGGCGGTGGTTTACGATGTACCAGGTATACCCGAAAGGAATGGAACCCAGAGTTTGTTGTGGATGAGGTTACTGGTAATTGCTACAACTATTATTATAGAGGCAGTCGCGTGCATCGGGCAGAGAACGAACGCGACCATGATGATAGTGATGGCGATGATAGTGATTAGCATCATCATCATCAGGCGTGGTGATGATGGCGATTGACGATAGTATGTGCGACGATGATGGCCGTAGATGGTGATCATTGGTGATGATTCATGATTGATAGATGGTGACTATTTGTATGATTACGATGATGATGCTCTTGGTGACGATGCTACGTATGGGGATGCTCGCAACCATCGTCATGGCGCGGACTGGGGATGGCGATCGCAGTATGATGATCACGGGAGATGATAAGGTGATGCCGCCGATGATTGCAACGATGACCATGATGATGCCGTTTTGCTTTTTTGCGCCAATGTCATCAGGGGAGAGGGCTCCGGGCGGGATGGGGGGGGGGGGGGGGGGGGGGGGGGTGGTAGTGGGCTGGAGTATTATTGAATAGGGTTGGGGAGGGGTTGTGGGGATTCAATTATAACAGCATAGTTGATGTAGGTGTGTGTGGACCTCGGAATATTATTAATTGCACTCAGTTGTCGGTTGAGGACAGTAAAGGAAGTTGGCTTGTTTCTGAATCGTGGGTTTTATGAAGCTCGGCTCAATTCAATGAAACACGATTCATTGCAACGATCAACGAATTGGAGATTGGAGATACTTTATATATTAGGAGTCCAACCGAATGGGCGGAGTTCAAGTAAGTGAATACACGACGTTCAAATGAGGAAAATAGACTTGGCGAACCGTGCGAGACCAAACCAAAGCACCCGCAAGTGTTTTCGGGTGACTATATTCACGCTTCTATCGCGGAATTGATTGCCTCCGGCGGCCGGGCCCTTCGGCGGGTGCGTGCCTCAAAGGTCTCAGGGGCACCCCAAAATGGAATAGGTGTAGCAATCCGAGAGTAAGGATCTCTAGGGAGGGGTGTTTTTGACTTGAAAATTGATGTCCGAAATCACACATAAGCAACCCCATGCCCGAGGCGTAGATATATACCTACTGCAGACCAAAAGTATGTTGGTTGTCACTTGTTTCTGCTCGGGTTATTTGCAGTCCCCAACCGAACTCTCTGTTTGACCGTAGCATCGACCGGTGCCTAGCTGTCTAACTCAAGCCACTCAAATTCAGCCGAGCAGCACTAAGTGAGTGCAGAAAAAAAGTAGGGTGACTCGAGTTTTCCGGTTGTTAAATACCTGACGGGGTGCAAATCAATGCGAAGCTATCGCACCCAGGACAAATCAACCAGATGGTGCCACCTCGTTCAACCCAGCGAATCTGCGGGCGTTGGAGGAGCACAGAGCTCGTGCGCGTCTTCTTCTGCGCGACATCTACTTCTCGAATACTGTTGAGAAAACACCGAAAATCAAGCCAACATACGTACATACCCTCACAGTACATTTTGGCGATCCTCCCTCTTGGTGGAATTCCCCCATTGGAATGTCGTGTATTCAACTGTGGAGCAGAGCCAAAGATATGCGTTGCTGTGCTGTTCCCTAGGCGGTACCTTTGTGCGTGCGAGCAAGGCCATCGGGGTGGTGTATGGTGGGGTGATGTTACTTGTACGGATAGCCCAGGGTAGCCAGATGTCACGGACTGCTGGCTTGCTTACAACAGCAGTTACTTTAGTACGAGCCTCGTTCCTTCCTTCCTTCCTGACAGTGTCTCAATAACAGCACGCGTGACGAGTAATTCCAAAAGAGTGAAACGAATAAGCTCTGCAGTTGGAGTAGAAAAAAAGCGAAACAACCCCCCCGCCCCCCCCGCCTTGACCCAAAATCATCCAGAATTGCAACTTTTAACGCTTCGCCGCAGTCCACCCGCCCCAGGCGGGACTCACGAAAAAAACCAAAATGGAAAAAAAACGACCGGACGCTAGCTCCGACGTTGTCGCCACGAGCAGGGGTACCTGGCGAGGATCCAAGCCGTTTGCACCAAGGCTCACCTCCGGTCGGTGGTGTGGGGTAAATGAAGTTGATTTGGCCAAAAATGAAGTTTTGATATATCGTCATATCGAAGGGCTTGCTTCGCATCTCACGGCGTGCCGTGCTGCTGTGCAGAAACAGCAGCAGCAGTTTAAACATACGTCGGGGTCATAGCGGGCGAGGCGTCTCTTTGGGACAGAGCGGAGAGACGCTTTTGTGGTCAACCGCAACGGCATGACCCCCGCTCTCTCGAAGGTACGACGTGGGATCTGTCCACTGTGTGTCGAAGAGTTTCTCGCGCATTGTCGCGTACAGCAGCAAACAACATCGCGAGGATGACTACTCTTGAAAGGGAACAGCATGACTGCTCTTACACATTATAATCATGTTCCGCACACGGGAAGAAAAATATGAAGATGACTGCTTTCAGATAGGAACACGACTGCTCTTAATTTGGAACATGATGGCTGTTTTGACGTGGAACGGGCTTTTCGAAAACTACTGCAGCAGCAGTAGTAGTACCCCTTCTACTGCTGTTGTACCTTTTTCCTCGCGGCCTTCTGTGGCCCTTTACGGCCTCCAACGTCGATAAAGCGCGCTCGTAGGAAACCGTGCGGGGCCGAGTCAACTCACCGTATATACAACATGAGCAATGGATAATAGGCGTGATACGTGAAGCGCGAAACGCACAAGGCGGAGGGTGCTGAGACGGTTGCATACATATCACCGCGAATATTCCGAAGGACTGAACAAGAGCATTATAGACTCAAACGTTTTGAGTGACGCCAAGAAATACAGATCAAGAAATCGTTGTTCAGCGGCGAGCGCTGCACTACTGGAAGTCTTATCGGTATCTAAACGTCCATGCCCAAGGATGTTATCAAAAGTGCTCCAAGGTTAGCTCAGATAATAAGGTGTTTCTTGTTGGCGGACCCAAAATTGTATCTTCAGACTGCCGTGCTATGCCGTAGTCATGGCATTTACGCCTTCAAACCATACATCTATCTACATTAGTCCTTACGCGCAGCCAAGTTACGGAAGTCTGTGGCGTCTGGGCCATCCTTTGGTATCCTCGAGGGTTTCCCACTGATATGTAGGCCTGCGAGCGACACGGCCACCTGCTGGGATACTAATACGGGAGACCATAGTATATAGGACCAAATACCTGGTAAAAAAAGGCAAGTATACAGGTGTTTGTGTGTACCGTATGTCCTATTCACTATGGTCCCCCGTATTTGAACCTAATATCAAAATGTCACCCCGTATTTTCGCTACCCGTGTGTACTTCTGCGAGCCCACTTATCTAGCCAAGTGTGCAGCGATGTTGCTCCCGACGAGTGCAGGAGAATAGGAGGGGAGGTGAGGTACATTATCGTGTTTTTTCCCTGGCACCCATGGTTTACCATGGTGTCTCGTGGAGGCCCTTGGTGGACCCCATGGGAAACCGTGGAACGTCCCACAGGAACCCACTGAGTCCGGCGTTTTTTTTTTTTTTTTAACTAGACGTGGGATCCCACGAGAGCCCGCGGGGTTCCATGGCGTCCAGTGGGATACTGCGGTATCCCACGAGAAAAGCATTCCGTGTGAGTCCCACGGGGCCCAAGGAATTCAATTCTTTCGAAATACGTCAATGGCACTTAAAGATCTCCATGCATTTTAACCCCGTCGAGAATGCCACTTCGTCATGGCCCAAGGATGCCGCCCCAGACTAAGTACCGTGGCATTCACGGGATCCGGTTCATGATTTACTGTGGGTCCTTGCGTGTTCCCGTGGGAATTCCCTCTTTAGCCGCGGGCTCACGTGGGAAGTCCATGGTGAACCGGGTGTCACGGCTTGTTCCCATGGCAATTTTGGCGGGTCCTGGTGGCGCGTTCATGGTGAACCATATGGGTTCACCGTTGGTCACGCGGATCCCCGTGCCAAACTCAATTCCCGTCCTGGCGGCGAGTCCACGGTGAACCCTGGGTTCTCGGGGCACGTCTATCGCGAACCGCGTGTTCCCGTGGGAGTGCCCTGCTTAACCGTGGGTTTACCGTCGATCAAGGTGGTTTTCCGTCGAAATTCACGCGGGTTCTCGAATTCGTTGCTCAACCGCGAGGTCTCGTAGGACCGTCCCCCCCCCGCATCGAAACAATTGCTAATCCGCAGGTTTTTGTGAGATTTTTCGAATCTGGTTCGTTTGTAACGTTGAGCCCCCGCGCGAATCCCCACGAACACCGAACGGTGTTCCGCCAGCGTCCAAGCTTTCCCGCAGAACTCCCCACGCACACCCACGGTCTTGCGTGATCCCGCTGGAATCCCCATCGTCTTCTGTTGTATTCCACGGTCTTCTGCGGGGGGTCCCGCAGGAGTTCCCACAAGCACCCACGGTTTCCCCGGGAATCCCCATTGTCGCACGTGATTTCCCGCTGTGTATCCTGCTAATCCCCATAGGCACCCACAATCATTTACGGTCGTATTCCACAGTCTTCCCCGCGGGCTCTCGTGAGAATCCACACGGGCACCCACGGTCTTCCGCGTTTCCCGCGAGAATCGCCATGAGTGATCATGGTATTCATCTTTTTTCCCACCGGAATTGCTCTGAATTCCGGGAAATTCGGCGGTTGCCCCAGCAGGACCGTGGGATACAGCGCAATACCGTGGGGGTTACCGCAGGTATACTGCAGGAAACCGCGTGAGCCGCGAGAAACCGCGTGTGCCCGTGGAGATCCCCGTGTGAAGCGTGTGTCGCTGAGTGGATTCTCGCGCAAGACCGTGGAATGCAGCGGACGAATGTGGGCACTATCTGGTTTAGACGAGGCACACCGCGGAAGACCGTGGATGCCTTTGGGGATTCCCGCCGGTAACCGTGGAAGCCCCTAGGATACAGCGGACGGCCGTGGGTAGTGGGGATTCCGGAACCGTGAGTGCCCGTGGGGATTCCCGCGAAGAAATCTGAAAGCGTGGGTGCCGTTGGGGATTCCCGTGGGGAGTCCGTCGTACTTGTCAATGAGTGGTATCGTCGTTTTTTGTCTCTTGCTTTTCTCGTGTGTACCCATGGGCATCCTTGCGAGGAAAACATGATATATGGTGAAGATGGTACCTGTGTGTCCCTGTGGGTTCTCGCTTCCCGACGGCATAGTACACACGATGGACTCGTTACACACGGCCTTGGATTCTGCCCAATGTTCTTCACTGCCTACACGCGAGGAAACCGCCATCTTTTGATCACATCATCAGTATGCCGTAGGACGTGTCGTGGGAAGGCATAAAACGCTCCACGAGAATACACGTGGTACCCCGCGGGAAATCTAGAGGGAGTTGCCGCGGGACCCAACGGCATACCATCGGGTCCAGTGGTCCTTCTGTGGGATCCCGCGTGAACCATTGGGATTGCCCACGGTATACCTTGGGTTCCCGTAGGACGGTTCATGAATTCACGGTGGAGCCCCACGATTTCACGTGGGTTCCAACGGGACCCAACGGGGGTGTCCCGGGTCCCCACGAGAAATCGTACAATAACGCAAATCACTGATGCCTTAATTGTACCTTGCAGGTACATTGCAGTTGTATGCAGTGCACCAGCCACTTTCATTATCCGTAGTGAGTAGTGTGTAGACTCTTGTCATTAAGTCTGACCTCTATCCTTGGCCGCAACACTGCTGCGACACATTTTGGGCACCACGCACGCCGGGGACCGATTGGCCGTCCCGGCCGGCGGCGAAACCCCCTTGTATATACGGAGTATCATCATTACGGCATTGCTGCAAGTAATGTGCGACCATACAAATAGCACGACTTTTCCTAGCTTTGGCGACACTGTTTCACAACGCGCATCATGTTGCCCCATTAAAACTTAATTCTGAGATTCTTTACTGGGTGATCGAGGTTGAGGTCAGAGTAAACGGTCGAGTTCGCAGTGAACGACAGTGATCTCGTGTCGTCGAAACTGCGCGCCAAGGCGCAGACACTATATAGCTAGAGGCATCAGACACACGTCCATTGTGGGCGCGTGCTTGCTTTCAAACACGCTTCGCACACCATCTACTTTATGTACTGTACTCCAGCCCTTGCACCACGAAATGTGCGACACTTTCGTAGCTTCTGCAGTAATAATAGAACTTTCGTGGCTTCTGCAGTAATAATATAAATCCCCTTTCTTGTTTTCACGAGTGCAGGGAGGCCGAGCACACAAGCGCGAAAAGCGGCTAGGGAATCAAACAGGCTTCGATTTCGCCGAGAGGCGTGAGATGTGCGAAGGACGACAGAGGTTTCGTTCGGTGGTGATACTGAAAATCCGCGGATCTTACAGGACGTACGTATCAGATTTATGCACGCTATGAGTCGGTGATTTTTCGAAGGAAGTTTCCGCTATATCAATTGCACTAGTTTCACATGTCGGGGAAACCACCGATCCCTAATTCATCATCTAGATCTTTCAGGGCCCAGATAAATCTTATCCGTGATTTGCATGTTCTCACTCATCCTGCCGGGTTGGACTCGTACACTCAACGTGAACCACCGCATGTTTTCTCGGTATTGGGAGATGTACTATTCCAATCCTGCACAGCATATCACAGCGGCAGGTGAGGATATAAAGGATCTTCTGCATACAGATAGGGCGTGATCTGACCGATGTGACGAAGGTACGGGGACAACTCGTGCGCCAGGTGGTGCATCTCTCGAACTTGCCATGAGGCGCGGGAGCAAAAGAAGACATGGTGTTGTGAAGAGTCAATAAACGTTGTGCATCCCGAAGTCCATGAGAATGAAGAACGTTAAAGAAGAAAATTGAAGAAAATTAAGGGAATTAAAATAAAGGAAGTGCGGGGTAGGGCGCCCACGCATCGTCTTGTCGTACCCTCAGAAATCGTTCACGAAAGAAAACAAATCCCATCTGGAGAGGCAGAATTATCTCAGAGATTTCCCTAGATGAATTTTATTGCAGCCATATGAATCACAATAATCAGCCAATCAAAATGTATCAGACATTTGCGCGACTATGAGCAACTGCTACCTGGTATATGCTACAGAGGTTCCTCCGAAGGATGAACTTCTTGTTGTAAGGTATACATGTGCAGACACTAGGGCAAAAGCACAGCAAGCAGGATCAGCACCAGCAGTAGTGTAAGCCGAGGCATTTCCCCGTTGAGCTCGTCTGATAAAAGAGGCACACGGCAGCTATTTGCCGCGATAAAGACGGGGACATATTAGCACAACCTTTTGTAGCTGACGGGGCTCTTTCCCCAACTGAGTATCTACCTAACATAGATTGCAATCCGGTTAGTGTATCACGCGCTTACCCGTTGTTCGCGGGGTACATGAGCGATATTTCTAAACTAAATTTCGTTTGTTTCGGCAACATTCGACCTGAGTCTTCTCATAATATTAGGAACCTTATGCCATTCTGGCCGGGAATATGAGCCCTTTTTGATATTCACCAGAGTCAAAACCGGCCAGAAGACGTGGGACAAACAATCTCCTCCCCCCCCCCCCGCAGATTGTACGACTACGGCGAATGCATGGCATGAGAACACCCGTCTGCCGCAGAGCGATTTCCTTGCTTGTATATTCTGTGCAAGAACGTATTACCTGTTTGGCTACTTCAATAAATTTTCGACCAACGAACTCGACGTCGGTGAGAGAAACTATATGGTAGCATATGATGTATGGATGCAACTCTTCAGGTTGGTGCTACGGTTGGGAGGCTATCTCCATTCCCTGCCATTTTTAGGCCACTTGGCGAGTGGCTCCGTATCTCAGTTCAAAGCTTGAAGCAGGTTTTGAACTCGATTCGAAGTGCAGCGTAACCCGAAAACGACCATTCCTATGGCGGGTCAGATCGCGAAACAAAAGAAACCATCCGAAACAGCTCAAGACACGAAAAAGATTGAGGAGTCACTCGACCGAGTGGCCCTGAGCGGCTGAAAACAAGGACCTAAATACGCCCCGCATCATGTAGCTTTGGTATTTACTCTCTGTGGCTAGGTGCTTTACAAGTTGTCATTGTACTCGGAATATATATCGAGACTCTCCATTAAAACCGTAGGTGCCACCCTGGGAGCTACCCGGGTGTGCGTCCAAGCGACCTGACACATCGTAGCAACCAGTCCGTGCTTTGTTACGAACTATGCTGCCCAGCCTTCCGTTAAGATACCGTAATCAGGCCCATGTATATTGCCAATAACCAGGTATAAGGTATGTATCTAGATGCCGAGGCTCATAACCTGTTCTTGATACTGGAAGAATACGCATCAGGAACGGCAGGATGTGCACCAGATACAACACCTGCTATGGGATAGAAGCCTCGCCTTAGGGCCGAAGAGAGATGTGATGCCGATGGTTGCTTCCAATATTCAATGCGAGCTGAACCATTTTCCTGCTGAAAGGGAAACTCCACCATTCTGCTCCACACTACGCATGTATGGCCTCTACCCTGTACAGGAAAACAATCGCCTATTTTTCCGCAAGCCGGCGGAACCGTCTGCCGGGACTGATTTTGGCGGCTTACACCGCGATGGAAGATGTCGGAGACAAACAATGTTGCACGTCGTGTCGGCCTTTTACCTGTTTCCACCTCATGTTACAGTATCCCAATATGTGCACTGTTAATATTGTTGCTGTTGTTGTTATTGTTGTTGTTGTTGTTGTTGTTCTCGCATCAACTCTGAAATCCGAATCAAGGACTTGGTCGTCACATAAAGGTGCTGGAGTCCTCGCAGCAAAATCCGAAAAACCATTAAATAAACAAAATTCGGCTGGGAAGCTCGACGCTTCCCAACTAAGAATACACGGGACGAAGAAGGCGCACCCAAAATGAAATCAATGTGCAAACTGATTTAACATGGCCGCGGGTATCCACTCAACTACAGCATAAAGTTCCTCCCGTTCCCACAACTACCCAACTCGTGGCTACTGACTACAGCGTTGCTGTCTGGAGTGCTGCCTGCACGGTATGAACGCACGGTAGTCGTGAACACCGAGAGGAACACGCCTGCTGTCTGGGGTGTCGTCAGAGTGACGACTCGCGGATATGCAGTGAAAAAGAGCAATCGCACCAAAAACCCCCATAAAAATATCAACGATCGCCATGTCTTCCCGGACTGTCTGACTAAATGTGATCATGATATCACGCCCCGGCAATTGCGGGGGTCATTCCCCATGAAGGATACACAACTCGTCAACACTACAAAGACCAGTGACGTAAGCAACAGGTACGTACTAATGGTGTCTGGGGCCTTACTGGGATGCACATGTGGCCAGTAGGTATACCGTTTTCCAGATTAACAAATGCTCCTGCATTATTATTTGAATGGCGGCGAGGGCCAAAATTATCGCTCTTCTCACCACCGTCCGAAGGAATGGGAGCACGAACTACGGGCGAAGGCGCTACAGGGCTTCCCGCCGGCAGCGTGCGCAGGGCGGAATGGGAGACCCGTTGCGAGAAAGGCACACCTGGCGGCAGGCATGCCCACTTAAGGGGACGCTACGACATCCTCAGGAATGCGTCGTCAAGTACCCGCGCGTAGGCGTTTTCGGCAACGTGTACATACGACTTGGAACTAGAGAAAGGGATTTGCAACCAAGATCCGTGTCTGGTGGTTGTAAAAAGGTTGATGCCAATCCACAAGAAGAATCCTTAGTGTTTAGCCCTTTTTAGCACTTTTTTAGGCCATAAAACTTACTACCCATCATGAGAACGAAGTTAAGACAGATATTATCTGCCTGGAGAACAGCACTGTTTTAATGAAGGCCATGTCTTCATCGGTGATGTAGCTGTTGTTCCATGCTCCCTTGCGTGAAATGAAACATTTTAGCATTTTTTCGAGTTTTTTGTGCTACTCGCTCGCAACTTCGAGTACACGAAAACACCTCGCGAGTCGTTCGTTTCTGGGTACCTACGACTGCCGTCTGGCGCACCCAGCGCGCTCACACACCCCATCAGGAGCATGCCCCAAATTCGCGGGCTGTAGTTTCCAGTGAGGACGAGCTGTAGCTGTCCGCAAGTGAAGTGCATGTTCAGCTAGGGGTTGTTTTCGTCTCTTTTTTGTTCACCCAAAGTTCAACCAAGTTTGACCACTGCATTACTTATAAGTCAAGGTGTAGAAAGGCCTCCGTTGAGAACCTGCGGGAGATCAATCCCGAGAGAAACACAAGCTGCTGTGATGAACCTCTTTCAAGTCACGGTCGCTCTCCGATAAGATCGAGTCAGCCAAGTTCTAAACGTAGCGTGTTAAACTAGCGATGTGTGTTTTCTGTTCCAATAAACATCTAGATATTAGAGTGACCGGAAACCCGGGGACCAGGAAACGCTTGGGTGCCAGTGTGGCCTTAAGGCCTATGATATTTATGCGTAGGACCTTCAGAAAGGGGAATACGACACCAGGGCACTCGGTGAGGGAAGGGTGCTCCTTGTATCAAGCAAGAAGCACACCACTGCTGCTACTGCGTACGCTTTGTGCTCTACGGCAGGCAGTCACAAGAAGGACACCATTGCAGCGCGCGGTTGGGCATGTGCGTGGAGCGTCCTGCGCGATGCGAACTGCGTTCGTTTCGGCTCTCTTACTTTAGCCAGCCCGCACACAGGCCACCGATACCTCGAGCTCATACCAACACGCTCGTAATCTCTCTTGGGCTACAGCCGATCGTGTACGCAAGTAGAGTACCCCAAAACATATGTGGGGGGCGTGGCGCATGCTACGACAGAGGTACCACATACCAGGTACCAGTACATTTGTTGTAGGCTCTATACCCGAGGAGCTCTCTACCCCCCCCTCCCAACCACTGGTTTTGTGTAAACGTATGGTACAACCCGACGAACTAGCCCATGGTTTAGGCATGGAAGAGGAACTGTTATACTGTTATACAGCCAAGCACTACTACGGTCCAGGCGTGCGATGATAGGGGCGGAGCACCGTTGGACTGGCCTTGATTTCTAAATGTCGAGACTCCTCAACACAAGATCGTCGGGATGCCATTATTGTTCAGCAACACGAATGCTTTGGTGTACCTAGGCTTTGGCACGTTCATCGGGGTGTACTTTCTCATTTCTCACGATCAGCTATTACAGATATTGAGGTAAAGAGCTCTTCGAGTTAGGGGCTTCAGAAATAAAACGGGGCACTACTACTGCTGTAGCATTTGTCAATTGTAATGGCATCATAACGATACAATCGTTGGGTATGCAGTCCTAGTGACGATTTAACCGAAATGGTCTACCCCGCCCTGTCGAAACACGCGTCGCGTGGAGACATGACAGGCGGTGCGCCCCCGTCCGTTTCCTTTATGTGGTATCGCGTTGGCGTGCATGTCCGCAGCGAAACAAACAGCATAGCTGCTACGGTATACCAGTGTACAATGGGTGCGGTGCTGCGTGCTCCTGCTACTGCAGTTGTTGGTTGTGCCCTCATCCCCCCTCCTTTAAAGCAGCTCGTGGTAGTGCGGTCGTTTTCGTGTTTTTCTGTAGTTTGGAAGTCCCGTACGGCCTGTTTCTTGTTTGTTTTTGCTGCTGTATTGCACTGCCAATTTCACTTTTATTGGACAACGATATTTGCTTGCATAGTTGTACCATGCATGTATGCAGCAAGCATTTGCTGGGTTTACTCCAGCATCTGGGCTAGACGGGCGGACACATTTGCATCTAACGGATGGATTTGACTTTTCCGCCAGAGGATCCACTAAACTGGGGGAAAACGGCTCCACAACGAAAATTTAGCTTGGCTCAAAGGTTGATGCCCATTCAAACATGTTTCGAGTCATGACATGTTTGATGAAAATTGACGACCAGTGGGATTGCTGAACACGCTGCGCAATAAAATTGGAGGCGAGTTCCGGGAGGGCGGGGGGGCCTTTGACAACGGCTTGCCTAGAAGGCTGGAAAGTTAAAGTGTGGGAAAAACCCAAAATGTACTACGTTTAATAATATGTGGATACCCAGTGGCAGCGGCAATGGACGAAACGTGCCAAAACGCAATTGGTACGAGACACACGACGCGTTCCGATCGTCGTTTCGCTGTACACCCCGTACGGCACTGGCCCGCAATTAACATGCAAACACGCTCGCACATCTTCATGCTAAAGCGCGCTTCTCCCGCTATTGAACCACCCCCCCCCCCCCCCTCCATACAGCAGTACGCGATTGTGCAGTCCCCATAGGGTTGCTACAAAGTTGTAGGCATCCCCAGCACCTACCCAATTCGCAATCACTCGAAGGTTGTTTAGCCCGACGACTATCGACGGAACAGAAGACATCGCTTTGGCCGCCGAGTACACCCGTATCGCTACTAAACATGAAAAAGAAACACAAGTAGCCGTCAGCTTGCGAGCGTATATCTGGCCAACATAAAACGTTTTTACACGACGGAGATCTTGATAGAGAGAACCTGAGGCCGTTCCACTGTGCATACCGCCACCATATATCAGTCTATGCTACAGACGCTAAATTGTGAAAGTACGTTCCGCCTTGGACAAGCTTGTCCTACGCTATGGAGTATTCTCGACAAGCCCACAAGGTGGAAAAAAGGCTAAACGCTAGACGTACTAACAAATAGCGTAAGGGAAAATTCCGAAACTGCGTTGCTCATGACTCTGCCCGTGTCTATTCGTTACATCCGTCGGCGTTAGGTACCCAAGAAACGCAGACATGCGCACTAGTAGGCATTTCCATGGCAATGGCATGGCGCTGACATGGGTCATGACGATATTGTGTATGGGCTATGAAGGCACTGTCGTGGCAGCACCCCATAGCACGCCACAAGGGTGGTCGTTCAAGGACGGCCGTAGCTGTACTGCCATTCGTTGCATTGCACTCCCATAAATTGCGATGTCGTTGGCCGCCATGCCACTACTGCCACGGAGGCGCCGTAGGATATCCATGGGTGTCCCATAATACGGTATTCACAGCTTCCCTGTAGTGCTATGAGACGACCGATGACATTTGGACATGCTCATGGCTAGGCAGCGACCCTGTTCATAGTCTGCCATCACCGCGACCGCCATGAAACCTCAACGCCATCAAATAGTTATGATGCCTCCACGAAAGCCCATGCCAGTTCGTGAAAACCCATAAGTGCGCATGAACTGCCATGGCGTCTCATGAAAATGTCAAGCGATTCAGACAATACTGCAGGTGTTTGTGCACTGTGATTGTGCAAGATGTGCAAGCCCCTAATCTTGAGTACGGCGCTTCGACTGATTTCTCTCGCCCTTCTTCACACACCTCCAAGCCCCACACAACCTCGCACATGGGTCCAAAGCACCGCAACCTACAATACCCAGACTGTCTCCATACTACCGTGGTACGGCACAACAACGACAAGGACCCGACAGCGCCTCGGCTCTCGATAGCGTTTTAACCGCTGCCACATACGCGGGCCTTCGTAGGGTAACGCCGGCGGACCTCCTGCACAGCCTTCACGTACGTCGCTGCATCAGATGAAGGCGCGTCTTTCTCGTTTTGCAAAGCCGTTTCGATCTCGGCATTTGTTGCCCGGTATATCATACCGTCGAAAGAGACAGCCACCTTCCTGCAAAGATGATAGTGCTTAACCTGAGTCCAAAACTTCCTCTTGGGCGCTACGTGGCTCAACGGGTTTCTGTTGATGTAAACTGGCATCGGTTTGGGTGTGGCAAGGTCCAAGTCTTCGCGCGTTGAGGTTCGAAACTTCTCGATGCGGTGTTCGTCCAGCCAGTAGCCCTCACCAGGGACGACGAATGTCTTCAACGCGGTTTCCCACTTGTTCTTGGCGAAGAAACCAAGCTCATGGTCGGCGATAAGGTCTTTGACGTCTTGGCGGACATGCGGTGCCTGTTGGCCAGTCAGCGGCATACACGACACAATCAAGGGTACAGGCATGACAAAATACTGGTAAGAGTCGCTACCAACAACTGATCAACGTCACTGCACAGCAGTTACTGTGATATCATCGAGTGGTTTGAGTAAAATACACACAGACGGTGCAACCTTCAACTAAGCGGATCTGAATACACACCCCAGCACGAAGCAACAGCACCTACATCAGCAGCGTGTCAATGAGGACGAATGGGTGTGGACATACACAAGCACGGGGAAGGGCGGAAATGGACACAAAAACCAGGCACCTGGTACACGTTATCTGCACAGACAGGTACATATCGTACTTCTGTGAGTATCAAAGCTGAGACAGCGTGAATGACGTTATGATATTATCATCCCCTATCCAATAGACTACAGCTCGTTCGGTGCCTACGAAGCAATGGAATCACAGAGTTAAGTTTTGTGCTTAGTGTACTTTTGCTCCCATGAAGGAAGTAGCAGGCGCTTACTAGGTCACCACTTCCAGGGAAGCTTTCCATGGAAGCCACTCCTATTTCCAGGGAAGTAGTTTCGACTGGGGAGTCAGCGGAAGCTTCCACAAAAAAAGCGATGGAAGCTTCCACGGAAGATTCTACTAAATTCATGGAAGGTTCCGTATGCCCCCCCGGGGGAATCTATCTACTTTTTCCGAAAATACTTGGATGGAAGTGGAATTCACTTCCTTCGTTGAAGCTTTCGTCTACTTCCAAGAAAACAAGGAGGGTGTGAGATACGTCGATTAATCCGCCTCCTTTACTAAATGTAAAAAGGCCTCGGCCGCCTACATGGGCGTCTTCGGCGGAGCCAGTATGACATGTTGTATGACTACAATTTGAAAATATTTCACGATCGGTAGTCGAAGGCAGAAATACGCATGGTACCAGAAGTAGTTCAATATGTCGAAATTTAACGAAAAAAGCGGAGAGTAAATACAAACGCGGGGTGCGGGTTAATTCCCCGCTATGTATTGCTGTACTGGTAGGTTACAAGGGAGGGGGAACGATGGTGCTATGCTGCTCTTATGCTGAGATAGGGGTATCACGTCTTGGGCACCACATATCGGACTGACGAGGCTCCTCAACATAGGGACTATCTAATAAGGCACTAGTATACTACGGCGGTATGCGATACTTGTAAGGGCCCGTATTTAGGAGAATTTTTTTTTAAAAATGACATTCCGTGCATATTCCGCCAACATATTTTTCGTTTGATTTGATTTGCATCTGATTGGTCAAAATGTGAATCGCCAAGCAGGCATTTTGACTTGAGATTCGAAAAAAATGAAAAATAGCACGAACTCGACAAGGAATGTTTTGGGACTTCTTTTGCTCTCCGTGTTATTCAATTATGGGAGTTTGTGCAACTCGACGTGACGTGTTCCTACAACCGAACTAAGCCAGGCAAACTTGAGCCGTTTCGTCGACTGTTTCACAGGTGAGATCCACCATTTCCGAGAGACAGGGCCACCGGAGCAGCCCCAGCGCAAGGTCCGATGGCCCCTACACAGAGTAGACTATACGCGGCGCCTCAAAATGTACAAGGCCGTCGTAAACCCAGTTTTTCATCCCTCTATGCCTCGCAAACCACACGAGCAACGACCAAGTCACGACTTCGCCCAGACGTTCGATCGTTGTATCCCCGTCGCTGCTTCCTGCGTGGGGCTTCGGGGCTGCGCCATCCACCCAAGACATCTCAAGAGCGATAGCCTCTTCGGCGATGCCGACAGAAACATTCGGCCGCTGACCGTGGCGGCCCGGGGAGGACGCGGGTCGTCGCTCGCCTCGCCTCGTTTATTGCCCTCGGGTGTTCGTTGACCCTTGTGCGTTCTTCGAGTTTTTCAGCACAATACGCTGTTCCTCGATAAGACCCAAAGGCATAATTTTCACAAAATTCTATTCAAATCAAATCAAATTCATTTCTTCCTATACGGTTCTAGACGGACCCTTTTAAGAATTCAGGAAGTAAGAATCTCAGGCTGGGATTTTGTTTAATTTGAGCATTTACAGTCAATCATTTGTGCTCAGCGAAGAAACCCAGTCTTAATCCTATATCACAGGATCTCAGAGCCTAAACTCGAAGTTGGCATCACACTATGCAGCGAACCGTAGACAAAATTGGAGATTATGTGCTGCCGCGTCCTCGTACTGTATTGGTTCAACCTACACGTCGAAGCTTATGTCGCAACATTGTCGGATGGCAAACGGAGCATGCTACCCGTACAGTACTACAGTAGTAGCACTCACAATGATAATGCCATAATCATTATGACCATAAAGCTGGCATCTCTCTAACTAAGATAGATGTTCAGCAAGGACATTGGATGGCATGTCATGATATGCCGTGAACTGGATGTCAATGGGTGAAATTTTATCTAACTTAGGCCTTGGTTCAGCAGTGTCCACCGGGTTCCAAATTCCTTTTTTTTCCTAGGGTCTACTTTTGGGCCAGGTGTGCAGCACGTAGACGTGATCAAGTGAGGGACCTCGGACGACGTAGGTGCAATCTGATCGTAGCTTACAACCCGAGTTGTGCGCTCTGAGTTGCCGATGCGTGCGTTGCGCTATGCCAACTAGCGTACAACGTGAGCCACTGTGCCTAGCGTGCAGACGTGAGAATGTGTTTCCGAAAGTGAATGTGTGGGCCAAACAAAATGAATACGTGAGATAAAAAACAAAGTGGCACCACATCTTGACGGTATTTCCTTAAAATATTCCAGGTAGTGGGTATCATAAGAGCTGCACCACTACAAAATTAACCTACTCGTCTCTGTATATCAGGTATTCTATGGATACGAGCAGATTAGCTTGAAGGTTGGTCAGGAGCGCGAGAAATCCATTCGGAGCTTTGTAGTGAGTCGGGGCACTGTAGTCGTGATTGATGATACATGCGAGGTACATCAATTCAGTGATATATGTGTGGGTTCGTGGGGACGGGTTGTAATTAATATGTTTCACAAAAGCGGGACGCAAGATTCTCTGAGTCTATTGGTACAAAAGTTCGTGCCAGCGGTGGAGATCGTTCTGAAAACAACGCCGATCACAGCATTTTTTGTTGCGGGTCTCAAAACGGCGTTATCGTTCTTTAGGGCGATCTCGGGAAACACTTACTGGTCTCGATCGGCGTCGGTCTCGATCTCGATTTGCACCACACAACCTTTGGTGTGCCATGCGTAGTATCGTCGTACTTCTTGCGTACATATCTCAGTGTTGTTTTGAATGAGTAGGTCTGCTCTTCGTTCAAGAACACACAGCAAATCTGCAATGCGCGCTTTCACACCAGCTACACCAACCATATTTAACGAAACATACGACCCTTCTTTTAGACACTACTCTGTCGCAGGAAACCACAGCTAAGACATGTGGAAACAACCCAGTCTTATCACCGGGGTATGTAAGATACCACACACCTACCTGGTAGCCTGGTACGCCTTCTAGTCGGTACACAAAAAGAGCACCACTTGGGGTGGGTACCTCGGTACCGGTATACACCTTGTTGGATGGCATGATATGATACGACATGGCAGACTACCAGTAGTTCGAAACACGATACCGGTGTCGGTAGTTGGGCACGCAGGGTTCAACATACACCAGGTATACACTGTAGTAAGAAGCAGACCTAACGGGGAGAGGGCCTCTGGGGTAACTATCTCCTAGTTATTCGTCGTTGAAGCAAACCGCTTGGAAGCGTCCAAAGGTGGCATTTGTCTCTGGCTTGCTGTGGTACCACCATTGTTATCACCCCCTTCGGCGGCCTGGGTAGAATGTGGCGAATCTTACCCATCGTATTGTAGTCACCCCCCCGCGATATCACCCCCGACGATGAACAAAGCAACATTTGAAGAATTTATGTCCGTTGTCAGCGACGTATGTTAGGCACGACCCGACTACAGGGAATCATCACTTGCGACAGAAAAATAAAACCGCGAAATAGTGATCAGCAGGGGTGGTTGTTCATATCAAATGCGGTACAGCAGATTGTACTGATCCTAATCCTGACCCCATAGCGGCGAGAAATTGCCGAGTTTCATGCGTCAATATATACCATTAACTGTTAATCGATCCGAAAAACGGTACTGTCCGGTGTTTCTGCTGATGTCGACCCCGCCTATGACTTGCCACCCTCAAAACAAAACCGTTACGCGAAAGAAGAACTCAAGACGGTGCTGCTGCTGCTCACTACACTCACCACACGATCAAGCAATTAATTAATCAATTTTGTCCTTCGCAACCAACCTGACACACCCGAGAGTCCAACTGGGAACAAACGAAACCTAAGCTGCACTTCCTCAAACCTCCTTGCGCGCGTGTCAGCTACTATGTACTTGGTACCGGTTTAGTGCCAGAAGCCAGCGTTTGAATACCAAGAGCGTTGGGCAGCATCCTTGCACTGCGTATTAGCGCAAAATACTTTACGCCGGGAATAAAATATTATAAAAGTCGCGATCTTGATATCGATCTTTCGATCTCGATGACATGAATCGATATCGACTCCCCAAATCCCCGATTCCGAACACGAGTGGAATCACGACAACACTTGGCCTGTCTCTCCGTCACTGGTTCATGCGAGCACGGACCCCCACGTTGGGTCCAGTTTGTTTCTTGTAGAAACGTGAACTCTCTCGTGCCCCAAGGCATGTGTTGAGGCTTTACCAGTTGGCATTTTCAAGGAAATGATTTTAGCCCCCATGGTGCAGAGAGCTGCCAGAGCTTTCCAACACCATATACCTCTGGTACTAGGCATCTTGCCGCATACAAGCACTTTACACACTTCTGATGGCCATCATATTTGAGTCATGCGCGTATACCGTCCCGTTTTCCTATTGTTCCCTGATACCAGGCCTCATCGCGGCATACGCTCACAATTCTTGTTCAAGTACTACGTGGGTATTTGTCGGTAATCTAACGGCTCTTAATCGGCTGCGAATCACAGCCGATTAATCCGAGTCAACTTCACGATTAAATCGACGTCGGAATCTCAAATATGTGGGTTGCAGTTGTTTTGGGATTGATTATTGATTCATGAAGCATTCGCCAGTCCATGGCCAAGCAAGGTATATACCATGGTTGCCCATAGAAAAATGCACGGACATCCGCCATGGTACGACCCATGGCATGGTTCATGAAAGGACCCTTGGAGTACGCCGCGGTTAGCCACGGTGTGCGTCGACATGGTTAACCGTACGGACTGACCCATGGTCAATGCCATGATTCACCGTGCAACACACCACGGAGTAACCCATGGTTCGGGTCAGGGTTGCGGTTAGGCAATGGGTTGCTCAATGGACCGCTCCATGGGACGCACCATATCATCAACTATCAGTGGGATATACCGTGGTTGTACTATTCTGTGGGGACACTATTGGGCTTCTTATGCCGTACGCTACTACACGGGGTACACCCACGGAGGATCATGGATATGGGTTGATGCCATTGCCTTGCCCATGGCGTGCCGAGCGGTCATGGGTTGATTTATGGGCTCTCGGACCGGATATCCTATCAACGGTCCATGACACGTGCCACGGCGCAACCGTGGACACGCCGCTTGGTGTGTACATAGAACAATCCGTGAGACCGTCCATGAGGTGTCCATGAACGTCACCATGAACATCTATCATGGCATACCCAATGGACGTTTTCGCCTCACGGAATGTGTCATGATACATCTACCATGGAGTCAACCATAGGGAATGCCATGGCGTTCTCCGAGGAGAGTGTCATGAGTGACCACGGCATATACCACGGGTATTAATTTTTGGGGGTTGATCCATGGACGAGATGTCCATGCTAGCATCGCTGGGCACCCTGGAACAAACCAGTGCGTGCTCCATCGTACACCATGGACTAGACCACGCGTCACGTAAATGCCATGAAATGCACCACGGAACCATGGACTGTACGACGGCCCATTCCATGGCACACGTCTTCTCCGCAGGTTGCATCATGGGTCGTTCCATGGTTTACCATGAACGGGCCCAGCAAATATAGGGCAGTCGTGGCTGTGTGGGTAGTTTCTTGGGTGAGTGGGGGGTCGGGCAGGTATGTGGTTTGGTGATTTGGATGAGTGGGTGTGGTCGGGTGGCCTTCTTCGTTCCGATATATCTTGTGTTAGTTCGCTGATGCTGCAGCATACCTCTACAGTAAGTACAGCAGTAATGTACTGCTTTAGCCATATGCAAAATACCTCTTCCTCTTCATCGTCCGGCTTTTCGTCCTCCTGGCCATCGCCCTCGTGATCGTCGGTTTCCATATCCTCACATTCCGGCACCCTGCCGTCCTCGACCTCACCTTGCTGCTCTTGCAGCAATGGGGCCAGCGAATACTCCTTGTCGATTTGTTTAGCTAGGAGCCCGATGGGCACCACCCCAGTCTTGCATCTGGTCGCCAAGCCTAGGATATACTCGATTTTTTCGTGTCCCCCCCGGGCCAACTCCAAGGACTCCTGGACGAGGAAGAGAAAGTGAGCCTTGCTAAAGAAATACTTGTGCTCCTCAAAGGCATCTATCATACGGAGCCTCTCGTCGTACGTGCTTGTGGCGGACGCCATGGTGTGTGGCTCGATCGCCCTCACTCTGTCAAGATATAGATGACCCTTTCGTTGCACCACTTCTTGATGTGAGATTGTTGGGTTTTAGTGGAAATTGAAGGCGTTTTTAGTAGGGTGCTGGTAGTGTCTTGTGTTTGATTATTGGGGCTGCAGCCAATGACAGAAGCGAACCAGAGATAGCCGCTCGCGCGAGTGGTAATACATTGAATTGGAGCCGGTAAGGTGACATACGTAGGATGCACGAGATTAGTACTGTACTGCAGTACTGCACAGCACAGGAGTATCACTGCGCTGGCCTTCATGCATCGGATTGCAGTACAGCAAGTCCATGGTCATTTTATTGTTGTTGCAGTTGGAACTTTACCCAGTTCAGAACACTCACAATGCACCTGGAGTGGGACAATTTGGTTCAGACATACAAAGAGCACGAGGCTTCGACGACCGCCGCCACGTGACCTACAGAATGGAATGAGCGATTTCGCTCATTGTGCATCTTCACGGCACAATCGTTGGCCTAGGGGGCGAAGTCTTGAGGCATTTGAGACGTTGGAGCTACTACTGCTGTGGCAGGAAAGGAAGAGAAGAGGTACCGGTAAGGGCCGTATGACGTGATCAGCTCCGACCGTTTTACATATTATCGGACAGATCGGGTCCCATTCCAGTTCTACTACTGTAGATATCACACAGAAGCTATATACGTCCGCGATTGCTATGATCTGGGCTCAACCTAGATCATGTTTAGCGGGTGGGATTTTGGGCACGGAACTTGCGCACACGTGTGCCGAGTGCGATCTGCATGCTACAAATCTCGCCCATCATGGCACAACGGCGGCTAACATCGGATCTACAGTCAGCAGCATGGTGTAGCAGTGGATCTGGGTAGTAGGTCGTGATGTGTTCGATACGTGGACCGTTTGCAGACCATAATAACCGAGAGGTGGGTGGGTGATGGATGGTAGGTGGTACGGTTGCAGTGTTGCCCATAATCTGTGCGTGGGAGGTGCTCGAAGATCTTAACATTCACGGTGCCGTGTGTCGTGAGCAATGCTGTTGGTTGCTCCATCTATGCTACTACTAAAGGGATGTTGACTTCTTGAGCCAAACCCATATACGCAAGTTGAGAGACAGAGAAAACCTTCTGCACTTCGGACATATCATGGATTGCCACTCCACGATCTACTGCAGATCGTTTCGGTTATACATGTTCTATGATATCTATGATACAGCTCATGATGCCGGGGGGGGATCCGTTAAACCTGAGCGATCTTCTGTACAGGGGGACATGTTGCCTGCAGTATGTTAGATCTGGACTATAATGTGCAGATCGAGCACGATACCTGATATATCACAACAGCTGGTTAGGATCTACTGCAGATGGTCTACAGTACATTATGATCTGTCCGGTGTGTGGAATCTTCGACCCGCACTGCATCCCATCGCACGACCCGCAGTCCCATCCCGGGGGGTCGTACACTGGCGGAAGTCGAGAGAAACAAGTGTTTAATCGACAGAGGTCCTTTGCCTTATACAGCTTATGATTCTGTCCTGGTGCGACCAGCCCGTAGAAGAGGCGGAAGTTGAACAACAATAGGTCGCGTCCTGGGAACTTGACTGAATATCGATTCCGAAACAAACATCACAAACGCCATCATGATGCTTTAGGGAATCCTGGTGCAAGCAATTCGAGTCGGCTTGCTCTATCCATTCCATCCCGAGGTTTTACAAACCGGACAGACACAGGACTTGCAATGTTGTACTCCGTGTATAATTTATCTTTCGGTAGACGGACATGTGTATCGATGCGTGCACATCCACACCATTAAACAAACAACACGACATCACTAAGCACGGAGGTACACGATACAAGCGCCCTCGTGGGTACTTTAGGTAACGACGTCCCCGGGGGCACTTTAGCGTTTTGTGCCCCCAAACCTTCAAGCACATTAAGCCAGAGGTTCCCTGGACATGTAAAACATGATGCCAGGTGCGATAACAGCGGCCGCACGATATCAGACACGCACGAAGGTTGCCTACCACGGCTACTGACGCGGGGGGTGTAGTGTTTCCACTGCTTATCGCTTCTCGACAAAGTACCTTGGTGGGTTCGTCTTCTCCATACTACCCATAATATTTCCAGGCATTGTTTGGGAGCACACCTATATTAGCAAAAGCTGTTAGTCTGCCTGAAATTATTTCTCGCGATCCAGCGCGCTTCAGCCCCGCCTTGCCACATGGGTAGAGAAGTTAGGTGCCACAACTAGCGGAACACCGGGTATCATGCCCAGCCGGGTCCTGGCCGTCGCGCGCTGAATACCCCACACGGTATTTATGAATTGCAGCCAATTTCAATGCGGCGGGATCATACTGTACGTAAGAACAGCAGCAGCAAAAGGAAGCGCAGCAGCACAATAAGCAGTTTTTGTCTGTCTCTTTGTGTATAATTGATGGATAGCGCGATCCAGAGCGCTTCAGTCCCGCCTTGCCCCATGGGCAGGGAGGCTGGGTGCCACAACCTGTGAAACACTAGGTCTCGCGTTGCGTCGCGCCGCGCCAAGCCGTGGCCGTTACTCGGAGCTGCCGATAACCCCGAGCCGTTCACCGAGCCTGTCCCCGAGGGGTGAAGCACTGCTCCAGGCGTTTCTACAGTTCGGAAATAATCAGGCCTCTCATATTATAGTGGTTGATTGAGGCAGTGAAGCCAGCGTCGCTTCTGGCTTTATTTCAGTCCAGATAAGAAACAGGCCTCCTATTGGCCGATTGCAACAGCGCAGAACACAACGACCTTGGATCCATCATCGCACAGCATCCGCAGCAGCGCACATTCAGCAGCAGGAGCAGCAGCAGCAGCACGGGCGGCAGCAGCAATAGAGAAGCAAAAGCATCAGCAGCAGCAGCAGCAGCAGCAGCAGAAGCAGCGACAGCAGCGACAGCAGCGGCAGCAGCAGAAACAAACAACGGCAGCAGAACACCGGGGGTCTCGTGTCGCGCCGAGTCGTGGCCGTGACACAATCTCGAAGCAGTTAACACATGCCAAAGGCCGTTGGCTCTTTCTAGAAGATTGGTGATGAATAGAGCCATCGAGTTTCCGCCACACCCAGGGAAGATAGTGCTTTGTTCCTTGATAAGGAATCCCTCCATAACTTTACAAATCAGGTAAATCGGGGAGAAAAACGAAGACTCCTCGGGTCGACGCCGCCCCGGAAGACGTGGAAACCCCACCCCCATCGGCGTCACTAATTAGCTGATTTTCATGGAGCCAGCGGCACCCGGGGACGATAGGGTGCCAAGCCTAGATCGGAAATCCTTCATAATTGTACACCTCCAACAACCCCGGGACGAAAACGGACATTTCTCGGGTTGACACCGTCCCGCAAGGTGTGAAAAACCCTCCCGCATCGGCTGATTGCTGACCGGCTGAAGCTCATGGAGCCAGCACGCGGTGAGACTTGGCCCTAGGGACACGTCGGGGTCCCGCCGCACCCGGCTACGATAAGTCCCATCTCCGGATTATATTTCCTTCCCTACATCTGAAACTCTAACAACATGGGGACGAAAATAGACATCCCCAGGGTAAATAATGCCCCGCAAGGTATGGAAAACCCACCCTCACGGGCTTATTTATGATTAGCTGAGGCTCATCGATACAGAGCGTGACGAGCCCTCAGGGAAGACATCAACGCCCCACCCCACCCGAAGACGATACTGTTCCATTCACTTTCATACCGTCCCGCAAGATTTGGAAATCCCAATCCTATCGGCTG
This sequence comes from Macrocystis pyrifera, assembly GCA_031763025.1. Taxonomy (NCBI): domain Eukaryota; class Phaeophyceae; order Laminariales; family Laminariaceae; genus Macrocystis; species Macrocystis pyrifera. The sequence goes on from JASSKH010000015.1 coordinate 12,228,812, forward strand.
ATTTTTCATTGGTTCCGCCACATAGGGCCAGCACCCGGCCAGAGTTACCCCACTCGACATTATCGAGATCCCGCCGCACCCCCGTACGATAATGTCCCACTCCCTGATCCTAAACACTTCCGTAAATCTACCACTTCAATAACCTGGGACAAAAGCGGAGAGCCTCCGGGCCGATACCGCCCCGCAAGATGTGGAAATCCCAACTCCACTGGCTGGTTTCAGGTTTAGCTTGGGTTCATGAAGCCAGCGCGCGGCGAGAGTTGGCCTTCGGGACAACGGCGAGGTTCCGCCGCACCCGGGCACGATACAGTCCCACTCCCGGATGATGAATATTTCCATACGTCTATAACTGCAGCAACCCGAGGACGAGAACGGACATCGCCTGGGTCGAAAACGCTCCTCAAAGTGTTGAAACCCCAAGCCCACTGGGTTATTTTATTGGCTGGGGCTCATGGAATCAACGCGCAACGTGGGTTGGCCCACAGGACAACGTCGAGGTCTCGTCGCATCCGGGGACGATACGTCCCACCCTCTGGTCAGAAATCCTTCAACATATCTACAACTCCAACAATCCGGGGAAGAAAAAAGACATCTCCGGGTGTACACCGCCCCGTAAGGTGCTGAAACATCAAACCCACTGGCTGATGTTTTATTGCTGGGGCTAATGGTCGATGCCCCGCGGCACCCAGGGACGATAGTGCGTTTTTTCCGGATCCCAAGTATTTTCATGCATGTACAACTCCATCAACCTGGGAACGAAAACCGACACCCCCCTGGTCGATACAGGCTCGCACGGTAGTCCTCACATTTCCGTTCAGAGTGGTACATCACAGCAAAGTTGGAGTTTACCACCATGCGAGGTACATACATGCTACAATGGGCAACGTAGGCCTAGCGCCGCAGGCGGAGCCGTGGCCGTACCGCTAGTTAAGGCAAAGTGCCCCCAGAAATTTGAACATGATACGACGCGCGATGACTGAAGACATCGTGAGTATTCACATCACGACCTTATATATCTCGCGCGAGAAGCGATGACCGGCGGAACCACGGCACACACGACGGTACAACATGCCGAGGTCAATATCAGGCAGATCTAATAGCCTACGGTCGTCGAGGTCGGTCGCGGTGGCGTGCTTCGTTTTGCCTACTTTAGGAGGCACTCTAGCTTTGAATGCGTCCCCGGAATGTGTCTAGAGACATCATGAGTATGTACAATTGGTATTGCCCTCGAAGAAATGCATTCGAGCACTGTTCTCAGTTTGCTTGTCTCTTTTTTGTGAAGTCGCATCTGGAGTTGGTCACAATGTAATCGAACATGTCTGCACGACAAAGAGGGTTTTTGTTGAGTAAAAAGATAGAAAATGTACGTCAACTGTGAGTTCAACCGAGCGCTCGATACTGAACTCTGCAAGCTGCGAGATGACCGTTCGCGTGTTCTCCGTCCAAAATTTCCCCCGCGATTGACGACCAGCCTGCGGTCAGAGAGCTGGCGCTCTGCCATCGCTCGTCGAGAGCCCGCATGCTCTTGTACTTGTGGTGTTGGTGCAGCAGATTGATATATATACTCTCTCCTGCTAGCATACAGCAGCATGGTGTCTACCCTCGCTCCTCCTTCTCTGTCGCCCTGAAGGCATGCTCTTGTGCACTTGACGCTCTGCCATCGCTCGTCGCGCACTCGCATGCTCTTGTTGTGTTACGACGGTTATATAGCTGACGTGCATTTTCTAGATTTTAATAAGAAAGTCACCGATAGATGAATAACTACAGTAGATAGACGATGCCTGGGCCACAGGGGATCGCAACATAAAAGCGACATTCTTCTCGCCTTGGAGTTGACACTGCGGCCAGAGAGCTTCATTGTGCGCTTGATGCTCTGACATCGCTCGTCGCGCGCTGTGGCATACTCTAGTGTGCTTGTGGTGTTGTACAGCAGTATGGTATATATACTCGCCCGTAGCGCGCTCGCATGCTCTCGTGTACCTGTGTCGTTGGTACAGCAGTATGATGGTATCTATACTCGCTCCTGCCCCGTCGCGCTGAGAGCATGTTCTTGTGCACTTACTTGGGTTTGTTGGTGCAGGATTATGATAGTATATATATATATACTCTATCAGTCCTCGTATGGTTGAGCCCCTCGGGTGGTGTTGACACAGTATGGGTATGGTATGGATGGTACGGTACAGTGTAGCGTGGTGTGCTGTGTGGCACGGTATGTGATATCGTATGTTGGTATGGAAGTTTATGGTACGGTTCGTTATACTATATTGAAAAATCACCGTACGTGATATGATATGTTGGTGGTATGGTATGATGGCACGATGTGGCGGATGTTTTTTATGACTAAATAATGCCTGGTGGTATGGCATGTTTCAATGTGCAAGGTCTGTAAGAGTCAGATACCTGGTACATCGTATGAATACTCTCTGTAGCGACCTTATATATCGTTCATTGAACGTGCTATTATAATTCGAAAATATAAGGCATGCCGACAGACAGACAGACAGACACATTTGCAATTACCGAGACAAAGACTCGGTCTACAAACTGAGAACACGAACCCGTGTGTACCGGGCGAGATGCCACCACCGACAGAGCTACTGCGCCCAGCACGGCAGTAAGTAAATGACGTAGACACTTCCCAGACATGTCTGGCATCCTACGGTCATCATCATTGCGTGCGATATCACACCATATATTTTTCCGGGGGGAACTTTATCTAACGGTACCCCTAATTCTCCGGGCACAACAAACTCAAGCCCCTCCGGGGTGTCGTTGACTATATGCTCCCAGTTCCAAGGGCACACTAAGCCAAACGTTCCCGGGGACAACGATAGCTACAATGCCCCCAAGGGACTTTATTTATCATCCCCCATAAGCGTACTCGATGTATTGCGAATGGTCGTCAGCTAAATACGCCATTAGACTTGCTCGTCACGCGCTCTAGGACGGGCGAAGGAGCGTACTACTGTAGGAGGGGGACGTAGACACGTTTCAAGTGGTTGTGTTAGAGGCGGGGTGAAGACGACGTTCGTTCCGGGTACGTAGCCTGTATAAAAATGTCAAATACAGCAGTAAGGGCTACGCGAGGGAGTTGGAGAAAATTGTCTCTTCAAGAGCAGATTGCCCCGCGTGAGCGTAAATCGTTCGCCAATATGATTATTTGTAACATGCCAAGTGAAAACATATTGCGCCTAGAATGTGGATGACCAGCGATAATCGAAAACACGTGTCGAAACACCAAATCTATCAGATGCATGGCGTGTTGCGAGCATCGTCGGGCCTAGTCGATGACGCTCAGTACGACACGCATGTACGCTATTAATATCACTTTATTGTGTAAAGCCGATGGTATCTCGCTTGTGCATCTCTATCCGTCCATCTCGCAATTCATTATACGGGTGGTATATCCCCCATAGGGCCGCTACAATTTTTTCAAGCATTCCCGGTAAGCTTTCCAATTCAAAGCTACTCAATCACATGGTTCGTGTATGGCGAGCTGGAGACACTGCGAGGTTCATTTTAGTCGTACTACCGTAATGATAGTCGTCACTGAAACTGTAACCGTAACTGAAACCGAAACTAAACCGTAACAGAAGCCCGAACTATAACCCGAGCCGTTATGAACATGAAATAGCAAAGCTGCGCACTGCCATTTTCTGAATGCGTACCAGGTAAAAAGTAAGAGCCCTTTTTCTACAACAGGGTTTTTCATAGAGAGCATCTGAGGCGGTTCCGCCGTGTATACCAACACACAAGTACAGCAGTTCACACTACGAAAAAACAACTGGGGTGATCGATAGTGCGGACGAAAGGAGAACTTCTGCCAGACCACCCGCAGGGAAAACCTATCGTACGCTATGCAGACATTAACAGGTAAGCACATAAGGTGGCATAAAGACTACCTGGCAAACACTAGTTATGCTAAGAAGAAGCACAAACAAAATACAAGGACGACCGAAAATTGCATTGCCCTTGATACTTCTCGGGCCCATTGGTCATATCGGTCCGCATTCTGTACCACAGAACATGGTGAACCCAACCAAGTAAGGAGAAAGTCCCCGCATGATATCGCTATCAATCGAACGCCGCAATGCTGCCTACTCTACGAAAGGGTTCTTGCTACGTCACCTAAGGTCTGCAACATTCACACCATAGTGACAAAGCACGACATCCAAATATCCAGTATCACCACAGACTGGGGGTGAGAGTTGTATGTAGCTATTGTGAAAGCTATGCCAACCCTTACTCTTGCTAAAGGCAGTTCGGTTAGTAATGTAACCTTTTCTATTCCCGGCAAGCTGCGAGCCCCAAACAATCAACCTTGCACACGGGTTCCAGCACAGCAACGCAGAGTACCCAGGACCGTCTCTGCAAGTGCTGCGGGATGGTACTACAAGGACATGGGCCCATCAGCACCCTAGCTCTCGCCGGTGAATCTAAAGCGGGTGTTTCGGCGGGCCCTTACAAGTGCGTGCTGGCAGCGAACCACCTGTACAGCCTTGACGTAGGTCGTTGCATCGATTGAAGGAGCGTCTTCCTCCTGTTGCAAGGCCGCCTCGATCTCGGAATCGGTCGCCCTGTATATCACACCGTTGAAAGACACTGCCACCTTCTTGCAAAGGTGGTAGTTCCTCTGCTGCTCCCTAAATCTGCCCTTATGCACCTTACGCCTTCGTGGATCTCCATTGAGGCAAGCTGACATCGGTTTGGGCTTGGCGATTGCGAGATCGTCGGCGGTGGAGAGGCGGAACTTGTCAATGTCGTGCGCATCCAACAAATGGCCCTCGCCGGGTACGATGAAAGTCTTGCCCACCGCTGGCCACCTAAGCCCCGAGAAGAAACTGTGTGCAAACATTTTTATAAGCTTCTTGATTTCGTCGTCGACATGCGATTCCTGTTGTCCAGCCAACGTCACACGCAACATATGGAAAGGGGCAGAAGTCGTGAAGGGCTTGTAAGACTCGCTACTGAAAACTGCGCAGCGGCAGTGAGTGCTTTTAACGAAATGTTCACAGTGCAACGTTCACCTCAGCGGATACGTATACACACTCGAGTACAACCCAAAACACACAGAGCAGTGTGACGTTGAGGGAGACAGAGCGCGATAGAGATGAGAACACAGACGAAAACAAGGAAGGGCCAACATCAATCCCCCGGCCTCAAAACGGCGATATCGAGTATTAAGCGGGCACAGCAGTTGTGCTTGTACTATAGATCCCTAACTTAAGGGTGTTTTGTTTCTCGCTGTATATATGTAGTCGCCATTCGGACGCAAGCTCCGGCAGGGGTGCACCGAAACCCTTTTGATGGTGCCATGATACTCACTTGACGAGGTCTCTCACACTTGAGGAGCATTCCAGCTCACTCCAAAGCTGACAAAACTAAGCTCACGATTAGCAGTACCATGGGACGCATGCTACAGTGGAGATGCACTGTTTTGTTTTCTGAGGGTCCCTGCTTGAGGAGCTCTTATACCTCTTCCAAACGCTGACTTGAAAAACCAAAGTGCCATGGTCGATGAATACTCCCATGGCCCAGGTATAGATATATGTATACCATATTGTAGGCCCTATGCTCTCAACGCTCCTCAGCGTTTCTTAGACGTGTTATTTCGCGATGTTCGTGCTAGCGCGAGATGGGGTTCACCTCACGAGACGAAACTGCCTCATCGTGATGCCCGATCCCGGTTGCGGCGGGGGCGGCCTCGGGCGTGCTTGCGCGGTACCCTGGCTGCCGGCTGGCGGGGTGTAAATACGTCAGCTGTGAGAGTGAACAGTTGCGTGGTCGATACTTGATTTATCAGTCTCGCGGCCAAAGAATTTGGTTGTAGGCCTACCTTTGCTCCGTTAGGCCTACTCTTGGCCCGTCAAACCCTCTTCCAAAGTATTGTAGTTTTTATCATTAGGATGTCCTTGACAGCTGTGGCCGGGTGTGTTGTGCCTGTTTCTTGCAGAAGCTTTTTACACTAAAACATTAGCTATGAGTTGGAAGAGTTGAGTGGTCGATACTTGATTTATCACAGTCTCGTGGCCAAAGGTTTTGGTTGAAGGCCTTCCTTTGCCCCGGGGTGCTACCTTTGACCCATCAAACCCTCTCCTGAACTATGATAGTTTTGAGCATTGGGATGTCCTTGACGGCTGCCTGTCAAGGCGCAAATGTACCGTAAACCGATATCTATGCTCGTCGTGACGGTAAACATAATCTGCTTTTGATGCCAGCACTCAGATTGGACCTCTTCTCCTTGGGCTGAAACGAGAGAGGCCGAATCTTCCGTTTCGACAACTCATGGCGGCAAGAGTTTGGAGAATATGGGCTGGGGTGGCCGGTCTCATGCTCCGCCGTTGCTTGTCCGTTGAGGGTTGGGCGTTTCAGAAACGTGTGTCAAAATTCCGATTCAGGCTATTATACGTGTGAAAACACGAGTTTTGCGCAAAAATATTCAGGTTCGGTTTCGACCGAATGGGATGAGTCCACGCCGCGTGAGGAGCGGTACAATGGCGGGGGTACGAAAGGTGTCTACGATTTAGTTTTTTCTTTACACGCAGCAGGCAGCAGCAATGGAAATGATTGCCATCAATGGGAATGACTATAATACGAGGAATGGCAATGGCGACTACTCGTCATTGCCATTGGGCACCAGTATCACGTACATGCATGGAGTTTCGATTGTATTGTAAAGGCGTTTTTCTTTTTTATCGAGTAACCGCCAAGCAAAAATTAAAGTCATGAACATGTACCGGTTACGACGAGGTACGACGACGATGTCGTGCTTCTTCTTCTTCGTGCGCCTTCGGGCTCCCCTGCCCCGATTGTTGTGCCAGGAGCAGCCTCGGGCCTGCATGATGTGCTGTTACTGCTGCTGCTGCTGCCGCTGCCGCTGCTCGTCCGCTGCTCTGGTGCTGATACTACATGTGCGGCTACTGTCCTGTTCTGCTGCTGCTCCTGCTGCTGCAGTGCTGCTATGCCTGGAATATGTTTTTTCTGCCAACCACCGTGAGCATGGTAAATATGCAAGTCAACCCCTCTCGGTGATGTGTCTCCGCATTAAAGCTGAAATACGGACCCATCTGCTTCGGACGCTGTACAAGTACCGTCTCTCAATTGTTTTTTTTTGTATCTCGGCAGAGGTCTCGTGCCAGCGTAGTATTCTTGTGATACGTATCTGTAAGCTATGCTGCTGGTGCTTGCTGCTGGAGCTTGCTGCTGTGAGGTTGCTGCACCAACATAGTCGCCGGCGCATCGTACTGTCGATTAAAATCGATCGACTGCTGCCAAACTATTAATAATTGTTAAGTATCTATCTGCATACGGATTGCACAGTACGGACGCGAAGCGTCTCGTGCGTACGAGCTGGGCCAGCCAAAAAATGTATAAACCATCCGAAGATCGTATCTCGTGAACCACTGCGACTTGGGACTTGAAATTTGCAGGGCTTTCCCCGGCATTTTTCCCGTTGCCCATTTTTTTTTTAATGCACTCCTTGGCAGTACTGTCGCACTAAGAGCCTCGAAATACATATCGATACGCCCTTAGCCGTTACGGGCATGCGCGGAGCCGCAGGCGGGCGTCAGTCCGCCGCGGCGAAGCTCCCCTTGTTTTTTTTTGTTTTTTTTCAAAACAAGAATGACATTCCGATGATTTAGGGTTGAGCCCCGTTCTTCCGAAAGTATCTGAGCCCAAATGTGCTACCTCTATCATTGCACGCGTCATGACCTACGGTAGGTACACAATCAGTATTATTGAAAACATTAACGGCCTTCCAGCGATATTGGGTAGTTTCCACGGATTCGGAACCCGATAGTCCGAAAACAACCAATGTTTGGCCGAAAAGTGGTACCTCCACACTATTGATAGGACGGGAATTCGTGCAATCAACGAACGTACACCGGAAATGCTACATATACCAGACATACGACACATGTGTCGCGGTTCCTTATATGCGTCACCGGTGTCGAATATACGCCGCTTTTACCGGGTAGGGAAGCGACTGCCAGGGGTTGTCTTAGCATTGTGTAGAGCCATCGTTGAAGCTATCGAAAAGCGTGAACGGAGCAATCCCCAGAAAGAGATACCCTGGTATGCGCCTGCCCCGTACACTGGCAAAATATGCAGGCCGGTGTCGGTGTTTCTTGTACCAATGTACACAAACCGCAAGGATTTCGTGGCACACCTGCGCTGTAGTGTGTGCACCAATTAACGGCGTCTCCAAAAGCAGACAGATTCGGCAGAAATTTACTCCTTGGCATCTAAATGGGGTCAGTGCATTCCTTCTGATCAGCATCTCCAGCGCTGAAATCCGCACATATGTTTGACACGTGTCTCTTGAAGAGCTTTAACGCCAGCGCTCGCGGGGGTGTTTGCCGGAAGGTCATCCATATAATTACCCCCTCTGCCTCCCTTAGCTGTTACGCCGTTCCTTTCAACAAGAAAAACACTTTTACTTGGGGAGCATTTGGACTTCCTCTCACACCGAACATTTCCTGAAAACCAAGTTGCTTTGCGTCACATGACCTACAAGGAAAGGCACCCAACGTTCGCTGGAAGCCTAACCAGCGCAAATACAGGAAACACCCCCTCGGCTCCCAGCAGCCTTGCTAGCCTCTTGAAGGTCGAATAAAACATACCGGGACCAAAATGCCACGGTGCACGATATTTTGACAGTCACGAAGCAAGCCCGCAAGAATCACCGACGATCTCATCGCGTCCCGTGGTCATGCACACATGCGTTCCGGGGCTGCATTGGTGCCGTGTCTGCATATATAACATCTACAAATGACACTTCCTGTCACGCAAGACCGTTTGAGCACGCGGACCGCGCGGTCTCCATGATACCTATGACCCTACCAGATGAGATACTTCGGTGGTACGCCATTTGTGAAACGGGCCGACTCTTGGAAAATACCCTGTATTCTGGAGGGCGGAGAAGGCCAAGGGCCAACGGCTGGCGCGTCGAACTCGATCGTAGGCGATGGCCAAAATTCTTCACACAGACAACCGAACAGCGCAACATATTCACACCACTCATACATAAGGATGTCAACCACACTCCCGTTTTTCCACCGCTGCCATGGTGCCGGAGAGTAAGACGATCAGAGGTCGCCTTCTCGGCTCAACTATGACACGCGTAACTGGGTTGCAACCAGTCCGATTTTATGCTGAAATCGAGAAAGCCTCATCAATAGGCCTCCCATTGGTCCCGGCCTTTGGCTGCATGAGCGTTTATTTTTTGTACACAACCGGAGCAAGAATAGGTCTTGAAACGGAAAACGAACGGGGAGGAGGGGGGGAATGAAGACCCCGCACAACACGGTAAATCGGCCGTCAGTCCTAGAGCACTATCTGCATCTACACGGAAGAGTGTACTCACTCGCGAACCCTCAACCCATTGCAATGAGAATCGACGGGTTCTACGTGAAAATGCGAAGACGTTCTCTAGGCAGGGAGGAAACGATCGAAATATCGCTACCTCGGTAAAAAAATCGAGATCGGCACGGCAAATCCTCAATCTTCGACTCCAAAAAAACTGAATTGAGATTGCAACTACTTGTGCGTGGCGATCTCAATCCCGATCTCTTTCTGTGGTTTGTGCTTCGACCAGCTCCAACGTCCGGTCCGGCCCGTTTCTTGACGAGCTTAACGTTCTCCCATCACCAGCACCATACATACTTGAGTTGTGACGAAACCCGCGTGGTTATCATATAGGTCGTGCAAGATTATTTATCCGATGAGTTTCTCCGCGAGAAACCTTCGACATAAAACGGATTGCAAGATTAGGCGACCCTAGTAGTCGTCGTGATCGCTAGGGATTAACTACGGTGTATACAATTTTCTTGTGTCCACCTGTAAGTACTCCAAAAACACACTCGTGCGGGAGTGGACACGTCAGGGAGATGCCCGGTAGTCTATTAAATTATATACGTAAATAATGCGGGAAAAAGTTCTTGTTGTACCGTCTTTCATGTATGTGATGGGGGGGAATTATTTTTGTTTGGAATTGGGGAGAGACGAAATGTTGGTTGTGTATTTGTGATTTTGCTTAAGGCGGGCGAGTGGCTCAATAGACATAAGGTGGGGGGAGGGTTATTTATTTATTTTAACTCGGAGAGACGAAATCAATTAAACTGTAGCTTGTCAACGGCAATATCACCAATGAACAATTAACAACACCACGCAGTTATCGCTCCAAGTACTTCGGTCTGCGAATCGCCGATAGCAATCGTGTGGCGCCCTCTTATGTATGTCGATATATGTTGGGTGGGCAACTGCCACAAGGGTATATCAAGTGCATATCAAGGAACGTACTCGCCGAAGAACGGGAGTTTTAGAGAAATCGTGCAATCCCGAACGGCTATCGAGGGGTGCAATTGTAGTTCGTTGTGGTCCCTGGATATGCATGCGCCAGTCAACAGCACCGGCACCAACCGGCAACACGCACTACTCCGCACACTGCCACACTAGTAATGGTTAATCCCATCTGTGCCGAGTGATTCCACAGGCGCTATAGCGGTCAATCCGCAGTACTTAGACGGCACTATAGAGAGACCACTACCGTACTGCTGTACCACAGGAGAAACAATAATCTTTGGGTGCAGGGGAAAATCTGATAAACAAACCCCTCTCTGCACGGGCAGGTCCGGACCATACCTCTTCCTCTTCCTGGCCGCCCTGCTGCCCGTCTTCCTGCTCGCCCCCCTGATCACTGTCGGTTTCTATGCCCGCCCATTCCTGCTCTTGCCTTCCCTCGGCACCACCATTTTGCCTCTGCAGCAGTGGGGGCAGCGAGTACTCCTTGCCGATGTGGCTAGGAGCTCGATGGACATTACCCCAGTCTTGCATCTGCTCACCAAGCCTAGGACACACTCGAGCTTTCAGGTCCCCCCCTTGCCCACTCCAAGGACTCCTGGTGTAAGAAGAAATGTGCAACCAATATTGGTACTCCTCTATGTAATCCACCAAATGGAGACTTTCGTCGTGCGGGCTCGTAGCGGACGCCATGGTGTGTGGCTCACTCATCCTCACTGCACACAACCCTGGTCTCACCTCTCTGCTGTGAGTTTGGATTCCAGCGTGGAAAATGAAGGGTCATTAAAGTAGGGTGTTGGGGAACTGTGTTTCATGCCGAAGCGAGCAGAGGGAGTTTCTCTGCAGAGCGCACCAGCCCGAGATAGCCGGTGGACAGAGAGTGGTGAACGCTGGATCCGGTAAGGCGACGCGACACAGGATAAACAGGAGGCTACATAGTACTGAGCTACAGCACGGTAGTACCACGCGGCTGGTCTTCGAGATTTCCTGTAGTGCCTGAGAATGCTGTAATTACAGCTGGAATTTCCCCATTTAATCATTCGAGAACCCCCAAAATACGGATGCATGTTTCAGACATACCAGGTACATACGTAAAGCACGAGGGCTCGAAGACCACCGCGACGTTACCAGAGGGCGACCTATGTGGCACCTTGTGTACATTCACGGGCCCAGCATTGGTTTAGGGCGCGAGATCTTGCGGATTTGAGATGTTGGAGCTACTCGTACTATGACAGAAGCAGGAATACTGCAGTATACAGATATAAAATCTTGCATTCAGATCTTGATCTGTCCGATGTCCGGAACGTTTAAAAACCATACGCAGCAGGAAGGTGGGAGAAGGAGGGTAACTGGTTGGAGAGTTGTCTGGATTCATGCGCGCGTAGCGCTCCGACGTTTTGACTCCCATGACGCTATTGTCCTGAGCGAAAATGTTGTTGTGATTGTAGCCCTCGACATCTCCAAACAATCGAGGAGGAGTTGAGTGTTGAGCCAAACCTATATAAGACTATGCAAACATACGTTGACGCATATTGGGAACCTTCGATCTAAGCTACATCCCACAACCGGCCTTCCCATCCCAGGAAATCGCACACCTGGTGGAAATCGCCTGAACCAAGTCCTCAATCGACAGAGGGCCGGCTGTACTACAGCTTCTGACTCTGGCCTAGCGTGACCAGACCCCCAAATACTAGAAAGCTGAAGAACACGATTTCACATTCTGCGGAACTTGGTTGGATATCGCTTCCGAAACAAACATCACTACGGCCACGATCACACTGCATCGTGCAAAACGCAAGCAACTACAGATGTCTCGCTCTATCAAAACCCGACGTTTTCGAAATCAGCCAGATGCAAGACTTGACGCGATGTAAGCCGTACAGTCTATACCATACCATTCAGCAGATAAAACAGATACATCGATTGGTGCACGTATTATGCACCTCCTATCAACACGGTGACATCAAGAAATAACCCGCTGTATTCTGAGCGAAGTGTAAGGTGTGCTAGATGGACCAACGGGCTTGCGTCTCGCGAACCCGGGGACGGGTGAGGGGACCTACTAGCGGGAGGGGGTAGATGCGCTTCACGTGGTTATGTTGAAGGGGGCATGACGGCGACGTTTGTTCCTGGTAGATTGTTGTTGCAGAATATTTTAGTAGAAGGGGCTATTCGAGGGAGTTGGAGAGCCTTGGTTCCACAAGAGACGTAGGCTTGGGTTGACCTAGGGCGACCGTACAGTAGATCATCGTCCTCCAATACAATTATGGTGCAGCCTGTGAAAATGTATGATGGCAAGAGGGTCACCAGCGACAATGAACCACAATTGTCAAATCGCAAAGCTATATCACACGCAAGGCGCGTTGTGAGCGTCGTCGGGTCTAGCCCGTCCTGATGCGCACTCTTGGTGGCTAATACAGCACATTGTGACGCAAGCCGAGGTTCTCCCGTTTGTCATTTCTACCCTTCCATTACGTACCTGGTACTGCAGCACATACCCCATGGGGCCGCTAAAGTTGGAAAGACACTCCAGGGAGTGTTCCGATTCAAAGATACTCAGTAAGAAGATGGTATAGCTGTCGCTAGGAACTCGCGCAGCAGGTCATGTATAGCTGCCGTCAACGTTTGTGCGTCGGTGGATTGTAGTACGGTGGTATGTATCGTAGTGTAATCGTCGTTGATGCCTCGTCGACACTGCAATCTGTTTTGGTGGTAATCGGATCAGGCTCCAATACGCGACTACTGTATTGCTGTACTGTAGTGTAGATATAAGACAGGAGAATCCAGATCAGGCATCAGGCTCCAAAACGTACTGCCGTGTCGTCTACGAGTAGTACGACGTACCAGTAGTGTCACGCAGCAGTACAGCATTACTGCAGCAGCCACATATTTTACATACGTACGACACTGATATGATTCAATTCTGGAGTTTGGAGTCGAACCCGCAGTACGGCGAACGGGAAACAACGTCTATTTTCGTTTTGTTGTCAAAAGCGCTCGAGCAGAGCCATCACCGTAACTGTAACCGTGACAGTACGAAACGCGATTGGCAGAACCGCGAACTGCCACTTTCTAAACGCGTGGAACAGGGAAAAAAGTAAGACTTTTTATTTTTCACAACGAAGATCATCACAGAGAGCGCTAGAAGGCCGTTCGTTCCACCATGAATACAACTACACAAAGTTGCAGCAGTGTTAACCGCGGATTGGCTAGCACGAAAAAAAAACTAGTCTACAGCACGAACGCACGAGCAAAAAAAGTACGCTATACTGCGGACAATGAAGCCTCAAGGGTACCCAGGACAAATCTATCATACGCTATGCACAAATTAAAAGAGAAGGTAGGATCAAGGGTTCACGCGAAACATCCTAAGAAAGATTAAGGATAAAACTAAACGACATTGCTGTTGTATACTTGTGGAAATCTGCATTGCTCTTAACGTTATCGGCGTTCTGTACCCCAGAAAATGGTGACCCCAACGCCAGACAGAAGACTATCCCAGACGGTTATCACTTGTAAAGGAACGCTGCATTGCTGCCTTACTCCACGAAAGTTGTTTGGCTGTTTTAGCTCGGGTCTGCAACATTCAAGCAAAGTTATCAAGGCAGCGCTCGGCATCCAAATATTGTTATGCACAGACGGGGGAGGGGTTTACATATCGTGATTGTCAAATCTCTGACAATCCCTTCCCCATACACACGCACTTCGGTTGCTACCTTTTCCCCTTCCCCGCAATCTGGGAGCTCAAACCTTTCAACCCTGCACACGGATCCCAGTACAACAAATACCCAGCGCGTTGCTTTATATCTGTGCTATGGGTCTATGACATGGAGCCGGCACAGCTTCGGCCCTGACTAGCAATTTAACCGCTGCCGTTCGGGCAGGCTCTCACGATTAAGTACTGCCGATAAGCTTTCTGCACAGCCTTCACGAAGGTGGCAGCATCAGTTGAAGGCGCGCCTGTCTCGTTTCGCAAAGCCGCTTCGATCTCGGCATCGGTCGCGCGGTATATTTTCCCGTCGAACGCTACGGCTATCTTCCTGCAAAGATGATAGCTTCTCATCTAGCTCCTAACTGTACTCTCACACACCTTACCCTTCCATTTACCTGCGTTGAGGCAAGCTAACATGGGTTTGGGCGTCTGAATAGAAAAATTGTCAGATTTAGAGGGGCAGAGCTTCTCGATGTCGTGTGCATCCAACAAGTGGCCCTCACCGCGCACAACAAAAGGCGCAACGACGGCGGGCCTCCTGTTCACGGCGAAGAAACTAGACCTAAAGGTTTCGGTAAACTTCCTGACTTTGCCGTTAACATGCGGCTCGTGACATCCAGTCAACAACATAAACAGCACAAGGAAGAGGCCAGGAATCGTGAAGGGCTGGAAAGACTCTCCACTGGAAACTGCGCAACGGCACTACCGGAAATAGCACCATCGAGTGATTCGAGCGAAAGCTTTACAGCACAACGTTCACCTCAGCGAAGCTATACACATTCCAGCACAACCGACACACACAGCAGGGCGTCGTCGAGGGTAGCGGAAGAGGATATAGGCGAGAAACACACACAGACACAAGGAAGGGACAACAAGAACACAGATACCAGGTACATGTCATACTACAGTATGCACAAACCCATGTACTTGATTCAGTCAAGATACACAAATAGGCATGAGGCCAAAATCAGGTATACCTGACCCAACTAGGTCAAAATCAGGTACACACTAATACCAAGTACAAAACGCGCGCAACGACCTGTGTTTTGTCCATGAAAGTCGAACAAAAAAAAAATTGAGCCTAAACATTAAAGGGATGCTGGCACCCAAGCGTCCCCTGGTTCCCGGCTTTCCGGTCACTCTAATATCTAGATGTTTTATCGCAACGGAAGACACACAATGCCAGTTGAACATGCTGTGTTTAGAACTTCGGCTGGTTCGAGATTACCAGAGAGCGACGGTGACTTGAGAGAGATTCATCACAGTAGCTTGTGTTTCTCTCGAGATTGATCTCCCCACGTTCTCAACATAGGCCTACATCTCGACACAGAGGTGCTGCTGCGGTGGTTGAAATTGGTCGAAATTAGTGTGGTGCATAAAATGATTACAAAAACAAGCCCCAACTGAACGTTTGCACCTCACTTGCGGACAGCTACAGCTCTTCACATGATACTACCACCCGCGAAATTGAGGGATGCTCTTGGTGGGATGTGTGAAGATATTGGGTGCACCAGACGGCAGTCGCATGCACCCGTAAGCCACTTACGAGGTGTTTTCGAGTACTCGAAGATGCGAGCGATTAGCACGAAAAGCTCGCAAAGACGCTAAAACGTTTCATTTTACGCAAGGTAGAATAGCACAATGGCTACATCACCGATGAAGCAATGGCCTTCACTATAATGTTGTTGTTCTCCAGATGGATGATATATCTCTTAGGGAGTCGTCGTCGAAGATAGGGCGGGAAGCAAAAAATCGTTCCCATGATAGGTAGTAAGTTCTTGGGCCCAAAAAAGGGGAAAAAAGGTCCAAAAAGCTCAGGATTATTGTAGATTTGTATCAACTACCCTACAACTATGAAATACGGATCATGCTTGCAAATCGCTCACTCTAAAATACAAGTCGTATGTACATGCTGCCGAAACGCCTCGCGCGGGTACTTGACGAATTCCTGAGGATAACAGTGTCCCTTTAAGGGGTGTGGCTTTCAAAATCTGAATTTGTTTTGCATTCTTTAGGGTATAGGTACCACGGGCTCCACTTGGACCTGCAGAGGGTCACCAGGCTTCATTTGTATCGCCACGGCGGGAGCGCCAAGAATATTTATTCTGCCCCCTCTCCACGTTGCCAGCTTTGAAGATTCTCGACCATCCTCGCGGAACCGCCAGCTCGGCATAAACATTATCTTGCCTTACCAAACCTGAGACCACCTCGATGCGGGGTGGGGCAGACGAACTGCCGTGTGCGTCAACGTGCTGCATGGCTCCTGTGACCATAGAAAACAACAGAGTGAAACAACTGAATCACATCGTACACCCCAAAAAAGAAAACATGAAATCCGCGTACGTATGTAAAAAGAAGTACGTACGTACTATTTGTTTTCATTGTGCTATTGATTTTGGCCCAAAACGGCCGGGCATATCTGATTTTGGATTTATCCTTAAAAAATACAACACAACTTCGTCTTCAACGATAACCTGCTGCTTTTGCTGCTGTGTCTGTTTGTTCGATAAATGAAATGAGCGGCTTGTGCGTGAGATTTAGTGCAACCTCTCTTGATTGGACCATCGCGTACGTCGGTTCGGTTGTCCCTGAAACCATATATCGTGCTCTGCCATCCTCACGGAGGAATTTACGTTGTTGGTGTCTGGTGGGGGTGTGAAGCGTTGCGTGTTGGTGCATTATGTACCATCCGGAGCAATAATGCGTGTGCAGGCTTAGTCTCTCACAAGTGAGGTGCAGAAGCGGCATTAAGTGTCTGTCAAAAATACTTGTCAGGAGAAAGACAATTTATTGTTTGCAAAGGCTTCTATCTGGACGGACATAGTGAGAGGAAAACACAAGGAGAACATTGATCTCGAATGAAAAGAAGGGGAGAAGAAAAGGAGAAACTTAGTGATCACTATAGGCATGACTATAGCCTGATCATCACGAGAAGACGTACAGTACATACTACGAGTACGGGTAAATCACGAGAAGACGTACAATACATACTACGAGTACGGGCAAATGTACACTAAGGTCCGTTGTACTGGCCTCCAGTCCGTGCTGCGGCAACATTCCCTGATTAATGTGGTGGACAGTTGTGGTGGCAGGCCAAAAATAGCTACCCTGCACAAAACATCCCGATGGGGTACATGGAACTTACAATAGACCGAACTATGTACGAGTAACAACAACCTCGCAACCTTGTCACCTATCGCATCCATCGGGATATTCAAATCGAGATACTCGTATAGCATAAATAGTACTGGTGCACAATGACAGCACATCAGCTAGATACGTACGGACTATAACGTCCGTGAATCAAGACGCCTCCTTGACGGAAAGTCAGTAGGTGCAGGAATGCCTACCGTGTGGAAACCTGATACCTTGGAAATCAAAGTACGAAACCAAAAACACATTCAGACCCGTGCATTACCTTCGCAAAATGGAAAACAGACAACACAAGTTGAACCACATATTCCGGCCAGCGCGATAGCAGTCTTAACAGGAACCCTGCATTGGGCGTGTGGTGCCGGCTCCTGAGTTACGTCAGGCAGCCCGCGTTGGATGTAAGCACTATCAGTTGAGTTTTGCCAGCTGATCAGGTGATGGCTGCGTATAGTAAGCTCAATCGAGCTCAGAAGAGCATATTGCAAAAGAAAGGCTCTCAGGCCTGTTGTATTATCATCGGTCTTGTCCAACAGGACAGGATGGAAGAAGAGATCAGGGAGAGAAGTGGAATAAACTAGTAGGCGTACTTCTGTTGTTCTTTCAATCTTGATCCCAAACAGAAACATATACCTCCTACGACGACCTTCGTCAGGTAACGACACAACCGTAACCTATCCTTTACGGATTCTCTATACGGTAATATCTAATGTTCCACACCGAATTATCGAATCACATACGACATCCTACCCAGTATTCTGGATAGTATGTGTTACTTGGTGATGTGTCGGTCCAGACGTGGATCCAACTAAGCCACGTACGACACAGTAGACGCCAAGTACGACAACATACTCTGTGTCCTGCATAACCTTGCTGGCTTAGCAATGAACATATTATTGGTCACTATTGGATCTCTCGAGGATCCCGCTCTTGAACCATGTACTACCAGATTATTCCGTGTTATCCAGTACCGACAAAGTGATAGCTACTGGCAAGTAATATCTCTGATATCAAAACGGCATTTGATCATGCCGCTTATCTACTCAATCGACATGCAACACACCGCTCTGCTGTACTGCTATAGCACACCGTTGTGCTGCTGTGGCGTACTTGCTACAGACGGTTAATGTTACCGATCAGCGACTTGGAATAGGCTACTGGCTACTGCTTGGTGGAATGGTAGCTATCCTCAATACGACCCCTCAATGGAGGTGACATAGTTAAACTTGCTACATTCAACTATCTAATTGGATTAGGTTCTAATGTACTCTTGCGTGATACTTCCTGAAAGTGTCATAACCTACTCCGTCATATCTGCTCGAAAGTTTTAACTCGCGTTACTTGGTCAGTGTACTTGTTTATAATACTTGTCTGCACATTTGACATGTGCATGCGTTGCTATGTCGCAACAAAGTTTCATTACTCCTTTGCGGAGTCGCAACAACGTCAACCGTTCCTGCTTCGCTTTTGACGGGTGACCAACCCTTGTACAGCTAATGCAACAACACGCATAACCTGGCAATATAATAGGCATACTACTGCTGTGACAGGTTTGAAGCATAAACGAGCATGTAAACCGAACAATATCACACACAGACCATGGAACCCGCGCGGGGCGTCACTATACATACACCAGACAGTCATACTCGGTACGATATTACTCCGTACGCTACACACTATGACGCCGTCGCTGGCCATGGTTTTTATTCCTGATTGGATACCAGTCGAACAGCAGTGTTAACCGCCGTACTTTGCTTCTGAAACACATTCCACACCGCCATGGTATTGTACTGCCCAAAGGGTGAATGGACAGTTGAAGGCATGTTTGCGTTAGAGACGAGGAAGACGTACTACTGAAAAAAAACTCACAACTGCATCTCAAGAATGAACACTATACCAACGATGAGTTTTTTTTACCAAGAAATAGAAATAGAATTAACTACTTACTGTAGCGGACGACCACGTTTTTGCCCGCTCCCCCGAACAGAAGAAGACGTGTGTGGTGCTACTACAAAACATTTTTTTTTTCGCACAAATAGTCTAGCAGCATACCTACGTTTGTTTCTGACAGTCCTCCAAAACAAAGAAAGCGTGTGGTGCTACGTACTACGAAACAAATAAATCTTGCCGTGCGACCCCAGGGGATGCAGGAGTTCTCCTGGTGATCCAGATGATAATGGCGTTCAGAGACTCCAGAAGTGATGTTCCGGCGAAGACCTATACACGATGAAGATGCCCAGCGACCCCAGAAGCATTGTCCGAGCTGACCCAAACGATCGATGATGATGTGGCGATCCCAGAAGACACTATCCCTTGGCAATCTCAATAGATGCATGATATACTGTGGTCCGATCCTGAAAAGGCACTTCGGCGACCCCACGTTGCTGTTGTTAGTGTGGCGGCTCCGGAAGCTCCGGCAGTCCCTCGAACAGTGCTGTAGCGATTCCGAAAGTATTCGGCAATCCTAAGCGCTATTTGTTGCAGCGAATACGTGAAATGTCTTTCCGGCGATCCGGCGTAATAAGATGACCCCTAGTTGGCGGCCCCTGTTGATAAGGCCACCCCTAGCTGGCGGTTCCTGTTGTATTTTTCAAGCTAAAATGCAATGCCTTTGTCGAAGTCGTCGTCATAATTAACGACCGGCTTCTTGTCGGTGTCGGTGCGGGTTAGGGCGCCTATCACAGCCGCTTTATGTGTACTACTGGCAACTTTTATACGTCACGGGACAGCTTACGGGGACTTTAATTGCGCGCCGCGCAATGTATGTAAAACCCCTGTTCTGGCAGATACTAGAGCGATGTATAGTCATTCCCATTGACTGGAGCCAACTTTGATGAGAATCCTCGGCAGACATCGATGGACAAAACCAACGACACCGTCATGAAATCTGAACGGAATGCGCTGGTTAAGGTCTCCGACCCAGCCTAGTGTCACAGTGCTCACATCTCGGTCGGTGATATGTGGCGTGGGCTGACCAGGCGTCGGATAAAAAAACATTTTGGCACTGGTGTGTACAAGACAGACGACAAAAAATCTCTACCCCTCTCCGATGGCAAAAAATAGACCATTTTTCAGGTTTGACATCGATCGACAAACCCAACGATTACGTCACGAACTCTGAATGAAGCGCGCTGGTTAGAGGCTCCGACCCACACTAGTATCACAGTTCTCACACCTCGGCCGG
This sequence comes from Macrocystis pyrifera, assembly GCA_031763025.1. Classification (NCBI taxonomy): domain Eukaryota; class Phaeophyceae; order Laminariales; family Laminariaceae; genus Macrocystis; species Macrocystis pyrifera. The sequence continues at coordinate 12,249,160 of JASSKH010000015.1, forward strand.
TGATATGTGGTGTGGGTGGGCGAGGCGTCTACTACAAACATATTTGGCAGCTGGTGTGTAGAAAACAGACGACAAAAACGCTCGATTCCTCTCCGTTGGCACGAAACAGAACTTTTTGAAAGCTCTGACGAAGAGCATAGGACACCGCGGCCAACTTCTCGCCCCCTAGACGACGGATTCCAATTATACCTCCCAGGCCATATTAAACACTGATTGGCATTGCCCGGTACCAAGCTCGTTGACCGTGGGTGGATTATATGTCGAGATCGAAGGTCAATCGTCGCGTGACTGCGGGTGTGCGAGCTGCGAGCTGAGTCTTTCTTCTAGTTTGTGTGCGGCATGATTTCACGTGGTTCCCGTTGTTCCCGTTAATACAGCGATTTTATTGGCAGATGGCTCCCGTCGTTCGCGTTATTTCAGCCATTTGATTGGAAGATAGCTGGCGTCAACTGCCCCGTGTTATTTTAGACTTGCCCGTACTACTCGCCTGTGAGCGCCGAGCCACTTCCGCGCAGAACTCGGCATCGTTGTGCGTGGTCGTCCTGTGCACAGTTAGTGCACCATTTCTGTTCAGCACTGCCCCCTGACCCAGATTCTTCTTCTTCTGGCGGTGGGGCTTGTTGCTGCTCCCGTTGGCCTTGGTGTGTATGGCGCAGCCGCTCCTGTAGTGCCCCGACTTGCCGCAGTTGTGGCATATGATGTCACTGGGATCAGGTGTTGCTGAAGTTGCTGTCATGGCTGTGCCACGACCAGAAATCCTCACGGTCCTGTTCCTCCATAGGCCGTCCAGGTAGAGGTGGCGTAGTACAGACCGAATCTTCGGAAGATCGAAGTCTGGGTCCTTCCAGATCATCAGCTTGACGTCCCTGTACTCCTCCGTTAGACCTTGGAGACCGTGAAGTGCCTGTCCGTGATAGGTTCCTCCATCTCAGTCAGCAGGTTACGCCATCGCGTGAGCTCGTTGATGTAGTTGTCGGGATCCTGTCTAGCGTCACGCTCGTGGTCGCGAGTGCCTCCTGTGTGGCGCGTATGGTCTCGTTGGTGATCTTCAGGTAGTTAGACTCGAGCTCTTCACGGCCTTCTGTCTGTTTCCACGTGCTCCGCGTGTTCCTCTTGCGTGCTTGGTCACGAGAAGAGCAGCCGGACTCTCGGAAATCAGGTAAAGATCAGCAAACAGATCCTGGTTGGCTCGGTCATACGCGGCTTGGCGTTGCTCGAGAGACTCCGTCGCTCCCGACGTCGTGGTATTGGCCCTGGCTTGCCCCTCCAGAACATGAAAGACGTCAGGCCGGGCGATGTTCAGTGTAAAGCGAGCCTTCTTGTACCAGTCGTCGAACTAGCCAGGGTTCGTACCGCTGAAAGGCTTGATGCCCCTCAACGCGTTGGAAAGGCTACTCCCGTGCGCGTGAGAATCGCCCATTCTTTAGCAGACGTTTGTTGTTCACGTATTCACTTTGCCGGGGTTTAAGTCCCCACCGTGCAGCAGTACTCGTACTTCCCAGCAATAGCTCCCAGATGTCGATTGATCGTGGCAGCAGTCCTTCCCAGCAGCAACTCCCGATGTAGATGATCGTGGTAGCTCGCCCTGAGATAGTTGTTCTTGTACAGCAGTTACAGCTTTGGTGGCAACTCTGTGTGCAGCGTGTGCAGCAGCTCGCGCCTCAGCCGTTGTGTCTCGATGATACTGATGGCTCGCAGCTCTGTAGTGCTTAGTAGGTAAATCGAAGACTCAACAGGAACTCTGCACTGGGCGTGTGGTGCCGGCTCCTGAGTTACGTCAGGCAGCCCGCGGTGGAGGTAATCACTATCACCTGACCTTTGCCAGCTGATTGCTGCGTATAATATGCTCAATCAAGCTCAGAAGAGCATATTGCAAAAGAAAGGCTCTCAGGCCCGTTGTATTTCGGTCTTGTCCAACAGGACAGGATGGAAGAAGAGATCAGGGAGATAAGTGGAGTAAACGAGTGGGCGTGCAAACGCTCCTGTTGTTTCTTCCAACCTTGATGATCTCAAACGCAGACAATACCTCCTACGACGACCTTCGTCAGGTAACGACACAATCGTAACCTATCCTTTGCGGATTCCTTATATACGGTAATACCTACTGTACCACACCGCATTATCGAACTACATACGACAGACTACCCTGTATTCTCGGTAGTATGTGTTACTTGGTGATGTGTCGTTCCAGACGTGGACCCTCTCTCAGCGACTAAGCCACTTACGACACAGCAGTAGTAGACACCAGGTGCGACAATGTATTTATTTTGTGTCCTGCATAACCTTACTGGCTTGAGTAGGTTTCGCAATCTGGGAGAAGGGATCTTTAGGGGTGTTTTTGACTTGAAAATTGCGTAGCGCGGTCTGCACTTCGGAATTGCCGTCTGCAATTGAGAAATTTCCTGGTTCGATGCAAATGCGGCGCAGCCGTGTTTATGGCCAGTATTGGCCCGTTTTGGTTGTGGTTTGGGGTCAGGGTTAGGGTTAGGGTTAGGGTTAGCGTTAGAGTCAGGGGTTGGGTTGGGTCTTCGCCCGTACCTTAACAGGAACCAAAATACCTAAACAGCCTACCAACCTAAATATCCCTTCTCCCAGATTGCTAGGGGACCTCACTGGCTTTGCCATGAACAGCTTATTATTGGTCACTCTTGGATCTCTCGAGGACCCCACTCTTGAACCATGTACTACCAGATTATTCCGTGTTATCCAGTGGCGACAAAATGATAACTACTGGCAAGTAATATCTCTGATACCAAAACGGCATTTGATCATGCCGCATATCTTCTCAACCGACATGCAACACACCGCTCTGCTGTACTGTTATAGCACACCGTTGTGCTGCTGTGGCCTACTTGCTGCAGACGGCTAATGTTACCGATCAGCGACTTGGTATAGGCTACTGGCTACTGCTGGGTAGGATAGTAGCTATCCTTAATAAGCAGAGGCAGTATGGACGCCATGTTCCTCAATTAATCCAAACACATACGGAGCAAAATAGCAGGCCTGCGTGATAGCATCGGCAACACAGAAGACCAAAAACTAAAATTGAACAGGATATGATGCGGGTCCGTGTAAGGACGGCAGCACTATGTGTGTAGTCATGGCACATACGTACTTCTTATCGCGGCTGTGCATTACCAATAGCTCTCATACCGGTAAGCTATTAAAGAAAAGCGTAGAAACAAATATGTTGTATGTTTCGCGTGCTACGAAAGAGGTACTGCTGTAGCATATACTCCTATTGTGCCAAAAATATTTTCCGAATGACGGCGCTCATTGATTCAAAATCGTCGCAATCCCGTTCTTGTTTTGCAAAATTATTCTTCTGCATTATATACCTAGGCCATGGGATTATTTTATCAACCACTCCACGTTGATTTTTTTCATCCTTTATTCAGCACCGCAGTCTCGTTTTGGGGACAAACTACTCTAATTTTGAGGGGTTTGTCCCCAAGACGGGACTGCAGTCCTAAATAGGTTAAAGCCAGTTTTTTTGGTGAGGTGTCAGAGCTCCTCAAGAGGGGAGCCCCAGAAACCAATGAATGGTCCGCCTCTTCTGCTGGCTGTAGCACGCGTCACGTAGCACGCGTCACCTCATGCAACCTTTTAGCAGTGCAGTGTTGCATGCACCAGGTATTTGACTCGAATTCCATTTTTTTGGTCCCCGCGATGACAGCAGTACTACTGTACTACAAATATTATGCACAAATCCCTAGTATCAAGGGGGTTACAACCCGATGAGCATTCATACTCATGGCCTCAAACAGATCTGTAACGAAAATTATGTGTTTTATTCAAATTGTACGAATACGTCAGCTGTGAGTTGCGAGATGTTGAGGGGTTGAGACTCAACTTTTCAATAAACCTGTTTATTTTAGAAATACGTCGGCTGTGAGTTTGACAGATTGACTATTAATAGTTGACACTCAACTTGGAACGCTGTGCAATGCCTGGTATGTGTGTTCATTGTTTCATCTTGACAAAAAAACTAAAAAAACCGTGCACCTGTTTCTTCTGAGCCAAAAACAGGTAGTGCTAGAGCGAAGTTGAAAACATGCGCCATAATATGCGGCGTTATGCGGTGTTTTCGGCCATGAGAAGCCACCAACATGTTTTGTTTTGCGCCTCAACAGTGAGCGTGCGACCGTCCAAAATTGTTCATAATGTTTACTTGCTACAAGTGCGGAAAATAATAAACGAAATAATATGTTCATGCTATGATTGTTTCCGTGATCACGCTCACTCGTGCTGGCCACAACGTTGCGAATAGAACACAGCACTAGTTTAGAGCTTAATTTGAGGTTGAACTGCTCGCTATCGGTACCGTTTCAGCATGCAACAGGGGGAGCAACAGGAGGAGTATTTAAATGGGAACAGACCTCGCTCGCCATAGCGAGAGTACTTCTGGCGCCCCCCCTGCTTTAAACGACTATCTTCGAGGAACCGCTTGCACACGACCGCCCAAAAGTCCTTTGCAGTACAAAAACTGAGCCTACCTCCACGTGGGGGGTGGTAAACGAACTACAGTCTGTATCCATCGTGCTGTCGATGTGGTGGGCCGAATATACGACGTGTGGTGGTGTGGAATGTGTTCGTGGACTAAGGCGTAAGGGCAGTGTACGTATGACCTCTGATTGACTCTAATGTCGGCAAAAACAACGCTAGACCTAGTAACCAAATCATGGCGACCTCGCCCGTTGAAGCCAAAACTAGGTTCTGACTGTGAGGCTGGTCAACCACAGGGCTCCTGGCATGTGATTCGTACTTGGTTTTAGCGTAGTATGTACCAGGTTTTGATCCTGAATGGGCCAGATATTGTTGTTTTCTTCACATTAAACCGTTCTTTCTACCCGTCGACATTCAGCACAACCAGTGTCCGTGCCGATTCTTCAATCCTAGAGTGATACAAGTTCTGTGGTCACAAAGCTACGCCACAGAGATACTTTTTTTTTTTTACTTTCCAGCCCACTCGTAGGAGGTTTTACCCTCGACGATCTTCTGGACAAGTCGTGGTCACAGGTGTCGTCCCTTCTCCCCCCCGGTACGTGCCTTTATTTTTTATCGCGCATAGGGTTCAGCATTCCCACTGCTCGTCGATTTTCATCGAATGTACAGCTAACTCACGCTCTCGCGCTTTCCGCTAATCAATTTTATGCAAGAAAAAGTCCCTATGAGCATGCACTCGGTGAGACTCGAACTCACGAAATTGATCTTGATAGGCTCGCGGACCACCTACCAAGCCACCGGGGACGCCGGTATCTACGTTGCCACGTACCTGGTATGCAATGCACTGCCATGTCATCATTCTGCGTACGACAGGCACGACATACCCATTCCATGACCTAGAGAAACAAAAACGAAACAAAGAGAAAAAAAAAACTAAAACAAAGACAATTCGAAAGAGAAAAGAACCAAAAAAAAGAACCAAAAATATACCTGGTATATGTATATACTTCAGTATAGCAACAAACCATCGTACCCTCCAGCAGGGGATCTGGCAGACACTTGAAAAGAAGCTAGAAAAAAAAAAAAAGGAAAAAGAAGAAAACACCACTATTCATAGTGGTCAACAGAGTAAGACTAAGAACCAAGGGAAAAAATAACAGGCAAACCAAACAAAGCACAAGGCAAGCTCCAGGTTTCCCTGCTGGACCGCCTGGTACATTGCTACCCTGTCTGCCACCTTCGTCCAGCGTTCGTCACCTATGCCCGGCCCCTCGGCGTCAGACAGTACGAAACAAGCAAAGCAGGTTCGTCATCCACCCACGCCACACGACTCCTTCAATAAGGCTTATCAATCGGAGGAAGGAAAATAAATGAAAATAACATAGGGTCACCGCAAAGAAGAAAATAAAATGAAATAAAAATAAACAAAAACAAAAGGAAGACAAAGGAAGACCACGTTCGAACCAGCTGCACCAGTTGGTGGTACGAGTAGTATAGGCATGTTCTACTTCTTAGTCTACCCGGTACCTTGCTACCCTATCTGCCATCTCCTTCCTACTTTCGTCCACTGCAGTTCCCCTTCTACTCCTCTTCCCCCCCCTCTCCGCATTCCCTTGGTCGGGTTTTCTGCTACTCCTCTTGTTGCCCCTCCTCCCCCCATTCCCTTGGACACCACCCACGGCGGATGCGCGGCGCTGCCTACTCAGCTCGGCCTCAGCTTCGTGCCACCTCACCATGAACCGTTCGGCTGCTTTCAGGATCCCCCGGTACCACTTCCCCGCCTTTTTTGCAGCAGTGGGCCACAGTGCGGTCTCAACTCCAAACACCAAGGGAGCAAGTTCCGTTGACCCTTCGGTGGCTCAGAACTCCCTAAGGTCTTCGACTACGCATCTATGCCAAGTCTTAACCTGTCCGCCAGGTCTCGGGTTCTCCCCACCAGCCATCGTCCCGAACATCACCCGACTGGGTAATCGATCCTTGCTTTGCCGTGCCACCCCCCCCGCGAAGAAGAGCCGCCGTTTACGGATGGTCGTTTCGATACTCTCGCAACGTGTCATCTTGAGGGCCTTCGCGTACGAGAGGGTGGCATGGTCAGTACGAAGTCGGCGCTGGAAGCCAATGACTCGCAACAGGACTTGGTGGTGAGCCGTTCGAAGCTTGGCAAAGCGTTCCGCTGTGAGGGTCCACGTCACACACCCGTACAGCAGGGTCTCAATCACCTCGGCCTTCAGCATTCGGACTTTCAGGCTAAGGGGGGCGGTCGTCCTATCATACAGCTCCGGGTCGAACCGTTTGAGGCATGCTCGCGTGAGACGGATCCGTCGGTCGATTTCGAGCGAGAGGTCAGCGTTTTCGTGGATAATGCCGCCTAGGTACAAGAACTGGGCCGTCTGCTTATACCTCTGGCCTGCTGCTTCGATAACGAGCGGTGGTGCGAGATATACCTGTTTTTGGTTAAAAGCCTCTATAGGCGTTTCCTCATGACTTACCATATATGATTAGCCGTCTGTGAAACACACGATGTTGAATAGTTGAATAGTTCCTGGGGTGAGAAGCCGCATCAGTCGGAAAACAAAGCGGCCAATAATTGCTACCCTTATTGTAGAACGAGGAAATGATCGTGTCAATAGTACACCTCCGATCCCATTCAAAGACATGACGGGATAAGCGTTTCAGAGTTTTTAGAAATCATGAGGCAAATAACATTTGTCAAACAGTATGTGGATAGTATTGCTTGTGAATCTTTCGTACTTTTTAGAACAAATCTCTTCGCACGAGAACTCTTTGGCAAACCGCCAAGTAGTCGACAAGGGAAGCCCGGCCGGACAAATTGGTGGAGGTCCGGGCACGATCCGTACCCCCTGGAGCGCGTGGCAAGCCCTCCAGTGTATTTTTTCGGCGGGAGTGGATAAGACGATTTCCCTGGTTCCAGTACGAGAGGCCATATTTTGTACGTAGGTACCGGTAAGTGTCCCCAGATTTTAGCCCTATGACGAGCAGACAGCCCAGCCATGTACCATGTAGACAACAGGCAACAGGCCGAGAGCACAACGTCACAACGCTGCCGCCCAAAAACACCAGCTGGCAACACAGTGCGTGTGTGGCACATCCATCTGCGCTATACTGCTGTAGCTAGTTGTGTTTATCGGTGCCAGCGTCCCGTAATTCACCACCTACCTATGTTTGCTCTTGCCGCTGTGTGCGATAGACTCATGCTAGCTCTGAACGGAAATGTAAGCACCGTTTGTATTAAATATATAAACGCCAACGTTCCTTCTATTTCCGATGTTTTGTGTTTCTTGCCCCCAGAACACACGAGAAATCTAACATAGACAGCAGATACAATGCAGATAACACAAACAACGCTACAATCCTACCGAAGAGCACAAACAACGGCCAGAAACATCACGCGCGTGCGGTGTACTGCTGTGGCTGCTTGTTGATCGAAGGTCTCGATCCGTCACCCGTCATAAGCGCTTTGCTCTCTTTTACTGTGTTGTGCATGTGCGTCCGGTGTCGCGAGTCGCTAATAATATGGAAATTTCGTAATATGGCCAAAAGGTCACGATGCCCGACGTTCGGCTCGAGTTCGATCCTCGCAGAAACGACGTCTTTTACTTTTTTTTCAACTTTATTTTACATCATGTACGTAACCCAGACACCACAGAAAACAAACAGCACATGAGCAGTGCAGGGCGCGTGCTACAACCAGCTGGCTACAACGCTAGGCACGTCTGCCTGCCCCTCGCCAGCAGAGCAGGAAACAACTGTAGTTTGTCCACGCTGTATTGCTGTGACTTCTTACTCTGTACTTGCTTCTTGATCGGACCCTCTGGAGAGCTGGGGGTCTATTGTTGTGTGATACATACATACATGCTGCCACAGGTACAACGCTGCTGCTGCTGATGATGCCGCAGTGCGATTTTCGTGGGCAGCCGAGTGCGGTCGAAAGTTCCAGCCCCTTCTTCGGAGCATCATTTTCTATTTCTGTAAATATTATCCGACCACTGCTCTGCTACTATTTGTGTTCCGTGTGTGTGGTGTAAGCCATGTGTCACGCGTTGTTGTTGTTGTTGTTTTCTTCACATTAAACCGTTCTTTCTACCCGTCGACATCCAGCACAACCAGTGTCCGTGCCGATTCTTCAATCCTAGAGAGACACAAGTTATGTCGTCACAAAGCTACGCCACAGAGATACTACGTTGCCACGTATGGAATGCAATGTCATGTCATCATACTGCATACGACAGGCACGATATACATATTCCATGACCTAGAGAAACGAAACGAAACAAGGAGAAAAAAACTAATAAAACAATAAAGACAATTCGATGTCGAGAGAGAAAAAGCAACGAGAAAAAAATATGAGAAACAAACGATCGTGCTCCGCCCGCAGGATATCGGGCAGACACTTGAAAATATCGAGCTGGAAAAAAAGAGAAAAAGAAGAAAAACACCACTAGTCGTCAACAGAGTAAGACTAAGAACCAATGGAAAATAACTGGACAAACAGCCCACAAAGGATCCTCCAGGTAGCGGCAGCAGTTTATGGTATGAGTAGCACAGCCAGGGTCTCCCTGCTAGTCCGCCTGGTACCTTGCTACCCTGTCTGCCGCCTCCGTCCAGCGTTCGTCAACTATGCCCGGCCCCTCAGCGTCAGACAACACGAAAAAAGCAAAGCAGGCTCGTCGTCCACCCACGCCACACAACTCCTTCAATAAGGCTTATCAATCGGAGAAAGGAAAAGAAAGAAATGAAATGAAAATCACATAGGGTCAGCGCAAAAAGAAGAGCACAAAATGAAATAAAAACAAACAAAAACAAAAGGAAGACAAAGGAAGACCTCGTTCGAACCAGCTGCACCAGTTGGTGGCACGAGTAGTATAGGCATGTTTTACTTCCTAGCCTGCCCGGTACCTTGCTACCCTGTCTGCCACCTCCGTCCTACTTTCGTCTACTGCAGTTTACCTTCTGCACCTGCTCCCCCTCCTCTCCGCATTCCCTTGGTCGGGTTTTCTGCTACTCCTCTTGTTGCCCCCCCTGCCCCCATTCCCTTGGACACCACCCACGGCGGATGCGCGGCGCTGCCTACTCAGCTCAGCCTCAGCTTCGTGCCACCTCACCATGAACCGTTCCGCTGCTTCCAGGATCTCCCGGTACCACTTCCCCGCCTTTTTTGCAGCAGTGGACCACAGCGCGGTCTCAAACTCCAAACACCAAGGGGGCAAGTTCCGTTGACCCTTCGGTGGCTCAGAACTCCCTAAGGTCTTCGACTACGCATCTATGCCAAGTCTTAAACTGTCCGCCAGGTCTCGGGTTCTCCGCACCAGCCATCGTCTCGAACATCACCCGACTGGGTAATCGATCCTTGCTTTGCCGTGCCACCCCCCCCGCGAAGAAGAGCCGCCGTTTACGGATGGTCGTTTCGATGCTCTCGCAACGTGTCATCTTGAGGGCCTTCGCGTACGAGAGGGTGGTATGGTCAGTACGAAGTCGGCGCTGGAAGCCAATGGCTCGCAACAGGACTTGGTGGTGAGCCGTTCGAAGCTTGGCAAACTGTTCCGCTGTGAGGGTCCACGTCACACACCCGTACAGCAGGGTCTCAATCACCTCGGCCTTCAGCATTCGGACTTTCAGGCTGAGGGGGGCGGTCGTCCTATCATACAGCTCCGGGCCGAACAGTTTGAGGCATGCTCGCGTGAGACGGATCCGTCGGTCGATTTCGAGCGAGAGGTCAGCGTTTTCGTGGATATAACGCGTGGAATGCTTGGGAACCTTTTTTTTGTCGGCAGTTCTCGGTTTTGTGCGGGAGAGGCCAGAGGCCTTCATTCGCCGTGAACGCCACAACAACGATACGCATTGACATACTGACAAATATTATGAACGTTTTACGGAATCAAGAAATGTAAAAAAAACGATCCAGCCAATGGGGACAGGTCAACACTATTTCCATGTATGTTTTGCCCCCAGAAATGCAGCTGCAGTTCTAAAAGGGAATACATGTCGGTACGTACTACAGTGAGTAAATAGTACAGCAGTATCTGTGGATATTTCATGACGTCGTAATATTGTATTATACGCATACCGTTGTATGGTTTTCATATTCATCCTTGCGTCACTACCCTAGGCACATGCCGGAAGGGAACCTTTTAGGTGTTAGGGTCGATCTTATCGAGGAGTGTTTTTCAGTTATTTTCGGTATTTTCCCGAACTTTTCCCGAAATTTTCCCGAAATATTTCGGGAAAAGCCGAAAAGCTCCGATCCCGAAAAATGACGTCTTGAAGTTTCTAGGGTTTTTTCAGGAAATTTAAGTACAAGGCTATATATAGAGGATCGGGCAACACCAAAGCTCGCGGTGCCAATACTCGCGAGCGCACGAGCCTGACAAGGGTCGTTGCCAAGGTCATTCGCAAGTCATGGCCGAAAACGCAGAAGGCGCGATAGCTTTCTGGGCTCTCGCGGCCGACACGGTGACCGCAACGAGGTGACCAACCAACTGAGCTCGGTGAAGGCAATAGCTGAAACTCTGCCGCGTTGGGCGTTGTAGCGTGACTAGTTCGTGATGGATTTCACTCTCCAAGGCACCGACACCACCTGACTATGAGTCAGGCCGATGACAATGGGACCACCGCACGGATGGGTTCTGCGATCGCAGCAGAGTAGCGACGGTTCTGTGCCGGACGGACGATTATGTCCAAAACCAACTGAGGCACGTACTCAATAAGATTCAACCCTCGCTGAACTTGGTGAAAAGCCGAAATTTGAGGAAAAAACGAAAGACAGCACGACCCTTGGTTCCTAAAATTTCGTCTTTTTTTCCAACTTTTCGCTTCGTACGAGCGCTTTTCGGCTAAATGCTACCTGGTACGAGGGTACTACTGCAAGTACCTCGCCCTCTGGAGGACGTACTGATGTATCAAGGACCATCTTCGCTGAAGATTGAGAGTTGGAGGTGTTCTTGAAATTCCGATTGGCTATGATTTGCAAGCAAATTATGCGCGGATAAAATCGTAGCTGGCAGTGTGGTCTTGGGAAAAATCTCCAACAAGATAGACTGCGGGGACCATCGTACCTCTCCCTCCTTCTGGTCATCCTGCTCTTCGTCTTCCTCGCCGCCGCCCCCGTCATTTTCTGTTTCCCCATCTCCCCACATCCCTGCGCCCGGCCACCGTTGACCTCACCCTCCTGCTCGTGCAGCAACGGGGGCAGCGAATACTCGTGGTCGATTTGTTTTGCAAGGAGCTCGATTGAGACTATCCCACTCTTGCATCTCCTCGCCAAGTCCAGGATATACTTGAGCTTTTCAGGTCCCCCGCGCGTCAGCTCCAAGGACTCCTGGATTAGGAAGAGGAAGTGGGCCTTGCTGAAGTAAAATTTGAACTCCTCGAAAGCATCCACCAGATGGATCTTCTGTTCGTACGGGCTTACGGAGGACGCCATGGTAGATGGCTCGCTTGCTGTCACTCTCTGTCTGATCCCTGTGAGCTTTTGTTCATTGTGCATGTGTCTAAGTTTCTCTACATGTAACATTGGGTTTTCTGTGAAAATTGAAGGGGTTTTTTAGCAGGGCGCTGGGGATTTGTTGTTGTTGTTGTTGCTGCTGTTCTCTGATTCGCCGTGTGTGTTGTGTGCTTTGTTAGGTTGTTGAGGCGAGTAGGGAGTGTTGCGTCGGGCAGGGTGCATCACCCCGAGAGCGCCTGTGGAGAGAGGAGATAAGCGTTCAATTGTAGCCAGTAAGGCGATGTGCATATGATAAACATCAGTCAGTATATCTGGTGTATCATGCCACTGGTTCGACTACGGCAGCAGAAGAAGTACCACTACATTGTAGTAGTAGCGGGTGGTCCCAATGATTGATTGTCGTTGGTTTGCCGTCTTTTGACCCATTGCAGAACCCCCGGAGTGCACCTCGTTGGGGACTGCTCGTTTCACAGGGCTAGAGCAAGCACGAGGTCTCAACCACCACCGTAGCTAGCCGGTTGGCGGCAAAAATCTATGTATATGTATCTGCACGGTATTCCCTCTACCACTCACTGCTGCGGTATCTCTTGCGATAAGGTTTTATCATCTTACAATAGTACCACAACTGCACAGAAACTTGTATATCTGTCTATAATTCCAAGTGGTCTCCCCCAATTGTCCCCCGAACTGGAGTGCAGTCCTGAAGGGGGGAGGTGACTAAGCAAGATCTTGGACCTGCTGTGACGCAGAAACAGCGGGATGATAAAGGAAATTCCGTACTGGGGCGTCGGCAGGTTCGACCGCATTATTAGCAACACAAAAAAGCGGGAGGTAGGATGGAGTAGTACAAGAAGAGCCGGTCGCCCTCCGGTGGTGGCGAATACCACTATGAATACTTTTAGTACTCAAAATATATTATATAACACGTGTATTGCCAGGAAATGAACAGCCCTCCCGCTCCCACGGCGACAGGGCCATATGCATGAAGTACTCGTAAGTGGAGGTATTGCACATAGAAATATACCGTGTACCTGGTATTTAGTAAGTGGGACGTGCGATTTCGTGTAATTATTATATATTTTGTTAGAATTGACCCGGGCAGCATCCAGGGGAGCCGCTGGCCTATATCTTTGACAAGAAATCACATACCAGGTATAGAATACGCGCGCTCGGTTTATCACAATACTTGTATATTAGGTAAAAATGGAATATAGACGAGGCGTATTACGCAGCTTGCAAAGTTGAGTACAGTATCAACTATTTAATCAGTCGAACTCACAGCTGACGTATTTCAAAATTTATAAAATATATGAAATAGTGAAGAGACATACGATATGCGGTCATCCACCACTCATTTCCTAAAATGTGATCCACTAAGCCGGTGATCCACCACTCATTTTCCAAAATGTGATCCACTAAACATGGTGATCCACCAGCTATTTTTGAAATAGTGATCCACTAACTCGGTGATCCACCACTCATTTTTGACAATGTGATCCACTTAGCCAGGGGATCCACTAACGCACTACAACGTTGTTAAAATACTACAGAGTTCGATAGTTTGAAGTAAATACAAGGGGCTGCGCCGGCGGTCGCAGACTCGCGTGAAGGAACTATAAAGTAGAGGAGGAGGACGAGGCTCAGATTCGATGCCAAGAGATTGTGAGCATACGCTCCGCACTCTCCACTCTGAGAAGTGTACGAAATGAAAAGGCGGCGGAATTCTGACGATTATACTTACCGATTAACTGAAAAGCGGCGGAATCCTAGATTGCAGTGTACTATTAATAAAGTAACGTCTAACTCAGGGAGTACGCGATGGCCGACAGCGCAGCTCCGTAGAAAGGTGCCGTCACAACAGCTGCTGTATAGCAGTACTGCTGCATGCAGCTGCACATTTCCGTAGCCACATAGTACAGCTCCACAGTAGCTGCCGCTGTATACGATAGCGTGCACACCATGATTGCTGCTGACCGTCATAAGCGCTGCTGGCTGTAGGTGTCATGCGATATCCCTCATATATATATCTCTGGCATATTTTTTAATGGATGGCAAATCCCAACTAAGTCTGGGTGGCATGTGCTATCGGGGCTTTCCATCGATGTCCCAGACACAGCCACCCTCGCAGGCCCCCACAATAGCGACGCCGGCCGGGTAGCTGATCCTGTCCATGGATCGGAGGTCGGAGAGGACGTGCCGGAAAGAACCACGCGAATTCATATACCCTGTGGAGAGACCATGGAAAACACTGACAGGGCAGGAATTTTCGGTAATTCCTTCGTAGATCTCAACGTGAAGGCATCGCGCGGGCGCTATGAGCGGGCGGGTCCTCCGACTCCGGGCGGTTCAGGCATGAATGAGGCACGCTCCGACGGAGAAACCGCCGGGAAAGAAAGTCAGAGGCGGGAGAGATCAGCTCACCAAACAATTTGGGATTAGGATGAGGATCACCTTAGGTATATAATACCAGGGATATTGAGTATTACGTCTGCCCGAAGAAGGATTTGTAAGTGCCGTCTTCAATTTGTGTTTAATCCCTTCATAGATTTGGGAGGTGTGTTGGAGCTACTGTGTAACGTCGGATAGTTCACCACCTGAGACGACTATTTCAGTGGAGCCTCTATTAAGTGTGTTGTACAGCAAAGGATACGGACCAAGGATGGACATAGAAAGATGCCCACGAACGGTAGTATAATTACGAAACTGTTTTTGACCTGTCTCGCACAGAAGACCACAAGAAGTGACAACTGGTTACCAGTAGTAGTGGAAGCTGCCCCTTACGTCTAGATAAAACGCGTAAATATTAAAATGTTAATTCGTATCGATACTCTGAGGCTGCCTATCGGGTCCGCTGCGACGAACCTCCAGCTAATCTGGAGAAGCAAGGAAGGCGGGGGAAGCACGTGTTGAAAACCTCCGCAGTGGTTGGCGTTCGGTACTTTGGCCGAAGGCCTCTCCTAGTCGAGCACGCAGAAGGGTAGCCGGAGGAAGAGAAAGGGGATGTGGAAGGCGAAATAATTGTTGTGCACCAATATGACGGAATATTTCGAAAACACAGAGGGTAGATGCGGTACGTTACCAGGTACAGCAAGCGGGTGGTAAGTCATATAACATATTCACCTGCGCGCTTAGATCTCTGTGGCAGTCAACTGCATCGTTGCTGGCGCTTGGGTACGTATTGATTTGCAGATAGGGCGTTTGAATACGGACCAAAGTGAAGGTATATAGGGCACACATGCGAGGAATGGATCGCACATGAGGCGTGATTATTCATACTGCATTGGATCTGAAACAAAAAAAACGCGGTTACAGTACGAGTACAGCTGTAGTAGTAGATCGATAGTGAGATGCCAGTACACAATCAGTTATTCATAGCGTGCGTGTGTGATTGTTACGTATTGGTACCTAGTAAAGGTTTAAATGTGGGGGTTACTGGTGTTTGATGGAACGACGTACCCGTAGGATCTACCGGTACCCTGATGTGTGGTATTGGGAGTGCGGGCGTGCGGATACTGCTGTTTGATTGATAGAAAGAGGTACTCGTAGGAACTACCGGTATGATGCGCTATTGGGGGTCGCAGCGGTAACCAACAAGGGGTGGTAAGTCATCGAGTAAGGCTGGTGGGTTCACGAATTGCGAAATGTGTGGTGTCGTCGTCGCTCTATTGATTGATGTGGAAGATTTTCATGTTTCTTGTTCGACAACAAGCGTTCGTATACATACGCTTGTGAACATGAGCGCACAGCAGTGCTGTTGCTTCGTAACGACCAGGTATGGGTCTGTGTAGTACGTGTGTGTGATACTCGTTGTATAATAGGTCACTGTGATGTAGACTGGTGTTTGGCTGTCGTTGGTTGAGAGTACGGACGGCGATATGTGTCGAGTCGTCGTCCCTATGTACTGATCCGTAAGATACCCTAGTTTTCTTGTCGTAGCTATGCGTTCGTGTACGCATTTGTCAGCAGCTGTATGTGCTGCCAGGAGGTAGAAACGATTGTGTGAAAATGAGATAGAAACGCCGTTGTGCTGAGTTGAGTGTTTCAGAGGCCGTGATCATAATAGCTGGAGGGAGACTCGTCAAGGAGGAGACCAATGACGACGCAGGGTGGTACTACTTCGTCGTATCGTTCGACTGGTGTATGCTTTGCCATCGTGTATAGATTATATAGATGTCTGTGCGGTCGTCCTTTATGAATACGCCGTTAGGTGTCGGGATCAATGTGTATCGTCGACTTCGTCGTGCAGGTCCTGGCGAACAGGAGTACTTGTAGACAGGCCGTTCGAAGCGTTGCACGGTACAAACGTGCAGTAGTAGAACATAATGCAGCGGCCAGGCAACGAAATGTGTTGTGATTGTTTGATTCTGCGAAAAATAAACGAAAAAAAGTGGGCATCAAAGCTCAACTCTATTTTCAATATGTTGAGGGGGCATCAGGGCTTTCTACGAGTCGTGCATATACTTGATACCTGTGGCAGATGTAATTAATAGATTAGTTGATGTCGACGGTTCGATTCTTCCTTTGGCAATTTTGAGTTTTTTTGGGGTTTTTGCCAAAATCAGGTATACCTGGCCACTTTCGTGCCAAAAACAGTTACATACTGAAATCAAGTACAAAACACACAACAGGAGCCCTTCTGTTGGCCAAGCTGACACTGTAACTGATTTTGGCACGAAAAGGCCAAGGTACACCTGATTTTTTCTACTCTGTCTAGCTTTCAACTGATTTTGGCCAGCTTTGAACCAATCAGAGAGGCCATACGTACACTGTGTTTTCTCTCCGTATGCGTCTGCCCTCCCTCGGTTGAAATTCTTCTGTATTGACGTATAAACTCTGTACTCGTACGTCGTACGTAAAAGTACGTATATATATGCATACATGCGTACGCTGGTTTCACTTTTTCTCCTATGGGGTGTGCGATGTGCTTCAGTTCAGTTATTAAATAGTTGTTGTGTGTACTCTGTTGTTTTCTATGTTCACAACAGTCTTTACAGCACCATGGACACTCGGCGTTTCGTCTGCACCACCCCGCGTCGAGGTGGTCTCAGGTTTGGTGCGGCAAGATAATTTCGTGCCGAGCAGGCGGTTCCGCGAGGACGGTCTGGAAGCTTTAAAGCTGTCAACGGGGGGGGGGCGCCAGAGTAAATACTCTTGGCGCTCTCGCCGTGGCGAAACCAACGAAGCATATTAATAGTGAATCTTTACAGGTCCAAGTGGAGCCCGTGGTACCTACACCCTGAAGAAAAAAACAATTCAGATTTTGGGGGCCATGTGGCACGCTTAATGCTTTAGGCGATGGACATCACACCGCTAGTGGCGCGCGTTTTTTACTTGGTTGTAGGGTGATTTTGGCTCAAACGGATCAGGTATACCTGATTTTGGCATTTGCCCTTTTTTTTTCTCGAGCGACACCAACTACTACTATTACGGGGGTCCATAGTTAACGGGACCAAATTTTGTCAGTAAAAATAGGCAAATATATAAGTTTTTATGTGCATCATAGGTCCTGTTAACTATGGACCCCCGTAATACTATATTACTATAGTGCTACTACTACTGCTACTATTACTACTACTACTACTACTACTACTACTACTACTACTGCTGCTACTACTACTACTACAACTACTACTATTACTACTACTACTACTACTACTACTACTACTACTACTACTACTACTACTACTACTACTACTACTACTACTACTACTACTACTACTACTACTACTACTACTACTACTACTACTATATACTACTACTACTACTACTACTACTACTACTACTACTACTACTACTACTACTACTACTACTACTACTACTACTACTACTACTACTACTACCACTACTACTAATACTACTACTGTCGAAGGTGTCTATTAGGGTGATCACAATTCGGCGCGAGTCGAAGAGGGACCAAACTGGCGCACCTTGTTTGCGATATAATGGCAAGGCGCACATATAGTACCGTATAAGGGGGGCAACAACCTACTATGTGACCCCGGAACCAGATCCGAGTTACGAGCGAAAAAGAGATACAAAAGGCGAAGATGTGTATTACTAATATCTATGAATAGTAAATGCGATGGAAAAAAAAAAAAAATGAAGTATCGGAAGTTCCCTACCTAGGGGTTTCTAGGAACAAAATTAAAAGCCTGCCACACTAAACCAAAATTACAAAAACGTTACACCAGTGTGTTTTTTACCAGATTACGGTACAAAATTTTCGAACCAGGTAATCAGGGTACACCAAACACCAAACCCAAGTTATATTTCGTTTTCTATCACGGTATATCGTATGCTGGTGAACTATTGATGTGCGTCCGTCCAAGTGACAAAAATGACAAAAAACCCGATACACTCGTTTATTTTTGCCTGGTTACGGTACAAAAAAACGAGGTATTCAGGGCAAACCACACCCACATGTTAGATGACGTATCCTGTCATCGTGTACCTTTTCTGGTAAAATATCGATGTGCGGTGTAGCTTATACATACGACCAAAAACCGCGTTCATGAATACAAGCGCTTTTTCGTAGCGTAGCTTCCATTTCTGAAGAAATACCTCACCAATGACAAAACTATACCTAAAACGGACGAAACCGAGGAAAACGTTAATAATCAGCGAAAAAAAAGAAGACGAAAAAAGGCGAAACAAAACGAAAAAGCATATCGGCCAAAACCCCCAAAAAAGAGGAAAGTAGTCATAACTGAGCGAGATATCCGCGAAAAAACGAATAAAGACGATAAAAAGAAATCTCAACAATGGGGTAAACATCGCGAATTATTCGAAAAAGAACATGCAAGCAAGCGGTGCTTGACGTGCGTTCCCTTCTATATACAACTCATACGAATAGTCCAGCGTAGCCTATATTTCTGAAAAATACATCACATATGCGAATAACACCAAAAACGGACGAAACCGAGAGAAAAAACGTCAAGAATCGGTAAAAACCCGAACACGAAAAAAAAGGAGAAATACATAATTAAAAGAGAAAAAGATCGACTGAAACTCCAAAATAATGGGAAATGATCAAAGCTGAGCGAGATAATCGCGAAAAAAAGCAGATAAAAACGATGAAGAAGTCGCAAAAATGGGGTAAATCTCGTGAACTCTTCGACAACAAGCATGAAAGCGGTGTTGTACGTGCGTCTCCTTGTGGAATAACTCCGGCCCATACGTTCTTACCGCGATTTTGCATACGAACAATCACAAAAACAGGACGAGACTCTACGGTAAAAATGTTAAGAATCGGACTTAAAAGGCGAAAAATACACGATAACGGACAAAAAGGCAAACATAAATATACGAGCATTTGGTGTTGTGACGAAAAGTGCTTTGTACGAAGAGAAAAAGTTGGCTAAAGTACGAAAATTTGACAAATATACGTATATACATACATCGACCAAAACTGCCTAAAAAAATGGAAAATAATTCAAACTGGGCGAGATAATTGCAAACAACGGATAAAAACAATGAAAAAATCGCGAAATCGGGGGTAAACATCGTGACTACTACTACTGCTGTACGTGTAAATGGATGTTCTACGTGCACAGTGTCACGCACGTGTATGTATGTAAGTTTCGTGTTAAACGTTGTACGTGTATATAGTGCAGTCTTGTGTTGTTACAGCAGGGTACAGCTCTCAGACCCTAAGAAGGACATGCGCTCGTTAGATCTCTGAGGCCGGCTCACCTGTTGTTTGGGAGTTCGAGGAAGTGCCTTCAAGCAGTAATGATCAGGTCACGCAAAACGTGGATCGATGCGATGCGGTAGATGCAAGCAGTCAGCGTGAACACTCAACGAAGCACCACAGACACGATGACGGGCACGACGGGCAAGGCAGGGCCCAAGGGGCTGGGGGTCGATAGGACAGGTATCACGGATCACTTGGCTTTGACTTTCTTTCTTCTCTTGGTGGTGTCGAGTAAACACCGGGTGGTCCCGGAACCTCATTACTGGCTCTGTACCCGAGACCGAAGGCGTTCCCACACCGGGGATCCTCCCTGCCCCTATAAGATCCGCCCAGAGGATGCTAATCAAAGCTTGCCCTCTGCCTATCGAATAGACCCGACGCGTGACACTGATCAGAACAGCTGTCTCACGCCGTATTATCCTCCTCGAAGCACTGCCGCCGTAGTATCCTCCTCGAAGCACTGTCGGCGCTGCAACACCCCCCCTGCCCGACGCAGCATGCGCCGGAGCAAAACGGGCCCCCCCCAGCAGCCGAATGCTTCTTCTTCCCCCCTGCTAATCGGCTCACCGCTTCCGTTCCCCGCTTGTTGCTGACGGGGGTCATCTCTGGCCCGCGACGCTCCGGTGTTCCTCGATCCCGCGAGTCACTTCGCTGCGGTTAAGCTCCTCCCAATCTCCGTCAGGGTATCTCACTCGCCAATACGGCTCCCTAAAGTCGTACACCTTTCCCACCGCCGCTCGACTCACCCCATCAGCTCCAGCAAACGACCGCCTGACCTGCGTCCCCGTCGGAAAGTCCTGCAGCGCTCTCGTTCGCACCCCCTGGTCACGCTCTTCCTTCGGTAGTGGTTCCGGCGGCCGGGGGCAGCAGTCCTTTCCCTTGTACACTTCCCAGAGGGCATGGAAGACGTCGAGTTGCAGAGGGGTGAAGCTGTCCCTCACTTCCTGTTCAGGTAGCCACTCTGACTCCACCCCACTTTGGTACCGGCCTCGGTACTGCCATTCCCACCCGGTCCCCGTGCTCTCCATGGCTCGCCGGTCCGTCAGGGTATAGAGCGGCACCGCCACCGTCGAGGTGTCTGCCAACCCCAAGTCCGCGCCCCATGCCAGATGCGCGAATTCGTCCTCGAAGGCATGGCGCAGATGCTCCGGCCGCACGTGAAATTCCTTAATGTTGGCAGCCGAAACCGTTCTCCTCCGGGTCCGGCGGCCGCTCATTGTCGCCTGGTAGCTGATACCCGGCTGTGCAATGGCGGTCACCCGCCACGGCCCCGTCCAGTGTTCATGTGCCAGTGACGTGAGTGCCCTCCCGCGCCATCTTGCTGTCTGCCTCCTTTACCAGCATCAGGTCTCCCACTCGCGCCCCTTCGCCTGGAGAGTGTCGCCTAATGGCCGCATTGTGGCGTACGCGTCGCTTGTTCTTGTCCTCCTGACGCTTCTTCAGCATTGCCCGCAGTTCCATGAACGTCTGGTGTCTCTCCGCCACGAAATTGTCGAGCCCAGTGCGGAAATTTTCTCCGTCCAGCGCAGGAGTAAGGGCATCCAGGTTTGTGCGCGCATCACGGCCAAACAGAATCTTGAAGGGCGTCCCACCTGGCGGGAGACGCGGGTCCGGCGTAGTTCTTTGAATCCAGCAAGCCGCGCTTACATATTCGTCCCACCTTGCCGGCCAAGATTTGCAAAGCTATGCCAAGACCTCCTGAAGCCAACCCCCCATCCTTTCTACGGCTCCTTGACTACGAGGGTTGTCCGCAGGACCATGATCCAGCTCCACCCTGAGCCACTGGCACAGGTGGGCCACCACCTTAGCGGTGAACTCCCCCCCGGCATCGCTCCTAATCGACAGCGGCACGCCAAACGTGAGCAACAGGTCCAGGAGTTTCCTCGCCACTCCCACCGAATCCTTAGATTCCAGCGGGTACGCGAACAGGAACCGGCTGGCCCGATCCACCACTACCAGCAGGTACCTATTTCCTGCACTGGATACCTGCTTCATGTCCTGGAGGTCCATCTCAAGCACTTCCCAAGGCCACAATAACCGAGCAGGCATCATGGCCACGCGTTGACTCCGGGCCCTTTTTCTCCTCCTGCAACCGCACGACAGTACGTACTCCCCGACGTCCTGGGCTACTGTCGGCCATCCGTACTTGCCCTTAATCAGCAGCAGGGTCCGCGCAACTCCCGGGTGGCCATAGGTACTGTGCACGAGTGCCAGCACCCCTGGCACTAATGCTCTCGGAATGGCCAACTTCGGTGCCTCCCCCCGAGGCGCGCTCCACAATAAGTCGTTGTCGTCGAGAACGTAGTTCGCCGTCCCTTCCGGTGACTGCCTGTCACCTTTTCCTCGCAATCGGCCCCAAATGGGGCCAAGTCGCGCGTCCTCCCCCGTTGCCGTTGCACCAGCCGTGGCTTATCACGCAACACTTCCGCTACCTGGTCAACCATGGAAGGAAGGGGTCCCGGGTATTCCGAGTATTCCGCTCTCGGTGCTCGCCGCCTCGGCTGGGGCTGTGCTCTAGACTGTGGCGGCAAGTTTTCCGTGGGTTGTATCTGCGATGCCGACGGCAGTGCTGTCGGGGTCGTCTGTGTAACAAGCGGCCTTGGCACCTGCGCATGCTGCTCTGTTGACCTTCCTCCCGCTACGCCCGCTCTGGACCTCGTGACCACCGGCGTTACTTTGGCTATGTCCTCCTCGAAGAGCGCCTGCAAGCCTTCCAGCGATTTAGTTCCGCGAAGCTGCTCCCCCCTGGCTTTGTCTATCAACAGCCCCTTTGCCCACAACCCCGACAAGGCCTCTCTCGCCATAGGTGGCAATGAAAAGTCCGCCAATATCGCGGCCGCTGCTCCCCTGCTGACGGTTGGGGGCACTCGGTAGTCCGCTCGTCCGGTGGCGAGTTTTTTGTATTCCGCAAAAGTCAGCTCGTCTGCTTGGTCGATATCGCTTGCGTCCGAAGGGTGCGGTATGTACGTTCCTTCGGGGGGTTTCTCTCCCATGATGTGCGTTCGAGTGATGGAAATGATTGGATCATCAAAAGAAAAGACCCCCCTCTCTTCCACGCCTCGCTTGAGGAAGTAGGTTCCCCTCCTCTCCAAGAATCTACCTAGAGATGTGCACCCTGGGTCGCGCTTTTCTATATCCCTCCTCCACTCCCTTATCCTCTCACCTTCCCTTTCGGGCCTCCCGCTCCTCACGCCGACAGCGAACGCCTTCCTCTTCCCCGACGGAACCCCCACGATGTCCGCCGCCATTTCGACTGTCTCCACCGTACACGCCGCTTCCTTCAACGCAGGCAGCACTACCTGCCCCCACTCCGTCGATCGAAGTAGATTCGGGTAGCATTCCAGCAGGAGAACCCTGGCCGTCGAATCAATGAAGGCTCTCACGATATTCGTTGCCAAGGTTGCTGCTCCACCGGGCCCCCGCTGGCCTGACTTTCTGGATGCATCTCCCATCACGACGCTCGGGCTCAAGTCGTTCAAGAGCCTTTTGTAATCTTCCCCCCCTGGTTCCGCTCTCACCAGTCGAACTCCTTGGTCCAACCCGTTCTCCCTAACGCACTCGAGCGCTCTCCAGTCGTGGTCGGTGGCACCCTTGACTGCGACCATCTCCTTCGCCGCCATGAGACCACCTCCCCCCCCGCAGCAGAGCACCACGGCGACTGGATGCTCCTCGGCTGCGGACGTTGTGGCGGCTCTCTCAGTGTCTGCGTCGACGGCTCCGCCTGGGGTAAAAATTACGCTTGCCGCAACCGCCGCGTTTTTTCCCGTTGGCTTGTTCACCTCGTCTGCCCCCAGTTCGCTGAGCAGTACGCCGTCGAGCACCGGTCCCTTGGGGCCCCGGTACGTGGTCCTCGTGGAGGGATCGTCTGGGAAGGAGTCATCGATGTCCGTGCGCGGCGCGTCGTTCGGCGGCAGCCTCGAGAGGGCATCCGGCAGCTGGTGGTTTGCCCCCGGCCGCCACTGGAGGTCGATGTCGTGCTCCATCAACCTGAGCGCCCACCTGTGGAGTTTCGACGAGAGGGCCTGGCTCTTGAACAGCCACGTGAGCGCGGAGCAGTCGGTGAACAGAACGAATCTCCTTCCCCACAAGTACGGTATGAAATGCCGGATGGCCCACAACACTGCCATCACCTCTAGTTCGGTTGCGCACCGTTTGGCATCCGTCCTTGACCACCGGTGGCTCGCGTATCCAACGACACGTTCCTCTCCCCTGGTGTCCTGCGTAAGCACCGCTCCCGCACCCAGCTCGCTGGCGTCCGTATGCAGTTGAAACGTGGCCTCCCAATTGGGCAACGCCAAAATCAATGGCGATGTGAGGAGCTCGATCAGCGCCTTCAGAGCCTTGTCCTGCTCCACCCCCCCCACGGCACCCGGAGCCTCCTTGCCTTTTTTGACGCGAACCGCTTGTCCCTGAGTAGGTCCGAGATAGGTGCCACGATCGAGCTGTATCCGGGCACAAACTTCCTGAGGTAGCTGCCCATGCCCAAAAGCGACCTGACCTCCTCTACCGTGTTAGCGCGAGAGAGTCTGGCCACCGCTTCTATCTTCGTTTTTGACGGTTGTACGCCCAGTCTGCTGACAACCATGCCGACAAACTCCTGCTGCGGAGCGCACCAAGTCGATTTGGCCAGGTTCACCGACAACCCAAATTGCTGGAGCCGCGCCAGCACCGTCTCCACCAGATCCACATGTCCCTCGACGTGTTTGGTGTGGATGATGATGTCGTCAAGCCAGTTCTGCACGCCTTTTCCTTTTAGCAGACCCAGAGCCTCCCCCACATAGGCCGCGAAGCCGGAAGGAAGGGTCTTCAGCCCAAAACCGCACCGGTTGAATTCCCACAGCTCCCCATGGGCGTCACGAAACGCGGTCTTGTGATTGTCTTCCTCGGCAATTTCCAACTGGGTAAAACCTGACGCTAGATCAATGGATGTGAAGCACGTGGCGCTCCTCATGTTGTCGAAGATGCTTGCGATATCCCCCAGCCCTCCGCTATTGGACTCCAGCAGCGCGTTCAGCCCTCGATAATGCTGACAGACCCTCGCCGTGCCATCCTTTTTTGCCACAACGACGCAGTTTGCTGCCCACGCTGAATGCGACCGGCGAATCGTCCCCGCTTTCTGTTGCTTCGCCACCTCGCTCTGGATCATGGCCGTTTCCTCCGGCGAATACCGTCGCTGTTTTGCTGCGTGGGGCGTGCAGCTGTTGTCAGTCAGCGGAAGCTGCAACTTAGCTCGATTGCAGGCCGGGACAATCTTCGGGTTCACCGGGAACACATGGCGGTACTTCTCCAACGCTCGAATCAGGGCTTCCTTCACTGGGGCACTCGTCTGAGCGATGTTGGCCAACGACAAGTCCACCCCGTCGGCGTCCGCCCCCTTACCTGCGCGTTCCTCCGGCGCCACCAGCACTGACTGTTCCTTCATCTCCGATGTGCCTTCTGCCTGCACGACGGGGTCTAATAGCATCCGCATACGTTCCTTGTCCCTCGTGTTGACGGCGTAAATCCGAGCAACGACCCCGCCCTGCTTCAGCGCTAAGGGTACTTTTGAACGGTTAACCACTTTGCACTGGAGCGGCGTTCCGGGGTGCCACCACTGCGCCCCGCGCGCGATCCCCAATTCTGCCCCCGTCTCCATGTCGTATGAAGCCTTCGGTTCCACTACCACCAGCTGCCTGTCTTGGGGCTGGACTCCCTTGGCATAAGCGTCCACCTGCGCGCTGACGAAACCCGGTACCACCGTATGTCGGGCTGGACGTAGTTCCCATTGTAGGGTGCCATCGTCCTCCCAGGCCGCTGAGCCCTCGCTTAGTTGTGTGCGCGGCTCGGTTATTTCCGCCGGCTCTCCCTCTCCACAGGGTGGCTTGACGGCCCAAAATTGCTCCCACGTTGCCGCGTTCCCGGTCGCCACTGGCTCCACTTCTGCCCTGCTCGGTTGGACAGACGCATGCCAGCTCACCGCCTTCCGCTCCGCCACCTTTGACGAGGAGGCTCCCGTTGACGAGATGAAGGGCACCCAAGGTGACTCTGGTGCCGGTTTCAAACCTCCCCCGGCCGCGAAGCTGATAGTGCTGCCATTCTTTCTCAGGAACGCCGCTCCTATGATAAGGCCGTACGGGAGGTCCTCCACCACCCGCACCAATACCTTGCGCACCCTGTCCTCCGGGCTGAACACCAGCGGGAGCTCGCACGACCCGGAAATTTTCATTGGCGGGACTGCGCTGGCCGTGGGGTTGGCTGCCCTCAACCACCCCTGTCCCCTCGGGCTCATCATCGATTGCCCCCCTCTTCCACTGCGTTCGACGGAGCGTACGAATGCCGCGGAAGAGTAATTTCCACCCCCTGCCCCCGTGTCGACCAGCACCTCCACTGGAATGCGGCAACTGGTTCTGGTGTGGTGCCACACGAATGCGCGCACCCACACCTGCTTAGCCCCCGCTCCCACGGCTGCCACGCTGCTTGGGGTGTCCACATCTAGGGCGCTCAACGCGAAGTTGCTGTACTGCTGCGCCGGGACGCCCTCGTCGTTGTTGGCGCCCCCCCCGCCCTTTGTCGAAGCGGCGTCGTAGGTACTGCGTCTCGCCTCCTCTTCCTGCCGACCCCGCGTTTGTTGCTCACTTTGGCTGCTGTTCCCCAGGAGAGAACCTCCTGGGGCGCGTCTTCAGGCCCGCAAGACACGCGAGGCGCCTGCGGCTGCCCCGCTCTCCTCGGCCGTGTACGCGCTCAGCATTTCGAGTGCCGTCAGCATACCAGGCTCTAGCTGCAGCGCTTGCGTCGGGGTGGTCTTGCGGGGGTACAATCCGTACGGCACGATGTCCTCGTCGTGCGAGAAGCGGCACCTTCCTCCACCGGCAGCACTCTTGTGGGGGCAGTCGGAACCCCTCGCATGAAAAACGCAGACCCTTCGCTGGCGCAAGGCGTTGATAATCACCTTGTCTTCGGCATCCGGGCTCGGTAGCTCGTCCCATTCCTCCCTGTGGTCCGTTGTTTCTCGGTTACTACTGCCCGGGCGGTCGTTTCTGTCACCTTTGCGGCGTACAAACGGGGTTCCATGTGCACCCGGGGTGGCAGCGCGGACGTTGGAAAAGGACGCGACGTTTGAGCGATCGTCGACAGCTTCCTCCTCCACGTCCTTTCCCTCTTCCTCCTCGCCCTCAGAGGATAATTCCCCGTCTACCGCAGCCAGCGCCGCGCACGCGCTGTCCCGGAGCGCCTCTACCTTCTTCCTCCACGCCTTGGGTAGTTCCCTGGTGCGCTGTTTACCTCTTTCCTCCCATTCCTCCCTCGACGGAAACCCCCTCGTCTTGTTCTGCCCCAGGGGCAGCCGCTGACTCTGGGTTAGCCCCGCTACGCTGCCTCGGCTCCGTCCCGTCAGGGGTGCCACGGCTAGGGGGTAACGACTGCACCGGGTGAGCAGTGCATTGATCAAGCCGTAAAATATGCCGTGAGAGACTTCTCCGCGGTGTACCATGTACGGATTCAGAGGTTTACCGGCGTCCACGTGTACCGGAGTAAGATATTGCTTAACCTCAGTTCCCACCTGGATAAAGAGGGATTCCATCCCATTGCGATCGGAGGCGCTGGTAAAGAATAGATTTACCGCTCGTTCACAGAGCTCTGCCACCTTCCTCCCCGACACGTACCTCCAAAAGTGGACCTCTTCCGACGTGTGCGGCCTCGCCTCGTCTGCTGTTGCCGCGCGAACATGCAGCACCAGCCGACGGGCTGCGGCCATCCACGACTCCCCTTGGATGAGCTTTATCTCCGTGAGTGCCGCCTCAGCCCTCTTCTGCGCCTGCCCTGAATGCGCTACCTCGGCTACCAGGATCCGGCACCACTCCTTGGTCGTGACTTCCTCGAAGGGAATGTGGCAAAACCCCCCTTGTACGAGAGGTACCTCCACCGTAGAGTGCGGGCGCATCAGATCGCGTGTCGCCAGGGTGTCCGCGATGAGCTTTCCAAAGCACTCGACTCTCCACGGCGTCAGCCTATCTGCTCGGGGCCGGGCAAGATTGATCCCGTCGGTGGAGAACTGGTCTTGGGGCATGGCCCACGCCGCCCCCTCGACCTGTGACATGATCTTAGTAAGCTTGTCGACGAACAGCACTGGATCGTTCCTCCATGAGAGCTCGCCCTGTGGTGCCACAACCAGTCCCACGAAACCATCTTGGCCTTTTATCAGTCCCATGTCGCCTACGATCTTGCTCACGACCCTTTGGGCCTCTTTCGAACTGCTGGGTTCCAATGCCCCCAGGTGAGTTGCGGTCTGTGGCGGTGCTACCCCCGTCGGTTGGGGCGTCTGTGCGTGGCTCGACTGCCAGATCCAGGGGGTAGGACGGGGGTAGTGCTGGTGTCGTGCTCCATGCTGCCCGACGTATGCTGATGGTGCGGGCTGAGGCTGGCGTAACGTTTGCGCATGGGGCACCTGCGCGGGCGAGTAGTGTGCGCGAGAATACCCCCCCCCCATGTTACCCAGACTCCATGGATGCGCTGCGTAGCCAATCGGGTGTGGTGCCAGGCTTGTTGCCGGTGCCGAGCGTAGGGGCTGCGCCGACACCCGTTGTTGCTGGTGCTGCTGGTGCTGCCGGTGCTGCAGCTGCTGCTGCTGCTGCTGCTGCTGCTGCTGCTGGTGCTGCTGGTGCTGCTGCTGCTGCTGCTGCTGCTGCTGCTGCTGCTGCTGCTGCTGGTGCTGGTGCTGGTGCTGGTGCTGGTGCTGGTGCTGGTGCTGGTGCTGGTGCTGGTGCTGGTGCTGCTGGTGCTGCTGGTGCTGGTGCTGCTGTTGCTGTTGCTGCGGCAGCTGCTGCTGTTGCTGTGGCAGCTGCTACCTCTGTTGTGAGAGCGACGACGGCCGTTCCCTTTGATGTTCTGGCGACGGGGACTGTTGCTGGCTCCGTACCGACCTCCCCTTCTTGCTGCGGCGGCGGCTCTCCCGGGGTGCACTGCCGTGGTTGCTGTCCTGGCTTCGGCGGCGACGGCGTGCCTTGTGGTCGCGGCCGCGACTGCGGTGGCGGCTTCGTTCCTTGCTGTCGCGGTTGCGGCCGTGGTGAAGACGGCGGCGTTCTTGGCTATCGCGGCTGTGGCCACGGCGGCCGCTGCGTTTTTTTCCGTCGCTGCCCCGGCCTCGGCGGCTGCGGCGCTCGCTGCTGTCGCGGCTACGGCTGCGTCGGCGTTCCTTGTGGTCGCGGCCGCGACTGTGGTGACGACGGCGGCGTTCTTGGCTAGCGCGGCCGTGGCCACGGCGGCCGCTGCGTTTTTTTTTCTGTCGCTGCCCCGGCCCCGGCGGCTGCGGCGCTCGCTACTGTCGCGCCGCTCCTGCCCGCTGCTAGAGCGGCGGCCACGGCTACGAGGACCGCTATCCTCCCGCTCCTGGTCGCGACCACGGCCGTAGTTGCTAGATGGGTAGGGTTCGCCCATGCCCCCCCCTCCTACGCTGTGGACGCGTTCGAGAGGATGACCGCTGTTGCTGCGGTTACCACCGTGGTCCTGGTCGTTGTCGCTCCCCCGGTCGCTGCTGCTACGAAATGGTCCGTCGCCCCGCGTACTGCCTCCTTCGCCGGAACGGACGTCCTCGTTGGTGGCGTGGCTGTCGTCCATGTTTCTCCAATTTCCTTCCCTTTCCTTTCTGCGGTCTGCTGTACGGTTTACCCTGCGTGTACGCTCGGGGCATTGTATGACCACACAGAAAAAAGAAAAAAAAAAGAAAGGAAAGGACACATGTATCTGGTTGTATTTTGAACATATATTCACATGCGGTCAACATCGTTCACAGCCCTTGTGTTGTTTGAGATTGTCTGCGTGTCAGGTGGGAAAAAAAAAAAAATAGTGTTAAGTGTTTTAAAATTCTTGGTCCATGCTTGGCCTGAAAGCGAGTTACGTGTTCGTCAAAAAAACAAATGTGTTATAAATGACCTCGCTCTTGGACGGCATCAGTACAGCAATAGGTTCTACATGATTAGTTACCGGTGTCACCTAACCCGGGCGAACGGCATACGAGACTATGCGTGTATCAGTACGTACGGCTTTTGGTCTGTCGACACCTGTCGTGTGCATTTGTTTTTGAAGATGATATGTGGTCAATAGCATGCAGTCATTTATTAACGAACGTGCATGTGTGTGAACATGTACAATGAGCAGGCAAACGAGTACGGGCAACAGGCAGACGGAGCACGAGCAACGAGTATGCCTGCATGCATTGACCGAGCACATATCTTCAAAGCAATACAGAACGAACAGGCGAAGCGCCATTGGCAGCGTGCACACATAACAGCATTGCAAGTATGGCCATAATGCCAGGCGGGCAAAACAAAAACATGCAGGTTTTCACATGTATACGAATGTGGGTGTACAAGAGTGTATATGACTAATATACGAGATCAATGTGAGGTGACGCATGAGCATGCATGATAGCATCATTCCCCCGATTTTGCAAACTCTTCGGATCCCCTGCAACTGTTTTGCAGACACTCCGATCTCCTGCAATGCACTTCGATCAGCCTGGGTTCATCATGTTACAGCAGGGTACAGCTCTCAGACCCTAAGAAGGACCTGCGCTCGTTAGATCTCTGAGGCCGGCTCACCTGTTGTTTGGGAGTTCGAGGAAGTTCCTTCAAGCAGTAATGATCAGGTCACGCAAAACGTGGATCGATGCGATGCGGTAGATGCAAGCAGTCAGCGTGAACACTCAACGAAGCACCACAGACACGATGACGGGCACGACGGGCAAGGCAGGGCCCAAGGGGCTGGGGGTCGATAGGACAGGTATCACAGATCACTTGGCTTTGACATTCTTTCTTCTCTTGGTGGTGTCGAGTAAACACCGGGTGGTCCCGGAACCTCATTACTGGCTCTGTACCCGAGACCGAAGGCGTTCCCACACCGGGGATCCTCCCTGCCCCTATAAGATCCGCCCAGAGGATGCTAATCAAAGCTTGCCCTCTGCCTATCGAATAGACCCGACGCGTGACACTGATCAGAACAGCTGCCTCACGCCGTATTATCCTCCTCGAAGCACTGTCGCCGTAGTATCCTCCTCGAAGCACTGTCGGCGCTGCAACATTGAGACAGCAGGTCGAAATATTAAGCAATAACTTATCCATAGCGTCCTTCATGAAGCTAGTAATTTCCCATCCAACAATGTGCGGCATGAAGGAAGCGTTTCGACGTCCATCGCTCATGAAAACCCCCAGAAAGAAGAGGCTGAAGCGAAAGAATTATTTTCAATTAGTTCGAAGAAAAAAGACCGACTGCAAGAAGAGTTAAACGGCCCACGACAACAACGGCCTACAACAACAAAGGACGACAGACATCCTTCTCGACACCTACCTTGCGACGACAACGGCCCACGACAACATCGTTCCACAACAACAAAGGACGAGAGACAACCTACCCTTCTACGCAGACAGAAACAAGACAACAGTGATACTGACTTCTCATACCTAAAACGCGCGGTACCTATTTTCGATCCAAGCACAGGTCAACCTACAGCGTTTGGGTTCGTATTGTGATACTGCATTGTATGAGGTTGAAAGCCCGGTAATTACCTGGGTTCAGGCACTGAGAACGTATTTGTAGTACTTGGAAGGCGTGTCTTAGATGGAAAACCGGGGGTTTCCAGAGACGCACGAGCTTGGTCTCAGTCTCCGCGTGCACGAAAGGAATAAAACTGCTCTTCTTCTATGGCTATGCAAGCAACACACGTGAGTACCAACAATTACCGACTTAAAAGGCAGACCTGTCCAGGGAAACAAGGTGTCCCGCAACCTTGATCACAACAAGTGGCGTCTTAGGCTTAGGACTTTTCGCTTTTTGTGGGAATGAGTTTTGTGAGGAGCCGCGTCTTCGACTGATGTTCTAGTTCGTGGAATCGGGATTTCCATGAATTTCCCATAATTCTGAATATATTATATATACGACTCAGCAGAGTGGGCTAGTGTTATGAAACTGCTTTGTATGAGGTTGAAAGCCGGGTAATTACCTGGGTTCAGGCACTGGGAACGTATTTGTAGTACTTGGAAGGCGCATCTTAGATGGAAAACCAGGGGTTCCCCAGAGACGCACGAGCTTGGTCTCAGTC
The DNA here is from genome assembly GCA_031763025.1 of Macrocystis pyrifera. NCBI lineage: Eukaryota > Phaeophyceae > Laminariales > Laminariaceae > Macrocystis > Macrocystis pyrifera. The sequence goes on from JASSKH010000015.1 coordinate 12,280,831, forward strand.
TCCGCGTGCACAAAAGGAATAAAACTGCTCTTCTTCCATGGCTAAGCAAGCAACACACACGTGAGTACCAACGACTACCGACTTAAAAGGCAGACCTGTCCAGGGACACAAAGTGTCCCGCAACCTTGATCTTAACATTCGGGTTAGGGTTTGGGTCGGGTAATCAACGTATACTGTATCCATGGTTATCTCCTGCTGCCATCACTTCTTCTGAAAACCCACGCAACCAATAATAAATTGCGGCAGCAGCATCTTCAATCAAGTGAAATTCTACCCAAGTTGCACAGACAGAGGTAATAGTCGCACAACAAACGAAATGAAGACCGACACAGACTGAACGCAACAGAAGCACCGGCAGCAGTAGTAGCAGCACAGCAGCAGCAGCAGCACCACCACCACCACCACCAGCTAGCAGCAGCAGGAGCAGTAGCAAGAGCAGAAGAAGCAGCAGCAACGGATCTACGACTGTCCTCCTGCTCGTTGTGACTGATGGATACCTCTCCCGTGTACGATGTATTTGAAACCGCGGAGTCGTACCCAGAAGAAAGAAAATTACATGGAAGGCCAACGCACGTATTGCTGTACTAGGCTCGTACTGCAGTAGACTATGGTACGAGTACGTATTTTCTACGTACTTTCTCAATACCTACAGTCGGTACATTACGACGATATTTCCCCCCAAACCTACAACCTACTACTTGCTGCCGTACTATTAACAGCCTACGAACTGTATTATTAGACTATCACACGAGTACGTACTTTCTACGTACTTTCTCGATACCTACATTACGAAGACAACGGCCCACAAAGGACGACAGTCAACCTACCCTGCTAACCGTCACCGTTGAAGTCGTGCCTGCGTTTGTTTCTTAGGTTGAGGTTGTTGCATTGCGCGTCGATGCCTTCCAGTTCTGCGCAGCTGCATTTACGTGATCTGTTTTGTCTTCAGAGTTTTCTTTACGGGGTGCATGTTCGTGACGATCATTAGCGAAAGTTCTCCTTGTATGCTTTTGTCATCTTGGACTTTACTGCGGCGTCTTCTTTGGTATGGGCGTATACGCGGCACGTCGAAGCCATCGCAATCTGCGCGATTCGACTTAACTATTACGTTTTGATCATATATTTCGAATCTAAGTATCGACAAGACTCGCGAGGACGCGGTCATTTCAGCCCCTCGTACCCTTGAGACTCACGAAGACTCCATCGTTTGAGTACTTTGACGCACTCTTAGACTCAGTGCTTCAAAACAACTGGTATTCGCGAGTCAAGGACTGAGCCCCGATGACAGGGTACTGGTACTTTGCCGACCGTTTTGTTTGCAGTATGTAGGTCTCGTGTCGCTGCTACAATTTTTTAATCCTACCCAAAATGCACCTGACCTCTGCAGTAGAGTGTTATTGTATTGCCGCTGCTTTTTTTCGCTCCTACCCAACCGCAGATATTAATAGGTGTCATTGTTTCTGGCCGATGTCTTTGCGAACGTATCGTTCCTGCATTTTGGCCGCTATTCTAAGCCCGACCAATCCCTGGAATCTCCTACCTTTGTCCATCCTTGTATTGAATGGTAGCACTTAGGGAACAGCAGGACAACGCTTACCCTGCTTTACATTAGAATATACGTACAGTAGTGTACATTGTCAAGCGTAATTTGACGCGTAGTCAGAGTTTTTTACCCACACTGCACACCACGCATCTCCCACACTCACGAGAGTACGACATGCGATGTACATGGTACGTAGTACTTTGATGCTGGGTGTTGATACGGCAATGGGTCTTCCGAAGGTAGCTATTAACACTCGAGCACTCTGTGCCAAACTGCTCGTGCCTAGCCCTTATTCGGGAGAGGTAAGAGTGAAGTGATGTTTGACGTGGCGGTGGTACGAGGTGATGTCGGATTACCACCAGAACATGTCGTATTTTCTCGTAATACACGGGAAAAAATCAGATTCTGGGCTGCTTACGGCAAATTCCCGCAAAAACAGAGACCGCTGAAGAGATGTCGAGACCAAGAAGCACATCCAAACGTGGTGGATTCTATTGTTACCCAACCAGGTGGCATCGCAGACTGGAATATCATAAACCTAACCCCCCCAACTTTTTTTTCTACACGTTTTGTTTAGTGTGTTTTTTTTGTGGCAGCACGTAGGTTCTGAACAGGCGTACGTACTCGTACAAAGGTGTCGTTTCCCCTACACGAATACCTGGTACCTGGTGTCTGATATTGTTAGGTTTAGAGTTACACAACTATGTATAGTTAAGGTACTGTCTTGAATGAGGTCGAAAGCTCGGTAATTACCTCGGTTCAGGCACTGGGATCGTATTTGTATTGCTTGGAAGGCGTATCTTAGGTGGAAAGTCAGGGGTTTTCCAGAGGGGCACGAGTTTGGTCTCCGTCTCCGCGTCCACGAAAGGAATAAAACTGCCCTTCTTCGATCTATAAGCAACCAAGACACGTGAGTACCAACGAGTACCGACTTAATAGACAAACCTGTTCAGGGATACAAAGTGTCCCGCTCCCTGATCTTAACAAGAGGCGTCGACGACAGGACACCTACATCTTGTTTTTCACTGATTGTTTCAGCCGCCGAGCCGACATGTACTTCGTCATAGCGGCAGAGTCCACCGCTGAAGGCACGGCTTACATTCTCATCAACCGGTATATCCCCCTCTGGGGGTGCCCGCGCAGCATCCTCTCGGGGTTGAGGCAGCTAGACCCTCTCCGGTCGTGTTCTGGTAGTCAGCCTCCGGAAGACGCACGACGCTTCTTCCATCTCATCGTTTGTTGGCCGAAACCTGTCGCCTATCTCCTCCACCGCAAGCGGCGGGCACTCCGCCCACCAGGGACCCCACCTCCTCGATAAGAGACCGGATGCTGGACACCACCCTGCCTCCCTCAGTGGTCCCCCGGACAACCGGGTTCACCAGCAAACGGGAGTTGCAGCCAGCTATGAGGCTCGGCACCGCTCGGGGTTGCGATTGAGTGCCGTGGCTGTAGCCGCAGGGGTTGCCATGGTACTACGGCGTGCTACGGACTCCTATGCCACACCATGGGATGCCGTGGTGATGCCATGATATGCCATGGGCGGTACCATGGCAATGCCACGGCATGCCCACGACAAGGTCAAATAGTGCAGAACATTATTGTCCCTTTTCACGACATGCCGTGGCATGCTGTGGCACCACCTGCGGCGACACCTTCTACGGCATCTTCTACGGCATACAGCGGAACGCTCCACGGACCTCCACGGCATACCATGGTACCCTAACCCTAACCCTAACCCTACCCCCTGTTCGAATGTGCTTGTTCAGTATTTGACGGTTTCATGACTATTCGGTATATTGGCTTATTATGAGATTATTTGGTGGTTACTTCTGTGGGTGTACGTGATACCCACCAGGGCCACTTCCATCTGTATCTACTCTGCCGGGAGAATAATACTAAAACCTGAAGCATCATCTCTCTTCGCCTGGGACTTATCAACACTCTAGAGTTTTTTCAACGTTGGCAACCTAGGCTCATGGGTGACGAAGTAGAAGATCTTCGGGGTATGGTATTAGAGCAGGGCCTCGCCCTCGAGGGGCTGCAGCGGGCGGCCGCCGACGCAGAGGAGCGTCGAAAGGCGAATCACGCCGAGATCCTCGAGATGATGGCACAGATGGGGTCCGGTAGACAGCAACAGCTATCTACTGCAGTTGGAGCAGGGAGAGATGCTTCAACGCCAGGGTCGGAACACTCCGACGTTGGCAACGGGAGCCGGGAGGGTAAACGCGTTTCCGCGGAAGATGGCCACCTCGGTGGAAAAGGGAGCGGAAGCTGTGTTGGTGCTCTTGGAGTATGCCGGAGATACGACGGCGTGCTAAATGGAGAAGAAAAAGCCCTGCGGTGGGAGCAACAAAACCGTAGGCGCCTCCGTGGGGAGTGGCACGGGGGATAACAAGTCGTGCGAAACTTTACGTGCGCACCTCACCCAGGGAGATTGTGGTGGGGCTGGGAGCTGTGGGGATGGGAGACATATCTGCACATTTTCGCGTGAAGTCGCACGGTGAGCCAGGCCGTGTGCACCCGGCCACCCATGTGGCATGGTCGGGAAAGCCGCGTACGTGATACGCGCACTCGACTACGGTGTGGTAGTGGTCGAGGGAGCGGACGTGGGGGGAATCGGGTGCTGCTGCAGCAGTACTAGTAACGAAGGAGGGCACGTCTGCATCGGCAACAAGTCGCGTGACACAGCAGTCGCGTGCACACGACGACAGCAGCAGCAGCAGGAGCAGCAGCAGCGGGAGTTCAGGAACAGCAGCAGCAGCAGTCGCGGAAGGTCAGCAGCAGCAGCAGCAGCGGGAGGTCGTGTGGATGGGGCAGGCGTGGTTGGATCGTCCGCTGGATCCTTTTATGGGTCCAGCAACACGCGGGGCGAGGGGATAGCGTCTGCACTCGTAATGGTAGGTCTTCGATCCACTATTACCTTGTGAAGTTTGTTTCTTTTCACGACGAGGGTAGAAAGTTCGTGAATTCATTCGTAGTACGTACGAGTACGTATGAAATGACGTTCATACTAGATGATACCTACGGAAGTATTGTTTGGACTTCTTGTTCTGGAAGATATACGTGATGAGTACCCCCCCGTCCCCCACCTGGTAGTTGAAAAGTCGTATTTTCGTGTTTTGGTTAGAAATGTTTCTGCCGAATACGACATCTACTGCGCTTCGATGCGCTCCGTGTTCGATGTGGGCAGGCCCAGAAGAGCAACTGGACAAATACCATACATTAATATCGCATATTTCAACGGTTTGGAGGGAGTCTGTGGGCAAGTGTGTATTTATGTTGCGGGAAGGTCGTGAAGTGGACAGACAGGTATCTCGCTGGCTGGAGCTTTTTAGTAATTCGGCTACTTAGCGGGCGGGAGGTTATGTCTAGTATTTCTGGTGGGTATTCGGAGGAATAGTTTTCTCTTGCGATTGGATACACCTGTCGGTCGAAATACGTTTTTGATCGTACAAATGGAGATATGTCTTTTTCGACCGGATTTGGATTCGTTCCGGATAAAGGAAAGTCGATACATACCGTTTACGACGTGTTAGGGAATACAAAATTATATCGCAGTTATCGTTCTTTCCGGGTAAGTGCTGGATGATATATAGGGTATGTATCGTTTATTACAGGTTACGGAGATCTGAATGGTGTGCGTTATATTTTGTGTCCCGGGAAAGTCGTGAATTGTACGAAGAAGGTATAGTATCGTCTACTGTAGGTTCGTCAAATGGAGATGTGTCATTTTCGACTGGGTGTGGATTCGTTCCGGTTATTAAGTCGTATATGATTAAAACCATTTGCGACGTGTTAGGAATAAAATTATGTGGTAGTCATCGTTCTTCCCGTCGGGTACGTGGTGGATGATATGTGGGATATGTATTGTTTACCACTGATGAGGGATCTCTGAATGTTACGGAATACATTTTTTCATCCCGGGAAAGTCGCAAATGGTACGGAGGTATACTATCGTCTACTCGACGGTATACGTAGCCTTTTGTTTTGCCTGGAGTTTTGAAATAAATAAATTTTCATGTTCAAATCAAACAGTCTTTGTGGTATAGACAGGACCAGAAGGTGACTGGTGGGACGGATATTTATTAGTTGACGGATTGGCGAATTAAGAGTACGTGGTGCACCTTGAGAGGTGTATTGCAGATGCAGCGGTATTGGTGGATACTGATTTCATTGAGTTTGGCAGGGATTTGTCTTTGTACTGCGGTCTATTGGTTGCAGAACAAGGGAGGGTATGCTTATTCTTGATGGGTTGTTCTACCACCAATATTGTATTTCCGAACTTGATGGGTGATTGAAATCTTGTTCGCGAGTTGGAAGATGAAAAATTGTGGATATGATTATTCATGATTAAGGGTGATGAAAATCTCGGTTCACGAGTGGGGAGGTGAAGTATTTCAGGGAACAAGGATAGCTGGCGAACTGAACCAGAAACAGGGAGTGTTTTTCTTTTTGGTTCTGACACAAAACGGATATTGTTTCGGGAATAGTAAGCGCCGGGCAAACTCTATAGGGAAAGATATTTGGTATCTCGCGTTAGCTACGATCTGATAATTTGTGGCGGGAGTACGGGGCACAGGGAGACGTGTGTCTCGGGGAATGGGGTTCCTCGCGAGTTCTATCATTTAGCTATCTCTATGATTGTTTTGTTTTCACGGAATTGAGCTGTTGCAAAGGAGATCTGCAATAGTTTAATACAGGAGGAAGAGGTTTTTGCTTGTAAGGTACAGGTTTCCTCTTGAAATATTTTAGTTGGTTTTTGATCATGGAGATGAGTTTTGTTCTATTATCTTGAATTGTCATTGCTGTTTTGCTGAAAAAGCAGGGAGTGTGTTCGAATGTGCTTGTTCAGTATTTGACGGTTTCATGACTATTCGGTATATTGGCCTATTATGAGATTATTTGGTGGTTACTTCTGTGGGTGTACGTGATACCCACCAGGGCCACTTCCATCTGTATCTACTCTGCCGGGAGAGTAATACTAAAACCTGAAACATCATCTTTCTTCGCCTGGGACTTATCAACACCCCCAACCTACGTGAACATTGGGGTGCCGTGGGTGTTGCCATGACATTCCGTGGGGTTACCATGGATTGCCGAGCCGGTTTATGCGGGGGTTGCCATGGTACCACCCGCGGCATGCCACGGCACCCCCCAGGGCGTGCCATGCAATCGTTTACAACACCACGGGATACCGTGGGGATGCCACGGGTGGCACCGTGACCACGCCACGTAAAATTCAAATAGTGTAGAATCCTGCACGCTGGCGACCAGGACCGCCGGCGCCCGAGCGTTGGAGGAATTTTATTTTTTGTCGTCGTTTTCCTGGAGTTGTTGGGGTGTTTTTTTCTGCTTCTTGACGCTTTCCGAGTTTTCTGGCGGGGCGTTTTTCTGTTCGGTATGTTCCTGTTTTTGTTTTTTCGCTTGGGCTGCGTTGCGGACGGTTTTTGCGTATTTTGTCCTGCCTACCCCCCCGCCCAATGTCGGGGCTGGTCTGGGTAATCGGGCCACTCATTTTGGTACAGGGCGCGTTTCCAGAGTTGTGGGCTGGGTTTAGGTGGTTCTTGTCGTCTTCTGTGTTATTTTCCTTCTCGTTTTTGGTGTTCGCTTTACGCTTTTCCATGCATGTTCCTCGCCTTCCCCCCTCGTTGCAGGTGGCATGGCGATGGCTTTCATTGACGATTTCTTCCCGCCCCTTAAGGCTAGGTCTTCCTTTTATTTTTTACGTACTTCGCCGACTTCGTTGCCTTGCCGTTCAGAGGTGTGGGAGTGGGGTTTGAGGAGCCGCATCTTTGACTCATGTTCTCGTTCGTGGAATCGGGGTTTCCATGAAGTCCCTAAAATCCTGTGCATACAGCTCATCAGAGTGGGCTAGTGTCACGATACTGCCTTGAAAGAGGTTGAAAGCCGGTAATTACGTGGGTTCAGGCACTGGGATCGCGTTTGTATTACTTGAAAGGCGTATCTTGGGTGGAAAGCCAGGGGTTTGCCAGAGGCAGGAGCTTGGTCTCAGTCTCCGCGTGCACAAAAGGAATAAAGCTGCTCTTCTTCTATCTACAAGCAACCAAGACACGTGAGTACCAACGAGTACCGAGTTAATAGGCAAACCTGTTCAGGAATGCAAAGTGTCCCTGATCTTGACAATATGTGCATCATACTCTACACATGTATTATCGACATAGCAGGTGGCTCGTGCAATGCAGCGTCCACATCACAAACATCGCCAGTATGTCACACACCTGGCGACGGTTCGCAGTGATGTACTGCTGAAGCATTGGGAATGAATGCGCCTAATATGGACACATAGCAGCAACAGGCCTATCAACAGTGCAATATACAGTTTTTGTCTTACCTCGGGTAGTTACTACACATACCAGGACCGCGAGGGTAGACCGTGTTAAGATCATGGGGTTTTGTGGTACCTGAGTGTAGCAGTCAGCAAGGACGGATCCAAGTGCAGCTGTAGACCAGGTGTCTGTATATGTGCGAGATACCACAAGTACACACTTCAACAGAGAAAGACCTTGCCCGATATATTGATAGTCTTTTCTCAAGAACCTTAAGTCAAATACAATGATACCTGCAGCCACGCGTGTTGTCAATGAAGTAGGATCGCTAGGTAGAGCTAGTCGTCGCAACCAAAAGAAAGATAGACGATGCACGTCGTAATCTCAGAGATGGCAGACGAAGAACTGAAGATCGTACCGAATCAATGCCTGTACTCGTGCTCTACCCGTACTTATCTGAAAGATACGTTACACTTACATTCGGCGCAACATATTCCAAATGCGGTACAACATTAGCCAATGAGTTTCAGCACATGTAGATATTCTGTTAAAGCGTATTATCTGACAATCTCCTAGCTGAAGAGATCACTTAATGGCTAATCGTAAACCGTGTGAATAGTGACTAACATAAACCGCAGGTGAATCGTAAGCTTCAAAATAACAGCTAACCATTGCGAGCGAGCGCTCGACATCACCAGGCATTCCTACCCCCTCGCTAGATCTCGAGGTTGCTATCATGGTGAGCGTCGCAACCGTTGTCGTTAGTAAGACCAAGTATTCAGAACGTTGATTTCAGAAGCTCATGCCCCAGGGTACCTTGTAGAAATAGTGAATAACGAAGACTTAGGATGCGTTTGTATGAGCACAAAGTCTGAAACAAATATTCCGTTGAGTATTAGTAGCGTATAAATACTTTCAAAGCGCATACAGAAAAACTACAAGAACAAACACACGCCCCTTAATACAAGTGCTTATGCAGATGGCAATGATGATCTTGTAGAAGAGTCGTTATAAGCGAAGTTGGTTATCTTGTATAGCATGGCCTTAAACTTCGGCTAGCCCAACAATTTGGAAAAAAAAAACTGCTACCTGATCCGCCGTCTTGACGTGGGATACGATGATCTTGTTCGATGCGAGCAGCTCGCGCAGAAAATGATATTTCGTACAAATGTGTTTGGTCCTTGACGAAAATGCTGATGTACCTGATCGTTGGAGAGCTCTCTTGTTGTCCTCATACATCTGCACAGAGGAAAACTCGGAAAACGTTTGTACGTTCAGAAAATCAGAAAGATACACGGCTTCTTGGTTCGCATATGCTAGCGCAATGTACTCCGATTCGCACGACGAGAGTGCAACCACCCGTTGCTTCTTTGAACTCCACGTGACTGGTCCTCCTGCGAACATGTATATGTAATCTGAAACGGAGCGATAGTTGTTTGGATCGTTCGTCACTGTGGCTTGCACGAGAATACCCGTGAAGGGTGAAATCCTTCGAATACCTCACGCAGAGATCTGGCGTTCCCTTAAGGTATCGGAGTACCCTCTTCGCCGCTATAAAATGTTCATCCCTCGGGATACTCATCGCCCGAGTTAACTTCATCACAGAGTAGGCAACGTGCCAGCGTGTACACGTCGATAGATAGAGGAGATTTCCCACAATTTCTTGGTATAGCTGCTTGTTGACATCGTCCAGAAGAGTTCCGACTTTCTGGTCCAGGGGTTTTCCAATGCCTGGTGTGCTTACCGATCTGCTGTCGACAAAACGAAATCGCTGCAAAATTGCGTTGACATAGTTGCCTTGGTTGATGTCCAGAGTGCCTTTCAGACGATCACGAGACACCTGCATTCCTAGAATGAGAGAAACATCTCCCAGGTCCTTCATTGCGACTTTGTTCACCAGGAATGTCTTGGTCTTCGAAATACCTACCTCTGACGATCTGGTCACCAGTAAGTCGTCGACATATAAGAGAATGAACACTTTAAACGAGTCATTACTCTTGACGTAAATGCAAGGGTCACACATGCAGCCCTTGAATCCTTCGGCGATCAGTTCACGGTTGATAGTTCCGTGCCAGTTGCGGGATGATTGTGTGAGTCCATACAAGCTTTTATTTAGCTTGCAGACATATGGTTGTCTATTGAGGTCTGGTTTTTCGAAACTGACCGTTTGTCTCACACATATGCGGAAGTGCACTCTTCAGCCTGGCGAGGACCCTGATGTTTACTTCGCTCGACTGTACCGCCTGAGAGCGTAACTACAGCAAGTTTGCTGCACGGTAGATGACTATCAACTTAAAGCCAACGCTCTATCAGGACTGTCCGCAGAGTATATTCCCATGTTGAACCAGCTACGCGCGATGCAGTCACTAGACTTGACCATGGTGAATGGCATGCTGAGGGAAGTGTATGCCAACGATATCTTGCGAAACAAAGCCAAGAAGGACCCTCTCCGAATTTATCGCAGAGAGGCTGCAATGACTACTACGACAGAAAAACGCTCGGGCAAGAAGCGAGACGTGAGAGTCTACCACAAATGCAAAAAAAGAATCACTATGCGAACAAATGCCTTACCAATAAGCCTCTACCTGGGGGGAGCACCACTTCGACACCACCACGAAGTGGTGCTCCCTACACAAGACGAGGTCGCATTCAGATAACGAGTGCACGCCTCAGCAGAAAAACCCTCAACTAACTCTCCCCATTTCTGCACTTCCAGCGACTATCTCTCCTGCAGCAGAGACGTGTTCGTTTACCTTCGTGACATGTTCATCTGTATTGTCGATGAAGACGGAAGGGCTACACCTACTAGTCGACAGTGGCTGTTCATCCCATATGATCGACCCCGCGATGATCCCGAACGTCGACCAGCACCCTGGCGAGTACCAGGAGCTTCAACCACCGAACGTTGTGTACGGAGCCGGCTCGTACGAACTGTTAGCCACCGGGAAGGCGAAATCACTATAAGTGTCCAGAACACTGCAGGCAAACAACGCGAGGTGAACACGTCTGCTTTGCTGGTACCTGGTCTTGGTCGCAATCTGTTGTCTTCGTCGGCGGCGCTAGCGAACGGGGTAGAAACGACAATATCTTTGTTTCCTACACTTCCAGCAAAGAGATAAATCTTCCCGTCAAGAGTAGACCATAATCTGTATTTTCTGGACGCGGTTTTACCAAACTTAGCGGGCGAACATGCCAACATTGGATAAACGTCTAGTGTAATGTTGTGGAACCGTCGCATAGGCCATGTCAACTCCCAAATCATAGAGAAACTGGCGAACGAGCAAGGCACTGGAATGGTTGTACATAACACATATTTCTCCGTTTCAAACTGTGATACATGCGCTGTAGCGAAAAGCAAGCAGCAAAACCAGCCAAAAGTGGCGCTTGTTGAAGTGACACAGCCTCTGGAGCTAGTGCGCACCGATCTATCCGGGCCTGTAAGCCAAGCATCTGGAGCAGGCAATAGCTATATAGCCAAATGCACTGACCACTACACGCGCCTAAAGTCGGTTTATTTTCTCAACTAGAAAAAACGAGGGTATTGACGCCTTCATAAACTGCACCCAACGCGTCGTGATTCCGTCTGGGCATCGACTTCAACGTCTTCGCTCAGATCGCGGGGGCGAGTATACAAGACTGGAGTATCGAGAGTACTATTTCCAGACCACTAGAAAAACGAGGGTATTGACGCCTTCATAAACTGCACCCAACGCGTCGTGATTCCGTCTGGGCATCGACTTCAACGTCTTCGCTCAGATCGCGGGGGCGAGTATACAAGACTGGAGTATCGAGAGTACTATTTCCAGACCGGAATCAAGCAGGCATTTGCGGCAACGAATACATCGCAACAGAAAGGGATTTCATAACGTGAGTAGGCGCGTCTGTGGAACATGACTAGATGTTTTCTGGCCGAGGCACGTGTCCGAACTTTCTCTGGCAGGATGCCTTCCGCATGGCAGTTTATCTTGCGAATCGTGGGAGGCAAAACGCCTTTGTCGATGTAGCACGGTGGAACACTTCCATCACTCAAGCACCTTCGAACCTTTGGTGCGCGAGTGTTCGTGCATCAAGAGCGCTACGTCAAGAAGCTAACCATGAAGGCATGGGAAGGGCGCATGGTAGGTTACGTACGCGCGCCTCGGACCCACCCTCATACCTGTTGCGTAGGATGTTGAAGGCCTCCTGACCTTTGCCGCGGTCTACACTTCCGTCGACCGGGCGAAGTTGTTGCAGCAGACTGTGTGCAACATTCTTGCATGCATGATGGATAATTCGAATTAGTTCGTCATTCTGTCCATCCCGTAAATCGCACTCAGGGTTCTTGAAAAGGTAAGTTCCAGGCGTCCTACCCGCGACGGCCTGAAATCTCCCTTGTAACCCCAAGGGATTGGGTAAGGGAAGGTCAGCATGCTCAATCAAAGAACCTGCGACTGGTGCAGCAGGCGTTGCTGGTCCTGCAAGTTCTGCTGCTGCTCGTGCGATATCCTGACCTGCTTCCCACTGGGCCTCTTTCTCGGCGTTACCTTTCATCTGCTCTGGAATGGGGACTGCCTCGTAGGTAGATCGTGTCTCTACTCGAACGTACGTCGGGATAACAGTCACATCAATCATCTGGGACGAGCACGTACTTGTCTGGTCGTGCTTTCCCTTACAATATGTCCCGGAGGCTACTACTGTGCAAAAATAGAACCTCATTCAGTTTCTCCTTATAATCGATCCGGTGTGCTTGCTCGCCGCTGAAGTTGGGTGCGTCTCGTAGAACTTGTGTTCGACTAAAATCCGTCGATTTTTCAGCCATTTTTGCTGAACAACAACGAAGAACAACAAGAGAGTAGACAAGTAGACTCTAACGTCCTAGCGTAATCTCGAGAGCTCCATAACCTGTTCAGATAATGGGGTAGACTAGGTGTGGGAGATACCACGAGTATACACTTCAACAGAGAAGGACCTTGCCCGATATCTTTATTGTCTTTTCTCCACTTAACTTCACGGAACACAAACCAAATACGATAATACCTGCAGTCACGCCGTCCTGTTGTCAATGCAGTACGCTCGCTAGGTAGAGCTAGTCGCCGCAACCAAAAGAAAGATAGATGATGCACGTCGTAGTCTCAGAGAAGGCAGATGAAGAACTGAAGATCGTACCAAATCAAGGCCTGTATTCGTGCTATACTCGTACATATTTTATTAAATTAAGAAAGACGTCAGCTGTGAGTTCGGCTGATTAAGTAGGTGATACTCAACTTTGCAAGCTGCGTAATACGTTTCGTACATATGTTTTCAAAATAATATTATGAGATACATCAGCTGTGAGTTCGACTGATTAAGTATTAAAATTGTTGATGCTCAACTTTGCAAGCTGCGTAATACGTCTCTTCTATATTCCATTTTTTATGAAGTTTACAAGTGTTATAATGAGCCGAACGCGCGTATTCTATATGTAATTCCTTGTCAAGGATATAAGCCAGTGGCTCCCCTGGATGCTGCCCGGGTCAACAGGGCAATTTAAATAAGCATTCTGCGCATTGATAGTATGTAACCCGAACAAGGGAGAATGATATGACGTTGCAACATGTCGAAACCTTTTCATTGGACATATTTTATAAATTTATGAAATACGTCAGCTGTGAGTTCGACTGATAAAGTAGTTGATACTCAACTTTGCAAGCTGCGTAATACGTCTCGTCTATATTCCATCATTACCGAATTTTACAGGTGTTGAAATAAACCGAACGCGCGTGTTTTACATATCTGAAAGATACGTTACACATACACTACATAAGTAGGATATACCACTTTGTCCGGAAATGTAAGAACTATTTAATATCAAACTTATATAAAAAACCGGACATACTGGTAAGGTCTCAAGCTTTTGCCAACAGGATTGGCAGCACCCGTACTAACGCAACGGCATCTACATACAGCGTCGAACAACAGAAGGATGCTGCTACTGCTCCAAGACTTGTAGATACTCATCGTTTTCCTCAACAATGACAATCACGTTTGTTCGGTGCCTTTCCGAGAGCTCATCATGCTGTCTGGCAAGTGCAGCGTCGAGAGCCGAGCTGTCGCCAAAGTCGTTCCCTCGACCTTCAAAATGCAGTGCTACTCCAGCTAAGCCCTGCCCATCCCAGGGCTCTTCGGTGCCTTCTGGTCCACCTTCGAGCGAACCCATAGATCCTTTGTAACACTCACTGCTGCTGCAGTAGCCGCAAAACTACGCATCCAGACGGAGCTGTAGCCTAGAGCTCAGCGGTAGCCGCCTCACAGTAGAATTATAGTATGATGGAAGGCTTTTTGTATCAAGCAGGGGGGACGACTCTGTATCGTCCCTTAGTTTCGGTTCTGTATAGATGTTGTACGGGCGTAGAGGGAGGGGACGATACTAGGTACCCCCCCCCCCCCCCTGTCGGGAGGGCCCAAGCCAAACAATTTATTCGACGTGAGGTGTCTAAAAAATATTTTGCGGGCACCCTCGACCCAACACCTGTGCTATTCCGCTTGGTGCTGTTGAGCGGCGGCACTGCTGTACGCCTTCGTCAGCATTTCCGAGAGAGGTCGTGGCAGTTCTTACGGTTAGGGTTTCGTGTATAAATGTATTGTATTTGGCAATATAAGGGACAAGGGGGCTTACGTAATTTCATAGGCCCAGATCAAATCCTCGAGGCTAAACCGCTCGCTGTGTGCACACCACTGATTTCTGATTTTAATATTATGATCTGGAGGTTTCAGCACACCTTCGTAGGCATTATTGACCCGATAAACGGGCGAACCTGTCCCGCTTTTTCATAGATCCCACCAGCTATTTTGCGAGAGGCACGAGAGGCACCCGATCCCGTTTGCCGTTTCTCCTTCGTAGCAGTTTGAAAAGTCAATACACCCCAATTTTCTCTACATATATACGTGGTATAAGTATTAAAAATATGTCCTTCTTATCGGAAAGCTTTTTTTCCCCATATTTTCCACGTTTTTTTCGTGCATTTTTTCATTCTTCCAGATGTTGCTGATTTTTTTTTCCAACTGTGTGAAATTAACAAACACGTTTTTTATGCTTCTGGATAATTTCACGAATAATGACAGAACGCCTCCTCCGTATATTGATACATATCTCGAATTATTTCCAAACTTTAAAATTGTTGAGGAAAAAGCTCTCCGATAAGAAAGAACCTTTCAAGAAAGAAAGTTTTTTTTCGGATAAAACGTCGATACAAATCTACTAACAGAAATATCTTCCTGTTTTTTTCGTCCAAAGGTGACTACCAAGTCCATCGTCAAAACTTCGAACGATTCCCCTGGGGAAAAGAAAGACGGGACGAGATACTGCTGTACCTCTCACATATTGGCCGCAAGTATTCCGAGAAGAGTGGGCGAAATTCGGTCGTACTCTGCGTTTAAAACAAGTAAAACACGTAGAAAACACACTTGGTTTCGCATCTTATTTCCGCTTTTCAAAATCCCCTCGTAAGAGATGGCTGAAGCAGGTATTTACGAACTGCGACATCACTGGTGGTAGGTACGAGGTATCCTCCATGTAATTGTGTTGCAGGCAGGGTGAAGATGCCAGCCAGTTTTCCCTGGCTGCCTGATATAGATTGTTAGATAAAACGGGCTTTTCGAAGGAGATGGACAAAACTGTCACCATAAAAATGTAGGTTTTTGGGTTGACGGTAGATCTCCCCCCAATACTGTTCGTGTGCACCCGGTACCATGTGTGTGGGGCTCTTCCTACCCAAGGACTTCATTGCACCCGTACGTCCGTTCGGATTCTTTATTCCAGAGATATTCTGTTGACTGTACTCAGATACACGACATATAAGATCCATAGGTAGATTGGGGAGTTCCACGCTGGAAAGGGATTCCGGCAGTAGCATATTGGGATATCGGGGTAATGTGTGCCCACCAATGCCACTCGTCAGGTGGAACCCTCTACTGCATGTGAGGCGAGTCAACTCTACAGCGAGGATGTAATATAAGAGGAGTTCCGTGTCATGTCTGGAGTCAGCCACGCGTTCCCATGCCAGCTGCGCCTATACCTTTAGGGATCAATCAACACACTAGTGAGATACCGGTGATCTTCTATTGGCAAGGGTAGCCCAGGCCAGCCCAAAGAGGCGGGAACCTGCTTCCAGCATGTCTTTTCTTTTTAGATGATGTGCTTCGTGAGGGAGCCAGCGTGTGTGTGTATTTTGAAGATGAGATCGAGGTCCTGGAGGAAAGGACGTGTGTGTGAGAAGAGTGAGGAGATGCCGCACCAGGAGAGCAGCAGCGATCCCAGCGGGGCCAAGTTTGAGCCGGACCTGGTAGAATCGCTTGGCACTGGTGGCGAAGGCGCTGGAGAGTAGTAGTTGCAGGGCAGGCGCGCTGGCGACATAAATGTAGAGCGTATATTTTTATATGAAAGAGAGAGTTTGGCCGGCTGGAGCCGGGAGGGACGGTGGAGACGTGGAGACCGCGGGAGCGACGCTGAAAGCGTTCTGGCAGAATCCGCCTGGACTGCTGAAGCACCACGCCCGCAGGTGGTTGATGGGGGGGGGACGTTGCCCCCGAGGAAGGAGTCGAGGGAGAGCGTGACGATGGGCGCAGGGGGAGGAGTCTGCATCATCATCTGTTCGGGATGCGGTGCCATAAGAGAGAGGAGGAAAGAGAAGGGATCGAGGCGCCACCGGCAGGGCCAGGCACGTTTGGCTTTGTTGATTGACTGCTGTGGTGATTTTCGTTTTTAACTTGATTGTGTATCGATTTGAGAGTAGGAGAGAATCTGCGAACATTGGAGATTCAGATATATTTGGGAATACTGGAAATGAAATGAGATGAACAGACGTATACGTATACGTATACGTATAGCTTCCCTCACTGAAGTTTTTTTGTAGACGTACTGCTGTAGGACTATGACGTCTGTCTGTTTTATGGTTGACTGGTCGAGGGCTCTGGTTGAGCATCGACACGAGTACAGCGGGAAGAGGTGTATGTGATGAACCCTTGTGCCCAACTACAGCAACACGTCTGTTTGCGGCATTTCACATATTTACATCTTTGTATGCGGCTATCTCGTTTTTGAGTTGTCGGGTTGGTGTGTAGCACGACCCGCGCCACTTGTTACGTGCTAAAGGCAAGATATTTATTTGCGGACGGAGTAATATACTATACGAGTACAGCAGCAGCAGAAGTAGTATGGTACTGTGAGCTGAGACGAAAACGGTTTACTTGGCACTGCTGTATATGTTCATCAAGTATGTACTGCAGCACATATAGTGGTCGAGGAATACATGGGTTTGATGTGGGACCAGATATTCTCGTTTACAAGTAGCTGTGTATTTGCAGTAGCATTTGAGAAGTTAACTATACCAAAGAGGAGTTTGCAAGCAGTGCATATGCAGACCTAATCGCTCGAATGCACGCCCCATCCCTTCTGTATGCCGGGTCAATGCTGCGGAGGCGACGTTTGATTTCACCCAGGAGGAATAGCTGGATGACCCGAGCTGTGGTGACGCCATGAGACCGAACGGAGAGGCAGCCGCGGCGGAGGCAACAGCAGTAGTGTTCGGGGCATCGGGGTGATTCTTACTGAAATGTGGTTGCCTTTGAATCTGGATGAATATTTTCATTGCTTGTATTTTGGAATTGTTTTTCTGGTCGATTTGGAGTCCGCGAGAGTTTTTGGTGTTTTCGAGTAGTCCCAACGTCAAATAAAATTCAAGTGAAGGAATGTATGCTATCTCGCATTACCTTCGCGATGTGTGTATCTATGGCGGGAGTAGGGGACAAGGGGAGGCTCTTGTCCGGGGGAACGGGGTCTGGCATTTATTTTCTTGGCTTAATTTTTATTTTGATGAGTAGGACTACTGTGATATTTTATATGATTTGCATTAATTCCTCATGAAATAGAGGGAGATTTTTTGGATAAGGTTGAAGAGAGACTATGAAGCGCCTGGGGGCGTGTGCGGTCCATAGGAAATGCTTTCTGATTTGGAAGGTTTGGGTAGTATTTCGGGAATTGAGAGTTTGATTTTTTTGGTTCTTGAAAATTTGTGCTTTTGTTCAAAGTCAGTACTGACTGAGTGGTCTAGCAGGTAATGCTATATAATTCCCTAGGGTGGGTCGGGAGTTGAAGTCTCGCCGAATTCGCAAGTTGATCTTTTCGAGCGTGCGCGCTGGAGACAATACAAATGATTATGATAGTGTGCCTGTAGACACCAGTAGCGTTTGGCGAGGGGAGGGCGCCGGAGATCACTGTACTAAGTCGACGGGATTCCACTGAATATCTTTTGACCAATTCCGCGGAAAATGCCGTATTACCTGACTGAGAAGAATGCCGTTTTACCTGGCATTGGATTTCGAGAGTTTTATGTGTTTGCAACAGAGAGGCTGGGGATTTGAGCATTTGAATACTGATTTTGAGGGTTTGAGTGTTGATTCAAGAATTTGATTTTTGGGTTACAGATTGGATTTTTGACTTTCTGAGTTTGATTCGAGTTGATTTTTTTATTGAGATGTATCAGCCCTGCGACGTCGTACATTTTCATGTACAGAGCTGAGGGGAATGTTGCTCATGCACAGGAGCAGGGGGGATATGAGTATGGTCGTGTATATTGAGTAGGGGAGATGTTGATTGTACTCAGATACACGACATATAAGATCCATAGGTAGATTGGGGAGTTCCACGCTGGAAAGGGATTCCGGCAGTAGGGTATTGGGATATCGGGGTAATGTGTGCCCACCAATGCCACTCGTCAGGTGGAACCCTCTACTGCATGTGAGGCGAGTCAACTCTACAGCGAGGATGTAATATAAGAGGAGTTCCGTGTCATGTCTGGAGTCAGCCACGCGTTCCCATGCCAGCTGCGCCTATACCTTTAGGGATCAATCAACATATTCAAAGCATGTGGTCACACACTACTGTGACACAAGAAACCAAAATAATCGCAACTGGAGGGTAACTGCCAATGCACCGGGTACGAGGACACAACAGGTGAACCAAGCAAGATGATATTACAGTAACTAAACATACTAAAAACGGAAAGGAATCTTGGCATGAGACACGATACGAAGCGATGCAGGAAACTTGGAGAAGGCTGCAAGAATAACACGTTTGCGCTGAAGAGGAACGTAAGACTGCTGCACGGACGAAGCGACACGAAGAAGAGATAAGAGATGATGTGACCTGAATAAGGAGGGAGAAGAAGAAAAGGAGTCATAGAGAGAAACGAGGCAAACGACTTGAAAATCGTACCCAAGCCCGCGATAGTCACATAGGCTCCCTCTTGTTCCTGCTATAAAATAAAGCCGAGCTCTTGCCACTAGAATGCATCTCCTCCTACTCGCGTCGACAGCGGTTTCAAGTTCCGGTATTGCCGCTGCCGTGCCCCCCCCCCCGGTGAAAACATCAACCCAAACGAAAAAAAACAAGCTACTGCGGTTTGGACCCGTAGCAGCACAGGCTCCACTTACAAGTCGAACCGGTACCTTAGCAAGATCAACCATTTCGTTTCTGTATGACAACGGTATCACTTGTACCCCCCCCCCCCCCCCCCCCCCCCGCGAGCCCCCCCCCATCTGTGGGGTTTGCTCACCATAGTTTGAGCTGATTGCGTGACTTGTGAGACGAACTATTACGGGGGTCCATAGTTATTAGGACCAAATTTTGTTAGTAAAAATAGGTAAATATATAGGTTTTTATGTATACCATAGGTCCTACTAACTGACCCCGTAATAGTTCCTTCAGGATTACTTTTCAGAGAGGTACAACAGGGCGACTGAGCTTGCAGGTGTTTGCTGACGTGGACTACGCAAGTACGGCGGCTGGCAGAAGGTCAGTTTCAGGAGGTTTGGTGATGTGTGGGGTGCTTATGTGTCATGGTTTTCCAGGACTCAGAAGCGTCACACTCACCACCACGGAGGCAGAGTACGTGGCGCTTGCTGGCGTGATTAAGGAAGTGTTGTTTTGGAGGCAGGTTTAGCGTTTCATGTTGGCTGAGGTAGGAATGTCCTGCATACCGGTGTTCGAGGATCATCAGGGTGCAGTGCAGCTTGCGCAGAATCCCATCACTAAGTCCAACTCCAAAGACATCGACCTGCGACACCACTTCCTCAGGGAAGTGGTTGGGAGAAAGAGATAGCGATTATTCACTTACCGTCCCCTTTTCAGCTTGCGGATTTCGCTACTAAGCGATATCGTGGGAATCTTTTGAGTTTCAATGTAGCCTTGCGACGAATTTGGGGTGATCTTACTGCAGGAAATGCTGAATGTGTGCCATGGGGACAGATTTTTTGCCTTCGCTCGAGCGTTTTTCTTTTGGAATTTTGCTTCCGTTGTTTTTAGGTTTTCTTTTTTTTTACTTTTCGACACTGATTTATGGTTTTCGGATTTGTCGTTGGACTGACGTTTATATTTATGTCTAAGGTTTGATTGCTTTCTATTGAGGACTTCGAAAATTGAAATTATGATACTGGTAAGAAAATGGCTCAAAAGCTAGTATAGCTTGGAAAATTTGGCTTAATGGTTGAAATAATTCGTACAAGGTATTATATTTTTGTGGTATATTGGTTGGATGCAAGTTATCATGACTGTGCAACGAGCAGAGGGAATGTGGGATTTGCTCGTACCAGGTGATTGAGTTGATTGCGTGACATGTGAAACGTCAAATTGACCGACGAAAATATGTGGCGGTTTATGTTTCCCCGAATGGGTTGCATAAAAATAGACTAGGATGATTTTCCAGGGTCACGGGGACAAAGGGAAAAAGGCCCCTTGACCTCACAACTTTAGTTGAGACTTCGCTACACCATCTCTTCTTTTGCTCACGTGCCTAATGGCAAGGTCGAGCGGTGCACCACCGGGCGCACGAGTTGTCGCCTAAATCCCCCCCCCCCCTCCCTACAGAGAGAAGTCACAAAGGAAGAAGTAAAGAAATATGTCGCAAGACGTGATAGAGAGGCAGTGGGGGCAGACCAAATACTGAATTAATTTATGAAGTACCGGTGAGAAGGAAGGCGTACCATGATGGTTATGCTATACGCCTGGGTATGAAAAGGAGAGTACGCACCTAGAAGGTGGAGAGAAGGAGTGGTAGTAAAATCGTTTAAGAAAGGAGATGAGGCTGACAAAGGGAATTCGAGAGGGGTGACGCAATGAAGCACAGTAGGCATAATACTTCGTAATTCTTGGCACGATAGAATGCAAACATCAATGGAGAAGGAAGACAAACCACCCAATGGGCAAGTAGGGTTTAGGCCAAACCGTAGATGCGTAGACCATGTGCACATGTTAGGTAAGAGAATTCAAGTTAGGAAAGACTCGGAACTAGTAGCATACTGTTTCTTTCTAGATCTAAAAAAGGCCTATAACGAAGTACGGAAAAAGGAATTGTGGAAAATGTCGTGGGAAGTAGGGATCAGAGGAAAATAATTGAGAATGATGAAAATAATATGACAGAATGTGCAAAAAGTGCTGTGATGCTGGACGGGAACATATCGAAGTATGTTGATATTTTACAAGGAGTAGCACAGGGATGTACATTATCACCTAATGCATTCAAGATGTATATGTTGACGACCTGATAGTAGCAAGCGAAGCAGCAAAGCAGGGAGTCACGGTGGGGGAAGATGTGGTGTCAGGATTGACTTCGTGGGAACATCAGAAACGCCCAAAGGATTGCAGAAACAATCAGAGAAGGCGCTAGAACACAGTCGGAGATGGTGGGTGACGGCAAACGTAGAGAAGTGCGCACTAGTTGTATGTGGCGAAGATAAGGGGGACCCGGGATATCTCAGTAGGAAGTGGGGAGAAGATGAACTGCCGATCACAGACAAGTATACGTACCTTGGCGTAGAGATCCCGGTAGACTGCTCTTGGGATACGCACATCGCAAAAATAATAGGAAAGGGTAAAGAAGCTTACGTAAGCAAGATGGATACGATCCTAACAAACTCGCACCTTGACACCAAGATCAAGGAATATATCATGATGAATATGATAGTACGAATGTCTAGAATATGCAGGAGAAGTATGGGAAGGGAACGCGAAGTTAGTAAAACAGTTCAAAACAGTACAAGTGACAGTAGCTACAAAATACTACGATGCTCAACTACGACTAGTAATACAATATCAAGAGTAGAGCTGGAATTGTACTCACTCCAGAGACAAATTGAGGCATGAGAAAGTTGAAAAGGCAATACCAGGTATGAAGCAAGGGACATACCAAAAAAGAGGTTGCCAGCCATAGTCGATAGAGCTGTATGAGAGAAAGTAACAGAAGGGCGAGCTGGAATATGGTGGGATGAAGTAGTCGAGAAAGTATGGAAGGATGCAGGAGGAAGCTGACAAGAGATGATGTCCGCAAAGACGTTTGGGAGGTACAAGGCAGAAGCAGAAGGATGTATAGAAAGAAGGGAAACGCAAGCGCTAGGAAACAAGATGAAACCGGAGAAAACACTTAGAGATATAAAGGGGGATTAAGCGAAGGGATAGGAATGAAAACGTATTTGTATATCCCAATGGACTTCGCGAAAAGCTTAATTTGCGATTTTGTGAGGAGGACCTGGACCTGCCAGGAAGAGGAAACAGGTATATCAGCAGCCGGGAGGAGGAAGTAGATGAACAGATGTGCCCGTGTGTCAAAGCCATAGGGTAGAACTCACATAGTAGGAGAACGTGAAATGTACAAGGAGCAACAGGATGCATCAGAAGAGAGGAGGCAAATATATGAATGTGACATAGAGGGGTTTAGCACACTAGCTAGCAGCGAGAAAACGATCGCTATCCTGGGAGATAGATGGTGGCCACTGATGGCCAACCAGGAAGGGCACAAGATTAGCACAACGTTTCTATGAAATATATGGCAAAGTGGATATTTCCGTGGATCCCTCGGTGGCTCGCAATACACCTTGAGGTCGCCTGCTTGATAATAGACCCAAGTATTTTCTGGTTGGCCTGGTCCCGGATTCCCCCCACAAACTATCGTTTCAATCACTCAACCGATTGGCTAGCCGCTGTACGGCCCCGGCAAATATGATGTACCGTTCGCGGATGGTTGTCTTGACGTTCTGGCTTGGTGCTTTCTGGAGTAATTTGACGTACGACACGAGGTGGTCGGTGCGTTGCCGGCGCTGGAGGCCAATGATCCGCACGAGGAACTCATGGCGTGTCGTTCGGGTTTCAGCGAAGTGCTCCTGGCCGAGAGTCCAGACCACTCTCCCATCCCGAAGTGTCTCCATCACTTCGGTCTTTGGCATGTGTGCCCTTAGAGAAAGCGAGGGAGCCTCGATATCGTACGGGTTCCGCTTGAACGGTGGGTAGCATGCCCACGCAAGTCGGACCCGTCGTTTGATTTCTGGCATATTGTCGGTGCTTGCGTTGCTAGTACCACCCAGATGCAAAAGGTACATTGTATACACCTCTGCCGCTGTTTTGATGACCAACGGGGAGATTTGGAGTGCCTGGCTCGGTGTCTCTGCTCAGGCCTCGTCTTCTTCTCGGACGTATGCGCATGTCCAACGACATTAAGGGATGAAAATTGTTGAAATGCAAGTACGGGATACGAGTTGTGAACATCATCGGGCTTAGGGCCGTTGTTATGGAAGAGGTTTTTCCTAATTTGTGAAATTTGCACTGAGGTGCGTGTTCTGTTGCAATTCGTGGAACTTAGACATTCACGGAAAAATCTAGACGCATTCGAGAATAGTGCGGAAAAATCCTTTCAAGATTTCACAATTTCCTAGGCAGCCCTATGATGCGCGACGTGGCTGAACGCCGGGACCCTGGGGTAGCTCTAAAGATAGACCAGGGGGGTCCAACATCATGGCTGATGGGGTTGGGCGGTCTGTACCTCCGGAGGGTTCTTCGTCGAGTCGGGCGAGACAACGATTCAGTTCCCCCAACTATCCAGACGCGGGGCGTAGAAACACAACGAAGTACATCAATGCTGTCCTCTTTGTGCTAAGAATGTTCGCGGCCAGCTATGTACTTGTACGGGAACTTGTTCGGCGCTCGCTTGGGGCGGTTTATCATCTAGCACAAGACCTGTGAATAATACTGCTATTAAGAGTAGTTTGGATGCCGAGTACTTCGCACGGCAACTGGTGCTTTACCTGCGCTCAACCCTCAATAAGAACGAGCGCCTCCGCGATGAATATCACATGAAATACAGATATATCTGTCATACGAGCACCAGGTACTGCTGTACGTGTTTCGTATTTTGAGGCGCCGTCTGTTACGGTGACCTATATACTCGCACGGGAAAATTACCAGCGTTTGGTTGACATATTATCTCGTCTATAGCAGTAGCGCTCTATCTGCATACAAAGCGTAACCTTTACTGTGTATTTCTACAGTAAGCATACAGTAGTAGCAAAAAAAACAATGTCGCCCTCGATAATAATGCCCCCGTTTTCGTTCGCATGAAACCCAGGCAAACGCTTTCCAAATTCAGGGGGGGGGGAAAAAACTCTTCGACAACAACGGCCCATAGCCAATACTACGACCCAGTACTGTACTACAACCGCACCCGACATGCCAACACGCAAATACGCGTCGCCATGCAAACGTGAGGCCCTTCCACTAGTGCCTCTTGCCCTCGATACAACAATACCTGGTGCACGATACAGAGTCCATTGATCATAGGGGCGCTACGAAGTTGAACGCACCCCCGGCGGTTTCCCGATTCACGGCGCGCAACCTAAATTGGAGCTACGGCACATCTCTTCGGATCAAAAAGGAGAGCCGGCGCGGTGCCGTTTTCGCTGAACGTTTACCTCCGTGAAACTACTACAGTATACTGGTACAAAAGAGGACGTAAAGGGTTTTTTTCCGAGTTCACGATGGAAATCTGTCCTCACAACTGCACAATTACGGTGTGTCATATCATTTGATATTAGAACTGACAACGGACCAAAGACCATGTACCCCCCTATGTTCACATACCGTGTTTGGTTATAATTACTATTTTTCCCCGTAACAAGCTACAAACCAACCCCGCACGGGATCTACACCGCCTGCACACACCACAGACGACACCCGACGTACCCAGACACGCCCAACACTAGCATGTTCGATAAGCGCAGGGGGCAAGGCCTGTCACTCCACGGAACAGGAGAACTAGCGGGAGGGAATTTGAGCGGTGCAACAGCAACAGCAGGCGGTGCTGTGTGCGGTGCGGCGTTGTTACACAACGAGAAATTGACGGTTTCACGGTATAAACAAAATAAATATATTTATATATATATAAATTAAATAGGTAAACATCCATTGAACGTAAACCCATCTTAAATGATACCTGATTGTGTTCTAGGGTGTTCCCGTACTTACGCCACGCAGCACCAAGGCAAGGCAAGCAGAGGACATCCTCAGTCTCCAAGCCGCAAGGCGCCCGCAAACCCACACATCGGATCCGGATCGTTCACAACCGACCGCTTGACGTCCTTCCGAAAGCGTCTAGCTGAAATAGTCTATATCGCGAGCAATTGGGAGCGTTTCCGGGGCGTTCTTAGCAAAATGACGAAGTGGGATCAGAAGGAATGTCTCCGTATTCCATTTTGAAATAAATACCACCAGGCCCCAGGCTACTGGCTGGTCGAAATATGCTACCCTCCCTTTCAGAGCTCCCTCGTCAAACTCTTGACGACTTGGGACGAGACCGGTGATATTTCGTTGTCCCTATCTTGCCCGTTCCTCCGACGCCGGGCACATCGTAATCGATTAAGCGTGCGTCGTAAAATGCAGATTTTGTCGTCGGGGCATATATATGCATGTGTAAGGAAATATATGAAAAATATGGAACCCTGGAAGGATTTTGTTCAGTGATATAAGCTGTAAAGGGTAATTGAATCAGCTTGAAGGCACCACCGTTTCGCTCCGGTGGCATAAAAAATCATCAATGTTACCCTAACCCTAACGCAATGCCACCCCTACAATACACGAAAGAGCAAAACCGCGAAGTGCCAGCCTGTGGATATACACTAAGACAAGAATATTAACCGTTGATCTTGATAGAGAGCATCTGAGGCGATCCCACTCTGTACGTTGTTCCACTAGTCCGCATCAAAAGCCCTCTACCAAGAACGACCATAAAACCGTCTACATACTACGAACGACATTTTTTCTGAAAATGCCCCTCGCGCCTCCCCCTTAGAAAAAACCCATCACGCGGTATGCTGCGCAATGCGCAAACGAAAACAAAACCTACCAAGGTGAATAACAAGTGTAACGCTCAATGTTCTACCAGGTAAGAATTATGACACGTGAAAAATGACACATGGTGACACTACTGACGGAAAGCTGTTATGCCCCAGACGTTGGCGGGGTCTATCGGTCCGATCGATCGCCGCTTTTTACCCCACAAGACGGCGGCCCCAATGGCAGAAAAGGAAAAACCAGTCTGATGTCGACGCGTGCTACGATAGAGGTAGCACGTTTTCGCCCATAATGATTATGAGAAACTGGACACCTGAGCCCAATACTGCTGGGATACCGAGCGTTTGACACATATTTTTCGTGATAAACGTACAACAGACATCGGGATTGTCCATCTGGTTCTTACCTTTACCTTTTCTCAAAATCAGTTTCGGAGGTGAGGCATGGAGCCCTTAGGGTAAACCGACGACTTACAGAAATTTTAGGTGCTAGCTCTATCATAGCATGACCCTATCGCTTGGAATGGAAACCGGTAGTGCTATCTTACCGTAAGACAGTTACAGTAGCTACCCTTGTTGCTTTGCTTCAGATCTGCAACAACCAAACAGTACAATCAAGACAGCGCTCGGTTTCAACTCCTCAGTATCCCCTTAAACGACGGGGTTTGAATCTTGTTTGTATGTGAAAGCTGTGCCAACCCTTACTAAGGCAAAATGCACCTTTATTTCATGCTATTTGGTTTCCTTGGAAACGACAAGTCACACACATTCAGCCTTGCAAACGGGTCCCAGCGCAACAACGTAGAACACCCAGACCGTCTCCATGCTTTGACTGGAGCTACTGTAGGCCGGGTATCCCTATTTTGACCAACGCGTGTATGCTATCTCACTCGAAATCGGAAATTCGAAACAAAAGGTGTCGCGGAGTAAAAACCATCTCATGGCTGTGCGTATCTCGAAAACACGAAACTGAAAATCGCAACGCTGCCAAGAAATATAGTAGTCACTCGGCCGAGTAATTCTGATCGGCTGAAAATATTGGATTCGAAAGCGACCCCCTTATCGCAGAACGTGTCCTTCTGCGGTATGACACGCTACGATAGCGACATGGACCCGCCAGGGCCTGGGCTCTCCCGAGCGTTTTAACGGTTGCCACCTAGACAGGCGTCGCGATTTTATGCCGCCGGCGAACCTCTTGTACAGTCTTCACGTAGGTGGCTGCATCAGTTGAAGGCGCATTTTTTGCGGTTTGCAAGGCAGCTTCGATCTCGGCATCGGTCGCCCGGTATATCTTACCGTCGGATGACACGGCCACCTTCCTGCAAAGACGATAGCGTCTTGACTCATCAAGATATATTAACTTGGTTTTATATTTCGCCCAGGGGTTTCGTTCGATGTAAACAGGCATCGGCATCGGCGTGGCAACATCAAAATCCTCGAACGTGGAGGTGCGGAGTCTCTCGATGCGGTGTGTATCCACCCAGTAGCCTTCACCTGGGACGACAAATGGCGAAGACGCTCGCCAGTTTGCCTTCGCGAAGAAACCATAACGAGACGTACACCTTGCAATGAGGTCGTTGACCTGTGGGTTGACCTGCGGTACCTGCTGGCCAGTCAACGGCACACGCCCGGCGAGCATTGGGGATAGACGTCGCCGACGGCCGGTAAGATTCGCCACGGACCAGCGCTCACTGGAACTGCAGTTAGTATTGTCGAGTGATTTCGAGCGAAAGTCATACAGCACAACAATTAACGCAGAGGATCTGCATCCACACTAATCAAGATCGCATACAGCAGAGGCGTGTCATTGAAGGTAGCACAACACGAGAGACTTGGGAACACACCAGTACAGGCAAGGGTCAACGCAAACGAGGGTACCGGGTCATCATGCTACTGCACAAGCGAGGCTTCGACGCCCGCCTGCGGCTTTGCCCAAACCCACAGTGGCGAAGAGACGTATCATCATAGGTGAACCGAACCCGCACAAAAGCAACCATACTGTCAAGGGGTGTACAGTAAACTACGTTCATTCGAAAGAAACACAGGTTGACGGTAGACGCTGTAAGAAGAACATCTCGGATGACAGCTATACAATGACGGACAGCAGTCGCGACAGCAGCAGCAACAACAGCAACATAGATACACACACGGCAACTGCAGAAGCAGCACCACGCTGAATACATTCACATATATACATGCCTGGTGCGTACGGATGTAGTACCTAAATAAGCAAACGCGTAAAACACTACAACCGATATTACAGTATACTCGTATGGTATGTGCGAAGATCAATAGCAAACATCATTTCTATCGTATCATATCATACGACGTACACATAATTATCACATATCATGTGTGTACTCCTATGTACGTAGCACTGCTACTAACCTGGGTAGAGTGAACAGGGAGCAGCAATGGGCTCAAACCCCAGGGACTAAACAGGCGACTTCCCAAGGGATATTTCGTTCTTCTCGTACTGTACGTGTATACGTAGTCCACATCATGACAAATCCACGGGCAACAGGATAAAAATCCGAACAAATTACAAACACTATCTTCACTTGACTGTCATTACTCTACTCCGCCGAGAAGACAACGAGACTCTGTAGACAGAACGCCCCGGCGCCACGACAGCATGGCGCGAGCACGGCCGAGGCTCCCTTCGGCAGAGTAGCCAGAGTAGGGGCCGGTGAGCACGTTGAGGAAATAGCCGGCCGAGAGGTGGACCTCGTTGCCAGGACGGGTGAAAATTGCTCGAACTACGTGTAAGAAATGCTGAGTGGACACCACAAATCATAACATGTTCATACTGGAACTGTACTGCTGTGGTACTGGTACATGTATCAGCAATAAGAAGCGTATAAAAATCCAGTGTCGTCGACATAAAAACGGAATCTTGGATATTGGTGTAGCTTATAGTATAACTTTAAATGTACTGTAGTACGAATACGAGTACGTAGGGAGTGTAAAAACAATATGTATGGCGAGCCTGTGATAGAGGCATCAATTCCTCAAGAAAACCCAAGCCCGCGAGAAGGCTTGGGCACGGCCGAGGCCGACCTTGGCAGAGTGGGCAGAGCCAGGGTCGGCGAGCACACTGAGGGAGGTTCGGGCCGAGAGATGCACCTTATAGCGAGGTATGGCGACAACGGCGCAAAATTACATCTAACAAATGCGGGGACTGGTTCACAGCGAAGCACCAACAGTATCCTACATGTATTTATATATCAGCTGCGCCAGACGAATTTTATAGGTAAAATAGAGAGAGCGACATTGTGCAGCATGAGCTCCGACGTCCAGGGCTTACAAGCACCTCGAGAAACAAGAAACATGCAATTGTTTGCTACTCTGCCTTGGGGCATACTATTTTGCCTCGCGGCATCCACAGCAGTGCGTGCTTTATTTCAGACGAAACACAATAAAACGAAGATCTCCATGACAAATATTACGTAATACAAATGCGCACCCTTCACAAACATTGTACTCGGCGAAAGGCTACGAGCGCCCCCTGGATAGTAAGGCTACATACATGTACGTATATATGGGTATGCACACCTCCTGAGTTCCACATACCTGTCAGATTTAGTTCTCCCCCAATAAGAGATATATCCTTGTAGCGTGCACGAGGTCGCACAATGCCCGTAATACGCGGCGTCGAAGTACCACACACAGCGTGCAAATGTCAGTTTCGGTGAAATTCTCGATCTCACAACTGCAATATTCTAGTTTTATATTCATTACATATAGAGAGAGCTAAGAGTGCTGGTTGTCCTTTAAAGCTACGTACAGCAACGCATTGATCAAACCACGTGCTAGACATTGTACATTATTCATTCGTGATTCGGGAAAGTAGTGATTTCGACGTCGCCCAGCTGTGCGACGCAAGCTGTAACCCGTCGAATTTGGCAAATTAAACATCGTTACATAGCAACAGCAGTTAGGTCGGTTCACGTAACAACTTCAACACTCCTGTGCGAGATTGCTTCGATGTTTGCGCGTGCATCCCGTTGACGACAACGAGAAAACCGCTCTCACAAACTTACTTACTTTGCAGGCCTATTCAAGTCGATGTCCACTATTTAATCGTAATTTACAGCACATAAAGATGTTTCCACAACATTGAACTTAAATATCAACATTGCGCCGGGTCTTCGTGCGTCAGAAAGGGGCTTTCATTAAACCCCGTCTGCTGTACCATAGGGCGCCCTAACCCCACGATCAGCGAACACAATGCCAAAGTACACATGCTGTCTGCCCCCCCCTGCATCATTGACGTATCCACAAGCGTGATCGAAGAGACATTATTCTTCACGCGCGATAAAGATGCAGAACGAGATGGCATTATTGATGACCAGGGATGCGCCTGCTGTACCATAGGGAGCCCTAACCCCACGATCAGCAAATACAGTGCCAAGGTATACATGCTGTCTGCCCCCCCCTGCATCGTTAACGTATCCACAAGCGTAGTCCGAAGAGACATTATTATTCACGCGCGATAAAGATGCAGAACGAGATGGCATTGTTGACGACCAGGGACGCGTGTTTGTTTAAAGGTCTACGCTGATTTCTGTTGAACGAATGTGGCAAAGCCCAGCCTCAAAATAATGTAGCTTCCGGCATGCCATCTATCTGCTTTCTTCGCTCTTCCCATGCCTATTTAAGAACTGAATTTTCTCCAAATAGGACCCTGGCACTAACAACACATATTCAAGGATGATTCGCTCTGAGCTCTTGTTTCGGTTCGATCTTTCACCAATTTGACATACGCGTACATTGAATTCGTAGGAGACGGAGTGGATTGGGTACCTAAAGAGCGACCTGCAAAATTGACCATAAATACATGGTATACATCACAGCGTGTATCGTCGATTGTGATTGGTGATTTGTACCACTGGTTCTACTATAGTACCCGTATAGAACACTAATACTTGTACACGCGAGCGTACCAGTAAGCCACTCTCAAAGAAAGCACAGATCTCAGGCGCGAAAACTAGATCTAATAGATTATGCCAGGATAGGGGGCCTATCAGGTACTACCTGTAAGATCTCTGATAACGACTTCCTGGTTCCTGGTGCCCTCCTAATGCCTATCTTTTGAGCTTCGCTCAGAGAAGCTTTTAGAAGTAGTCTACAACAGTACTGTAGGATACCTGGTATAGTAGTACTCGGTGTACTCGTATCTTGAACCTACATGTTTCGGGGT
Organism: Macrocystis pyrifera; assembly: GCA_031763025.1. NCBI lineage: Eukaryota > Phaeophyceae > Laminariales > Laminariaceae > Macrocystis > Macrocystis pyrifera. The sequence continues at coordinate 12,311,990 of JASSKH010000015.1, forward strand.
CGAACGATAACGTATGATATACTGGTACAAGATTCAACTTACACCACTAAAGTAGTTTCAGCACACATGTTAATAGGATATTTCTGAGCCTGGAATAGTTTCTGGCGAGTTGCGATGCCATCAGCTGGCCAGGAACGGCTCATGCCTCCCTCTACCCTGGCCCAATACCTCCATCACTAAGGTTGCACTTCATTTTACTACAATCGGTGTAGTTGGCTGTCTATTCAGCCAGGCATTGTCGCCAGGCCATCTAGTTAGGGAGGAGTGGGTGGGGTTCTCAGTGCATGACTCGCAAAGTGACTGTTGGCGAATCGTGGCCCCGAAATCGCCCACAGAGGCTGCGGGGTCTGTTCACAGATCCTAGTAATATACAATCTGCACAGACAGGTGCGCATGTTGTCAACAGCAGAACAAATATTACAACATTGTATCCCCACTGATGCCTTGCTTGCGGCTGTGTTTGCTTGGCTATACAACCGCATGTCTCGTATGCAAGTTTCAGTACAACCTCTCGTCCTCGTGTAGAGGTTGTCCATGTGTTCGTGTAGGATGGTCATCCATCTAATAATATATCGCGCTCTGCTACCCACAAGGACACATACATGTGTGCAGCCGCTGCTTGGTCGGGGTACAACTTCTGATGTGTGTTGGTGCGTATTCCACCACCTCTCGTGCTGCGTCATTCACCACGTCCTACTCTTTTGGATTTTTGTTTTTCTTCCTCAGCGAGCTCTCTAAGGCCTAGTCTGGTTTCTCAGATGTCCTACCTGCAAAACGGCGTTCGCCCTCCTTTCAACTGCCGACGAGAATTTTTCCCTTCTTGCTAAGAGTTTATACATCCTGCTTTCCTTTCCTTTCGTCGTTTGGTTTGGATACTTTGGAATCGCTATTTGTTTCGAATGGTTTTAGATTTTGTTAGGATTGTTTCCCGTGGACTTTGCAATATTTAGGAGGAATACGCGTGATCGAACTGTATGGTTTCATCTGCTTCCGTGCACATCACAAAATCACACACCAAGCTCCGTGAGCCAGCACGTCATTGAGCATCTGCCCCCCAAGGACAGCACAGCAAAATTCAATCAGCCCCGCACAAAGCAGCAAAGTAACGTAGGTGCCGATCCGAGCGCGACAACGCAAGCAAGCGAACATATTTTTCGAGCACCAGCATACAACTACTAACCACATTCAGCATGCAAGAAGGGTTTCCTTTTACTTGCAATATCAGTAAGGTACATACCAGGTAACTATATTTCAAGTCCGTCTATTCGTATAAGTAATCCGGAACTGGTACCTGATATTACACATGCATGCATCGTCCGGGTCGTATCCTGAAGCTTGAAACTCTGACGTTTGCAAGTCGTCGGTTTGCACATACAATCACGGATCCTGTGTCGTTCACACCATGTTATATTTTCCTTGAGCGAGCGAGGCGGGCGAAATCGCCCGCGGAGCGAAGCGCCTTGTCTGTGCATACGCTGCTGCTGCTGCTGCTGCTGCTGCTGCTGCTGCTGCATGTTTGTGCGTGTATGTGTTTGTCGTGTGTGATTATCGTACGATCGTAAAACACCACTTATTTTCTCCTGTGCTCGAGGGGCGTCAGGAACAGTGTGTAGATACGAGCCTGTCAGAGATTTTCACAGGCCAACGCTACTACCGACCCTGCTCCAACTTGGCACCCCAATCCTACTCGGACCTGGTCCTATTTTGCACCCTGCTCCTACAAAGCGGTAAGAGATGTGATAAGAGGCTGTCAGCACCCGCCCCATGATTTTATCCACCATAACCAGGGCTTCTGCCAGAACGGCCGCAGCAAAAACCGGAACAATACTAGCACCAGTATAAACAGTGTCTTACCTGTCGTTATCCCCCACAGGCTTGTGTCTACAAATAGTTGCGTCCGGAGGTGGTGACCTCTGTGTTGGTGTATGCTTTTCGGCTCTCAATGTCTGCTACTATCTCGTGGCGGCCGCTGTGAAATGTGAGCTTGATAGCAAACATTTGAGTACGTGAGGTAAGTCATGGCCTGCGATACAACAAGGCCGACCACTAAATCCTAGAGACCGGCAGTGCACTTTATTACAAGCACAATACCAGTAGAGAAGCTTACAGGTTGGTCGGGGTACGATAGGTCGATTCGAACTGCTGCAGTTGTGGTCGGTGATATATAACCCTACTGCAGTACCTGGTCCCCTATACCCTATACATGCTACACGGCATAGCATGGGTGTACAACATTGGTACGGGAGTTCGGGCCAGCGATGGAGACCGACTTGAAAACGACACAGATCGATCGTTTGTCATCGCCGACCTCGAAACGGCGACATCACCCTGTTGGGCGATGTTGGAAAACGGGTTGCGATCTCGATTTTCCGATACAAATCGGTCACATTTGTAGCGTCAAGCCTCGTATCATATGTATTGCCGTGATCGTCTTCGTGCTTGATTGTTTCTGTGTGCTCTTCGTTTAAGATCACACAGCAAACTGCAGTTCGCGCTTTTACAGTACCATAGAAGGTTTCAACGTGCAAAAAGAACGTCGTGAAGATCGTCTGGGACAAAAAAAGGTATCTCGAGGTTGCGCCGCTAAATTCCACGTAAAAATACAAAAAAAATAAGGAATTTTACCACAACGAAAAAACCTCACGAGAGGTACTTTTACCGCCTGTTTTTTTCGACGTGGGGATGAACAGTTGCGAACAGACCGCACCCAGCCCATCCCCATCTCCATATATACCAACCGTGGCATCCCTCATCTGGGTCGCTGAAAGCAACCCACAGCAGCAGTGTACCACGACGACAATATCGCTTCAACGTGGGACCGTCCGGCACTGCAGGAGATACCGCTTTCTGTTTGGGTGCCACCCATCTACAACTCTGCGATGATTGCCTGTTGAGTTTCTTGTCGACGGAAACATGTCCTCGGGTGCATGCAGCAAGGGGCATGCAACCACACCAACAGCGAGCGCAAGACATTCCCTTCGCACTCGCACCCCGCCAAGACGAGACCATCGCGAAGGGTATGGAGAGCCGCAGCATGCCGAACTGGGGGTGGACGGGTGTGTCGTTGGGCCAGTTAGGGCGACCGGGAGCAGCAGCTCTGCTGTGCGTCTGGGTGATAGCTTTGGCTCGCTGGGACGCTCACCAGAGTTGGAATTTGTGGGCACGACAAGTGGGGGAGCGCTGCTGCTGCTGTGGTTGGAGGTTCGAGCGGGGTCAAGGAGGCAGACCAAAAGGACGAGAATGAACAGGGGGAGAATAACGCAGGCGGCGGTACCGCAGCAGGATATGCTTGGAGTTGTATGTAGCGGGTCGTTCGGAGCATATGGCGTTCGCATGACGTACGAAGCTACACGCACGGAGGATCGCTGCCTATGTGATTTTGGGTTTTTGAAGATACTGCTGTAATGACCAGATACGAGTGTTTTATACCAGGTATGACACCTGTTGGAAGTACTGCTGTTTGCTGTATGTACTCGTACGTGCGGCAACTGCTGCTGTACGACCTTCAGGCATCCAATAAACAACACACGTGATTGGACCCACGAATGGAAGGGGTATACAACGGCAGTAGCGCCAGTTTAGCAGCTGTTAACCGTGGCATGAGATAGAGCACCTGATGACCGGAGGTTTAGTTCTTGCGGGGTCATAGGTGATGAGAGTATCAGGGATGCGCGAATCGGCACAGGAAATTGGATTCCACCAACTCTCAGACGTGTGAACCTCCCCCCTCCCTTGCGCAACGTCTGCTGTACAACTTGGGGCCGCCGTATGTGAATTTACACGCAGGTATGCACGGTCGCAACGCACTACTATTTTACCCCAAGCTACCCGCCGTCCGTAGGGACTCGTACCACTTTTGTTAACGAAAGTTGTTTATCTTCACACACCCGTGGGGATAACTACCGTTTCCATGTCACCAGTGTCCCCCGGAACAAGAGAAAAGGTTACAAAATATTTTGCTGCAATTCGACGACAGTTTATCGGCGACCAGCACACCCACTCCCCGACACAACACATTACCTCCACCTCCAACAATCAAGACTACTCGTCGGCATCCAGCCCCTAACCAAGACACCGCCAAGAGAGTAAGCCGGACAATGACTCTTCTTCGAATCCCCAGTTTGGCGAGACGATTACGTACGAATCGGAGACTCCTATCTTGAATGGTACGTGCGTGGAATTTCTACTTTTTTGCGGTGCATGCGTCGAATTTGACAAAGCGGGCCTTCCCTGTTTACGAAAGGCACGAGCGGCGAGATCAATAACAATCATTTTCGCAGACAACTCGCCAAACTGCCGTTTAAAAACGTCAAGGCGAACTTCACGACGATATTTCCAAACTGAGACGACGTTCTCCACGACGTTCTTCACGGTGTTTTGTAAAACAAAAGGGGGAAACCCTACACGATCATACAGCAGACCGTACTTACCCTAACCCTAAATCCATGGCGGTGTTATTGCGGGTTTCCTCGATAATGACTTAGTGCTCGCAAGTACCTGGAGTACCGAAGCTGAAATATACACGACTACTAGCTAATACCTAGAGTGCCAGGCGCTATCATGGCTGAGTACCCACGAGTACCTCGAGTACGAAAAGCTTATATGAATGTCCCCCTCATGCACTACCGATCACACGCCCGTTGCATCCACTATAAAAATTATCCCACATTCAACTCGAGGCCCCTTCCAACGGCAACGAAACGCAGCAGAAGCAGCAGTGAAATCCGCAAAAGTTATCAGAATACCAGTACCAGTAATTGGTACTCAGGCTGTTTCCTATGCGGTTCGATTTCGAGCTTCAGATTTGTATTTTTCGATCTCAAAAACGAATGACCCCTGCTTATGCAGTCCAAATATGCAAAATCTGACCGGAAAAATTTCGATTTGACAATCCAATGACCGCAAAATCCGACGACTTGGGTCATCAGATTTTCAAATCGAAAAATGGCATGCTCTCTAAATTCAAGATGTTATCAATGACAGCAAACAGCAGCAGAACGATCGATGAGTTGGATGGTGATACACCTGTACAGCGACGTTGCTTCGCGCCCGACGCGCGGACGGCGCGTCCCTCCGTGGCCAGACTAGAGTCGACTGGCGCGGGCTCGGCCTAGAGACCAAGAGAGGAGCACTCGGCACGCGCCTCTTGTGGATACGTACTCGTAGACTACACTGCAGCTGTACAGCAGCAGCTGCAGCAGTCACAAAATGAAACACAAAATACCAAGACAGGTTGACTCTAGCGCACTCGCCACGTCTCTTCGCCACCAGACTAGAGGCAGTCAGCGTGGGCTCGGATGCTTGGGTCCTGCGCGCAGGGCAGCGCACCCAGCGCGTCTCTTCGCCGCGCCAAATCACAAAAACAGCAGTTGGTCTCGGCGTTTGCTCGAATCCCTACACGCACAATAAATCTGATTTTTCCGCAAAGGAAGACCCTTTCGATTTGTCAAGCTCACATCTGAAAATACCATCGGGTCAAAACCTGAAGCTCAAAAATCGAACCGCATAGGAAACGGCCTCAGTCAACGATTCGCGAGTACCACTCATTTTGGATGATTCGGTCTCCGGAATACCGAAAGCATATTTTACTAGAGCCATATTTGTGTGATATGAGATTCGACCGCTGCATTCTGTTCGCCGAAAACTTTCCGGACGCTTTGGATTCGCCAAGCTTGCCCCGAGAGAGGCCTCGGACCGTTTCTGCTACCGGCGGGGTTCTGCGAGAAGAATTGCTGGTGCTGGTGCTGCATGCTTCTGCTGCCTGCTGCCTGCTGCTGCAGCAGATAGGTGCTGCTGCAGCTGCTGCTGCACGTCACGGACTACTTCTACTGCATGTAGTGTGCTGCTGCTGCTGCTGCTGCAAGTAAGTGTGCTGCTCGCTGCAGGGCTGTTGTTGCTTCAAGCGTTGCGGCCAGCGAGCACTGCGGTGAGCAGGCCCTGCTGTTGCTGCAAACAAGAGAGCGCTGCTCCAAGCTATGAGAGCGACTGCAAGAGCAAGCTCTGCTGCAAGCGCTGTTGCAGGCGCTGCTGCTGCTTGCGGCGGCTGCTGCTGCGAGCGCGTGCACCCTTGCCGCCACGCTCCTGAATGATCTTCGCCGCTACGATCCATTTTCGGGCAGAGAGGACAACGAAGGAGGGCGATCTTTTCGTTGTGGATGCGTTGCTAGCACAACGAGTGTCGAGGAGCGCAAGATAGATTGCACTTCTGCCTGTTGGTACTTGCTGCTGCTTACTGCTTCTGCAGCTTGCCACTGCTGCTGCTGCTGCTGCAGGTAGGTCTACTGCTTGCACGACTTCTGTTGTTCGACTCGTTTGGTCCTGCAAAAGTGCTGCCGCTGCTGCAAGTGTTTTTTTTTTCCAACATAAGAATCCAATATTTAGCTAATTTTCGTCTCCGATTTACGCGCATGCCGGAAGGCCTCCGTTTATGATTATCTTTCCGACGGAAATCCCTGATGCACAAAAATATTACGCGCAGACACTCTACTGAGTACTCTCGAGAACCTGGAGTACCAAAAGCTAAAAAGACGGAGTACTCTCCAGTACCTTTTGGGGTTCAAAGAAATGACTTGGTATTCGGGAGTACCTGGAGCACCCAAAGCTGAGATGGCTGGGTACTCGCGAGTGCCTAGAGTACAAGGGGCTGAATTGAGTGAGTGCTCGTGAGTGCCTGTAGTACCAAAGGAGTACTCGCGAAGACATGGACTACCAAAAGCTGATATGACGGAGCACTCACGAGTGCCTAGAGTACCAGGAGCTGAAACGAGTGAGTACTCACGGATACCTGGAGAATCAAGCGCTGAAATGACTGTGGATCGGTGTTACTGGTACTCCCATGACATTTGCAATATGCTTTGTACTCTTGTGCCCGGTACTGCTATGATACTGATGTACAACCATGCACCCATGTCAATATCGTATCATACCTCTTTCTCCTCCTCGTCGTCCTGGTGCCCACTTTCCTGGTTGTCGCCCTCATCATTGTCGGTTTCCATATCTGCCCACTCCTCTCCTTGCCCTCCCTCGACCCCACCGTTCTGCTCCTGCTTCAATGGGGGCAGCGAATACTCCCTACTGATTTGTTTAGCAAGAAGCTCGATGGACACTACCCCAGTCTTGCACCTTCTCGCCAGGCCGATGATGTACCGGAGCTTTTCAGGTCCGCCCTGGTTTAGCTCCAAGCACTCCTCGACCAGGAAAAGGAAATGCGCCTTGCTGAAGTAATATTTGTACTCGTCCAAAGTATCCACAAGTTTGAGCCTCTCATCGTACGTGTCTGGCGCGGACGCCATGGTGCGTGGGTTGGTCGATCTCACTATATCTGACCTATTCGACATCTTCAGCTTGCTTGGGTTGCTGCAATGGAAATTACTCCCTTCCCTTTCATTGGGTTGCTGTTGAGTTGGGGTTTCAATGTAAGTGGAAGGGATGGGTGAGAGGGGTGTTGGGGACTTTTTGTACGCGCGAACGTTTCGTGTTCGACTCTGTCGATCGATCTAAGCAGAGCTGACGAGTGCATCAGCCCGAGATAGCCGCAAGAGGGGGTGGTATGCGTTGCGTTGGACCCGGTAAATCGTTATGCCCTCGCTAGGATACACCGCAAGATACAGTAGTATATACTACGAGTACAGCACTTGAGGAGTATCACGTCGCGCCCTGGTAATTTTTTTTTTTTTTTTTATCACTTTTACTTTCCAGCCTGATGCGTAGGAGGATTTTACCCTCGACGATCTTCTGGACAAGCCGTGGTCACAAGTGTCGTCCCTTCTCCCCCCCGGTACGTGCCTTTAGTTTTTGTCGCGCATAGGGTTCAGCATTCCCACTGCTCGTCGATTTTCATCGAATGTACAGCTAACTTACGCTCTCGCACTTTCCGCTAATCAATTTTATGCAAAAAAAGGTCCCTACGAGCATGCACTCGGTGAGACTCGAACTCACGAAATTGATCTTGATGGGCTCGTGGACCACCTACCAAGCCACCGGGGAATAAGAGGAGTTAAAATCGCTCTGTTTTTTATGTCGAAAAAATCAGACAACCACTATGACCGAATATGACATCCATTTGAAGCCTGAGACCGATATCAAACGTTATTTATATTTTCGGTCAGAGTGGTACACTTTTTCACACCTTCACCTTTTCTTTCCGCAGAACCCCCAATGCACCTCGGGTACGAGGGGAGATTTTCTTGTTTCAGACGTAGAGAACAGGGTGTTGAATACCACTACAGGAGCTGTTGCGGTGCTACAGGGCAAGCAATGATTAATGCGTTGGAGCTGCTGTGGTGGCAGAAGCAAGACGAGACGGGAAATCCGGCCCAGGGTCAGCAGGTTCGACCGCTACCGGTTACATACCGTAGTCGGAGGTGGTGCGGCGGGGATGAAGCATGGTACGTAGGTGGCAGGAGCATTGCGTGAGTTGTGTGCTGTAAGCTTTTGACAACCACGTTGCTGTGTTCCGTGAGCAATGCTGCTGCGGGCTGCTGCCCTGAAGGTCACAAATATTATGTAGGTGTGAAAGATGTAGAGATAGATGGATGTGTGCATACATTATTACGCGTCGTAAGCAGTTCTGAATTGTGGGACGGGGGGTTTTTCTCAGGAATCTGTCGTCGATCTCCCAGGAATCTGTTTTCGAGTAGGAGCGCGTAGTAGGCGTTTAACCCTAAAATTCAAACATATCGGTTGAACTCAATAGCTGACGTGCTTTTTTCAGTTTTTTGTAGAAACATATTGGAAACTCTGAGGGAGACGCTTGCAAGGATACCGGTACATACGTCCTTCGCAATTTTAAGACCTACCGGCGGGAAGGGACTCGAACCACGAGGGATAATCATTTCTTCTCCGGGCAGATGTATCGGGCTTGTTTGTAGTTGCTTTCAAGAATTCGGTGTTTTGTGACCAACTACATTGTACTTATTGCAGTAGTACCTATACAGGTATGAATGATGTAGCAAGATCTGATATCAGCAGTATAGTAGCTTCGTACAGCAGCTGTGGCTAGCATGAAAATCCGGATATACATGTGAAATGAATTGAATCATTATCACACATATCGTACCTACTATGGGCAATGACGGTTTTACCGTCATATAGCCCATGGTATCTTACGTCCTTAGTCATTTTTTAAGGATTTTCTACAAACTCCTCCAATCAAGATCCGGGTCATATTCAACAGAAAGGACCGGACTTCGATGAGAGTCGAAATAATCAACACGACAGGAGGGTGTAAAGTGACGCTCGCGGCGGGCGGCCTACGCCCCCCGCTACGCCGCCCGCTACGTTCGCTCAGGAAGGAAAAATACATCAAATTATGCGAAGCGGACAGAGGTCCATGATCGAATATAGTTTTTTCATGATTGATTGTAGTTACAAACTGGGGACTTGATATTGCCAAGAGTCCCTCCGCCATGCATGCTTCAGGAGAAAACAGCTCGGACGCCACATACGCTTCGCGTCGCGAGCGGTTTTCCGCTAAGCTCGCTCACATGTCGTAAGTACGTACGTACATACCCCAGGTAGGATACTTGTTTTCTTCTTTCGATATACTCTGTGTCGGTACTCGTATGTACGAAAGGTAAAGCACAGCACGGCACAGTAGCACCGCAAAACAATATTGAAAAATAAGCCGAGAATTTCGGAAAGAAAAAAAAACTCCCGTCCCCTCTCTCGTGTAACAATTTCCTGCTTGATTGGAACACCGGTGAACAAAAAGAATTGAAAAAAAAATCAAACAGCAGAGCTTCTCTCTCAGCCTTGTACGCCGCCCGCCCCTCTCGCGATCATCTCGCCACCAATTCGGTCCGAGTATAGCTTTCCTCCCTCTCTTCCACAGTGAGCCCCGTCGCCCGCCTCGCGTAAAGCCCGGTGCTCACCGTGGACCTCGTTCGCCAGCTCGACAATGTTGGTGCTCAGACTGGGTACCTCCCTCTATGGTGTTCAGCCCGATCGCAAAAATAAGCACCGCTTGAATATCATCTTACAATCCCGAACGACCCTTAAATACTCGTGCGTACTCTATCAAAAATCACAAACGGAGGCCAGACAGAACCCATTGATGCTTCCCTCGTGTCTCGAGGCACACGCGGCGCCTAGCCACGAAACCGGCGACCGCGCGCCTTGCAACCCCCCTCCCCACTGACACCTGCGGCGGCGCCGCGCTCGCCCGCGGAACCGTGCTCGGAGTACACGAATGCACCCGAAAGGAAAGAAGAAAAGCGGAAAGAAGGAATGAAAGTGCGAAGAGAAATGGAGAAAACAAAGACCCGCTGGAAAGGTCCGGCAAGTAACTAAATGAGGCGATTTCCAAGTGGGAGCTCTGAGAGGCCAGGATGTACCAACCGAGCACGCTCAGAGAGTGAGATATCTATAAGTAGTTATATATCTTCTTGGTATCGCGTGCAGGACGAGCTTCAGGATCCACAGCTCGTGATCATACTGCCTGGTAGAACGTCTGAGACGGAACAAGGGGCTGTAGGACCGAAACAGAAATAAAACGCGCCACTCGCCAGCCTGCCTGCAGAAAACACGAACATCACCTCCTGCGCTGTTGGATCACCCTTTGCACTTTTACAGGTGCGTGCATACTGTCTTTTTTTGTGTGTCAAGAGCAGAAGAGGCCAAGAACATATATATACGATAGTGAGAGTCACCAACAAACACGTACAATGTACGTTAAAACACCTGCTGCAACATTAGGGAGTATTTAAAACTCCCGGTGTCTTGGTGTGCCTGTCGCGTGTGAACTGCTGTAAGCCAACTTTCGATTGTCTTCTGTACCCCGGCCCTCACGTGCAATCTACTGTTTCCATGCCCGAAATGGTACTGGCCGAATTCAATTGGAAATCAAGCCTGCTGTAAGTATTATTGTCTCGTCGACCCTGGTAACATCCAGGGGAGTCACTGGTCAGTATAGGCGATCGCGAGAGGAATGATGGAAAACGCGCGAATGGGGTTCACGCATATTGCAAAGTTGAGTATCGACCGAACGGTTGGACTCCCAGCTGACGACGTGCCTTTTTAGTTTTTTATGACAAAAAAAAATAAAACAGAAAAAGTGATGGAAATAAACAAGAAGCCAGATTTGCTTTTCTCGTGAATCTGGCACAAACGGAGTGTCTACGGATAGTATTTTTGTGTATCAGGGATTTCCGTCGGAAAGAGAATTAAAATCGAAGGCAATCTGGCATGCGCGTAAATCGGAGACGAAAAATAGCTGAATATTGGATTCTTCTGGGAGATAACTTGCAGCAGCGGCAGCACTTTTGCAGGACGAAACGAGTCGGACACAAGTCGTGCAAGCAGCTGCAGCAGTAGTAGTACCTACCTGCAACAGCAGCAGCAGCAGCAGCAGCAGCAAGCTGCAGGAGCAGTAAGCAGAAGCAAGCACCAACAGGCAGAAGTGCGATCTATCTTGCGCTCCTCGACACTCGCTGTGCTAATAATTGCAACGCAGCCACAACGAAAAGATCGCCCTCCTTCGTTGTCCTCTCTGCTCGAAAATGGATCGTAGGGACGGACATCAGGAGGAGCGTGGCGGCAAGGGTGCACGCGCTTGCAACAGCAGGGCCGCCGCTGACGAACCGAAAAAAATCACGATTCGTGAATTTTTGGCCTAGGCCAAAAGATCACGGTCCGTGACATTTCAGTTCTAACGAAAAAAGCCGAAAAACGTCGCGTTTCGTGATTTTTTCAAATAGTTAAAATTCCGATATTTCAAACCCAACGGTTTTTGGAGGTGGAGCCAACTCTCGAGAGTGGGGCACGGCCAGACCGGACTGGGCCGTCCTCACCTGGCCCAGCCCGTGACCCAGCCTGCGAGATTCCAACTTCACCGACCGTCGGCCAAGCTCGGTTCGCGAGATTCCATCTCGCAGGCCGTCTGCCCGGCCTGGCCTGTGACACCCTCAGGTCATTTTCGCGTTTGACTTCTAGCAGTGACTCCTCCTTCTCCTCCTCGAAAGTTCGAGGCCACAACCTCCTCGTTAGCCCACGCCCATCGGTGTATTTGGGTAGCCGCCCGTTGCTGTCCACAAGCGGCGCACGAAGCAGAGTCTGCCATGCCCCGATACCGACCTTCGGATACCGTCGGTGCGCGTGGGTTGCGTAGTGCCTTGATCAAGCGTATTTTGAGACACGACAAATGTCACGAATCGTGATTTTGTGTTTTTTAGGGAACAGGTAAAAAAATGCCGTCATGAATCGTGATTTATTTGTGTGTGTGCAAAAAAAACCACGATTCACAACAAAATTCTCAAGAATCGTGATTTTGTTTTTTTCGTTAGGGGTGGTCCTTAGCGGCAGCAGCAGCAGCAGCAGCAGCAGCCGCAAGCAGCAGTAGCGCCTGCAACAGCGCATATTCGAGGCGGCTCTCCTGCTTGCAGCAGCGCTTGTTTGCCAGCAGAGCTTGCTCTTGCAGTCGCGCTCACCGCTTGGAGCAGCGCTCTTGTTTGCAGCAGAGGGTCTGCTCACCGCAGTGCTCGCTTGCCGCAGCGCCTGCAGCAACTACACCACTGACTGTAGCGAGCGGCACACTTACTTGCAGCAACAGCAACAGCAGCAGCAGCAGCAGCAGCACACTACACGTAGTAGTAGCAAAAGTCCGTGACGTGCAGCAGCAGCTGCAGCAGCACCTATCTGCTGCAGCAGCAGGCAGCAGAGGCATGCAACACCAGCGCCAGCAATGCCCCGCCGGTAGAAGACACGGCCCGAGGTCTCTCTCGGGGCAAGATAAGCCAATCCAAAGCGTCCGGAAAGTTTTCGGCGAACAGAATGCAGCGGTGGAATCTCATATCACACAAATATGGCTCTAGTACAATATGCTGTCCAAAAATGCGTAACTTCGTCATTTTTAAGCAATTTTGATTATGCGTTTGGATTGGTCATCGGTAACAGGGTAATAGATAAGCAAAAATCGTAGTATTTTTTCTTTTGCGCAGACACGCTAAGGGGGCATATTTAACGAGGAACGCTAAACTTTGTTATTTGGAAATAAAACTTCAATTTCAATAAAAGTTTATTAGATTTCGAAAAAAAAAAAAGTTTGTATCCTATCGGGAAATGGCTCATTCATTGTCAAACAAAAAGGAATTCGAAACAACCTGGAGTGACGCACCGCGTGAATCTCGTTCAGTCTCCAGTCGGCGTAAGACAGCGGAGGCAACGAGCTACGAGCACGTCGGAGCGGACGAAGGAGAGAGCTGGCACGTTTCTGTCGCAGCTGGTGGTATCGTGGCATCACAACCTTCGCGTGATAGAAGACAGCGAGACCACTTGGATCGACCGACTTTCTCGTACAGCAACATTGCGGCTTCGCCCATGGGCAACAATGTCGACTTGGCCGGGGAGGGAGCCGCGGCTGCCCCGCCAGTAGGTGAGGCTGTCGTTGCCCCGCCCCCCGACGGGCTCGCGGCTGGGGGCTTCGGCGGACCTGGGGTGGTCCCGGGTAACAACGCAAAGGGCGAGGCCCACCCCGGCCCAGCCCCCCTCACGGGTCTCGACGCCATCCTGCAACATCTGCAGGCCATAGTGGCGGGGCAGGACGCCCTCGGGGCCCGTATCTCCCACATCAAGCAGGTACAAGCCCAGCAGCAGGCACAGCTGCAACAGCCACAGCTGGTTCCACACCCAGCCCACCCGTGCCTCCAACCCGCAGGGGGCATACTCGCGGGAGGGCAGCCCCTACTGGGACGAGGGGGCTTGAATCGCAGCTCAACCCCCCCCCTTGCCCAAAGGACACACCGAGCAGACTGCGCTCAGCACGGCGGTTAAATCCTATGGGAAAGTCACGGCGGACCTGTGGCGGTCCTGGGAAGGCCAAACGTTCTACGTGGCGCATGGTTGTTTTCATGTGTCCGAAGGGATGTCCCACGGCCTCGTGTGTCACGTTCTGACGACGGTCGCCGGGGCATCGGACGACGCGGTGGAATAGCTGCACTCGTTGTCAGGCTTCCTTGTGCAAGACATTTGCCCACCCGCGCCAGCGGGGGAGGTACCAACGGATATGCCAGCTGAAATCTACTTCGGCACCTTCATCGCCACATTCATGGCCGTCCTCGAGTACGGCATGGAGGACGCCCCGGTGATGTGCACGCACACCGTCAGGAGCGTATGGGAGGCGCTAGGGAAGGTCGAGGGAGAACATCGGGCGTATCTGCAGTTTCACCGCCTGGTCCTCGCCCCGCACAACGCGCAGGTGCGACGTCCTCGTACAGGCCATCAATGCAAACATCAAGGATGCCATGTACACGCTCGCCGTCGGCGCCGCGGTCGTGCGGAGGCAGCATCCCCTCGTGCCACCTCCGCCGGGCCGCAGCCCAGTCTTCCAGCCTCTCGCCTTCAAGCAGCTAAGGGCGTTTGTGGAGGAAGCCATCACGAATAGTCTGATCGTGCGATCGGAGATGTGGTGCCGCACCCCCGCGACCGCAAAGGGCGGGGGGGTGGGGAAGCGTAAGACCCCCCCCGGCGCCAACGGGCGGAAGGCGACCGTCGCGAAGGGCGGGATGGGCTCGGGGGGGGGCTAGGGGGACTTCCCTCAAGCCGCGGCCCGCCGCCCTGGGCAACCTGACCACTAACGCGTGTCGCTACGTGTGTAGCGGCGACGCCTGCCCGAGGCCCGCCTGTCCGTTTGATCATCACCTGGTCTCCCCATCAGCCCGCGTAGGAGGGGGCAGGCAAGGCGCGAAACACGTCTCTCCCACCCCCCCCGCCCCCTCCCACCCCGCCCCAGCAGTCGCAGGTCCCCGGCACCGGGGGAAGCGATGCAGCCGGGGGGGGCGGGGGTGGGCCGCCCAGCGTCGAGCGGTTCAGCAGAAGGTACGTCGGGGGTGGGAACGATGTGGCCCCTTCGGAAGCCGGTGCGGCCAGCGGTGGGGGCGGCAACTGACAATACGGGCTCTGTCGCAAGGCAGGGCCGACCACGGGGTGGGGGGGGGGCAGAAGGAGCAAGTGCGTTATTAGCTGACGTCTCCAGGTCCGTGGGACTTCACCGTGTTCCCAAACCCGAATCGATTTCGCCGGCTCTGTTTCACGGTGAGTGTCTGACGCCAAACAGAGTGAGTGAATACGAATTTCGCAACGTAGAGAGTGATTGCGGGCCACGAACGGGTGGGTGGTCGTAAATGGAGGACAGTCGCGCCGGCGGGTTCGTACGGCAGTGTCGGTGCACCGCGAAGAAAGAGAGAAAAAAAAAAAAACGTTGCTTCCCCGCCCTCCCCTCGCTCGAGCACTCAGACGCGTTGGTTCTTGGTGGTAGCAGGATGAACACGAGTAAGCGTGCGACAGCCAAACTGCGAGGGCCTGGTTCCCCCCTTTTTTTTCCTCGTTAGACATGACAACGGTAAATAATCTGCAGCTGCCCGAGGGCGAGAGCTTGGCCTTCCCGGGGCTCGGTTCCCCCGCCCGATCGCGTGTCGACGTTCCGAACCGCGGATTGCTTACACAACCGTCGCCAGAGTGCAAGGGCTAGGTTTCTCCGGGGCTAGGTTCCCTCGTCTGATCAACAGAACAAAGTTTCACAGCCTGCAGCGGCTTGGGTGCCAGGGCTAGGTTCCCCCTCCCGCGAGTGTCGGTTGCGCCGACATCGCGAGAGGCTCATGCAGCTCGAGTGTTTTGTTACTTTACATGTTCAAGGACTTGTTTCCCTACCCACCCACGTTCACACAGGACAATAGTTTCACAGACGGCAGCCGCTCGAGTGCGAGGGCTGGCTTCCCCAGAGCTAGATTGTGAGAGACTCATTCAGCCTACGTGGGCCTTTTATCCCAGAGCTGGGTTCCCTCCTTTGCCCTTTCAAACGGGACAACAGTTCACACCGCGTCGGTGCTTGAGTGCGGGGGCTAGGTTCCCCAGGGCTAGGTTCCTCCTCCCGCGAGCGTCGGCCGGGCCGACGTCGCGCGAGGCGCAGTCAGCTTTAGGTGTGTTCCAGTCCCGAGAGCTGGGTTCCCTCTTTTCCCGTGCAGACGCGTCAACAGTTCATGGCCCGCAGCTGCTCGAGTACGAGAGTCGGGTCTCCCAGGGGGGGGGTTCCCCCGCCCGCGAGTTTCGGCAGTGCCGACATTGCGGGGGACTCATTCAGTTGTTGAGGCGTTCGTTTCCAAGGGCCGGGTTACCATTTTTTCTTTTCAGACGGGGCAATCAGTTCACCGCCCGTACCTGCTGGAGCACGAGGGCTCGGTCCCCAGGGCTAGGTTCCCCCTCCCGCGAGCATCGGCTGGGCCGACATCGCTCGAGGGGCAGGCAGCGGTGGTGGGTTGATTTCCGGGCGCTGGGTCCCCCCTCCCCTTCTCGTTTTGTTTTGGTTCCTTTTTGGACCGGACAACAGGTCACAGCCCTCTGGAGCCCAAGTGCCAGGGCTAGGTCACCAGCGCTAGGTTCCCCCTCCCGCGCGCGTTGGTCGTGCCGACATCGCGAGAGGCCCATTCAGTTTGGGTGGTTTTCCTTTCGTGTGTTGAGGACGGGGTTTTTTTCCCTTTTGTCCCCGTCCGACGCGGCCGGTAGGGGGGTCGGTCACACCTCACCGTACCGCGAGTGTACAACTAACACATACAAGAACACAAGAAAGAAAACCGAGAACGAAAACAGATGCACAGAAGGATAGATAACGTCGGTACGGCAGCGGTTTCCTAAACGTACCGCAGCCGAAGTCAGAGGGTCGTTGTCCACCTTTCACGCGGACTCACCGTACGGAGCCGGCGTACGGACCACGCAACGGTGACAGTTCGCGCCGTACTTCTTCCATACGAAAAATGGAATGCCAACAGAACCCGTACGCTCTCGAACACATGCACATGGCAGGATCGAACCAGTGGCCGTCGGAGCCGCGGCAGAGCGAAATCAGCCGGCCACGAGTAGCCAAGCCCACGTTCGATCCGGTCGAGTCGCGGACAGGTAGTGGGTCAGCACGCTCGTGGTTTCCTGATGGGGAGTCGCTTCGTCGACCGCAGACCGACCTCATGGTGCGGACCTGGCATACAGAAAAAGCCAACCTTGGTAAGAAAAACCTCGATGCACGCGCCAAAGAGGAACTGCTATACAAGCTTGCCGACATTTGAATTGACCTGACGAGACAGTACCGCGGCATCGTGGGCGACGTGGCCAGGGCGCTGGGAGGGTCTCTGATAGCATCACCGGTAGATGCCACGCAAATACAGCGGTATTTCGGCGAAACAAAAGGTTTTTGGTGCCGTTGATAAACTGATCACGATAGTTACCAGAGGGGTCCAGGTGCAGGCAGTACCTCACAGGCGGGGTCTGGAGCGCGCCCTACAGTATGGTAACCACCGCAGCTTCGACGGGCACATGTCGGTGATTTGGGACAAGCTTGGTGAAGACGTAAGACGCCAAAAATGCCTCGTGATAAAGAAAGCAGGCGCGCATGAAATCCCAAACCTACGCGTGTCCCCGCTGGGAGCAGTCGCCACACACAAGGGTCTGATAATTAACGAGTTCTCCTTCGAGACGCAGAACAGCAAGAGGAGGGGAGAATTGAATGCAGACACCGACTCGGACAGCGTGCCTCCGTGCCTGTGCACAGATGCCCTTCCAAAATTTCTCGCGGAACTAGTCAGCCTGCGAAAGAAATTCCCGAACAAGCGTATTTAGATGAGCAAGACTGACGTGTCTGAGTCCTTTCGCAACGTCAGAATAGACCCCGACGAGGCTCAAATTTTCTGCTACGCGGTAGGGGAATTGGTGGTCATCGATTTCCGTTTGACGTTCGGTTGGTCAGGGTCCCCCGGTTTTTGGGGCGTGATGTCGGCAGCCATCGAACACGCTCACTGTATCACCACGGTGGCGTCGCCCAGATACTGTAAGAAAGGATAGAAATGATGGCTCACGTGAAGGTGGTAGACCGTTCGGAGTAAGGAAACCCAACGACCGTACCCGCAGACGCAAGAATTCGTGCGAACCGTGGGGGGGGGGAGTCGGACCCTTTCTTCGTGGACGACTACTTGCTAATTAAGGTGCAGCATTCTGACGTAGACTCGTTCGCGTTAGTCGCCTCAGCCTCTCCAACCACGTACGTTTGGTCGGGCCGGGCGAGGCAGGCGCCACGCCGATCCTAGCACCAAAAAAGAATACCGGTTGGGATTCCAAGATTGATGCCCTGTGATTCACCATAAACTCGCACACCATGAGAATCTCCTTGACACGAGAAATAACAGAAGCGATCAGAAGCCTTTTGGACGATCACTGGCCTACGCACAGACAACACGCCAAAGCAAGGGACGTCCTCAGTATGGCAGGGATACTCTGGAACCTGACATACGTAGTACGCGCCGGCAGGTATTTTGTGTGGAGACTGCTGAGGCTCACGGGGTTGCATGATGAGCGAAACCCCAGGAATCATCACGTGTGAGACTTGCCAGAGAGTTCTACGCCGACCTCCTCTTTTGGAAGTGGGCGATAAACCGCAAGCTTCTGCAAGTAGTGGACGCAATTAGTGCGCCCGGCTACACCACGCTCAAACGACCGGCCAAACGGCACTCTCTATCCGATGCCAGTTTCGCAGCGGTCGGTAGGTACTGCGTCGAAAAAAAGGTCTTCTGGAGATACGATCAACCACCCACACTAATGGCAGAACTGAAACGGAAGGCCGAACTTTGTGAAACTTGTACCATCACGATCAACTTGCTAGAGTTACTGGGGATGGTAGTGACAGCGTGGGTGATGCTCGAATTGACAGGGGACAGACCAGTGTCGGCAGGAGATCCGACCGCGATGCGGGGAAACAACGTAGTCGCCATCACACGGGTTAATAAGTGCCTCGGGGCGAAAGACAGGAGGGCGTGTTTACTTATGAGAATGCTCGGCCGCCTCGAAATCAAGGGCGGATCGAGTCACGCTGCCAAGCACATACCTGGCGTGCAAAGCACCTTAGCGGACGGCATATATCGCTGGCCCCGAGCCAAGCTGGCAGAAACAGTTAGGGAAGCGACGGGTAGTAACGACTGGGTGGAGCAGGCTATCGGCTGCCTGGAGTCAAGGATTTTTTACGTCGTACTGGGAACCAAAAACGCTTCTAACCGGCATGACGATCGATTGTGGGATATCATGGTCAACGGAAGGGACTTGTTTTGATTTTGTGTGTACGGCGCCCCGCGGGGACCATACTGCACCCTCCCCCCCGTCGTTTCCCCCCCCGTTCACTCTGCGTTTAGCCGGTGGCGCCCGAAGGAACAGGGCAAAGAAAAATGGAAGATAAGAAGGAGGTGGCGCGTCTGGTGGAGACGCTGGCGCTCGGGTCGGTGGGACAAAGTACCCAGAAAAATTACCTAAGTAAGTGGAAGGTCTGGGTCGCGGAAAGGACGGCGCAGGGCAAGCAGCCCTGGCTGCAACATAATTCCTACAACACCCTAACATGGTGCTTTCGGAGTTAGTGGAGTTCATGGCGAGTTGGTGCTACGTACACAATACCAGCAGTCCACCATGACGGGGTATCTTGCCGCTATCAAGTTCTTCCACAATATGTATGCAGAGTGGGAACTCCCCGCCTCGCACTGCATTGTTGTTGCCGTGGGAAACGGGATTGACCGCTCGCACGGTGCCGCGCAAAAACCCGCGCAGGTTAGGTTGCCACTGACCTGGGCCATTTTAACCCACGGTAACCAAGTAGTCACAAGTATGGCAGACGGCGGGAAGGTCATGTGGTTGAGTCTTGCGTTGTAATACTTCCTGCTGTGTCGCGCGTCGGAGTTGTGGGCATACGCGAACGGAAACGTGCATCCCGAGTTTGTCTGACGCGAAACTGTCTCACCTTCTTTCGAGAGGGAGTTCAGGTCGCGATGAAAAACAGATCGATCGCGGACTCGGTACAGGTGCGGTTCGTGGCGTCGAAGACCGACCAGAAGAGGCTGGGGTGCACGACTACTCGAACGCGCGTAGCTAAAGCGGGCGACTCCGATGGGGGTCCAGTGGATGCTTTCGAGGTGCTGTTGGACCTCCTCGCCGTTCACCCGCTGCTTCTGGAAGTGTCACCCTTGACGGTTAGGTGCACGCCACACGGCTGGAAGCCGTTCACGAGGACGAAAGCTGTAGCAGCGTTGAGATTCATGATCGGGAGTAGCGGGAGAGACCCGGCGCAGTGCACGCTACACTCAGGAAGAATCGGGGGTGCAACCCAGTTGGCTGCGCAAGGGTGCCAGAGCTGCAAATTCGGCGCTCAGGCAGATGGAAGTCGCGAGTGTTCGTGACGCTTGTGCGGGAGGCGGGGGAAGGGGCAGAATCTGTCTCCGTCGCACTCGCGCAATCGGAGTAGATCGGATAACGGGCTAAGGTACGAGTAGCACGGGACGTATAATTAATGGTCAGGCTGGCCTTATGGTGTGAGATGTTACTTAGCCCCGCAGGGAAAGACGCGGGGCATAAGCTGCGGGTTAGCCGGTCTCATTAATCTTCGTGGGGTTTTCGTAGTGGCTAAAATTAAGGGGAACCCCACGACGGGTCCCGGGGTTCGGTGGCGGGGTTTGCCACACCACTGGCAGGGCTTTTTAGCACGTCGGCGAACGTGCCTTGCCTTCAGTGAAAAAGGAATAAACTATTCCGAGAATTCTTGAGCTATAACAAAATGTAGGTTTCGGTAGGAAACTGGCGTTTGTGAGGCGGGTTGAAGTCGAGTAACGGAATAGTTTGAATTATTAGGCCGACGCACAAGGGTGCGACCAGTCTCCGGTCGGCATAAGATAGCGGAGGCAACGAGCTACGAGCACGTCGGAGCGGACGAAGGAGCGAGCTGGCTCGTTTCTGTTGCAGCTGGTGGTATCATGGTATCACAACCTTCGCGTGGTAGAAGATAGCGAGACCAATTGGATCGATCGACTTTCCCACCCGCCCGCCCTGTCGCTCAGGGCATCAGGTTGCAACAAGTCGGTGTGATTGTTGGGCTGTATGTAGCTGTAGGAGGCAAAAAGTAGGACGGGGTGTTGGCGTGAGATGTTACTTAGCCCCGCAGGGGAAGACGCGGGGTATAAGCTGTGGATTAGCCGATCTCATTAATCTTCGTGGGGTTTTCGTAGTGGGTAAAAATTACGGGGACCTCACGACGGGTCCAGGGGTTTGGTGGCGTGTTTTGCCACACCACTCGCAGGCCTTTTTAGCACGTCGGCGAACGTGCCATGCCTGCAGTAGAAAAACTAATCCGAGAATTCTTGAGCTATAACAAACGGCGCATTTATTATGAAACAACAAGGAATTCGAAACAACCTGGAATAACGCACCGCGTCACACAACGCCCAGCCGACAAACGGCAACGAGCGTAGACGAGAGGGAAGGTTTGCGTTGTCGCGTGCGCGCCGCCGCCAGCATGTTTTTCTTTGTGGTGGCGCAGGATAAGAAGATATCACTCTCAGGGTGTCGTGGGTAGGCGGAGGTAGTCCTCAAGCGCCACGTGCGGAACAGCAACGGTGATGCGGCTCTCGAGTGTTCTTTTGCTCGTTTGCTCGGTTTTCGTGATGGTTGGCCGATCGAGCAGGCCGAAAAATTGGGCTGCGGCCGCCATGATTTATTATGAGGCGCCACCGCCGGCGTACGATGTGCTATGGTCTGTGGCCGTGGGCGCGGCTATTGCTCCGGTTGCGTGTCGTTGCGGTTCGGGTTTTATCACCTCGACCGTGGTCACCGAAGTGACCAAGAATCACCCCAGACCCCACCGGGGGTGTTGACCCACCATGAACATGCTACATCAAGGCTGATCAACTCCCAAATTCGAAATTGAACTTAACCAAAATTACACGACAAAAGTCCCAAAAGACTTTTCACTCAAGTTGATTTTTTCTAATTTGTCCCTTCGAATCCTGCCTGGCCATTCACTCTTTGGTCAATCAGATGCAAACTAAACTAGAAAAAAAACAAATCGAAATGAAAGAACCAAAAGTCCTCGATAAGATGGGCCCGAACAAAATAAATTTTGATTTTGTTTTCCTCGCTTCAGGCCACGGTGGCACGCTCAGGTCCCCTGAGATTCCTGCATCCTCTACTTGTGAAAATCCTGTTTGGGGGTTTGCCGTTCTCTATGAATTTTGCAAATTCGGCCGTACGTCTTAGCGACGAAGGATAGCTGATATCTAGACAAATCTGTAGACCGGTAGTGAGTGTAAAAGCTCAATTTTGCGGCCGAAAAAACTCAAATACCGTAAACCTAGCATCCTACAAAATTTGGCTTTCCCCCTCGGAAAACGATGTTTTTATACCATTTTTATTGTGTGCAGGCTCGCCCACCGGTAAAAAAGCTTGTCAGATCCACACGTCATGGGGACTGCTGTTCTTCCCGGTTATGGCCTTTTCGACTCAAAGTGTGATATATAAAGGTGGCTGACATATAGACGGATCTATGAACCTTATCCCCATGTTACTGCACAAATCTGCAATATTGAAACACCAGTATCGTAAACGAAGCATACTACAAAAGATCCCCTAAAAAACAATGTCTTTGTACCAATTTCAGTATGGGCAGGATCGCCCACCGGTAAGAAAGCGTGTCGGATCTACCCGTAATGGGGACTGTTGTTCTTCCCGGTTTCTTCATTTTGGGCTCCACGCTCCATGGATAAAAGATAGCTGACATCTATTAATAGACGAATATTCAAAACTCTCTTGAGTCTCAACGCTCAACGTTGCGGATACTAGAACAGCAACACGGTAAACCTAGCCTTCTACACAAAATGGCATTTCCCCCCGAAAAACGCCTTTTTTTACCAAAAAAATGTTTTTCTTGTACCGTTATTTGTATGCGCACGCTCGCCCACCTGTAGCAAAAGCACGTCAGGTCCACCCGTTTTAGCGCCGCTGTTCATCCTGGTTTCGATGCATTACTCAAAACGTCTCGTGAATGTAAGATAGGTGACATCAAGACGAATCTATCAACATCGTTGAAGTATATTTGCATAGTTATGTCGCATAGAAAATATCAATACCGTAAACCTGGCATACTGCAAAAATCGGCCTAGTGTTGACATAAAAAGACGCCATTTCTTGTGCTGTGCTTTTTGTACGCAGGCTCGCACACATCGCCTGCCCCGGGTGAATTGAAGCTCCGGCGGTGGATTTTTGTCTGCCATGTTGAGCGTTCAGCCATGTAGAAGTCATTGGTGCAAGCAGAAAGACGTTGAGCGTGAGCTGGGGCTCGAGGGGCAAGCTATCAGTACCTATGTTGTGGCCCTGAGTAAAGCCACCCAAGGCAAGAATATATTTCAGAAGGCCGTCACCGAGCTAGCAGCAGCTGAAGCTTACCGAGTCCTGAGTCGGCGGCAGCAAGTGGGGCCAGCTACAGAGACAGAGGGGGGGTACGGGGGGTCGATTAGGAAACATGGCATATCCTTTCGACAGGCGGCAGGGACAGGAGAGCTATGGTGTTGTGTTCTCAATGCCCGATCGCCCTGTTCTGCTTGCACGGCAAACACTCTGAACACTTTTCGTGAAACACGTTTTTGTGTTTCGTCTTGATGGGGTGCACGGTGTTGAACGGCTAAAATACGAACGCCATATTTCGCTTGAACTGCAAATGTGCTGCAAACATTTGCACGTTTTTATTTCATACCAAGTATTTATATTATATTGGTATTTCACGGCTGTCGTTGCCAATCACGAAAGTTTTTTTTAAGTTTGGCAACGTGGCTAGAAAAACGCGTGGGTCGCCAAACCCAAACCCAACAAATTTATCAGTCAAACCGAAAAGTACTGCAAGGGTTTAACCCTGACATCCAAACTAGCCTCTGCTCGCTACTCCGCGTCTCAACCACCTAAAAAATCCGCCAATTGACACGAACAAATAGCCCGCACCAACGCTGTGCAGCCTTGCTAGGAACAATTTCTATTTTCCAAGCGAACACATCCATGCGTCATTCGGAAATACCCAAGGCACACGCTGGTGATCCAGCTCACAAAACCTATAGCAGTAAGCCACATTGCACGGCTGGCAAGTCCGAAATCGTGCCCGTGAGGAAGTACAACACGTTTTCGCCTGCGCCGTATCCTTGCTTGTGGCACTAGAGAAATACCCAGACGCTGACGCGGTCGGGGGGTGGGGATGGGGCAGGGGGGGGTGACCATGGTAGACCCCCGACACAAAACAAAACTCTCCTAATGGGATTCTGCACCACTGAAATGCCCAAGCAACGACAGCACAACCTTCTTGGGAACAGCATCCATGTGGTTGACAGAAAACATCCCCATCGCATGCTTGAAGCACGATCCACGTTTGCAATGGTTGCCTGTCGGGACCCTTACACTCAATCCCAGCAGCCGCATTGTACTGCAGGCAACTCCAAATAGTGCCTGCGAAGGCGTGCGGGACGTCGCCATAGCCCTCACGATCCTTCTGGCGCTCGAGAACTGCGTACGCGTGGGCCAGGGGGGGGGGGGGGGGGGGGGATGTCGGGGAAGTGTAGCCGAAAACGTCGTTGTTTGTTATTTCGCGTTCATGTGGGTTAGCGGGGGATCGGTGGTCGACACAGCTGCAGTGGGAGGGTGGGGGCGTACACATACACGTGATACCACAGCTACGAGGTAACTGCTCGTATTGTGCATCTGGGAGTACACCGTCGACGTTACCATACTATCATCTGACCCGTGGTGACTACCAGGTACCTGGAAATGCGGTAACATGTTGATGTTGGACTGAACCGCTGTGCTGTTACACAGCTTGCGCCGCATAAGCTACAGACATCCAGACACCAAAATACTTTATAAGTACCTATTAATACCAGGTATCGATCTAGCCTACTAAGAAGCGAGCGGTATACTACTCGAAGTATCTTCCTACTAGCAGCAGTAGTTGCTCTATCTACAGTAGTACAAGGTAGATACTTACTCGTGTATACCTCATCTACAGTAATAAAATGGCAGGGTTCTTGGTGCCATGATCTGTGAGCGTACTTGGTGCGGTGATCTGTCGATACTACTATATAAGGGGCAAGAAACGACTCACTCCCGTACTCGTGGTAGAACGCGTAAAAAGCAGCAGTACCGCACAGCAAAATAGTGATCACCCGAAAAACAAAGGCGGTCACCGCCAGACTTCAGTAAATAAGGGGCAACAAACGAGGCACTCTCGTAGTAGTGGCAGAACGCGTAAAAACCAGCAGTGCCGCACAGCAAGTAAGGAAGGACAACCGAAGAACGAACACGGTCACCCCCAAGCCAGGCTTGAGCTAGCCAAAAAGTAAACTTCGATCATGTACTCGTAGTATTTATAACCCACTAAGGGCTGCTAAAATCAAATTTTCTCGAGTGTTTACTGCTGTAATTAGGTCCTGCTTACTATCCATGCTCTCCCGTAGAGTAATAGTGGTCCATAAACGATTGCCCATGTATGTACGTACTGCAGTATAACAGAACAGATCATCGATTCCTACTTCATGATCGAGATATATGAGGACAGATATATACCTGATCTTGTATCATATATATCTGACGTTCGAGGTGGCTCGTGATGCCGGGGGCACGAGCCGCACAATTTGCATGATCTAGCACAAAATCTAGAACTAGTTTGATCTGCACCAATTGTTTAAAAATATACCTGGTAT
This sequence comes from Macrocystis pyrifera, assembly GCA_031763025.1. Lineage (NCBI taxonomy): Eukaryota > Phaeophyceae > Laminariales > Laminariaceae > Macrocystis > Macrocystis pyrifera. The sequence continues at coordinate 12,337,507 of JASSKH010000015.1, forward strand.
TGTTGATTGTACTCAGAAACACGACATATAAGATCCATGGTAGATCGAGGGGTTCCATGCTGGAAAGGGATTCTGGCAGTGGGGTATTGGGATATCGGGGTAATGTGTGCCCACCAATGTCACTCGTCAGGCGTAACTCTATACTGCATATAAAGCGAGTTAACTCGACAGCGAGGATGTAATATAAGGGGTGTTTCGTGTCATGTCTGGAGTCAGCCGCGCGTTCCCGTGCCAGCTGCGTATATACCTTTAGATATCAATCAACAGGTATTCACAGCTCTCGCGCAGCATCTCACAGCGGCAGGTTAGCGTTTATCGACAACAGTTGACTATATACCGTAGATCATGATCTGTCGCACACAGCAGTTCAATACACGAGTACATACCGCTCTGGGCGATAATATTAGGACGTGTTCGTTAATAAATTATTATCAACACGGTCGTTGTATTGGAGACCAAAATAGTGGTACGTACGTACTCGTACCTTAGTTGGACATGACTATTGCCTCGCGTATATCGTGGGATGAGTGCAAAATATCCTCAAGATGGTTATCGGTGGATAGCTTGTACAATCTATTATGGCCGGCAATGGCCATCGATAGACATCTCGTACAATCTATTGTGGCCGACAATGGCCATCCATAGACGTATCACACAATCTATTGTGGTCGGCAATGGCTATCGATCGACATCTCGCACAAGCTATCGTGGCCGGCATTGGCCATCGATCGACATCTCGCACATTCTATTGTGGCCTGCAACGGCCATCGATCGACGAAGTTCACCATCTATCTATTGTGTCCAACAACGTCTATCAATCGACAATATCACCAGTCTATTGTGGCCAACAATATCTATCGATAGATACCTTCCACAGTCTAATGTCGCAGACAATATACACCGATATAGATTCCCCCCTTCGACTATTGTCGAGGCAAAAGACTATTGTTGTGTCGATTGTTCAGGGTGTGGTTGTACTCTGTTGTTTCTATGGACTATCCTAAAAAAAAAAAAAAAAAACAGATTTTGGAGGCCACACGCTATTCTATGTTCAGGCAAGTTTTTTAGTAGGGTTTTCATGGACTCAAGATCGCTCGTGGCTCGCGTTTTTGTCTTGGTTTTAGTACGTAACTGATTTTGGCCCAAAAGGGGCCAGGTATACCTGATTTAGTCAGTCCTTTGAAGAACAATGCTTCAAAACCAAAGGTAGATCGCACCAGGTACTGTATGCAGAATATATACCCAGGCGGGGGATTCCATCCCTCGTGTGAGAGTCGGGCAAAAATCTGCAGATCTGTCGTCGACATAAAGTTCTGACACTACGATAGATCATGGCACAGCTACAATCGTGATCACGGCATTTGCACGGCATATTCCGCGACAAGCGAAACCCACGGCAGACGCGGTGCAAAGAGCAATCAGAAATCACGGCATTTGCACGGCCGCTTCGACAATTTTAATGTAACGAAAACCAGGGCAGTCGCTTTCACGGCATTTGCACGGCACGCTTCCACGGTAAGCGAAAACCATGGTAATTCACGGAATCGGGGCATTTACCACCAACCGTGGTTTAATCGCAGTAAATTTACCGAGGACAGCCCTGGTTATTATGCAGTACTACCAGGTATGCCCAAAAGAGTCGGCAATGCAATGCCATGCCAGCGTCGTGGTTCCCAACCGAATATTTGATTTTTTTGTTTTCGGATCTTCCTAGGGCTCCAACATCTTTGTGTGACCACGGACTCCTTGATTTGAGAGTTCATGTGAGAACAACGACAGCAACATGATACGACAGGAACGGCGTACACATTCTATGAAAGAGAGCGTGCAGTGGAATAGACACCACAGCTACAGCACAGTGGTACTACTGTTGTAAGATATACCTGGCATACTTGTTCTTCTGTAGAGCGAGCCACTCCCGCACGCCTGGTTTACAGCTTACACTCGATCCAGTCATAGCTCATCGATAGCCACACACACCCTCATGGCGTCCGACGAAACCACGTACGAAGAGAGGCTCCGCCTGGCAGACTCCATTGAGAGGTACAAAAAGTATCTCAACCAAGCACACTTCCTCTTCCTGATTCAAGAAGCCTTGGAGGAGACCCAGGGGGGCGCCGAAAAAATCAAGTATATCCTAGCCTTGGCCAGCAGGTGCCAGAGAGGGCTAGTCTCCGTCGAACTCCTTGCCCAGAAAATCGACAAGGAGTACTCGTTACGCCCATTGCTGCGGGAGCAGGAAGTTGGGGTCAAGGTAGACCGGGTGGGGGGGTGGGAGGACATAGACACCGATACGGATAAAGCTAACGACAAGAACAGCGAGGACCAGGACATGGACACGGAGGAACAGGTGTGACTGAACGCGCTGTAAACCGAAAATATGTTGTGGATGCTGCGCGCGATTTGTATTGCGAACATATAGTCCACAGGACAGCACAGAGTCTAAATAAGAAAAAGCGATGGGAGTGTAATGTGTCAATGTACAATGTTCAGTACTCTTGCCGCTTCGTTCCGATGTACTGCTCGTAGTGTTGGCGCGTTTTTGCCGACTCATCATCGTGACTACAGCAGTAGAATACTTCTACATACAGAAAAACTGAAACAGTAACTACACCCCATAATATATAACGAAGTGCACGTACTCCTGTACGTAGTCTTGGTAACCGGATGACTTCGACAACGAGACAAGTCTAACAAATATGGTTTCGAGTACTATATCTGGTATGAGGCGCGTGTTTTACACTTTACGTGGCTGTATCAATATGATTTGTTTCACGTCTCCACTATTACGCTGACTCAGCTGGACTACCACATGCAGCTTACAACGACGAATTTCGAAGAAACTTTCGAACTCATAGCTGAGGTATAATTATAGTATTTCCAACACGTTCTACCAGGCGCTGTACTTGTAGCGCACAGGTACGCTCAGGCATGCCCCGTGTGTGTATAGAGGCTCCGAGTATTCTGGTGTTCTGCAAAATAAACACCCTGCGGGTACCGACCGCGGGGTCAAATCTCGTTTTTCGACACCTCTCTGTATGCATGTATAGCACACTCTCGCGAGCGAAACATTTTACTATTGCGCTGAAATGCGGGCAATTTGGTTCCTAGGCCGTACGGAAAGGGTAGCAAAACAGGTCTGAGAGAAAGGAGACAGCGTGTGCTCGTCAACGCACTACTATTATTACAGTAGGCAACTATTATGGGCCGCGTTTTTACCAAGACTGCACGCATATAGGCTCTGTGGTGCTGTACAGCAAACCAGTACTACTGCTGTACAACAACCGTAATTATTTCACAGCTCGAAAGAGGGATCCGAGGCCTCTACGAAAGGTCTAGAGTACCAAACCCTTCCGACCTACGGGCACAGCTATTAATAGTAAAACATCGATACATGGTTGAAGATCGAACTGGAAAATCCAACTTGATCAGATACATCTTGAAAAAGTAAGTCCCTCCGCTTTTTCGCGGTATGTGTGTGCGTTCTAAATACACTCACTGCTGTCGGTGCTGATGGTTCACTGCTAGCTGTATAGAGATGGCATCTCTCTCTGTGGTCAGAACGTATGTGTACGAAACCGAATGCATACAGCAAACAAAAGTCGAGACTAGCCCATGCCCATGCCATGCGTACTGGATATGACACACCAAGTGGGGAATCTATAGACGTACACAGAGCAGGCGTTTCCAAGACAGGAACAAAAGAACGAAATAAATGAAAACAACAAAGAAAATAAATGTCTCCAGTAGCACTGTGGTACTCCCGTACGTGGTCTGGGGGCCACGCTGGCACCCAAGCGTCTCCTGGTCTCGGGTTTCCGGCCACTCTAATCTCCAGTCTAGATGTTTTATCGAAACAGAAAAAAAAACATCGCTATTTAAATATGCTGCGTTCAGCACTCCGGCTGGTTGATGTTAACCGGAGAGCGACCCGTGACTTGACAGAGGTTCATCACAGCAGCTTGTATATATCTCGAGATTTATCTCCCGCAGGTTTTAAACAGATCCCGAGTTAGAAGTGCTCCAGTGGTCGAAATTGGTCTAAATTTGGGGTGATGATGAGACCAAAAACGAACCCCAACTGAACGTTTGCACGTCACTTGCGGACAGCTACAGCTCTTCACAGGAAAATACAGCACGCCAAATCGAGGGATGCTCCTGAGGAGGTGTGTGAGGGCGCCGGATGCGCCAGACAGCAGTCGAAGGCAGCCAGGAACAACTCACGAGATGATGTTGTCGTGTATTCGAAGTTGCGAACGAGTAGCACAAAAAAAGTTCGCTAAAACGCTGAAATGTTTCACTTCAAGCAAAGTGGCTAAAGCACAATGGCTACGTCACCGATGGAGAAATAACCCTCAGTAAAAGATTGTTGTTGTCCAGGTGGATGATATATCTCTTTTGTACTCGCCTCGTCCAAGATGCTGCGGGAGGAAAACCTGCGTTCCCATGATGGGTAGTAAGTTATTTGGGCCCAAAAAAGTGCAACAAAGCTCAGTCAGGATTCTTGTATACAGTACTGTAGTTGCATAATTCTACAACTACGAAATACTGATCTTTGTTGCAATCCCTCTTACTCTAATTTCAAGTCGTACGTGTATGCGTACGTGTATGCTGCCGAAATGCCTACGCGCGGGTACTCGACGAAGCGTTCCCGAGGGTGCTAGCGCCCCCCTAGTATAGAGCTCACATGAATGCTTGGGGTAGAGTCATACGCCTTTTAGAATATACCCGGGTACTCGTGAGTACAAACTCTGATTGTCAATACTTACACATATCGCTGCTATGAGTAGTACTTTCGTACTAGCGAGTATTTGGGGCCCGACAATTGTATGGCACTTAATATAGCATACAAAAAGCCATAATGAGCAGGTGTATTATAGCATTTGTAACCCTTGTAGCACATACTGCAGTCAGTCCCGTTTCGGGGACAAACCACTCTAATTCCAAGTCTTTGTCCCCCAAACGGGACTGTGTCCTGAAAGGGTTAATAAGTAAGTAGAGTTATACTATAACACATATCATTCAGAATGGGCACGCCGCAACGCATACACTTCATTCGTATGGCGTCTACTGCTCTAGTACACCATGCTAATCTCCCCTGAAAAAGCGCGGAATGCTCGAGAGTGCCCAGGTATTTTTTTCCCAGATCTGGCGCGTGCTCATCGGCTTAGTACTCGCAACAACTGTCTGGACTCCCTCCAAAGAGCATGGGAACGAGAGCGGAACGGAACTAGGCTGCTCGTGGTCATTCGTTCCGTGCCGGTGCAGGGTGTAAAAAAACGTGTTTGGGTCCATGCAGAATCCTGGGCCTCGCCACCCGAATCAGTACGAACGGTATCTTCTGTAAGTGCCATGCCAGAGCACATTGTGGTGCCCACATCCATCTTCGGTGGTGTTCATCTACATCAACTAAGATCCTATATGTGCCCGTTGGGTCGGGCCGTTCGGTCGTCCCAAACAAGAAAAAGGGGGTGCAACCCTTCTTCTTCCTCTTCCTAGATATACTGTTTTTCTCGGGCTGCACTGAATCTGTTCGTTTCCCACTACCAATCAGCATCAATTCATGCAGCAAATACTATTACATTCGGTTCGTTCCAATGCTCTCTGGGGGGGTTAAAACACGCCGGCGTATATTCATAAGGGATACACAATGGAAGATCCAATTGAAGATCCACCACCACCATATGCCCTCTGAAATATTACCACACCTAGCTGCCGTATCGACGAAGACCCATCGATAAATGGTTGAAGATCCAACTGGACGATACCATTAATAGGGTTCAGAATGCAGAACGACAAGCCCGCCTGTATGGTTCAAGTCTACGAACTGCAGCATGAAATCGGACTTCCATTTTACTTCTTCTGTACCGCAGAAAACCCCATCGATACATGGTTAAGATCCAACTGGACAATACCATAACGATACCATAAAGACCAACTATTATGGGAAAAAAATTGAAGGGGTCTCAGAACTGGCTTTTTTTGCCGAAAACCGGCGATTTACTCGACGGGACTGTCAAAAACACCGGTAGACTCCTGAAGATGCTCCCCTTAGTTTTCCGAGGGCTTTCTCGAGCAATTTTCCGTTTCGCCAGAGTCGTAGTCGGACTGTTCGTCCACATTTCCAGTTCTGAGGACGTTGTGATTTTTCATAAAAAAAATCTCGAAGATCCACTATTTCTGGCCCCAGTTCTGACCAACAGCCTTATTTCTGACCCTCCAGATAAAGGTGATTAGGTGCTCCAAAATTAAAAGTAGGAGTCTGGAGAGACGGGAAATTGTCTCTGAAAGCTCGCAAAAAACTACTGGGAGCATTTTGAGGAGTCTATCGGTGTTTTTGGCTTTCCCGCCGAGTAAAATGCGTATGATCGGCCTAAAACCCCAGTTCTGAGAGCTCAGAAATATTTTCCTATAATAGTTGGCAACTATTTCAAGGGGTCTCAAAACTGGCGTTTTTTGCCGAAAACTGGCGATTTACGGGACTGCTGTCAAAACCACCGGTAGACTCCTCAGCATGCTCCCCTTATAGTTTTCCGAGCACTTTTCCGTGTTTCCGGAGTCGTATAGTTGGACTGCTGTTCGTCCATATTTCCAGTTCAAGATTTTCCATAAAAAATCTTCGAAGATCCGTTATTTCTGGCCCCAGTTCTGACCAACAGCCTTATGTCTGACCCTCCAGAGAAAACTGATCGGCTGCTCCAGAAATTAAATTAGGACTCTGGAGAAACGGGAAATTATTCCTGAAAGCTCGCAAAAAACTACGGGGAGCATTTTGAAGAGCCTATTGGTGCTTTGGGCTTTCCCGCCGATTAAAACGCGTATATTCGGCCTAAAACCCAGTTCTGAGGCTCAGAAACAATTTGCCATAAAAAAAAGTTGGTCTAATAGGCATGCGGAACACAACCCCGCCTGTAGTGTTCACGTCTGTCTATGAACTGCAAGAGGCAACATGACAAGATACCCAATGAGAAACAGGAAAGCTGGTCGAGGCTGGATTTCTGGTTTGAGAATGGGTGCAATATACACTAGGTTTATAAGTATAACGTTCGTTGGGAGATGAAAAAAGTCCCCGTCGGGACTGAATTTAACTACGCCCCCGGCGGCATGTTAGCTTACAGTGCTCCCGGAATTGGTGGTGTATCAAGGGGACGCCAGCACACTCAGGAATGCGTCGTCAAGTACCTACACGTACAGTAGATGTTTCGGCAACATATAACATACGACTTGGAAGAGTGAGGGATTTGTAACCAAGATCCGTATTTCGTAGTTGGAGCATGTTACGCAAATATACAAGAATCATGAGCTGTTTAGCCCATTTTTGCACTTTGGGCCCAATAACTTACTATTGTACCCATCATGGGAGCGTAGTTTTGAGCCCAGCAAAGCATCTACGACCACGACTCTCTAGAGATATTTCATCCACCTGGAGAATAGCAATCTTCTAGTCAAGGTCATGTCATCATGGGTGATGTAGCCATTGTGCTATGCTCCCTTGCGTGAAATGAAACATTTTAGCGTTTTCGCGAGTTTTTTGTGCTACTCGCTCGCAACTTCGGATACACGAAAACACCTCGTGAGTCGTTCCTGGCTGCCTTCGACTGCTGTCTGGCGCGCCCGACTCTCTCAAAGACCTCATCATGAGCATCTCTCGATTTGGTGTGCTGTAGTTTCCTGTGGAGAGCTGTAGCGGTCCGCACGTGGCGTGCAAACGTTCAGTTGGACGTTGTTTTTTGTCTCATTTTGTGCACCGCCAAATTTCGATCAATTTCGACCTCTGGAGCACCTCTTAGTCGAGGTGTAGGCCTCTGTTGAGAACCTGCGGGGGATCAATCTCGAGAGAAACGCAAGCTGCTGTGATGAACCTCTAACAAGTCGCCGTCGCTCTCCGGTAAGCACGAACTAACCAAAGTTCTAAAGGCAGCGCGTTAAGGTAGCGATGTTGTTTTCTGTTCGGACAAAACATCTAGATATGAAGTGACTGGAAACCCAGGGACCAGGGGACGCCTGGGTGCCAGCGTCCCCGTAAGCCAAAGTGCCTCCGGAAATATAAATATGATATCGTGCGCGATGACAGCAACCGCAAGACAACAGATGAATTATGGAGGTTGTCTACGACATCTACTGCCGTGGTGCGTGCTTTAGTTCCGTCGGTCATCGCTTCTCGCCTCAGGTATAGAGCGGTCCGGATTGCCCAAAATCAAAATATCTCCATGTATGTTTTGGGGGTACGTGAAGCTGAAAGCGTCTCCGGAAATAGACGACATGAAGCACACCACCCTAAGCGATCACGACAACCGCAGGTTACTAGGCTTGTCTGGGGATTGTCTACGGCTCTGCCGACGTCGTGTGTACAGGAGTCCGCTGGTCATCGCTTCCAGCCCAATGTACAGACCCGTTCATGTTCTAAATATTCGAAACATCTCAAGGCCTTTTAGAGGGGGCGCTCGAGGTATACATTCCTCCAAGAATAGACAATACGAAGCACACCACCAAGAGCGATCACGACAACCGTAGGATAGTCGGCCTCTCTGCGGGTTTTCTGCCGCATCTGCTGCCGTCGGTGGATGCCATAAACCACGAGCAATCATGACATTTTTAGGTAGCGCATGCCCGTAATGGTTGAACGTGTGCCGGTATGCAACTCGAGGCTGTGAGTGCGACAGCAGTACTGCCAAGGGGTGCATTATTGAAAAATATTTCAAGTGAAAAGGAAGTAAACGTTGGAACCACAGGAAAAACGAGCATTGCTATCTGCCATCCGGCACAACAACACATATTGCTTGTTCGTACTGCAGCAAGCAGCACTACAAAGTACTACGTACGAGACGCTCGGTGTCCGTGCCGTATACTTCGTATGGAGACAGCCACAGAACAGTTAGTTGAGCAGCAGTCGATCGATCTAAACATCGACAGTATAAAGCACCGGCGAATACGTTGGTGCAACAAACTCAGCAGCAGCAGCAAGAGGCAGCAGCAGCATAGCGTACAGGCACGTATAGTACGAAAATCACGCTGGCACGAGGCCTCCGTTGAGACCCCAAACAAATGTCAACTACGAGGCGGTACTCGTACAGCTTTCGAAGCAGATGGATTCGTCTTTCGTCATTTAGATGCGGAGACACATCACTGAGTGGGGGTGACATGCACAATAACCATGCTCACGGGGGCAAGCAGCAAAAACATATCGCAGAGGTAGCAAGAGCAGCAGCAGAACAGCACAGCAGTAGCACGTACATAGCAGCAGCCCCAGAGCAGTGGCATACCAGCGGCACGTGCAGCCGCAGTAACACATTATGCACGCCCGAGGCTGCCCCTGACACAACAGTCGAGCAAGGGGAACCCGGTGGCGCACGAGGAGGCAAGGCAGAAAGTACTATATCTCAGGCCGATGTGATATGAACATTGTATCGGGCTGTAGAAGCGGTTATTATATATGGTAGCCCGTAGTATCAAAGCCCAGAATACCTCAAGAGTATTCCCGGGACTCTGAAGTTTACTTTGCAGTAGAATGGTTAGGAGAGCCGATAGGAGAAGAGTAGACAAGCGCCCGAGGAAAATTCCTCGGACAAGTGTCTTTACCCGTCTAGAGGGTTCACAGAAGGAGAGCAGAGTGGGCTTGATGCCTTGAATCAAGCCCCTATCGAATCACTCTCTCTACAGCTCCCTCCTCTTATCATGAAGAGGGATAATACGACAACACAAGAAGAAGTCTCCTGAACAAGAAAAGCTGCCTTCCTAGCCAGTTCCGATAGTACCTGCATTCCATTCCCTTACCACGATACTCGGGTTCTACTACGCCGACCTACTCCGCGAGGCGGAATGCGTGCGCAGTAGCAGCAACAACAGAACAACGCAGCAGCTACACGTGGCAGCAGCAGCAGCCGTAGCAGCAACAGTAGCACATCACGCACGCCCGAGGCCGCTGTCGGCACAGCAGTCGAGACAGGGAAGCACGGTGGGACACGACGAGGGAAGGTAAAATGGCGTTGCCGTTGGAGACACTTTGTCGCTGGTGAATCTCGTCCCTGTTATAGTCAAGTTGTGGGTTGGAAATCACCGAGTGCGTGCTCGTTTCTGGCGTAAAAACTAGCCGAAAGCGTGAGAGCGTGAGATTGCAAAATTCAATGAACAATCGACGAGCGTTGGGAAGGTTGAACTCTCTGTGCGATAAATGAAAGCGCTTACCGGGGGAGTTTTTCTTGCGTAAAAACTAGATGAGCAAAGCGCGAAAGCGAGAGATAGCAAAATTCGATGAATAATCGATGAGCGTTGGGAAGGCTGAAGCCTATGCGCGATAAAAATGAAGGCACTATCCGGGGGGGGAAAGAGACGACACGTTTGACCATGGTCCAGAAGTTGGAAAGGAAAAGAAAGGTTGAAAAATAAATAAAAATAAATAAAAACAAAAAAATCACGCCCTCGAGGTTCGCAACGAAACATATTTCAGACTGACCTACTCGATTAGGGGAGCTGCGTGAGCAGCAACAGCAGAACAGCACAGCAGCAGTGGGACGTAGCAGCGGGGGCGGCAGCAGCAGCAAGCAGTACATCGCGCACGCCCGAGGCCGCCCCGACACAGCAGTCGGGGCAGGGGAGCACGGTGATCGAGGGGGGAACCAATATCATAGGCTCTGCACACTGTTCTACGTTGGGCGTTGCGGGAAATCGCCCTGGGGTCGTAAATCATCACTCTTGTTTCTTGTACGCGGACGCGGGAGAAAAGCCTTCTTTTTTATTAGTTTTAACTCTACTTCTACTGAAGAAGGGGCAGGAGAAAGCCATCCACGTGCACTCTACTCGTACTGCAGGCGGGCGCGAGTGGAAATATATCGTCAACATGCACTCCATTCGTCACCGCAGTAGTTGACGGAGGCGGGAGGAAATCATCAACATGCCCTTTATTCGTCTCCACAGTAGTAGCAGGCGGAGGCAGGAGGAGATCATCAACATGCGCTCAACTCATCTCTACAGCAGTAGGCGGAGGCGGGAGGAAATCAACAGGCAATCAATTCGTCTTTACAGCAGTAAGCGGAGGCGAGAGAAAGTCATCAACATACATGCACCCCATTCATCCCTACAGCAGTAGGCACGACGAGGACAGGCATAATCATACCCTGGAGCAAAACATGTTGCAGGGTGCGCGTAACCCGCACATGTACTTAAGCATGTACTCGTTAATAAGTTTACTTATTCTGTTGGCGGTTACGTAAGAACACAAAACGCCTTTACGACACAACAGAAACTCCACGACGCATATGACACTGCCTGCCAGTGCAGCATGTATGTACAAAAAAAAAAAAAAAACTTTGTACCTCCACCACCGTACCGCTCCTCCCGCGGCGTAGGCTCATCCGATTCAGTCGACATCAAAGACCCTGCCCTCTCTACCATACGGAGTCTGGTCACCCGGCGTGCACGGCAGCCGAAGAGGCTCGCGCCGCTCATTTCGCGACGATATGCTAGCCTACGAATATCAACATTTGTGTGCAAACCTCGTGCGTTCACACCTGAAATAGTCCGAATCGGAATTTCGACACTCGTATCTGGAACGCCCAACCCTCAACGCACAAGTAACGGCGGAGCATGAGACCATCCACCCCAGACCATATTTCTCACACTCTTGCCCCCATAAGCTGTGAAAACCCACAGAGGATGCAGCCTCCTCCGTTTCGGACAAAGGGGAAGAGGTCCAATCTGGGTGCGGGCATCGAGAACAGAATAGTTTTGCCGGTACGAGCGAGTATAGAGATCGGTTGACGGCATTTTCCCCTGGACTAGCAGCGGTTAAGGACATTCCAATGCTCAAAACTATTGTATTTCAGCAGAAGGTCTGACGGGCCAAAGGTAGGCCTGACGGGGTAAAGGTAGGCGGTCAATCAAAATCTTTTCCACGAGACTGTGACAAATCAAGCATCGACCCCTCAACTGGTTCAACTCACAGCATACGTTTTTTTTTAGTTTCTGCAAGAAACAAGCACACCACACCCGGCCACAGCTGTCAAGGACATCCCAAAGGTAAAATGTCGATATTTTAAACGAGGGTTTGACGGAACAAAAGTACGTCTGACGGGGCAAAGGTCGGCCGCCTCCCAAATTATTTGGCCACGGGACTGTTTTAAATCATTAATCGACCACTCGACTGGCCCAACTTACAGCTGGCGTATTCACTCCCGGCCGGGCGGCAGCCAGGGGACGGCGCAAGCACACCCGAGGCCGCCCCCGACACAGTCGGGGGCGGGATCACGATGAGGCAGTTTCGTACCGTGAGGTGAACCTCATCTCAGGCTAGCACAAACAACACAAAAACATACGTCTAAGAAACGCCGAGGAGCGCTGAAAGCACAGGGCCAACAATGTCGTACTAACATTCATGTTCGGCCCTTTAACCCGGTACTCGTGAGGACTCAGTGGTTTAGCCCCCCAGGTGCCCCTGAGGCTGGCGAGACTCAACTATTTCATCACCTAGATGGCCTTAGGACTGGCGGAACTCCGTGATTCCAGTCTCCCGGTACCTTGGGGCCTGGGTCCTCTAGCCTGACTGGTTCTGGGGAGTCATTGAGTGAATCAGGAGACCAGGTACCGGTATTCTGAAAACCTTCGATCGCTGGTGTGCTTTTTGTCCGATACTTTTTTAGATACGTATCATGTCAGGAGATATCTTCTGTTTTACAGTAGGTTGGCTCTAAAATTCCTGATTGGCTTGTTTCGCTGATCTCTCTCGTGCATGATACACCGGTTAATTTGCTATGATTCTAGGCTTTCGCAGTCGCATGGTGTCTGTGATCTAGAGTTGTACCCCTTCCAGCACTCGCGGCCAACGAGCACTCGAAATATCTGGGAAAACCATATCCGGATACTCGAGAGTATTTTGGGCTATTTTAGGCGAGTACCCGGGTACCCGTTAAAAACACGAATACACGAGTAACAATCTAAACGTGGAGTACTCGGGTGGCCACGACTTTGAGCTTGTTCAGTCCCTAACGTTGCCATGAAGAGATATTGAACGCGTCACTATTCGGGTGATATAGTGTTGATGAACCCTTGCCAGGTGCTACTGTGTGACACGCTTGCGCTGATTGCGACTGAACTATCTGGTTGTTTGAAAAGACATACTACACATCATTTGATATTACCCTTCCGAACCAGAAACAATTGAGTGAACTACGGATTCCCGACGTCCACATTATATGTGTAGACGATGGAGAAACGAGCAGGGCGAAAAAATACTCAAGAGAGCAGAGTGAGCAGAGCGGGTGCTTAACTTTGGTGCCTCGACATCTACCGTAGAGAACAACCATGATTTCGATGACTACAATATCTGGTGTACTATATGATATGCTTGGAAGGCTGTAGTAATTCTGACCGGTGAGGAATGATCCTTGTCAGCTCTACAATATGATCGTGATACTCTTTACGTACAACTCTCCTTGTAGAAGATGTATTGTAGAACTAACATGTTTGTAAAGTCCGTGATCGCACCGCTTCTGCTTTACCTATGTAGTACACAACATGTAGTTACATGCGTTACCTGCTACGTTGGGCTATGAAGATATATATACTGTTAATAAACACTCTACTCAATATTGATAATGACAGCAGGCATGCTTATTTCTTTAACACTAATCCTAAATGAAAGTCGGGTGCGGCAAAGAATTCACATGCATCAGGCGTTGCATAGGGACTTTGTCAACCCCCGGGACTATTATCGGTGGGAGGGCGAATTGAGCTAAAATGTACACATCTATTCGTTCACAAAACATAAACCACTGAAATAAACTGTAAGCTCTGACGTTTAATCTCAGTGGCGTATTCTAGATATACGAACACTTGATATACGACAGCATTGGCTTGCCGTTGTCAGTGTTAATGCGCCAATTAGGGTCCCAAACCGCCATTAAGAAGACAGGAAACGCAAAAGTTGATCGTGTTGAGAGCGGTTGGCGAATGAGCCTGCCTGCCCTAATGTGTGTTTTCGATTGCGTTGAAATTGCCGCACAAGTCGTTGGACGCTGTAGAGTTTGTCACACCGAATCACGTCAGCAGTAATGACATGAGAGATGACGAATTTGGAAGTTGATGACCATCATGATGACACCTGTGTCGTGTTCATGTGATGAGGTCCGTTGTGTTTGTTCCGTGTCTCGATCGGCTGGAGACGTCATTGCCGGTACTCTACGAAACGTTGATCAATTCGGACGTTATGCTGTACAACGTCGTTTCGATGGACCACTTGTTTACGTTTTCTGAAGGTGACGACGAGACACTTGAAGTCGTGAACGAGCGACGCGAAATCGCTGCAGTTGGTGGAGTCAGTACGATTGAATGGAGTAGGGCTGTACGCGTCCACCACATTGTTCATGTACAGTAGAGTCGATGGATATTTCAGTGTGAGTGCTGTTGCTGTTGCTCTGTGTTCCAAGGATGAGATCGTAGGCATGATGCCACTCTTCAAGGTTTTCATACCCGGTTTCGAATGCGCCTTCCCCAAGGCTTCGCGAACGATAGTCGGATCACTATCACTCTGTTTCCCCATAGAGGCGCTCTAGCTACACGGTGGTGATGGTTGTGCTCACAGATCGCATCGCCTGCACGAATCCTGGTGGGTCGTTGAAGCACGTCACAGCAGGCCTCTTCGCACGGAAGGCTATCTTGCCCTTGGCATACATGTGTGTCTCCTCCAAGTGCCACCCCTCCAGCGTGTACTTGTTTCCGAGGATCTCGTGGCCCACCTCGAGTGATGGTCTAGAGTGGTTGACCACCGGTTTATTCCCATCGCTCGCGTCTCCGGCTGACGGCGTATCTCCGCTCACCTAGACTACAGTTCGAGAGTTCGCGCAGCCTAGTGAAAATGTCGGCCAGCTCCGCACTACTTGGGGCCTGGACGATTCGAACTGTGTTGTCGATGGTGTTGACGAGGCGGAGGCGCGATGTATAGTCCCGAATGCCCTTGAACAGGGTATTTTCGTCGCTTCAGAGAACTTCACCGTAGTGGCTATTTTAGCCAAAGTTGGCTGTGGTCCAATTCAACCAGCTACATATCGGTGCTGATATTTGGGAATGGTACGAATGGAAGTATCTGGTGCAGGCTGATCGTGTCTGTGTCTGTGTACCCACGAGCGGTAAATGCCGTTCAATAGGAGTGACTTGGAAGGTCGTCATCATTCCGTGTCGTCCATCGTGATGCTGAGTAAATAGCGTTCCTCACACCTGCAGGTTCAAGACATACAGCCGACAAGCCGCGGGCTGCTTATCGTGTAGATGACACACATAAACGGCGTAGTATCGCGACACCGAGTCGTTGCGCAGAGGAATGGCGATGCCACGCTCCCTCGTTACTATCGTTGCCTCACGCCTATGCATAAGATGCTGCGGTTTATCTCGTACACGTCAAGCTTCGTGCCCGACCGTCAATAAAAGTCGTTTGGAAACTGTCGAGCACACGTTCAAGATGAAGTCGGGGGAATTCCTCAATCTGAAATCTTCGGAGTTAACAAACACCACTTTCGGCATTGAGACAGGCGAGTCCAAAAATACAAGCAGCTACGCGTTGGTTCCAGCCGATCAAGCCACATTTTGCCAGACACGAACGCCGCTCTCAGTATCTACTTGAATGTGATATATTTGATATAATACTGACCGCCATGAACAGTGAAGGAGAGTGGCATATATTGTTTTTCAGGTCGAGGTCCCAGAGCTGGCGCCTATGGAGAAAATATGCCCCGATCGATCACGGACCAGTAGCAGTCAGGCGTTTCCACAGCAAAGAACGATTTGTTTATGCATACGTACCTGGTATACGTTTCTAAACGAGCCGGTTCCAGGTACTCGAAGTCATGTTTGTAAACGATTTCGCGCAACTATTGGAAGATGCAACTGCGTAGGGCTAATATCAAGTCATGTGAGGCGCCAAACATTGCGAATATACTGAAACTATGTGATTGCAAGGCAACTGCGAAATACACACCAGGTGTGTTCTCGCACAATAGCATAAATGTTCACGCCGTTGTTCAGAGATAGATCCTTGAATTTTGCGCGCGTTTTCCATGAGCCCCTGTCGGCGCCTTGACGAGAGTTGTTTTTTTTTAGACTTTTTTTGTTCCTTGAACGGCGGTTCGTTTGGAATCTTGAGACCCAAACATCCAAAAACAGAAACAAAAAACAAATATACGACGAACAAAACACCGTCCGTTGACTAGTCGACAGAGGCTCATAGAACACCTGTACAAATATTCAGAACGTACGTGGTTGGGGCCGGCTAGAACCAGCGTGTACAACTAGAATGTTGTTGACGTGTCGCATATTTCGTTCCATGTTATCGCTCCGTATCGTTCGTATTCCAATCTTAATGAAAATGCTTCACGGAAGAACTCTATCCACTCCACTTTCCGGGTTTCCGGGTGACTCTAGTATTCACCTGGCAGATGTGTTATCCGAACGTAAAATCTAGTCGTATTTATCGCGCCGTGTTTGGATCTTCGACCAGGTCGCGCCTTAGTAGTGAGTGAATGGTTCAGCTCAGCATCTCATCTACAGCCCCTTTTGATTATTTTCAGATCGGGCGACCGCGCCTTTTCAACAAAACCCGACACCTCGACTTAGACGTGATTGAAATGAGCAAAAAACAGAGCACCTGAACGCTTGTACTTCACTCTCAGACAGCTACAGCTCCTCACAAGCAATCACAGCAAGAAAAATTGAGTCATGCCCTTATTGGAGTATGTGAGGGTGTCGGGTGCACAGAAAGCAGTCGCAGGCGGCCAGAAATGACTCTCGAGGTGTTTTCGTGTAGTCGCAGTCGCAAACCAGCAGGACAAAAAACTCGCAAAATCCCTAAATATTTTTTTTCACTCGCGGGCGCCTACAGTAGTATAATGGCTACGTCACCGACGAAAAAATGGTTTTGAACAAACGTTGGTTGGTCTCCTGAAGGGTGGTTTGAACGTTCAAGCTGACGTCATCGGAAAAGTGCCCGCAGGGAAAATACTTCCTCGTTTCGTAGGGGCATCAAGGGTTTAGGCCAAAACAACTCGAAAAAAGGCTGAAAGTCTCTGCATTCTTGTTATTTAGAGGCACTTGTTCTGAAATTTCGAAATGCGCACCAGGTGTCTTTTTTGCGAAGATCTTCCTCTATTTCCAAGTCGTATGCATTTTTTGTTGAAACGCCTACCGGCGCCTTCTTGACACTGGATTCCTGATATATCCTCAGTCCCCTTAACGATTCTAAGAAAGTCAGTACTCGCGTACCCGCATCTCACATGTTGTCGGTGGGGTCCCTTGATGCGGCTGCTGAGTCATCCACAACACCAATCACTCCACACCACAAATACCTTTCATAATGGTAGTCATAGATTATTGCTTTCGAATGCTACAAGGTTCCCGATATATGTTTTCTGGTCTTGTGATTGCAACTGAACCACGGTCATTTCTTACAGAGCGGAACTCGAAGAATGAGTTCATCTTGGTGTGATGATTGTGTAGAAATCGGTCACCAGGTGGGACCAGGGATATTAGTTTCCCACCCTGTGGTGGTACTTGGAATTACAAGCACCGACAACCCATCATGGTAACGATGTGCGTGCCTACGCTGTCCTCGTGGTGGTCGAGGACCTTGGTTCGTCGCTCAGCGTCTGGTCCATCACCCAGTTGGCCTTGGGAGTTATGGCTTTTGTTCTCAAAGATGACTTTTGTGTTGTGTCCTTTTGCATTTCGGCTTAGCATGTTCTGGGATTCCCACAAAGATAATAATTTGGGTCACCACAAGCAGTAAGCGCCTGTTTCAAGGCAGGGGTGTTGCGACCAGATCACAAGTTACCGTTACAACCTGCTGTACCCCTCAGTAAGCTCTGCCTCTTTCATTCACACTCCCCCATGCTGTTAATGCAGCCGCGACATCGGCAACGGTGTTTTAGCGGCAATAATCTGTTACCAAGATAGGTAATTGGTGAATGCCTTTGAATCCAGTGTTTAGTTTAGCCCTGATTCCATTCGTGGAGCCCACCCCACGCACTCACCCTCAACCAGTAGCGAAGCGTGGAGCGCTTGACTTGAGTTTCCTCTGTGGGAAACGCCGGGGTCCCGCGGCACCCGGGATGGACAGGATCCCATACCCGGACAATGAATCCTTCCGTGCATCTACAACTTCGACGAACCGGGGAAGAAAGTGATTATCCCTCTGGTGGATACCGCCGCACACGCTGTGGAACCCCAACCTCACGGACGGATGGCTGATTGGCTGGGGCTCGTGCAGCCAGCGCCACTCGGGAAGGATAAGGTCCCACCCTCGGATGAAAGATATTACATGTGTACAATTTCAACATGCCGCGAACGAAACCGAAAATCCCCCGGTTCGATACCACCCCGCACGGTGTGGAAACCCCAACCTCACGCATCGATCACTCATTCGCTAGGTCTTGAAGTTCGGCTTCACGCGCGGAGGATGGGATTCCATCACCAGATCAAAAACACATACATAATTCTACAAATGTGACCAACCGTGGACGAAACGGTGACCCCCCGGATTGATACGGTCCCGGTCGATGTGGAGACCCCAACTGCGCTGGACGATCACTGATCGGCTGGGGTTGGTGGAGCCTGATCGCTGATTGCCTCGGATTCGTGCAGCAAACTAGGGGCGATAAATGCGATTCGCCGGGTCTATATCCATCCGCACGCTGTGGAAATCCCAACCCCACTAAATGCTCGCTGATGACCTGGGTTTCATGGAGCCCGCGTCACCCGGGGAGGATAGGGTGCCACTCCCAGATCAGAGACCAATCCATACATCTGCGAATCCAACAAACCGGGACGAAATCGGCGATCCTCAGGGTCGATAACGCCCCGCAAAGTTTGCAAACCCAAATATTACTGAAAGATCGCTGATTGGCTTTGGTAACACCGAGGTTCCACCGCACCCACGGAGGGAAACACTATACCATGCCCTCCCGACGCTTGCTACGCTAGGGGTAGTAGGTTGTGGGCGAACTGGTTCTAACTGACGGGGCTTCTCCACTCAGGAACTACCAAATATCATTTGGATCTAATGCTATTTTTCGATATACACCGAGGCCATGGCATTGTTCATCGGGTCGCACTTTCAGTTTTTTCAATGTCAGGCCTTGGGTGGAGTATAGAGCTCCTCGAGTGAGGAGCCTCAGACGATATTAGGTGCCCCCCTATCGAAGCATGCATCTCCCCGGACACAAATCGTTCCATAAATTACGACTCCAACACACGGGCCTCAAGACACGGGGACGAAAACAGTGGTCCAGCAGGATCGATACAACCGCCTACGTTGTGGAAACCCCAACCCCTCCCAGACTGGCGGATTGAAGATTGACTGTGATTCGTGTATCCAGCGCCATCCGGGGAGGATACGACCCCACCCCGAATAATACACCATTCTGTACATCTACAACTCTACTTACCGGGGAGGAACGGTGGTTCCCCGGGTCGCTATCGCTCCGCACGACGTGGAAACTCCCTCCCCACTGGCTGATCTCTGGTTGGCTGGGGTCCCGGGACGCGTAAAGCCAGCGCTGCCCGAGACGATAGGGTCCAATTGCTGGATCATAAACCCTATTCTATACATCTACAACCTTGACGAACCGGGCACGAAAAAGATGGTCCCCCTTCGGTATTTCCCCCCATTGTGTGGAAACTCCGACTATATTGGCTGAATGCTGATTGGCATGGGTTCATAAAATCAGCGGCACCCGAGGAGTGTAAAGTCCCATCCGCGGAACGAAAACATTTTACACATCTACAACCGATAAAATGGGAATGAATGTGGTTATCCCCCGTGACATACCGGCCCGCACGATATGGAAACCTCATTCCGGCCACACCATTGTTCCAATGGGGTCGTGAAGCCGGCGGCCCCTACCCATTGCGGGCAGGAAGGTCCCCCGAGTTCATTAGTCATGATCTGAAATACCTATGACAAAGTATGACGTAGTTAAAGGTTGGACATGAATCACTACCTACGACTTTCGCTTGTCGCGGTCCAATATGAAAACTAACACGCACGAAGCACGCCGATTTTCTCGCTTGTTCTCGTGGAGTACATAAGGCACGTGCTACCTCAGGGGCAGCATTCTGTGGCCAACAGAATTATGACTGGTCTGCCGCATTAACCCAATTTCGTTGGAATACCCACGACCGTAGTGTTTTACGATATTGTTCGCGGTTAGCTTAGGCTTTGGTGCTATTAATCGGTTGCGCGTTTAGTTTTTTTTAAATCAGTTTTTCAGTGAGGTATACAGATCAAGTGAAGAGCATCATAAACTGTAGGCAATACGTCTACCGTAGCACGCGTGATAGCCTATTAGAAATGCGAATCGGGGCGAACGTTCGATTGAATAAAAAGCAATTTCTGTGATGAGGACTAGATATACTTTTTAAAAAGCTGTCGGCTCGCATAGATGTCGAGCGAACTCGACCAAGCGAAGCGAGCCCCAAACATTCCCGCCCGGATGGTGGAGGGGTCACCGTAGAAGGACAATGACAGTCTAGATATATCGCAAAAATAATGCCAACCTGTTCGATGTCGATTGGGCCGTTCGATAAAATCGGGCGAACTGACTGCTATCCATAGCCATATACACTTTAGTACCGATGCTGCACATCAATAGCTTCAACAACGTTTGGCTCAAGTCCCTCGACGCCATTTTCAGTTACGTCGAGCCGCTAAAAGTGGTGAGACTTACTAGCCCTTGGTGATGTTTGTCGCCCGCGCTTGGTTGTATCGTATACTTTGTTGACGGATTACCAGGTACCAGGTGTCAATGATGAAGTGAAGAAGATTGTCGAAACGTTTCGTAACAGTTTCTTCTCGGTGAAAAAATGGGTCGCGACGTGCAATACCTTTTTTGTCCCCATCGAAGACTGCTTGCTGGACGCGCGCGACATCGAGAAGCTCCGAGCCTCTACGTCAAAGGATTTTGTGACCGCCACGCCAAAACCGATGCCATCCTACATCACTGGCTCCTCCGTGAGTCGTAAGGAGGTCAAGTCCGTATTTAGGAGGCATGAAAAAAGTTACTGGCTTTGCAAAAAAGTCGCCGTCTCTTTCGACGGAACGATTTACCGGGCGACCGACGCCGAGATCGAAGCAGCACTGGATAAGGAGGAACATGCGCCTTCAACTGATGCAGCCCTCTACGTGAAGGCTGTACAGGAGATCCGCCGGCAGCAGGAAATCGCGAGGGGCCTCAAACGTAGCAGTGGTTAAAACACTAGCAAGCACTTGAGCACGTTGTATGTCCCTGTCGTTGTTGAACCATACAACGCAGACGAAGCATAGCAACGGGCTGAGGTTGCTGTGCTGTGATCAGTGTGCACGGTAGAAAGTTTGGGCCTCGCCGTTTCAACGGTAAAATGTCGGGACCAAAATGCTTGTCTCGAGAGTAGGGATAGTCATACCTTGCACAGTGCAATATGGCAGCACGTCGGTTTGTGGGGATTATGAATATTTGGACGGCGATCGCTGCTTTGTTTTTAGATTTCGTTGTTGCAGACCTGAAGCTAAGCAGCAAGGCAGCGTTCAGAAGTGAAGGTAGCAATGCATGTTTCTGTCACTAGCGACATCATGCGAGTATTTCAGATTTTCTGGCATAGAAGTTATGCTTCGCTGGGGTACAGCACGCCGGCCTATACGGCCAACAGACTTGGGCAACGTTAGGGGTAACGCTGAGTTCCTTCACGGGTGAGGCTGGTGGTCCTCGTATAACGTATGGTACGCCTACAGTAACAGCATGCCGTCGGGTGTCGCTTCTATTTGTCTTGGTACGTCGGACCGAAGTGCACCTGGCGGGCTTGTCCTTGAATTACTGCATAGCGTATGATCAGTTTGTGCTGGGCGGGCGAATAATGTTCACTTCTTTAGGTCGTCCGTATCATACCATACAAGGAATACATTGTAGTACAATAATGGAACCGCAGGTGCTCTGTATCAAGACATCCGTTGTCGGCAAGAAGCTTATAATTGGTATTGGTATGTGTTGACAAGTTGGCAGTTCTTGATTTTGGCATGTCATCAATGAAGTGGCCTCACGAGGGTATTTAGTTGCAAAATTGACTCTTGACCGTTTCCTCCTTCCTCTTCGTAAACAGAGACGGCGTACGTACTACTGTAACACATCGTTGCGAGTATTGGTACCTGTGAAAACGGAATCTGCTCATGATGTAAAGCGTGCTTTGATAGAGGTAGCATGTGTTCGGCCGTCGTATTTTTTCTGATTGGCAGGGTTTTCCAACTGATAACTTCCCCCCGATATCGTGGAACCCGAGTTGTGTTTTGTTTCATGATTCGTTGAATAACTCGGTGATAGAGTTGTTCATCGGGATTATACTTGAATAGTTATGGAATTACTTGTTGTGTGGTGTATAGAGCTCCTCAAATGGGAAGCTTCACAAACGTCAGGCGCTATCCAAGTCTTGGCACGAGTGCTATGTTGCAGCGTTATGCGCCCCTATGGAGGTCGTACTGTCATCATATCGTGTTGTACGGAAGGATAGATGCCGAGCGCGAGAACATCACCTTAGCAATTTGAGGATGATTTGCAGTAGTAGGGTGTTCAAAGGCGGTGGAGGAGTGACTAGACCCGACGACGCTCACACTCCCTGTCTCTCGCAGCTCTTCTCGCGTTTCGGCAAGTGTTGTCCGATACCGCTGGTTATCTACATAAAATATTTTGCATGCTAACCACAAGTCTTATTGAGCTGAGTGTTTACCGTTAACCCAAGCCAACCTTTCACGCTGGAGCCCAATTCTCGCAGAATCCCTTCCAGTCAATAATCTACTGCAGGCGACCGGGAGTATATACGTGCGATCCCTTCGACAGGCAGATTTGGAGCATATGTAGGACCACGTCCTATGGTATGTCGCTTCACGCTCCCTGGAGAGCACGACGCGGAAGCACTTCGGCCCACCATCTACCCTAATTGCTCGGAGGCAGTTTTTTTCCAGTTTCCTCGCAGCGTCCCTTAGACTCATCAATCTTCAGCAAACGGCCAGGCTGAAAGTCGCATTTACATTCGCCCTCCAGCACGAAAAACGGCAATTGTGTTCCCCCGGTTTCGGGTATATAGCTTCGCCCTTCCCTAGAGAACATGACGCGCGCGTTCTTGAGAGCATCTATCACAATTTACTCCTGTTTTGGAGTAGGTAACGAACATCTTCATCCTGAGACGTGTTGGTTGTTGGCGTGGGTGTGTGTGAATCCATGAATATATATGTAGCTACGGAATAAGCGGCCCTCCCGCCCCCATGGCAGCAGGGTCACATGAGGTAAGTGGAGGTATTGCATACGAACCGATACCATGGTATGCCTTGTGGCCTTCACCTGGTATTTGTTACCGTTAAGTGGGGCGTGTGATTTCGTGTACTTAAACCTGTTGTTACAACATATGAAATAGTGAAGAGTCATATAGTTGATACGATGGCATTGTGTATATGCAGTAGCTCGTGGTAAATATAAGGCGCTTCACGCAGCGGGCGGTTTCGCCCGCTACGCTAGCTCACGAAGAACAATGGAACGGAACGCAACAGAGTCCAAACGATGAGGTGCAAACAGGCGACTTGCAAGTGCCAAGAGGTCCATGCTCCATCCACTACCGGGACGTCGCATGCATGTAGGCACATATCTTCCTTTGATATGTACTAAACAGAAAGCACAGCACCGCACCGTAAAACAATGGAAATTGAATGGAAGATATGGAAAAGACAAGAAAAAAAAAAACGTTCCCTCTGAGGTAATTATTTCCCGCCTGGTTGGGGCATCCTTGCGACGGCAAAACGAATAAATCGAACAACAGAGTCGCTCAGCCTCGTACGCTGCCCGCCCCTCTCGCGCCCACCTCACCGCCGACTCTGTCCGGGTGAAACTTTTCTCCCTCTCTGCCCCAGTGAGCCCCGTCGCGCACTTCGCGTGAAGCCCAGTGTTCACCGTGACCCTCGTTCGCCAGCGCGACAGCGCTGGCACTCAGACTGCGTAGCTCGCTCTGTGAAATTCAGTTTGGTCGCAAAAAAACAAGCACCGACTGAATCTTCGTTTTCACCCCTAAACGATCCTTATAGAGCTCGTACATATTATCGTGCTCTGTGCACACAGACAAACAAACGAAAAAAATAGGAAGAAAAAAACTAAACTCGCCGGCAAGCAGTAGTAGGAGGCGGCATCCAAGTGGGAGCTCCGAGATGCCAGCGATGTAACAAACCGACCACGCTCAGGGCAAATATATCTATTGTGTAATATTGAGTAACACCTGTACCCGAAGAACCAAATTGTGATTGCCGTCTTTGATTTGTATTTAACTTCATAGATTTGGGAGGTTTGTATAGATATGTGGTAGTACTACTGTGTAACGTCAGACAGTGTACCCACAGAGACGATAATGGTGGAGCTTATTTGGAATGTATCGCGCAGAATAAGATGCGCACCGAGGACAGGGTGATAGAAAGATGCCTACGAACGGTAGTGGACTGACGAGTGTTTATTGTGATCGGTCTCGCACAGAAGACCATGGAGTGATCACTATCAGTGGAAGCTGCCATCCACCACATTTATTAATAGATCATATATAATAGTAAAGTGTGGATTCCCAACGATACTCTGGAGCTGCCTGTGGGACCAACTGGGACGTACCTCCAGCCAATCGGCAAAACGAAGGAAGACGGGGGAAGCACGTGTTGAAACCTCCGCGGTGGTCACATATTCGCGGTACTTTGGCGGATAGCCTCCTAGTCGAACACGCAGAAGGGTAGCCGGAGGAAGAGAAAGAAGATGTGGAGGGCGTAAGGTCAGAAATTGTGTACCAATATCAAGGAGCAGTTCGTAAATAGACAGGGTAGATGTGGTGCGTGACCGGGTACAGCAAAGTGGGTGGTAACTGTAGTAGGACACAGCAGTCACTTTCGCGCTTGAACCCCTCGTCGACGGCATCGTTTTGGGGCTTAGATAAACAATGATCTGCGGAGAGGGCGTTTGAATACGGGGCACAGTGAGGGTAACAGGAGGGGCATGGTACATGGAAGAAATGGACAGCACACGCCGCGTTGTTATCTAGACTGTGTTTGACCTAAAACAGAAAACGAGGTTAGATTACGAGTACAGCAGTATAGTAATCATAGTAGATCGTTCGTGAGCTATTTGGCAAGTATTCATATGGTAGCGTGCGTGTGTGTTTGTTATGTAAGCGTGTGGATGTGTGGATACTGCTGTTTGATTGATAGAAGGACGTACTCGTAGGAACTACCGGTACCTCGGTGTGTGGTATTGGGATTGCGGATGTGCGGATACTATTATTACTGTTTGCTGAAGTCGTACTTGTAGAAATTACCGGTATGGGAGTTGCAGCGGTAAGCAGCAAGGAAGACTGATAAGTCACGAGGAAGGCGGGTGCGCGTGCTGTCGCCTGCCGTGGGTTACGGACTGCGAATTGCGTGATGTGTGATGTGTGATGTGTGATGTGTGATGTGTGATGTCGTCGTTGCTCTACTGAAGTGTAAGATTTTCATGTTTCTTGTTCGTCAACATGCGTTCGTGTACGCGGGTGAGTACTGATATTTGTTGTTTCGTAACTACCAGGTATGGGCCTGTGTACGCGTGTGTGTGATACTGTATAACATCTCCTAGAAGGTGATAGAGAGGTGTGTGCTGGAGGCGGGCATAAACGTTGTACCAACAATCACTGACAGGTCGTTGACACAGACTGGTGTTCCACTGTCGTCTGCGGTGGGTACACGGACGACGTAAGGTGTGGAGCCGTCGTCCCTATATTCTAGTTTTACGTAAGATATATTCCAGTTTTAAGTAAGATATCTAAGTTTCTTGTCGTAGCCATGCGTTCGTGTACGCGTTTCTCAGCTGCAGTATTATGTGCTGCCAGGAGGTAGAAACGTATCTGCGAACAGGAGATAGAAACGCCGTTGTGCTGAGTCGATTGTTTCAGAGGCCAGAACAATAAAATAGCTAGATGGAGGCTTGTCAAGGCGGAGACCAATGACGACGCAGGGTGATACTTCGTCGTATCGTTGGACTGGTGTATGCTTTGCCGTCGTCTGTACATTAATGGATGTGTGTGTGGTCGTCGTCGCTGAAATACGTCGCAATGTTCCGGGATAAAGGTGTACCGTAGGCTTCGTCGTGCAGGTCCTGGCGAAGAGAAGTGCTTGGAAGGGCCGATCTAAGCATTGCACCGTACGAACATGCAGTAGGACAGACCGTGTAGCAAATGCAGCGGCCCGGCGATGAAATAATTATTATTCTGAGAAAACAACAAAGATACAGTGGGCACCAAAGCTCAGCTCCATTTTCAATATGTTAAGTGGGCATCACGGCTATCTGCCTATACTTAATACGTATATATACAAGGTTTTCCTTCCGAGGGGGGGGTAAGATGGAGTCGTTTCTTGTATGAAGACTACTTCGTTTGTTTGGCTCTGGGCTACCCCGCCAATTATTGCGGAATAGCCCAAAGAAAGCCAACCAAACAAAGTTGTGTTTGTGTAACAAACAATATGATGTAACCGATGGCAGGTGACGTAAGAGTAAGGCGAACAACAACAGGGTAATACCAGGTACTATTTAGTCCGGGGCAAGTTCAGTGGTGCATGGCATGGAGATGATATATTGCGTATAGGCTATTGTGGTTTGAGGAGGGTTCGGTATGGGGAAGAAGGTACCAGTGCCCGCAAAACTACGGTTCGGCTATAGAAATAAATGTCGTACAGTTGGTGCGCGGCCGCGATTTCGATAGGAGCGATTCCTTCGGAGTCGTCGTGTTATAACAATAACGACGGTGACGCAGGAAAAGGCCCAAATCAATGTGACTGGATCCTTGTGTATATATCTATATAAATATATGTATATACATTACATTGTTCGTCTGAAGACACGGTTTACATTATAATTATTACGATGAAGAGGGGTACTACGTACCCACATGCCCGAAGAAAGCATTCACCCACGTACGAACCGACTGACCTACTCACACACCTATACACGCACCCACGAATCATCGACAAACCCACCAACAGACCCACCCACCCACAACGCTCAGCCCAAGTACTGCTGTACGATTAAAAACGTAACACTCAAACCCATACAGTTGCTGTACGTGACCACAAAACGAAAAAACAAAACAGGACTAAAACCAAGGGTGTGTGAAATACGAAAATGGAACCCCCTCCCCCCCCCTCGACCGGCCCATTTTTTTCTTTTTCTCGAACAAAGTATGCATTTCGAAGCCTTGTTGACGCCAGTTGGTCGGCAAGACGTTGTCGAAAGGCTGCTACATCTTAGCCGTACGTGCGTTGTTAAGATTTAATGCATGTCTTTCTATGTGTGTTGTTGGGTTGTTCTTGTTTGTTGTTCAAGTTAATGTACGGTTTATCTTGGCTTAATTACTGTCGTTTGGGGTTTATGCAAAACAGCCACAAATAAAACGATTTTTCGTTCCAACTTAATCCAACTGGAACAAAAACAGCGCCGCCAAGATGTGGTCGGAAAAAAAAAAACGGTAATAGGGTTTGCTTCTTGATAAAAGTACGACGCCCTGTCGCTTTGGAGTAGACGAATTATTTAGGACCATCCACCACACTGACTGGTCCAGATACAATATTCATTTTACGAACACCAGAATGCCGCGATATTCGCAATTTTAAATGCAATGAATGGTCGATTCGTTTTGGGTGCTGATTTTGTTCAGATTTTGTCATGCTTTTTTCACGACGACTCATATATTTCTTGATTTTAGTATGGTAAGGGTTTCGAACATGTTTTCTCGGTTGTATTTTATTCCCTCGGCTCTTGAGATCATGACCGAGGTCGTCTTAGTTCTCATTTTGGCGTGTTTTCAAACGTTGTCAGCCGAAATCAAGTGGACGCATTGCCCTGCACGGACCGTAGAGTTCGAGGTTTGGGGCGAGATATGATCGTTGTACCAGGTACCTGAATAGCTTCATAGCCAAACCTAATCGGAGCAGAGCTCGTTCGCTGACGAGCGTGCCCAGCAGACCGATCGAAATCCTCGCACATTCGTTGGAGTGGGCATAGGTACCGAAACAAAGTGTTCATGAAAAATGAAAGACGCGGGCGATTCAAAACGCGTGCGGCAACTCAAAACCGTCCTTACTTGAAATCCGTCGGGCGGCAAGTAGAGACCGTGTTACATGTCGATCGCAGGTCGATAATCAGTCGAACAGACAAGGAAATAGGTGAGTCTCTTTATGGAAGGGACTAACAATGTATCAGGCGTGATGTATCGCCCAGCCTCGGAGATGTGGGCGCATGACAACTGTTTGGTACACTCGGAGTTCTGCGTGGCTATAGGATACTTAGCCTTCTAAAATAGGCTGGCTCGCCTAGTCGGGTCAACCGAAGGAGAACAGAAGATACTTAGAGCTGCAATGACAAGGGCCATCCACGAGGCAATCTTGTGTTAAGTATCAGGGAACGACACGTACACATGCTTATTCGTGAACGTTCTTGAACTTCATCTGGAGTCGAGAATCCATTCGCCACAAATGCAAGCAAGGCTTCAAACCAAGCGGTACGTAGGGTGCTTGTCGGAAGACTCCTAGAAAACTCTTCCGAAATGTGTAACCCTTGTAAATCTGCGGGGATCCCGGAAAGATTTGCATAAAAGCGCGTGGAAAATCTGCCGGCCGAAGTAAACCAACGAGCTTACTATTTGAAGCGCAAAACAAGCGTACTGCCGATACACCACCTACAGGCCTTTAGAATGTTCAACAGCAAATCATTTTCCGAGCACCCATCCCAAGACCGTCTTGCCATAAACCCGACGAAACTAACTGAAGCGTATATTCTGT
Source organism: Macrocystis pyrifera (assembly GCA_031763025.1). Classification (NCBI taxonomy): domain Eukaryota; class Phaeophyceae; order Laminariales; family Laminariaceae; genus Macrocystis; species Macrocystis pyrifera. Next base: position 12,366,338 of record JASSKH010000015.1, read on the forward strand.
ACGATTTCCAACATACGAACTAAATAGGTTCCGCGCAGACTTTCGGAGCGGAAACCTGGCCAGTGGTAGACATCCTCACTCATAAACAAGACGCGTCAATTTTGCACCCATGCCGCATTAAAATCAATCGACCGACCTCGGTCAGACATTCCGCACGAAATATATTGGAGAAATATTCGGCGCAATGGTTCCGCGAAACACTTAACTGAGAGGTCCGGCAAGCTCCTGCACTATGTCCGGTGCAAAACTACCGCAGGCGGCCAATATCTCGCCAAACACGCCACTCGCGCCAACAAAAATTGCCGCCAGCAGTCCGAACCCTTCCGTTCGGTACGACCATACCAAGCCCTGCAACTGCCAAAAAATATCAAGGTACGGACCCTTCGACAAGATACGTTTGTTAACATTCCTTCTAAACGCGGCACAGCACCTATCGGTGAGCCTCGTAGGGGAGCCGCAAGAGAAAAACAAGATCAACATCGAGATCGCAAGCATCAGCAACCCGCCAAAGGTCATGACAATGCCGGATAATGCCAAGTAAAATTCTACCCACGAACCACCTTGGCCCCCACAGGAAGAGTTAGTAGAGAAATATATGCTCGCAATCCCGCCGAACATATATATAGTCGCCCACGAAAAGGGAGTCAAGAAATTTACGATCACTGACGCTCCGCAGGTTCGCATATCATCGGAGGGGATCTTGTGCACGGATTTAATATCAAGTGGCGACCGATAAATGAGGGACAGAGTTGAGGCTGAGAACACCTCTACCCAGAGGCCAAAGATGAGCGTGAACATCATCACTCCGTTCGTGATTGAAGCCTCGTAGTCTACCTCCTCTTCCCGTTCGGCACTGCTTATCGCATCGTCGTCAATATCGCCAATGGCCTCATCAAAGCAAATATCGTGCTGAGCTATCTCCGAAATGACGACAGCGGCGGAAATCAAGTTTCCGGCGACGAACATGGCCCATTTCTTTCTACGCTTCTCCACCTTCACTACACTGTTGCCACCCGGCTCGGCCTGCGCAACAGCGGCGCCAATGGGAGCGCTTGGCACGCCATTCCTAGTGTCGCCACCACCGACGTACTCGTGATAGCTTGGTGGCACAGATCCACTTGGTGGGACGCCATTCCCACCAGCATACTCCCCATAGCTTGGTGGCACGGGGTTGCTTGATAGGACGAAATTCCCGCCGACGAAGTCCCCGTAACTTGGTGGCACAGGATTTGTTAGCGGGACTGGATTCCCGCCCACATGCTCCCCATAGCTTGGCGGCGCGAGATTGCCCCGTGGGACAGGAATTCCGCCAGACCCTCCCCGATTTGCAGTGTATGCCGGATAGGTCTGCCCCGAATGCGCGGTGTAGGTGGAGGCCTGCAAATGGCCCTGGTGGCTTGGTGGTGCTGGATGTCTCCGCACGGGAATAGCGTCGGCTGCATGGCAAGAAAGCAGGGATAAGGAAAGGAGCCGGGAGATACAGGGGACATGGCAGGTTGTGTGTTACAATCCCTACCCATAAAACACTGTATACTGTATATCAGTGGTAGATAATGCATTTTTTACTGCTGTGGCTACAACGTGGATACAACCGATGAACTGGAGTGGATTTCCTGTTGAAGCAATAGCTAACGGGGGCATGAGAAGGTGTGCGTTCCTTTCCGTAGCCAATGAAATACACCATAGCAACTGCATAGGTAGCGGCTTGGGTTGTCGTGACTCCAAAGTGGATGTAAATGATTGTTTGGTATGGTACTTCCGTTTGGCATGATAGCTGGCGCCGGTTTTTTCGTCACTCGCTAGCTGCACTGCCAACATATACGCGTCAACGTATTCGGAGGTTGAGTTCATGCGAACGTTTGGCATCCTTGAACAAACGTGGTGTCAACAACACTGGATGCACGAGCAAAACGAGCAGCAGCTGCAGCGGCAGCAACACCACCACCACCACCACCACCAAAACGAAATACGCAGCAGCAGCTGTTACCTCTACGAATGATATCGAAGAACGCTCTGATAATGTGGTTGAACCCCCCCACGCGGGGCCACCCAAAGCGTATCGCACAACAATCATGAACCATTGGAAGGCAGTGCAGGCCCCCAGTGCCCAAAATAAAAGCTGCTCTGGCTCGTTCATGGAGACACGAACAGCACCACACATAAGGGCCTGTGAGCTATACTCTCGTGCATCGAGCGCCGCTGAGGTATGTGCGAGGGGTTCTGCTTGTTTGTCATCGCTGACAAGGCTTGTGGTGGTAGCACTCGTAGTGACTGATGTTGTTGGGTGTCATGTCACGCTCTTTAGTGGAATCGAAAATGTTGACAACAAGCCCCAGCCCATATACCACACGGCATAACACATGAACCGCACAACCAGAGTCCAATGAGCTTTGCTCGCGCGATCCCCTCTGTAGTGTGAAACAGGGTCCTGGGTACACGTCAGCAGTGTGTTTGAGCTGGCTGTACTCGTATTGGTCAAAACTACTGCTGCTGATGTAGGGCTGTGGTGTGGCAGCCGAAATGAAGGCCAATGTATTACAGGATAAGCCACACCTCCCTCGCCGGAATTGACACGGCTTGCCATAAAGGTACACAGGCAGGAGCCACTACTGTTCGTGTCTGCGGAGAACCTAGCCTTATCACGATCGGTGCTGTGCGCGTCTCTCACGATTGGAAAAGAAGTGCTCTATATGTACCTGGTACGTATTACACAAAAGATTGAACAAACGTCCACACGCACACATATTTCAGTTATACCCCAGGCGTAAATATCTCACCCTGCAGCGGTTTGTGGATATGAGACTCGCCCTTATAATGTATTTGCGTACCTCCCACCCTAGCTGTACAACCGCAATTGACCACCGCACCTGACGATTATAGAGAAGGACCTCTTCCGAAAAAATAGAAGCTTTAGATATCCTCATTACAAGAGGGGTGGGAATAAGAAGCGTATCAGACCCTCAAAATTAGATTAAGCTACAGTTACTGTACTGTGTTTACGGATGTTGTATTGAACATGCATAGAGTGTTCAGCGTCAGCAACAATGACAACAGGATAGCAGTACACTCCTGATCTTGTACGAATATAGTATTCCACCCCGCGCGGAAGCATCAGGGCCAGCAGCGAAACCACCAGTAGCAGCAGCAAAGAACAGCAGCAGTAGTAGCACAACCAAGGAGCAGTTGTTGCCGTTGTTCTCACACGCGCTCTCGAATCAAGGAGTCCGTGGCCACACAAAGGTGCTGGAGCCATAGGAAGGTTAGAAAAACCACTAAAAAAAAACAACAAAGCTCTGCTGGGAAGCAAGACGCTTCCTCCTTAAAAATACACGAGACGAAGAAGGCGCAAACGTGAAATGAAATCAATGTGCAAACTGAACTAACTTGCCCGCGGGTATCCACTCAACTACAGCATAGAGTTCCCCACGTTGCCACCACTAAACAACTAGTGGCTACTAACGACAGTGGTTGCTGACTGCAGTGGTGCCTGCACCGTACGAAACGCACGGTAGTCGTCAACACAGAGTGGAACACGCCTGCTGTCTGGGGTGCTGTCAGAGTGACGATTCGTGGACATGCGCAGTAGAAAAAGAGAATTCTCTCAATCTTGCCCAAAATCACCATACAAATATCAACGATTGCCATGTCTTCCCGGACTGTCTGACAAAGGGCGCAGCACAACTATGATACCACGTCCCTCGGAATTACGGTTGTCATTCCCCATTAAAGGTACACAAGTATCAGGTGCATACTATTGCCTCGTAAACCAAAACAGAAAAAAAGCGATGACTGCTGTTTTGTGATGGTGTGAGCGCCGGTTGTGGGTCTCCGCGTGCCGTCCTGCTGTCCGTCTCCATGACCGCCTCGTCGCCTAAGCCTAGTCGACCCGCTCCTTCGCACGTGCTCTCGTTGCCGTTCCCTTCCAGTCTGTTCCCCTTCTCCCCCCGTCCCAAAACCAAAATGCTCCTCGCACTTGCGGTCCTGATCTGCAAACAAACGTTCTCGTGAAGTTATGTCGTCTCTTCCCTGTCGACGCTCTGTCTATCTCCTCCATTGTCGTCGAATTCAGCCTCCTACCGGCGCAGTTGGACTGTGCCGTAGTTGGGCCTGCGATAGCGTCTGCCTCAGCGCGCGGATATCCCGATGGAGCATTGCTTCTCTGCCGCTGCTGCCTAAAAAAGACGCGTGAATAATAGGTGCCCGTACCTGACGCACCACGTACAGCCCACCTCTACTACCGCGACTGAGCCTCGCGGCCACACGCGGTAGCAAGAAGGTGTCACTCCTTTGAGGGTGAGTCCGGCTTTTCACCCGCCAGAAACTCCTACCCCACTGATAGGGCATGCCTCACAGCATGCTTTGCCGAGGCGACAAGGGGAACGGATGTATGCAGTGCCACACACTCATGCGTACTTTGGTCGGAGTCCGGGTCGAACCCCCAGAAAAAAACCGGCCCACAGAAAACGCTTTTCTAAAAAGTGCAAACTCTCGATTAGAGAGTTTCGACAATACCATATCAATCTATAATCGAAGATAGATGCATGTTGTGTTTTTCCCACGAACATGACCAACAAGGACAGCGCGACAAAGAGGGACACACAAGCTCCTCCACGCCCCGATTGAAACCCGCTGATGAGTGCCAGGAGGAGCCTTGCATATGTCGCTCAGCTACAACAAGGCTTATGGTGGCAGTATTCACGGTGTTCAAACCCACCTCTACTGCTGTCGACGGGCTCATGTGCGATCGGAGTTCATGAGTATCCTTAACTCATCCAAAAAATCACGCGACCAGCACACGTACAGCACCACAAATAGAGCTCGACAAGCTGTGCGCGCGCCACCGAGCCCCTCGATGGTGTGCATTCGTAAGAGCTTTCCTGCATGTTCGCAAGTACTGTAGACGCTTACGTTGGGGTTGAGTCCCCCTTGTCAAGGAGATGTCACCTAGACTTCTGACCGAGGCGCATCACCGAGAGGCATTGGTTCTATCGTAGCTGTGTTCGAGCTCGAGGAGTGTGCCGTGTTGTCGTGCTGTCGTTTTCGACATACCTGTTGTGTTACTATCAGAGTGCCAGAACGATGCTAGCGAAGCCATCAATGAACATCATTTATTTCTGCCTCTTTCTTACTGGACCACTCTAGTTATATATTTTCTCTGCCATACTCGTACATATGCTAACGTACGGATAGTGACTACTTGCGTAACGACGAAGCTCGCGAATTCTGAGTCCTCTTCGCGCTTCGAGGCCCTTTTCTCGACGCGAGGTGGATTTTTTCGTTTACGTCTTTCCCTACCGTGCTCGCTTGCCCCGACCTCGCCTGGAGAAGCACTCTTCTGTGGCCTGCTCCACGGCTCGTGCGGTCGGTCTAATCTCAGCCGTGGGGTCGGTCTACTCTCAGAAGTATGCCAAACTGTGCAGACTCGGTCCGCTGGCCTGTTTCAACACACGACACGCTTTTTTTCCAAAGGCGTGAGCATCGCATGAGAAAGAAACCAGCATACAGCATGCGGTACCGTATGCACTATGCTGACCCGCTAGCCTATTTGAAAACACGACGCGATGTTTTCAGCATGAAGCCATCAGCATATAACATACGGTGCTCTATGTTCTACGATATGCAGTCCTTGAGGGGTCGTGAACCCACGAGGGAAACGAACGTAAAGAACATATTACAGAAAATAACGGTATCTCATCAGCAAGAAACCAGCACACTATACTACAGTAGTACCAGGTATGATGCTATTACGGGGGTCCATCATAGTAAATAACACCAATGTTTTGTATACCTGGTATAAAATAGGTAAATATATAGGTTTTATGTATACCATAGGTCCTATAACTATGGACCCCCGAAATACTGTAAGTAGGATATACCTGGTATGCTGTATGTTTTTATTGATCCAGATCGTTGAAAGAAAGGATCAAAATACCCCCGCTTGTGGTTTACCCGCTTTCTTTCATCAACAAAAAATCGAGACCAGGAAAACATACGACAGAAGATAACGCACGTACTGTTCCTGGGATCCACCCTTGCAGGGGCCGTGAGACTAAGTAGGGATTCCTAATATCCATCGCTCAAAGGTCGTGAGCCAACGTGGCGATGGACTCCACACAAGCAGCACCTGGCCGCTAGAGCTCCCCGTATCATCACACTCCGCCGATACTGCCCTCGAGCTCACACTACTTACTACTGGAACACTAGACTCAAACCCGAAGTCGCACGACAGCCCGTGTATCAATTCGTTAGATAGCAACGAAAACGTCAATGTGGCAACAGCAGTGGTGTCGTGCACGTCATGGTACAATTAAATAACGATTATACTGCGTATGTCCTACATTTCTATTTGTGGCTGAATGAACTTAGCTCGGGGTTCGCTACAAATGATCGCCTTCGTGTCCCACCGGCTGTATGTTGTTGCGGTGTCCTCGCGATATTTTCGCAAACACATCTGCAACCTCAAGATAATGCCGTACATCCCCGTGGCAGTACTGTCGATTTTGCCTGCTCGGTTTATTTTCTTCCGTACCTAAATATATCAAGCACTGGGGGCATACGCGGAGCGGCGGCGGGCGCATCAGCCCGCCGCGGCGAAAACCTCCTTGTAGTACATATTATATATAACACCGTAGGGAATAAGCGGCCCCCCCAACTCCACGACGGTAGGGCCACAATGAAGGAATTAGTGCTGAAGCCAATGTGGTGTGGTAAGCCGGAGAAGATAAGTAAATCAAGAGGCTTAGGAAGCAACTGGAACAACACAATATTCGGGGACAGAGAATGGCAGCAGTTATTATGGTCGATACAAAACTATATCTGGTATATACGTTACAGAAGACATTTCTCAAGACAATGAGGAAACATTCAGGTTTTGAGGACAGGAGGTTTCCATTTCCTCCATCTGCATTGTTTCATTCACGGCCCAATCATGAACATGCTTCGATTGTAAAAATGGTATGTCATGCCACTATTAAAATAGGCCTGGACCAATGAGACGCCTGTTTTTCATAGTTCCTGAATTTTCTCAAAATGGCGATACACATATGTTGAAACCAGATCAAGCATGTCAAAATTGAGCCGAGAAGGCGGTCTCATGGTTTGTTGCCCTACGGGGCCATGGCTACTGCAGTGGAAAGTACGAGTGAGGTCAGCGTCCTTGTGTATGACTGCTGTGAACATTTTCATTTGGTGCATTTTGGTGGCCCGTGTGAAACGTTTTGACCATCGCCTAGAATCCAACTCGAAGAGTCAAAATTTATCTGCAACACAAGATATAATATTGGAGTATGCAAGTAATACTAACAGCCGAAATGCTGCGATTAGTGCTGCAACAAGAATGGGAGTTTGGGGATGAAGAGCGCGACAGATGCCGTGGGGTGGTCAAACTCCTACGGTGAAAGCAAAAAGCTGCAGCGTTGGCACTTCTTCGATTGGATATGTATGTATGTTGTATGTATTGAGCTTGACCAGTTAGGTGCATACGTCACGCTCCTCATTCCCATCGTTCTCGTAGTATCCCCTTCAGTACTGCTCCCACGTATTTGGGGGGGGGGAAATCCTTGGAACATGTGCGGGACAGAAACAGTACACGCACTATTCCCACCATCGGCCAACAACAACAGCAACAAACACCAACGACACGCCACTGATAAATGCAAACCAAAATACGACAATCTACTTTGAATTTGAGTGTCGAACAGCAAGAGCACACGTGATTGTCCCACCTTAGTCTAGCCCGACAACAAGAACAACAATTCGAAAAGACATTATCTACATTGTAGTGAAACACCAACCAGTGGGGAGAGATGTTTGGACGATTTTACGTATTGTTATAAAGTGTATTCACTGGGTTTTCAGTAGATCCCCTGTCTAGTCTCGTAAAAAGATAGTGGGGTGTCAGATTTTTTATACCAGACTTTGTTGAATCGCGTGCGCCCAGTTAACCCTGTAAATGTGCAAAAGTCTTGGGATATCGCTTTCGTGGTTAAGCGATACGCGTCAGCGCAGAAGCCTTTTACCTCGTACGAAGCATGTAGAATCTGTGCGACAACGACGACGAGTGTTGAAACAACAGCGATATAAAGATGAGCACCGCCACCATCACCACCATCACTACCAGCAACCACCACCACTGTGCTCCACCACTACCATCATTAACGAGTTCCTGCTGGTGCTTCTGCTGGTCAGCTGGTGGTGGTGGTGACAGTTGTGGTTGATGACTTCTGGTACCTGGTACCCGGTATGTATCTGGTCTTCCAGTGAGCACACCGCATCCTGTAGATGCCCACCGCCGCCATCAAAACCAGAGGCAGCAACCGCAACCACCACACCCCTCAGTGACAAACGTTTGCTACTGCTGGTGCTCAGCTGGTAGTGGTGGTGGTGGTTGTGGTAGTGCTTGGCTTGAGGATAGTTTTTCGGTGGTCTCTGGTACGGGCTACCTGGTACCTGGTACGTGTGCAGTGGAATGCATATGCCTGCTTTTTCCAGGACGAAGCCTGGTACCTGGTAAGTAGGTCGTTCGATACGACTAAGCTTCGTCAACTCGGGACGGCTTTGAACACGAGCAGAAGAGGATAGAGATGCAATGTAGGGTCCTTCAGAGACCCCGTCCGTTTCGAAAAAATGGTACTTTCGTCACGCTTGGTTGCCGAAGGCGACGTACGTGTCACATGATACAAGCACCAGAGCGAGGATGAACAATACAATCTGAGCAAAGTTGGCTACTATACTTGTAGAGCAGCCGCGAATCGTTGGGGTCACGACGACAAGCGCAGCGCAAGTACGAGGGTACTACAGTATGCCAACCTGCGAGGTAAGAAGATATTGCCGGACATGCCGGCGTAGGGAGAACCTGCCACTCAAAGTTGTTACGGGTACGAAATGGTGGACATCTTTTCTTTATTATACCTGGTAATATAGTTTAGTGGGCATCAGACGAACTCAAAGTGATGGGCAATAACAAAAAAAAAACGGGTATACCCAGTCCGATTTCTCTTAAAAACAGGTACTCTGAACTCCATCAAACGATTAGGCAAAAACCCATCGTACCAAATTTATGAGGGATGATCACCCTCACAAGCACACACACACACTTGCCGGCGGCTGGCAGAAAAGTTCGAGGTATCGCGGTTCAGGCTGCGCAAGGGCTCAGCTCCGGGTGGGGTCAGGTCTGGACAGAGATCAAGATGCCAAACGTGTCCAAATCGCCAACCGCCTACCCACGCGAGGGTGAACGAAAAACTAAAATTACGACTCCGAACCTCAAATTTATTTTTGGCAAACCGAGTGTAGAGAGAGGGGGGTGAAGGTAGCAGTGCGTTCCTCGGGACACCTTTTCGACTCCAGTATGATATCCCGCGGGACCCAATTACCCCGGGACTAAACGGTACTATTCGCATGGGATATTTCTTACCTCGTCGACTCGCGTCGAATTGCATCGACCCAGAACACGATTTTCAGTACGCGCAAGGGTGGAATATCGCATGCAAAGAACGGCACCAGCCCGAAGGACCGTGAGCGGACCGACTACATCCCAACCCGTCAAGCACATCGACCTACTGTAGATTAAATAAGGTTAAAGTCGTCCCACAGCCTCCGCCCCAACCTGAGACCGACTCAGAGCTCAACATCATGTGTATCAAAGCTCGACTCAGTGGTCACTCTGGGCGCAACAGACGAATAGAAAAAAACTAAAAGACACCGAGTTCGACAGGAAGCGTTTCATGTCCGATGAAAGGTGTCGTCAACAAGTACAGTAGTCTCAATAGAGTCGTTTCCGCTCTCAAACAGCTTACCCAGCCCCGTAGTACGCCTGGCATGGTTTAGTTTTTTACCACGGCTATTATTGATGCAGTTGAAAAAGAGGTACCACCCCCTCCACGTCGCCACTGCAGACATGGATGGTGTAAGTCTGCCGAAGCCTTGGCCGCATTCATATTAGCATGGAGAGCGAGGGAGGATGCGCGACAATTCTTGCGTGCCCACCCCCCTGACAGAACCGCGTGGAAGAGACTGAGATCTGCGTGTGCGAACCTGCAGAAGGTGATTGCCGCAGGACTGCTTGCGTATGTTGAAGACTACCTCGCCTAAAATGAATGATTCCAAGCGAATAACGGCCAGAGGGGATTCTACAAGCATCTAAAGAGTCCGGTGGGATTGGAAGTGACTAAAGCGAAGAGCGAGCAGTTCATTTGGGACGAGAATGGCACGCTGTTGCGGGATAAGGTGCGAGTTCGTGAACGATGGTCGGGGTTCTACCACAAACTCTTGAGAATGAAATCGCTGAAACTCGGTCCCACGATCATCGACTTCTTTGGCACCGGGACCGCTTAAACTTTCGCTTGGAGATGAACCATCCATGGACGAGATGACGAAAGCACTTTAGGGCATGTCAAATTGAAAAGCTGTTGGGTCAGATGGCCTCCCGGTCGAACTCCTGAAATTTGACCACCCCGCATTCGCCCAGTGCTTTCACAACACCCTTGTCAATGTTTGGGCAACAGGAGAAGTCTCCCAGCAATGGAAATGTACGATCATCAAGGTCATGCAACAAAAGAAGGACCGAACTGGATTTTGCTTGTGGCCCATGCAGGTAAAGTGTTGTTGAAATCCGTCGCGTCACGCCTTGGCGATTACTGGAAAACCGAGGGACATTCTCCCCCAGGAACAGTACGCTTCTGCCCTGCACAACCAACGATTGATCTGTTGTTCGTCGCGCGCCGGTTGCAAGAGCTCGGACGAAAGAGGAACACCCCCCTGTATATGTGTTTCATCGATCTGCAGAAAGCCTACGACTCTGCCGACCGAGAGCTGCAGTGGAAGGTGCTCAATTTCGACGAAGGCATTCGGGCTCGCGTGCGTACGGATGATGGCGAGCACTCGGAATGGTTTGATGTCACGCAGGGGCTGCGCCAAGGCTGCGTGCTGTCACCGTTACTGTTCAACATTTTCTTCGAGGCTGCGTTACACGTCGTACTGGTGAGTTTTAGCTAAGACGAAGCCATCGTCCGGGATTTAGTTCAACAAAGGAGCAGGAGCCGTTGACATGCGTGCGAAGGGCTGTGTGGGGCGTGTTCTACGCCGATGACACAGGAATTGTCTCGAAGTCGGCTGAAAGCGCCAAAATGATGACAGTCATCGTGACTGTCTTCGAAGCAACAGGCCTCACAGTATCAGAAATGAAGACATAGACGATGCTTCTACGAACACCAGACTAGAGACGACAACGCTCACCCCACCGCTCGTCATCGAAGCAGCAAACCAGAAGTGTAAACAGACGGCCCAGTGTTTATACCCAGGCTGCATTATCCACGAAAATTCCGATCTCTCGCTCGAAATCGACCGACAGATTCGTTTCATGCGGGCATACCTCAACCGGCTCGGCCCGGAGTTGCATGATGGGACCACCGTCCGGCAAAGCCTGAAAGTCCGAATGTTGAAGGCCGAGGTGATTGAAACTCTGTTATACGGGTGTGTGACGTGGACCCTCAGAGCGGAGCCCTTTGCCAAGCTTCGAGCGGCTCACCACCAAGTCCTCTTGCGAGTCATTGCCTTCCAGCGCCGACTTTGTACTGACCACGCCATCCTCTCGTACGCGAAGGCCCTCAAGATGACACGTTACGAGAGCCATCGAAACAACTATCCGTAAGCGGCGGCTCGTTTATGCGGGGGCCGTAGCACAGCATAGCAAGGAACGATTACCCAGTCGAGCAATGATCGGAACGATGGCTGACGGGGAAAACCCGAGACCTGGCGGACAGTGCAAGAAGTGGCATAGATGCATGGTCGAAGACTTTCGGGGGTTCCGAGCCACCGAAGGGTCAACGCCCTTAGTGTTTGGGGTTGAGACCGCGCTGTGGCCCACCACAGCAAAAAGGCGGGGCAGAGTACCGGGCGTCCTTGAAAAAGCCGAACAGTTCACGGTGAGGTGGCACAAGGATGAAGCACAGCAGAGTAGGCAGTGCCACGCATCCGCCGTGGGTGGTGCCGAAGGAAAAGGGGGAAGGTGGGGCAACAGGAGGAGGGGAAGGAAACTCGACCAAGGGAATGCCGGGAGGCAGGGCAACCGGAGGAGTAGAAGGGAAACCGCGGAGACAAAAATAGGAACGAGGCGTCAGACAAGGTAGCAAGGCACCAGGCCGACTAGTGGACGGAAAATGTCCATGCTACTCGTGCCGCCAACTGCTGCAGTTGGTTCGAGTGTGGTCTTCCTTTGTTTTGCGTTTAGTTTTGCGCCTTGATCCTCCGTGTTTTTTTAGTGGCTTTTATCTTTCTTTCTTCTTGCCCTTATGAAAGAAGCCCTTGAGGCGTGGGTGGATGACGAGCTTGCTTTGCTTGTTTTGTGTTGTCTGACGCATCCTCTCCGGCGGTGGGGCATAGTTGACGAACGCAGGACGGAAACGGCTGACAGGATAGCAAGGTACCAGACCGACTAGTTGGTAGAACCTAAATACGCTACTTGCACCACAGCCTGCTTCGGCTACCTATATGGTGCTTCTTGTTATTTTTTGTTGCGCTTCGCTTTGCCCGCTATTTTCCTTGGTTGTTAGTCTTGCTTTGTTTGTATGTAGTGGTGATGCTCCTTTAGCTCGTTCGTTTTAAGTGTCTGCCACATCCCGGGGGGGCACGACAATCGTTTCTTTTATTTTCCTTTCCTCTTTCTATTCATTCTTTTGTTTCTTCTGTTTTCTCTCTTTCATAGAAAGTGTTGGTCGTGCCTATCATATTCAGTATGATGACATGGCCTTGCGTTGTCCACTCTGCTCGTCTAATCTGCTCACTGCGTAAAATGTACCAAGTAGTATCTCTGGAGAGAAAGGTTTTGTGACCACGTAATAGCCTGTACCTCTCTGGGATTGGAGAATCGGCAAGGACACTGGTTGTGCTGGGTGTCGACGGGTAGAACGAACGGTTAATGATACGAACACACGCACTAGGCGCTCTCAGGCCAATGCTTGTTCAGCCGTATTAGCGGTCAGTTGAAAACGTTGCTTTCAGGATATTCGCACAACCTTCTTCCCCGAAAATATTCGAAATTGGGGTCTTTTCTCGACTAAGAATGGGTCGTACTTTCATTCAAGACTCATCCAGAGCAGCCGCCCGCTTCTCCAACCGCCCGGTTGCAGGATCACCTCTGGTATTAATACTTTCAACCCACCTACGCAACCGTGGATTGGACGACCCGATCGGAGGTCACAATCGTTTTTGACACAGCAGTTGGATCGCAAACGTTATTACGGTGATTGTCTGCAACTGTGGGCGACTGGATAAAATTTCAAGCGGGCAGCTGCTCTGGATAGGTCTTGGATAAAAAAAGTACGAGCCATTCTGCGGCGAGAAAGACCAATTTCTACTCATAACATTTTTGGGCAAAAGGTCGTGCGAACGTCCTGAAAGCGATATGTTTATCTGACTGTTAATCAGACTGCGTAATAATAATTGGCATCAGCAGTCGAATATAGTACTGCTGTATATCATGCTTTGCAAACAAATCCTAAATTCCACAACACAGCAGTAAAATTCGAACCTTCTACGGGCTATTTCATACTTGTGTGATACAGTTCGTAGCATTCGAGAATAGCCACAGTGGGGGGGGGGTTCCCACAAACTCTTGAACACGAAATCGCTTAAACTCGATCCCACGATCATCGACCTCTTGCCACCACAACCGCTTAACCTGTCGCTCGGAGATGAACCCTCCATGGACGAGATGACGGAAGCACTTAAGGGGATGTCAAACTCGAAAGCTGTCGGGCCAGATGGTCTCCCGGACGAACTCCTGAAAATCGACCACTCCGCATTCGCCCAGTGCTTTCACAACATCCTTGTCAATGTTTGGGTAACAGGAGAAGTCCCCCAGCAATGGAAAGATGCGATCATCAAGGTCCTTCACAAAGAAGGACCGAACTGATTGCAACAACTACAGAGGGATTTCGCTTGTTGCCCACGGAGGCAAAGTTTTGTTGAAAATCGTCGCGTCCCGTCTCAGCAACTACTGCGAGACCGAGGAACTATTCCCGGAGGAACAGTGCGGCTTCCGCCCCGCACGATCAACGATTGATACGTTGTTCGTCGTGCGCCGGTTGCAAGAGCTTGGAAGACAGAGGAAAATCCCCCTGTACGTGTGCTTCATCGATCTGCAGAAAGCGTACGACTCTGTCGACCGAGAGCTGTTATGGGAAGTATTCACACGTTTTAGCGTACCAACCAAGATGCTGAGAATTATCCGTAATTTCCACGATGGCATGCGGGCTCGTGTGCGTACGGATGACGGCGAGCACTCGGAATGGTTTGATGTCACGCAGGGGCTGCGGCAAGGCTGTGTGCTATCACCGTTACTGTTCAACGTATTCTTCGCTGCTGCGTTGAACGTCGTACTAGTACGCTTTAGCCATGACGAAGCCATCCTGAGGGATTTGATCCAACTCAGTGATACTGGAGTAGTCGGAACGGAGGAGCAGGAGCCGTTGGCGTGCGTGCGAAGGGCTGTATGGGGCATGTTGTACGCCGATGACGCAGGGATTGTCTCGAAGTCGGCTGAAGGGCTCGCAATAATGATGACAGTCATCGTGACTGTCTTCGAAGCTGCAGGCCTTACGGTGTCGGAAACGAAGACAGAGACTATGCTTCTACAAACGCCAGACCAGAAAACCCTCGCACCACCACTCGTCATCGAAGCAGCAGGCCAGAGGTATATGCAGACAGCCCAGTTCTTATACCTAGGCGGCATTATCCACGAAAACGCTCACCTCTCGCTCGAAATCGACCGACGGATCCGCCTCATGCGAGCATGCTTCAAACGGTTCGGCCCGGAGCTGTATGATAGGACGACCGCCCCCCTTAGCCTGAAAGTCCGAATGCTGAAGGCCGAAATGATTGAGACCCTGCTGTACGGATGTGTGACGTGGACCCTCAGAGCGGAACGCTTTGTCAAGCTTCGAACGGCTCGCCACCAAGTCCTGTTGCGAGTCATTGGCTTCCAGCGCCGACTTCGTACTGACCATACCACCCTCTCGTACGCGAAGGCCCTCAAGATGACACGTTGCGAGAGCATCGAAACGACCATCCGCAAACGGTGTCTCTTCTTCGCGGGGGGGGTGGCACGGCAAAGCAAGGATCGATTACCCAGTCGGATGGTTTTCGGGACGATGGCTGGTGGGGAGAACCCGAGACCTGGCGGACAGGTTAAGAGACTTGGCATAGATGCATAGTCGAAGACCTTAGGGAGTTCCGAGCCACCGAAGGGTCAACGGAACTTGCTCTCTTGGTGTTTGGAGTTGAGACCGCGCTGTGGCCCACTGCTGCAAAAAAGGCGGGGAAGTGGTACCGGGGGATCCTCGAAGCAGCCGAACGGTTCATGGCGAGCTGAGCAGGCAGCGCCGCGCATCCGCCATGGGTGGTGTCCAAGGGAATGGGGGGAGGAGGGGCAACAAGGGGAGTAGCAGAAAACCCGACCAAGGGAATGCGGAGAGGGGGGGGAACAGGGGTAGAAGGGAAACTGCAGTGGACGAAAGTAGGAAGGAGATGGCAGACAGGATAGCAAGGTAGACTAAGAAGTAGAACATGCCTATACTACTCGTACCACCAACTGGTGCAGCTGGTTCGAACGTGGTCTCCCTTTGTCTTCCTTTTGTTTTTGTTTTTTTTTTTCTGTTTCATTTTGTTTTCTTCTTTTTGCGCTGACCCTATGCGTATGTGATTTTCACTTTATTTTCTTTCTCTTCCTTTCTCCGATTGATAAGCCTTATTGTCGGAGTCGTGTGGCGTGGATGGATGACGAGCCTGCTCTGCTTGTTTGGTCTTGGCTGACGCCGAGGGGCCGGGCATAGTTGACGAACGCTGGACGAAGGTGGCAGACAGGGTAGCAAGGTACCAGGCGGGCCAGCAGGGAGACCCTGGATGTGCTACTCGTACCATAAACTGTTGCCGCTACCTGGAGGCTGGAGGATGCGTTGTGCTTTGTTTGGTTTGCCTGTTATTTCTCCTTGGTTCTTAGTCTTACTCTGTTGACGACGACTAGTGGTGTTTTCTTCTTTTTCCTTTTTTTTTTTTCCAGCTCGTTCTTTTCAAGTGTCTGCCAGATTCCCTGCGGGGGGGGGCACGATGGTTTGTTATATATATATATATATATTTGTTTTCTTGTGTATTTTTCTCTTTCTAATTGTCTTCTTTGTTTTTGTTTTTTTTTTCTTTGTTTCGTGTCGTTTCGCTAAGTCATGGAATCTGTATGTCGTGCCTGTCGTACGCAGAATGATGACATGGCATTGTATTGCATACGTGGCAACGTAGTATCTCTGTGGCGTAGCTTTGTGACCACAGAACTTGTATCTCTCTAGGATTGAATAATCGGCACGGACACTGGTTGTGCTGGATGCCGACGGGTAGAAAGAACGGTTTAAAGTGAAGAAAACAACAACAACAGACAGAACCACCTGTACTGTAATGGAAGAAGTAAGTCCACGGTTTGGTTTTGTTTGAACGCATCGCGATTTCTTTTTTGTGTAAATACACCAGCAGCAGTAGTAAGTAGTGGTTGTAGCCAGCGTGGCAGTGTTATGATACTGCTTTGTATGAGGTTGAAAGCCCGGTAATTCCCTGGGTTCAGTCACTGGGAACGTATTTGTAGTACTTGGAAGGCGTATCTTAGATGGAAAACCGGTTTTCCAGAGACGCACGAGCTTGGTCTCAGTCTCCGCGTGCACGAAAGGAATGAAACTGCTCTTCTTCTATAACTAAGCAAGCAACACACGTGAATACCAACGATTACCGACTTAAAAGGCAGACCTGTCCAGGGATACAAAGTGTCCCGCAAGCTTGATCCTAACAAGTGGCGTCTTCGGCTCAGGACTTTCCGCTTTTTTGTCCGTTTGCGTTGTTTGTCTCTTTTTTGTTTTGCTTGCTTTCCTATTGTTGTAGAGTAAGTTTGTTCCGGCCACTGCACGATGGAGACTCAAGAGGTGGAAGGGTCTGCTTCCCCTCACGGTGGTCGAGCCACTGAGGCCCAGGGCCCCTCAGTGCCCCACCGCCCAAGGCCCGTCGATGTGGATCGAGCGCTGGGAGAAGTAGCTCGACAAGAGTTGCCCCGTGGGCCGTACCGGCCGTCACCCGATCGCTCCTTCCCCTTCCCCCGGTTTGTTCGCCGTCCAGCCCCGTTGCGCCGAGACGAACTGCCGCCAGTTTCCCCGCCCGAGCCCCGGCGGAACCTGCCGTCCGGACCGGCCGTATCCCCTCCAACCCTCGGGCGCTGGCGGGCCTGGTCGCCAGCGCGGCAGCGAGAGCGGTCTTCGGCCACAGAGCTGGCGCCAGCTCCCCGGTGTCCGCTGGAGGAGATGGGGTGGTCGTCAGCCCCCCGGTGTCCGCTGGAGGAGGTGGGGTGGTGTCCAGCATTCGGTCCCGAGTAAGGGAGGGGGGGCTCCTGGAGGGCGGCGCGTGACCCCCGTTTGCAGTGAAGAAGGTACGCGGCAGGTCTCGGCCATGAGACGGTGGTGGGAGAAGCGTCGTGGGCCTTCCGGAGGCTAACCACCAGAGCCATTGTGTAGGCACGGCGCTGTTGAGCCGCCCAGGAATCGTCCGACATCTCGAGCCAAGCGTCGTGGACAGAGAGGCCTTCGGCCGGCATCTCGCGTCGGAGGCGGCGAGCGGCAGAGACCACCAGGGCCGCCTCCTCCGGGGGGAAGCATGGGTTTGGCTCGGCCGTCATGCAGGCGACACTCCCCTGCAAAAAGTCCAAATCCCCGGTACGCTTGGTCCGGGCGTCGATCGCGATCGCAGCGGGGGAACACGGGTCCGTGGGGCCAAGGCCGGGAGCTGGAGCGGCCTTCGTTGTGGAGGTGACAAGTGGAAGACTCTCCGCTGGGGCCCTGGTCTCGGCAGCCCGACTGTCCCGGGAGGAAGCGGCCGCCCGGGCAGCCCGCAGTGCTTCACTGGCTCTGGAACTGGAGTCTCGCGCGCAAGAGGCGGAGCGTGCGGCTTCCTCGGAGGCCGTGGTGGCAGCCATGGCGACCTCAGCGGCAGCCGTGGAGGCGCGGGCGGCAGCTGCAGCCACGACCACGGCCGACACGCGCGTCTGCGCCCGACGACTAGCCGTTGTGGCCGAGGCAGCCCCAAGGGCCTCGGCGGTAGCCAAAGCCTGCTCGGCCGCGAGGACGTCGGGGTGGTTGCCTGCGGCAGCAGGAGTCCGCGCGGCCGCGGCAGTGTCGGTCTGGTCGGGCGCGGGGCGATCGGGTGTTGTCCCCGCGTCAAGGCTCGAATGGGTAGCCCAACGCTGGATCACAACCGCCTGCTCCTGCGGCGAGAGGGAGGTCCACGCTCCAGGTAGTTGGGAGGGGGGGGCTGGGCACTGTCCGGGTCCTCGGCCGCCGGTCCTGCGTCCTTCTCGGTAACCAGCCGCTCGTCCTCTGAGTCAGGGGGCTCGAAGTCCACGGCGTCGTCCAGAGTCGTGGGGCCCGCGGGCTCGGGTGTCCTCGCTCCCGACGAGGGAGAGGAGCCGTACGTCCTCAGGCCGCTGGGAGACCTGGCTGGGCTGGGTGACTCCTCCCGTGCTTTTGTCGTCCGTGACATGCTGAGGCGGGGGATGGCGGAATTCACCGGGGCAAAGGGCGACACCGGGGCAGGGAGGGACACCGAGGCAGGGGGGGACGGGTGTTTTCCCTCTTCGATTTGGTCTCCCCGTTCCACCAGATTACCGCGCACAAGGACACCGTCCCTCTTACGGCGTTCTGCACTCCCACGGGCCTTTACGAGTGGCCCGTCATGCCCCAAGGCAGCAGTGCTTAGCCCGGCTGGTTCGTCAAAGTGATTAACGAAGTCATTATAGGCCTGGCACAAGTGGCGGCCTACCTTGATGTGATCGTTTTCGACTCTGACCCGACGGCCCACGTCATGACGATACGACCCCTCTTCGAACGCCTGCGCAAACACAACCTCAAGCTCTCCCCCTCGAAGGCTCGCCTCGGCGCCACGGACGCCAGTTTTCTGGGTCACTCTATTTCGCCCGCGGGCATAAGCCCTAATGCGGAAAAAGTTTCGGCTTTGCTGAAAATGCCCATGCCCAAGAACCTCAAGCAGGTCCGCGCCCTGATGGGCGGCGTAGGATATTATCGCAAATTCCTGCCCGACCTGTCTAAACGGAGACGTCCTCTCACCGCCCTTCTCCGGAAGGGGGTCAAGTATGTCTTCACGCCGGCTATGGAAGTTATCGTCCGCCAGATCCTCGCCGAGCTCGCTGCCCCACCGATTTTGGTCTTCCTTGACTGGGAGGCCGTCGCCGACGGCTCCCGCCCCTTCCACGTGTCCTGCGACGCCTGCATCGACGGTTTCGGTGCCGCGCTCGAACAAGAACAACTGGACGGCTCGGTACGGCTCATTGTTTATATCAGCCGCGCTACCCTCGATTCCGAGAGGCACTGGACACCGTTGGACCTGGAAGCTGGCAGCATTGTGTGGGCCATCAAACGACTCCGAGGTTACCTGTGGGGCACGAAGGTTCGAATAGTTTCGGATCACAAAGCACTTGAGAGTATCGGCAAAGTAGGGGACCACAACGCGCGAGTCCAGCGGTGGCTCGAGTTCCTCACCGCGTTCGACTGCACCCTCGAGTACCGCAAGGGCAGCGCCAACGGAAATGCTGACTTTCTCTCCCGCTTGCCAGAGCCCGCCACAGAACAAGACCGCAGTGGGTCTAGCTGCCTCAACCCCGTCGAGGACGGTGGTATCTTCCTCATCCGAGCCTGCGGGCTTCGGACTCGCTCTTCGCCGACCCCTTGTGTCGGTTTGGGTGGGCTGGTGTCCCGCAGTGAAAGTGCCGTCTTGGGTGGGCTACCTCTCGCTTCTTCGGATTTTCGTGATTTTCGCACACACGGGCCACGTATGGTCATTGACGACCTCTCTGCTCCTTCGGGGAGATTCGTCGCTCGTGTATCTGCTTCCGTCGCCACCGTCGACCGCCGTCCTGGCTTGGGGGCTTTTTCATCCCCCGCCAACGCCGCTTTCGCTTCGGTTTTTGTCGTACCCTCCGGGGGCGACCAGGGCTCTGCAGAAGCCCCCGCTGCAGCGACGATTGTCGCCCAGCGTGCTCGTTTCCCGGCGAGCACCCTACAGGTCGAAGATTCCGTCGTGAACACTGCCACGGTCGCGTCTTCCCTCTCAGGCCAGGGCTCTGCAGAAGTCCCCGCTGCAGCGATGATTTTCGCCCAGCGCGCTCCTCCCTCAACGAGCACTTTACAGGTCGAAGATTCCGTCGTGAACACCGCTCCGGCCGCGTCTTCCCTCTCAGGCCAGGGCTCTGCAAAAGCCCCCGCTGCAGCGATGATTGTCGCCCAGCGCGCTCCTCCCCCGACGAGCACTTTACAGGTCGAAGATTCCGTCGTGAGCACTGCTCCGGCAACGTCTTCCCCTTCATGCCAGGGCCCTGCAGAAGCCCCCGCTGCAGTGACGATTGTCGCCCAGCGCGCTCCTCCCCCGACAAGCGCTCTACAGGGAAAAGATTCCGCTGTGATCACTGATCCGGCCGCGTCTACCCCATCGCCGCCTGGCAACCCGGCGCCTCCGAACGTTTTGCCGTCTTCAGGCCGCATCTCATCTCGGACGCGTCGAGGAACAGCCGCCGCCGCTGGCACCGTGCCGCCTGCTGTTGATTATGGCTTCGGGTCCGGCGGGGCCCCTAGACCATCAGCCCGGCGTGCTATCACCCCGCTGCAAGCCCCACGGCCGCGACCGCCCGCACCCGTCGTTTTGGCCCTGACTCCTGCCGCCTCGTCCGTCCCGACGGTACCCATCCCGTCCGGCCGCGACCGCACCGAGCCCGTGGGAACTCCTCTGTTACGACTTCCGCCGCCAACAGACGCACCTCCCGTCACCTTGACCGACTTGGACGCCCTCGGCGCAGCTGCCGAGTTTCAGTTCGGTGATTCCGCAGCGCGCTATTCGCACGCCGACTGGGCTTGGGAACAACAGGCTGAGCCCGCGTGCAACGCCACCATGCGCTACATAGCCCTTGGCCGACCGGAAGTTTTGCCAGACGACTTTTTATCGGGTTTCCCTTCCCACCAGCGCCCTCCCTTTTCGGAGGTTCAGGAGCTGGCCAACAAAGGCCGCTTGCACACCACCGACGCGGGCATCGTTCTACCTATCCGACAGCCTTCCTCCCCCCCTGCGTTGGATACGCCACGCCCGGTGGGTCGTACGGCCTGTTTATTGAACGACGAGCCTGTTCGTATTTATGTTCCGCTGCTCATGAGCCCCTGGGTCATGCAGGCTTGCCATTCCACGGCTTCCTGCCACCTAGGAACCGCGCGCACCCTACGTATGCTCGAGCGTTTCTACTGGTGGATCAGCATGAGCATCTGCACCCGGTGGTGGCTACGCAACTGCTAAAAGTGCCAAGCACGGAAAACGTCGCGGCAGACGGTCCGGTGGCCCTCCATCTCGTTGCCCTTGCCAGAAGGGCTCGGCATCGCCGCCAGCATCGACTATTTCGGCCCCCTCCCGGTGACGCCTCGAGGTAATACCTACATCTTGCTTTTCACTGATCGTTTCAGCCGCCGAGCTGACATGTACGCCGTCACAGCGGCAGAGTTCACCGCTGAGGGCACGGCTAACATTATCATCGACCGGTATATCCCTCTTCGGGGGTGCCCGCGCAGCATCCTCTCGGACAACGGCCTCCAGTTCTGCTCCAAGCTTTCGCACGCCGTATATCAGCTTCTCGGGGTTCGAAAAATTGCCACCAGCTCCCACCACCCAAACGGCAACGGTGGGATGGAACGTGTAAACCACACGATGGCCCAGATGTTGGCAATGGTCGTCAACGAGCTCCAAAACAACTGGGATGAACAGCTCCCTCACGTCGAATTTGCGTACAATAATTCCGTCAGTGCCGTCACGGGTCTGGCTCCCAACTAGGTACATATGGGTCGGTTCCCACGCCTCCCTCTCACGATTTTCGAGCGTGCTGGGGTCACCGGCAACCAGAGCTTGGCCCGCGACCACCTCGCCTACTGCGACTTGGCGACGGACCGCCAGCAGCGCGCGTACGATATCGTTCGAGAACACCACGCCCTCACTGTTGCTCGCGTGAACCGCCGCAACTCCGCCCTCTCCGACGCTTTGCGTCCGGTCCCCAAATTTGGCGTTGGTGGTTGGGTGTGGGTGTACAATACGGCGGCCACCATCCGCCAGGGCGCGAAACCAGACACGGACGCCAAGGTCCTCAAGGCCAAACTCTCAATCAACTGGACGGGCCCCTACACAATTCTCGCAGTTGCCAGCTCCTCAGCGGACACCCCGGATGGATCTCCTCTCGGAGCAAAGCTCCTGTATTTAGATCTTCCTTCCGATATGCCCGGCGCTGAGGCTCGCCGGTGCGTATCTGTTCAACGCTGCAAGCCCTGTGCCAACCCCGACGACCGTGGCGACATGCCGAAGTATTTGCCGGCGGGGTTGACGCAATACGTGCTCAAGAATTCCTCCAAGAAATCCCCTCCGTACCACGTCACCGAGGACGACGTTTCGACCCCTCTTGAACGACTCGAAGTGGAAAAGAATACGGGACATCACTCGGTTAGAGATCGAGGTGGCGTCATCGCGGTGATGTACGAGACGCACTGGAAGGGACTATCCCGGCCATCCTGGGAACGGGAAATGGACCTTCAGCTTTCTCGCCACGCAATTTTGCGCTACTGGGCCGGCACCCCGCACCAACACCGCCAAACCAACCGCCTGTACCGCCGAATGCGAATTGGCGCGGCACAACGGGAGCTTTCTCGGAGTAGGAGCGAGCGGTTTCTGGCACCTGGCTGTGGCTGCGTATCGCACGCCGATTGGCTCCGCCGATACAGCAACACTGTACTTCCCAACGAGGCCCACTTTTGGTACAAGGGCGACGACGGTCTGTGGTGGCTCGGGAAAATCAGCGCAACTACACCGCCGGATGGAGTATATTTGGTTCGATTTCTGGATGACCCGGGACCAATCAAGCTCCCTCTTTCTCCGGCGCGCTACACGACTTCGACGAGAGCTGTACGAGGTTCTTGGTGTCTGCAAATTCACTTGGCTAGCGCGTTTACACGGGGGGTCCAGCGTAACGTAGATAAATCTCGAGGTGCCGCCGTGGATAGCTGATTTTCGCTTCTTGACTGCACTCGATATTTATTTGATTTTTGTCGTCTTCCTGGACTTTGGGGGATGTATTTTTGTCTGCCCGATATGTTTCTGGTGTATTATCCTTTTTTTTTTGGGCTGTGTTGGGGATGTGTTTTGCGTATTCTGTCCTGCCTACCCCCCCCCGCCCAGTGTCGGGACTGGTCTGGGCACTCGGCCGCTCAATTGCGGCCCGGGAAAAGCTTTCAGAGTTGTGGACTGGGTTTAGGTGGTTCTTGCCGTCTTCCGTGTTATTTTTCTTTTCGTTCCCGTACTCACATTTAGCTTTTCCGTGCATCTTCCTCGCCTCCCCCCCCGTGCGGGCGGCATGGCGATGGCTTTCATTGACGATTTCTTCCTGCCCCTTAGGGCTAGGTCTTCCCTTTATTTTTTTACGTAGTTTGGCGGCTTCGTTGCCTCGCCGTTCAGAGGTGTGGGAGTGGGTTTTGAGGAGCCGCATCTTCGACTCATGTTCTAGTACGTGGAATCGGGGTTTCCACGAAATTCCCATAATTCTGCATATACGGCTCATCAGAGTGGGGTAGTGTTATTATACTGCTTTGTATAATGTTGAAAGCCCGGTAATTACCTGGGTTCAGTGACTGGGAACGTATTTGTAGTACTTGGAAGGCGTATCTTAGATGGAAAACCAGGGGTTTTCCAGAGGCGCACGAGCTTGGTCTCAGTCTCCGCGTGCACGAAAGGAATAAAACTGCTCTTCTTCTATAGCTAAGCAAGCAACACACGTGAGTACCAACGATTACCGACTTAAAAGGCAGACCTGTGCAGGGATACAAAGTGCTCCAGGGATACAAAGTGCCCCGCAAGCTTGATCCTAACAGCAGCAACAACAGGAGCAGCAAGAAGCAGTAACAGCAACAGCGGCGGCAGCACAGAGCACAGCAAGGACATCGAAAACAAAAAACAACTATTACGGGGGTCCATAGTTAACGGGACCAAATTTCGTTGGTAAAAATAGGTAAATATATAGGTTTTAATGTATACCATAGATCCTATTAACTATGTACCCCCGTAATAACAATGAACACAACAACGAAACAACCACAACAGGACCAACAAGTGGAAGGGTCCACTTGATTGAAACAGAAATAACACCGAGTGATAGATTGCATTTCCTGCCAAGATAGTTACCAAGCCAAAATACCCGAAATCAGGTTTTTCAATTACCTACTACTCGTAGTTTGATCAGTATTCAAGAATGAAAAGGAACCATTCACGGGGTTTCTTTAGCAAAATTTTTTAAGTACATGGAAATCGTATAATATTAATTCAAGCTTACCTCGACGATCGGGCTGTGTACGTTCATAGTACGGTAGTAGTAGCAGTGTACTCACAAATAAATCATCTTCTGTTCATATGGTTTGTATTATCTTACTTATATTTGCCATCTGACATTTGCAGCATCAATGATTATCAAAAAACGAATTTAATTTAGCAGACAATTAACACTCCTTTTATTTTCATGTTTTGGTTTTACTGGGGCCTGTCCCATCGAGGCATAGGCGGTGACTACCTCCCGCTCACTACATATATATATATTACATTGATGAGTGTTGTACTCTGCGAAAAAGCAAACAATCCTCAGAATGAAAACAACACAAAAGTCTGCTCCGTGCTCCTACTCCTACAACTTGTCAACAATCCATCTGTTTTTCTCAAGCGCGCAGTCGCCCGCGTCTCCAACGTTCGAGCGTTCCAACTGCAAATTGCAACAATTACGGGGGACCATAGTAAATAGGACCTACGGTACACCCAAAAATCTTTTTATTTACATATTTTTGTTAACAACATTTGGTCCTATTTACTATACCCCCTCGTAATATGCAACTATTAATAAGCAACTCTTTAATATTTATACGAGAACAATATTACGGGGGTCCATAGTTAATAGGACCTATGGTATACATAAAAACCTATATACCAGGTATTTACCTATTTTTACTGACAATATTTGGTCCTATTTACTACGGACCCCCGAAATAGTAGTCGAAAAAGAGTCTCTCCAAACTCCTCTATCCAGCGATCCGCTCCACGCATCCCGTCGAAAAACTCGAGCTTTTTTTGTGGGATGCGTGAATGGGATTTCTCAATCGAAAAATCATTTAGAGGCCCTCTTCACCCGTCTAAACACACGGTCACGTCGCATAGCAGCAACCTAAACACCTCTCCGATATTGGGTTAACTGCTCTGATGCTGCTTCACTGCTGCTGCTGCTGTTACTCTGTGCTGCTCACAGCGCAGCACTTGGGAGCAGGACACGAAGCAGTTTTCAGAAAAAAAAGTCGCCTGCAATTCCAAAGAGCACAAAAACTACAAAAAAAAAACGACCTGACATCTAACATGATATTCGTAAATAGGACGAAGAATTAAACTTTTGACTAAGAATAAGAATACGGGTATTTCCTCCACGAGTTGGGTCGAGTTCAGCTGTGTTGGTCCGGCCCGACGAAGTTAATCGAAGTATTACCAAGCAAGGTTCAGGAGCAAGCTATTTCGGTCGATCTCAAGTTAGTTGTGGTGGATACAGTCGGTCCCGACGAAATAAATCGGATTTCGACATGCGAAAAGTCACAATTTTGATTCCACAACTACTACTACTATATTAATAACAAGAAGAGCGGAAAATGATGACCTATTAATAATGCTTTTCTGTAATCGGAATGATTCGGATATTTCGAAGACCAACCATAGATAGGAATTTCACAATCGAGACCAGGATTATTATGTGGTGGGTGTGTTCTTCACATTAAGTCGTTCTTTCTACCAGTCGACATCCAGCACAGTGTGCCGATTATTCAGGAGAGACACAAGTTCTGTGTTGTCACGAAACTACGCCACAGAGATACTACGTTGCCAAGTAGGCAGTTACCGGCGTCCCCGGTGGCTTGGTCGGTGGTCCGCGAGCCTATCAAGATCAATTTCGTGAGTTCGAGTCTCACCGAGTGCATGCTCGTAGGGACTTTTTCTTGCATAAAATTGATTAGCCGAAAGCGCGAGAGCGTGAATTAGCTGTACATTCGATGAGAATCGACGAGCAGTGGGAATGCTGAACCCTATGCGCGATACAAACTAAAGGCACGTACCGGGGGGGAGAAGGGACGACACCTGTGACCACGGCTTGTCCAGAAGATCGTCGAGGGTAAAACCTCCTACAAGTGGGCTGGAAAGTAAAAGTGATGATGAAAAAAAAAAAAAAAAAAAAAAGTAAGCACAGCAGTAGTAGTAGTATTAATAGTAGTAGTAGTAGTAGTAGTAGTAGTAGTAGTAGTAGTAGTATACGGGGGTCTATAGTTAACAGGACCTATGGCATACATACAAACCTATATATTTAGGTATTTTTACTAACAGTATTTGGTCGTAGTAGTAGTAGTAGTAGTAGTAGTAGTAGTAGTAGTAGTAGTAGTAGTAGTAGTAGTAGTAGTAGTAGTAGTAGTAGTAGTAGTAGTAGTAGTAGTAGTAGTAGTAGTAGTAGTAGTAGTAGTAGTAGTAGTAGTAGTAGTAGTAGTAGTAGTAGTAGTAGTAGTAGTGGTATTAATAGTAGTAGTAGTAGTAGTAGTAATAGTGGACAATGCAATGTCATATCATTATACTGGATACGACAGGCACGACAGACACATTCTATGGAATAGAGAGAAACCAAAGAAAACAAAGAAAAAACAAAAACAAAGAAGATAAATCGAAAGAGAACAAGAAAATAGAAAAAAATAAAAGAAACCAACTGCTGTCGTCCCCCCCCGCAGGGGATGTGGCAGACGCTTGAAGAGAACGAGCCGGATTTTAGTAGTAGTAGTAGTAGTAGTAGTAGTAGTAGTAGTAGTAGTAGTAGTAGTAGTAGTAGTAGTAGTAGTATTAGTAGTAGTAGTAGTAGTAGTAGTAATAGTGGACAATGCAATGTCATATCATTATACTGGATACGACAGGCACGACAGACACATTCTATGGAATAGAGAGAAACCAAAGAAAACAAAGAAAAAACAAAAACAAAGAAGATAAATCGAAAGAGAACAAGAAAATAGAAAAAAATAAAAGAAACCAACTGCTGTCGTCCCCCCCCCGCAGGGGATGTGGCAGACGCTTGAAGAGAACGAGCTGGATTTTTATTTTTTTTTTTAACACCACTGGTTGTAAACAGAGTACCAGTATAAGACTATTAATAAGAATCCAAAGGGCAAATAACAGTAAAACAAAAGCACAAAGCCCCCTCCAGGTAGCAAGGTCCTTCACAAAAAGAAGGACCGAACTGATTGCAACAACTACAGAGGGATTTCGCTGGTTGCCCACGCAGGCAAAGTCTTGTTGAAAATCGTCGCGTCGCGCCTCAGCAACTACTGCGAGACCGAGGAATTACTCCCGGAGGAACAGTGCGGCTTCCGCCCCGCACGATCAACGATTGATATGTTGTTCGTCGTGCGCCGGTTGCAAGAGCTTGGAAGACAGAGGGAAATCCCCCTGTACTTGTGCTTCATCGATCTGCAGAAAGCGTACGACTCTGTCGACCGAGAGCTGTTATGGGAAGTACTCACACGTTTTGGCGTAACAACCAAGATGCTGAGAATTATCCGTAATTTCCACGATGGCATGCGGGCTCGCGTGCGTACGGATGACGGCGAGCACTCGGAATGGTTTGATGTCACGCAGGGGCTGCGGCAAGGCTGTGTGCTGTCACCGTTACTGTTCAACGTATTCTTCGCTGCTGCGTTGCACGTCGTACTAGTACGCTTTAGCCATGACGAAGCAATCGTAAGGGATTTGGTCCAACTCAGTGATGCTGGAGTAGTCGGGACGAAGGAGCAGGAGCCGTTGGCGTACGTGCGAAGGGCTGTATGGGGCATGTTGTACGCCGATGACGCAGGGATTGTCTCGAAGTCGGCTCTAGGGCTCGCGAAAATGATGACAGTCATCGTGACTGTCTTCGAATCAGCAGGCCTTACGGTGTCGGAAAAGAAGACAGAGACTATGCTTCTACAAACGCCAGACTAGAAAACCCTCGCACCACCGCTCGTTATCGAAGCAGCAGGCCAGAGGTATAAGCAGACGGCCCAGTTCTTGTACCTAGGCGGCGTTATCCACGAAAATGCTGACCTCTCGCTCGAAATCGACCGACGGATCCGTCTCATGCGAGCATGCCTCAAACGGTTCGGCCCGGAGCTGTATGATAGGACGACCGCCCCCCTTAGCCTGAAAGTCCGAATGCTGAAGGCCGAGGTGATTGAGACCCTGCTCTACGGGTGTGTGACGTGGACCCTCAGAGCGGAACGCTTTGCCAAGCTTCGAACGGCTCACCACCAAGTCCTGTTGCGAGCCATTGGCTTCCAACGCCGACTTCGTACTGACCATGCCACCCTCTCGTACGCGAAGGCCCTCAAGATGACACGTTGCGAGAGCATCGAAACGACCATCCGCAAACGGCGTCTCTTCTTCGCGGGGGGGGTGGCACGGCAAAGCAAGGATCGATTACCCAGCCGGGTGATGTTCGGGACGATTGCTGGTGGGGAGAACCCGAGACCTGGCGGACAGGTTAAGACTTGGCATAAATGCGTAGTCGAAGACCTTAGGGAGTTCCGCGCCACCGAAGGGTCAACGGAACTTGCTCCCTTGGTGTTTGGAGTTGAGACCGCACTGTGGCCCACTGCTTCAAAAAAGGCGGGGAAGTGGTACCGGGGGATCCTGGAAGCAGCCGAACGGTTCATGGTGAGGTGGCACGAGGCTGAGGCTGAGCTGAGCAGGCAGCGCCGCGCATCCGCCGTGGGTGGTGTCCAAGGGAATGGGGGGAGGAGGGGCAACAAGAGGAGTAGCAGAAAACCCGACCAAGGGAATGCGGAGAGGGGGGGGAAGAGGAGTAGCAGGGAAACTGCAGTGGACGAAAGTAGGAAGGAGATGGCAGATAGGGTAGCCAGGTACCGGGCAGACTAAGAAGTAGAACATGCCTATACTACTCGTACCACCAACTGGTGCAGCTGGTTCGAACGTGGTCTTCCTTTGTCTTCCTGTTGTTTTTGTTTATTTTTATTTCATTTTATTGTCTTCTTTGCGGTGACCCTATGTGATTTTCATTTCTCTTCCTTTCTCCGATTGATAAGCCTTATTGAAGGAGTCGTGTGGCGTGGGTGGATGACGAACCTGCTCTGCTTGTTTCGTACTGTCTGACGCCGAGGGGCCGGGCATAGTTGACGAACGCTGGACGATGGTGGCAGACAGGGTAGCAAGGTACCAGGCGGGCCAGCAGGGAGACCCTGGCTGTGCTACTCGTACCATAAACTGCTGCCGCTACCTGGAGCATGCCTTGTGCTTTGTTTGGTTTGACTGTTATTTTTACCTTGGTTCTTAGTCTTACTCTGTTGACGACTAGTGGTGTTTTCTTCTTTTTCTTTTTTTTCCAGCTCGTTCTTTTCAAGTGTCTGCCACGTCCCCTACGTGGGGGTACGATGGTTTGCTGCTATACTGAAGTATATACATATACCAGGTATATTTTTGTTTCTTTTTTTGTTTCTTTTCTCTTTCGAATTGTCTTTGTTTTTGTTTGTTTTTTTTCTCTTTGTTTCGTTTTTGTTTCTCTAGGTCATGGAATGTGTATGTCGTGCCTGTCGTACGCAGTATGATGACATGGCATTGCATTGCATACGTGGCAACGTAGTATCTCTGTGGCGTAGCTTTGTGACCACAGAACTTGTACCTCTCCAGGTTTGAAGAATCGGCACGGACACTGGTTGTGCTGGATGTCGACGCGTAGAAAGAACGGTTTAATGTGAAGAAAACAACAACAACAACAACAACAACAGCGCCAGTAGTCTGGTACAAGTAGCATAGCCAGGTTCTCCCTGCTGCTAGTCCGCCTAGTACCTTGCTACCCTGTCTGCCGTCTCCGTCCTGCGTTCGTCAACTGTTGTGCCCCGCCCCTCCGCGTCAGACAATACGAAACAAGCAAAGCAGGCTCGTCATCCACCCACGCCACACGGCTTATCAATAGAAGGAAGGGAGAAAAAGAAATTTAAAAAAAAATCACAGAGGGGAGAAAGAAGACTAAAATAAGGAAAAGACCACGTTCGAACCAGCTGCATGCTGCAGCACCAGTTGGCGGTACCATGGCAATGCCACGGCATGCCCACGACAAGGCAGTCAAATAGCGTAGAACCCTGGGTGGACCGCTTCGTATTTTCTACGTTATTGATACAATTCCGCATGTTTTCCTACTTGCTCGGTGGTTGTTCTGATAAAGCTATCACTACCATTATTTCACATCCAGCCATAGTTGACGAACGCAGGACGGAGACGGCAGTCAGGGTAACAAAAGGTACCAGGCGGACTACCAGCAGGGAGAACCTGGCCTCCTGGCTATGCTGCTCGTACCATAAACTGCTGCCGCCACCTGGAGGGTGCTTTGGTTTGCCTGTCATGTTCCCTTGGTTCTTAGTCTTACTCTGTTTAAGAGTAGTGGTGTTTTTCTTCTTCTTTTTCTTTTTTCCAGCCCTTTCTTTTCAAGCGTCTGCCACATCCCTGCGGGGAGGGCACGACAGTTTGTTCCTTCTATTTTTTTTCTTTTTCTTTTTCGTTTTCGATGTGTTTTCGTTGTTTTTGTTTTTTATTTGTTTCCTTTCGTTTCTCTATTTCATAAAATGTGCCATCTCGGTTGTGAAATATCCCAAGGGTGTGTTCGGTACGGTACTACCGAGGCCTACCGGCGGTAAAATACCGCCGGTATACCTGTACCGAGAGGATTCGGTACGTTCGGTCTGGAGTTCTATACCGTACCGACAATTTCGGTACGTTCGGTCTGGAGTTCTATACCCTACCGAACATTTCGGTACGTTCGGCACGATGTCCGTACCCTTACCGGCGGTATCGGTATGATACACCGTACCGATACCGAGAAGCTCGGTATGTTCGGTACGATGCCCATACCGGTACCGAGAATTTCGGTACGTTCGGTACCATGTCCATACCCTTACCGAGAACCTCGGTACGTTCGGTACCATGTCCATATCGTACCGGCGGTATCGGTATGACACAACGTACCGATACCGAGCTTATACCCTACCGAGAGTACCGATCCCGGGCTAATCGGGAAGTTAGGCTCGGGACAACCCGGTGCCGGTACAGTACCGCCACACACATAGCACGCAGCAGCACAGCAGCACAGCAGCGTACCCTGCCTCATCGGTACAGCGGCCCTCATGAGCACCACAACACCCCCCCCCAGCAACAACGACAATGATGACCCCGCCGCTGGCGACCAAAGCTCATCATCGCTAGCGCCGGCGCCAGCTCCTCCGGAGGCAGACGTTGTCGAGGCAGAGGTCGTGGACGGCGGAGGAGGCAACAGCAGTGTGCCAGTGAGAGGGCCTGCTCCTATCTACCAAAAGGGTAGCGACACAGAGTACGTAGTGCCGGCGGAGACACTCAAAGCTGTCGACAACTTTGCGGTGCCGCAGGGGTATCGGAGACAAGGGGCGCGTGAGGACTCTTTCATGTACTCGCTCGGTTTGACAAATACCGCTGGTATCTGCGGTACGGTACCGGTATGGAGGTCTATACCGTACCGAGAATTTCGGTACGTTCGGTATGGAGTTCTAAATCGTACCGAGAATTTCGGTACGTTCGGTCTGGAGTTCTATACCCTACCGAAAACTTCGGTACGTTCGGCACGATGTCCGTACCCTTACCGGCGGTATCGGTATGATACACCGTACCGATACCGAGAAGCTCGGTATGTTCGGTACGATGCCCATACCGGTACCGAGAATTTCGGTACGTTCGGTACCATGTCCATACCCTTACCGAGAATTTCGGTACGTTCGGTACCATGTCCATACCGGTACCGAGCGTACCCGTACCGTACCGAGCACACCCTTGAAATATCCCCACCATGCCGACTGCCCAAACATTACTCATTCCGAATGCCCGCGCTTGGTTGAAACATTGTGATTTTCCCATGATGACGTTTAATTATTTCGTAGGGCCCAACTACCCAAATCGCTTGCTGTTCTCCGACTCCTCAAGACAACGTACGTATATGTGTGTGTGTGTTCTTCACATTAAACCGTTCTTCTACTCGTCGACATCCAGCAAGCCCAGTGTCCGTGCTGATGCTTCACCCTAGAAAGAAGCATAAGAAGAAACCACACGAAGCAGAGCGAATAACTACTCTATACTTCTTGCAGAACACTATTAACAACAACATCTTGCAGAACAACACTATTACGGGGGTCCATAGTTAACGGGACCAAATTTTGTTAGAAAAAATAGTCAAATATATAGGTTTTTATGTACACCATAGGTCCTGTTAACTATGGACCCCCGTAATAGTAACAACAACAACAATAATAACAACAACAACAACAACACACAACAACAGCAACAACAACATACGAAACAGAAGAAAACCAATAGCAACGTCGCGCCCAAAGCAGCAACGAGCAGCAGAGTATCCACAGCAGTCGAAGAAATGTCATCTCTCCCCCCGCTATTTTCCTGAAACATTTCCAGCTTTGATCAGGTTTTTAGGGACTCACCTCCGAACGCTAAAGCTGGCATACCAGTAGTAGGCTAATACCCCGAGAGAAAACGAGCGCAATTTTAGTGATGCCCGCCTTTAAAGTACACGGAATGCCAGGAGTCTTCCCGGGCACCGAGAAGCACTCCCTCGTCCTCGTCCGCCTCCTCACTCCCGTTTTCCTCCTCCCTGTCTTCCTCCTCGTCCTGCTCCTACTACTCCTTGTTGTGTATTTCCTCAGCTCACACCTCCTATAGTGGACACCGCACAGCCGCCCAAAACTGGCAATGAACGTGGTCGGGGGGTGTGGGTCCTTCTGGAGTGCTGCCTGCTGCGGTGATTCTAAACAACGGGTTCTGAACCCATGATAATATGATAAATGACCTACTCGTATACAAAGAACTTGCGCACGTACGCCTTTCGATATGTTTTATTTTTGTTTCTTTTGTTTTCTCTCTTTCACATTACGGGGGTCCATAGTAAATAGGGCCAAATATTGTTAGTAAAAATAGGTAAATATATAGGTTTTTATATATAACATAGGTTCTGTTAACTATGGACCCCCGTAATAGAATGTTTTGGTCGTTCCTGTTGTATCCAGCACGATGACATGCAATGTCATTGCATTGTTCACTCTACTGCTGCATATTAAACTCCGGGGAGTACTCGTACCACTACTGCTGGTGTTTGTGGCTGTCCCGCCTAGTAAAACGCGTATATTCGGCCTAACAACCAAGTTATGAGAGCCCAGAAATAATTTCTCATAATAGTTGGTCAACATATAAAAATATAGTTTCTCTATGGCGTAGTTTTGTGACCACATAAACTCTGAATTGTCTCAATTACTAGAATGTTATTGCACGGCCAAGGAACGGGGTTGGCGCGCTAATTCCTCAAGTAAGTGTGTGTACTCAAAACCATTTTATCAAGGCTTACCACGGTAATTTCAGCGGGTCGGTAACGGCGGTAACGGCGGGACGGGACGGGACGGGACGGTAAACCCGCCGTCAAAGTGGTCCCGCCGTCCCGTCCAGTCCCGTCCCGCCGATAGAATCCCTGATCATCGTCACTTACCGTCCCGTCCTGCCTATAAAATCTCTCGCGTCGGAAATTACCGTCCCGTCGATAAAATCTCTCCCGTAGGAAATTATCGTTCCGTCCCGTCGTGACACCGCCTCCGGCGGACATAACTTGCCTCTTCCCCTACAAGAAAACATTCGTGGTCGTCTGTTCCCGTCCATTTCCACCACGAACTACGAAATTAATCAAGAAATTCGAGTTGTTCAATGTAATTCCTATATAAATACATGTATGTGTTGTCATAAATTGTGCACAACTCCCATCTATACATAAAATACGTATACGTAATATAATTCAAGTCTGATAGGCTCAAACAGCAACCGAACGTTAACACCTATCAAACTTGAATTATTTCACGAATTGATGAAGGTAGCCGCTTATTGGACGTTTATTTCTCAACTACTTGTCATTTTCTCAACAACACTCAATCAATATATAAATATTTGTGAAATGAAAAAAAGACCTCGACATGTTGCAACGTCATATCATTCTCCCTTGTTCGGGTTATATAGTATCAGTGCGCAGAATGATTATTTGAAATTGTCCTGTTGACCCGGGTAGCATCCAGCGGAGCCAATGGACTAGATCTTTGACAAGGAATTACATTTGATTTTTTTTTTTTTTTTTTTTTTCATCATCACTTTTACTTTCCAGCCCACTCGTAGGAGGTTTTACCCTCGACGATCTTCTGGACAAGCCGTGGTCACAGGTGTCGTCCCTTCTCCCCCCCGGTACGTGCCTTTAGTTTTTGTCGCGCATAGGGTTGAGCATTCCCACTGCTCGTCGATTTTCATCGAATGTTCAGCTAACTCACGCTCTCGCGCTTTCCGCTAATCAATTTTATGCAAGAAAAAGTCCCTATGAGCATGCACTCGGTGAGACTCGAACTCACGAAATTGATCTTGATAGGCTCGCGGACCACCTACCAAGCCACCGGGGACGCCGATATAGAACAGAGAATACTCGAGTTCAGTTTACAACACTAAGTACTTGTAAAATTCGGTAAAAAAAATGGAATATAGACGAGACGTATTACGCAGCTTGCGAAGTTGAGTATCAACTATTTTAATCAGTCGAAGTCACAGCCGTGACGTATTTCAAATTGAGTTCGATTAAATATTCAAATTCGTCAGCTGTGAGTTCGACTGATTAAATAGTTGATACTCAACTTTGCAAGCTGCGTAATACGTCTAATAATTTTTTGAAATACGTTAGCTGTCAGCCGTGAGTGCGACTGATTATATAGTTGATACTCAACTTTGCAAGCTGCGAAATACGTCTCGTCGATGTTCCATTTTTATCTACAAGTATTGTGATAAACCGAACGCGCGTATTATATATATAATTCCTTGTTAAAGACAAATTTATTAAGGGCAAATGCCAAAATCAGGTATACCTGATCCGTTTGAGCCAAAATCAGGTACGTAATAAAACCAAGTAAAAAACGCGCGCTACGAGCGGTGTGATGTCCATGACAATCCGGTAAAAAAAGAATGCGCCTAAAGCACTAAGCGTGCCACATGGCCTCCAAAATCATCTGAATTGTTTTGTTTCCTTCAGGGTGTAGGTACCACGGGCTCCACTTGGACCTGCAAAGAG
Source organism: Macrocystis pyrifera (assembly GCA_031763025.1). Classification (NCBI taxonomy): domain Eukaryota; class Phaeophyceae; order Laminariales; family Laminariaceae; genus Macrocystis; species Macrocystis pyrifera. Next base: position 12,401,667 of record JASSKH010000015.1, read on the forward strand.
TCACTACTAACTTCGTTTGTTTCGCCACGGCGGGAGCGCCAAGAGTATTTACTCTGGCGCCCCCCCCCCGTTGACAGGTTTAAAGCTTCCAGACCGTCCTCGCGGAACTGTCTGCTCAGCACGAAATTATCTTGCCGTACCAAACATGAGACCATCTCGACGCGGGGTGGCGCAGACGAAACGCCGAGTGTCCATGGTGCTGTAAAGACTACTGTGAACATAGAAAACAACAGAGTACACACAACAACTATTAATAACTGAAGCACATCGCACACCCCAAAGGAGAAAAAGTGAAACCAGCGTACGCATGTATGCATGTATATACGTACTTTTACGTACGACGTACGAGGATAGAGTTTATACGTCAATACAGAAGAATTTCAACCGAGGGAGGGCAGACGCATACGGAGAGAAAACACAGTGTACGTATGGCCTCTCTGATTGGTTTAAAGTTGGCCAAAATCAGTTGAAAGCTAGACAGAGTAGAAAAAATCAGGTGTACCTTGGCCTTTTCGTGCCAAAATCAGCTACAATGTCAGCTTGACCAATAGCAGGGCTCCTGGTGTGTGTTTTGTACTTGATTTCAGTATGTAACTGTTTTTGGCGCGAAAGTGACCGGGTATACCTGTTTTTTTTTGGCAAAAACCTATTTACAAAACTTTCAAAATCCAGTTTGTTTGTTTTATATTTTTATTTTTTTCCATCACTTCTACTTTCCAGCCCACTCGTAGGAGGTTTTACCCTCGACGATCTTCTGGACAAGCCGTGGTCACAGGTGTCGTCCTTTCTCCCCCCCGGTACGTGCCTTTATTTTTTGTCGCGCATAAGGTTCAGCATTCCCACTGCTCGTCGATTTTCATCGAATGTAGCTAACTCACGCTCTCGCGCTTTCCGCTTTTCAATTTTTACGCAAGAAAAAGTCCCTACGAGCATGCACTCGGTGAGATTTGAACCCACGAAATTGATCTTGATAGGCTCGCGGACCACGTACCAAGCCACCTGGGACGCCGGAACGGGAAAACTCTTGAATATTTTCTGGTCCTTCCCGTCATCCCATCCAAGATTTTAGAATAATGCCACTTATTTGTTGTACGAGTATTCTATGGT